>CM067087.1:40088589-40688589 GCA_034008185.1 Gorsachius magnificus
TTTGCAAGGTGGTCAACTACATCCATAATCATTCTTTTTCTCTGACCACTAAGAGAAGAGGTTAGTTCCTATTCCTCCAAATTTTTTACGGTATTGTAAATACCACACCATTATAATCTAACATCTGCTCCGCTCTCCTTGACTTTTTTACCCCTTGTGAAGCAATAAGAGAATTGCAGAATTTGTTTCCTGATTCAAGACGAAAGCTTTTTACTATTGATATAATCCCAGTCTGTAACAGAGAATCAGAGAGAGCATATCTCTCTTAAAATATCAGTGCTTTTACCATGAGCCATATACATGAAACACTTTTTCCGAGAAAGCCAAGAGATCTGGGTTGAATTGCAGATTGTAGTGTTTTTAAATGAAGCAATAAGTGGAATAAAAAAAAAAGTACATTACTATTTTGTTGTTTCCAGAGTCTTTTAACGTAAAAGCAATATAAATCAAAATTTGGAATATTCTTTGCTAGTCACCTGTACATGCCTTTCAAAGCACCTGCACATACTGTCTGCCAAAGAAGCAATGGAAAGCAGCAAAGCTAAACTCTCCACAGCGCTTGTGTTCCCTCCAATGAAACCCAAACCAAAGTGGGAATCTCCCCTTTATTTCCTGATGTCATTGCACGCATGTTACCATATGAAGCTTTTCTGAGCAAATTTGGCTTTCTTAACAGGTAGCAGGAACACATTGATAAGCAGCCTGGAGTAAGTAACTACAAAACCATAGTCCTTTGTTTTGCTTTCAGAGCAGTCATTCTCTGAAATGTTTAAAAATAAAATTCAAATTCTGTTGGTTACAAAACTAAGTTAATGCTATTCTTAAGCAGATACTCTATAAGGCAGTGGAAGTGCTTACAAGACAGCAGAGCTAGGCAGTATTTAAACACAGGCTTCCAAACATTGAATTTAGGAAATGGTAAGGATTTTGAATAAAGTAAAATTGTTGCTTTTTTGTTTTTTTAAATCTAGTAAAGTCAATTTACATTTGATTTAGTAGATTCATAATGTGGAATCTTCTGTTCCATTTTCCATTGGCTTACATATGTGAAGGACTTGAGGGACTAAATAAATCATTATATATTCTACAACACACTATTCTTCTGATAGCTTTTCAAAGAAGAATTAGGATGCTTGCATATTAGACACCTGCAGTCCATGATAATGATAAGGTCAGCTTCAAGGGTAAAGAAAGATTTGTACTTGGAAGTTCGTAATTCATTATGTTCATATGAAATTTCAGTTTGATCTAGAAAGATCTGTTAAAAATTAATTCAACTGAAAAATTCATTTTTCCAGGTCAAAAATACCCAAAAAAGAAAACTTAAACATTGCTAATATTCTTGAGCAATGTCATGGTAGTACAAGACATAACGAGATTCAAAGAGGAGTCTGGATCACATTCCATACAAAAAAGGGTTTTCCTTTTGCAAAGCAAATTAAATGGATGCTGCAGGATTATTGTATTCTATATTTCTCTCTTTACTAGACTCTCTGTGAATTTGATGCTGTGTTTTCACCCGAAGAACAGTCTATTGCATATTAAATATGTATCTTTAAAATGCATTATTATATGTTATGGTATATAACTGCTGTTATAGTATTGTTTAATTTTTATAGTAAATATACTATATTAGGTTAAATTAGTATCACATTACATATACTTATATATGTGTATTTATGTATGTTAAGCTATATCAGCGTTGCATGGCTTTGCACTGCTGCAAAGGCAAACAGCTGAAGTTTCTGCCGCATGTTCTTTAATGCTGCTGGAAAACTGCATTCAAATAATAGCAAATAGACATGGGCAGCCTGTCCCAAAAGAGCTTTCCTTTCTCTCGTTATTGCTAACTGTACAAGTTTTAGTCAAGAAAGAGTGGTATTCAGCCCTAGGAAGCAGTTTCCAGTAATTTCTCAGAAAGCTTAGTTATGGGAACTAGCTGGCTGGAGTTTTAAAGACAACTTGGACACTAAGCAGGCTGAGGTAAAGGAGCAAGTGGGATGCATACCAATAATGTACCATAAAATGGGAGGGATTTTTTTTGATTACTGCTTTATTTGAAATGCACGTTAACTCCATTGGTTCCAAGATATCTTGCAAATAGCTGGGTACTGCTATCATTATCTGATGGCCCCTGAATATTAATTTTCTTTGCATAAATGCAGAAAGACTGAGGAGTCATGATAAGAAGAATGGGAAGACAATGCATGAATACCTAGAATGAAACCTGTTAAGAACAGTGCAGTATTTCCTACTGCTGTTAACAGCAGCCAGTCCCTGGCACAGCCTCATACACACATGGTACAGGCAGAGGCAGGTAAAACCCCACGTGTGGCTTGCTCTGCTTGAAGCAAGGGGGAATAAAATGAAAATACATTGAATACAGGTCACTTCTTGTAGGAGTGTTGCCTGGTGCTACAGTAATGCTACCAGTTAACTCAGACAAACTCGAAATGCAGACACACCGCAGGAATTCCTTTTAAACTAAGACAGTTTTCATTCTTTGAATCGAGAGTAACTTGGGACTGATCTATTCCAAGAGAAGAGTTTTGCAAAAGGTATCCACATACTTCGATATTTATTAATACATCCTGTAACAGAAAATATTTGCAAGCATGTTCTGCTGCTAGTGAAGAGTGCTTTGAGATGGTGTGAGTGCCTCGAGGTGGCATGCAGTAGCTTCACTGCCCTTACCGCTGCAGAGAGGCAGGGACCCTGAAAAGAGACAAGTCAGCTTAAGGCACAAACTGCAAGATTTCCTGGTTGTTTCCCTCACGGTTTTGAGTTGGTATCCAAGTGTTTCCCAAACCCGCAGCTGAGAGCTCAGACTCTTCCAGAGACAGGGGGCCAGCTGGCATCCTGGCTGCTAGGATTGCTTGTCAAGGAGCCAAGAGTGTGAGCTTACCTGGCAGTCTGGGGGCTGTGGCCTTGCTTCAGTCCACATAGCTGTCAGCACTGGAAATGCCAGGGTTCTGACAGAGGAGCAAGCCTTTCAGAAGGCAGAAGTTTTGTAAGAAACAAAAAAAAAAATGCTTGCCCAAAATGCAACATTGAAATATTTATTAGGAATTAAGCTCGTGGTGCATAGGGATTTAACAGGATGTGCATGACTTTGACTTGAAATGAATCAGTACTTGATGTGATACTTAAAGAAGTGCTAAGGTGTATCTTCTAACATAAGTGGATTCACAGGGTAAGGTTTGTCAGAGTTGTTTTGACAAAAGCCAGCTACTCCTGGCCAGTGCTCTTGCAGATTACCTGCACAAAACCCCCTTGGATTCAGATTCTGTTCTGAACTTGACACCATCAGATACATCTAATACTGGATGCTAAATTCACATGCATTTTGTAATGTTTTACTTTTTAAAGTAAAAGTAAATAAGACAATATTGACCATTTTTAGCAGCAGCATTTAAATACTCATCCAAACATGAAGTTTAGCAGAACTTCTTGCAGGTGGGTGCAGAACTATAAAGATCCTGGGATATGTTGGCACTGAGGCTATAACGCTGGAGCTGAAGAGAGCAGCCAGAAAACAATATTGCTGAGCCCCGGGGACTTGCCCCAGCTGGGAGGCGGGTGGAGGCTGCCTGCCGCCTGCCCCTGCCCAGCTCTCCTGGCTCCACCAGGCCCCCGGCATGTGCCCCACATGGAGAGGGGAGCAGGTGGGGAGTATCAGCACAAGGGGAATCCTCAGCCACTGCTGCCTCCTTAAGGCATATTTCTACTTGCTTTTGTTCTGCCTCAGCGGGGGCCAAGAGTCTGACTGTGACATCTGAGATCTGGCATAAATTGCCCTTGTAGACGCTAACCGCATCAACGATTCTGTAGTTCTCTTTAATAAATTCTCATTTTGCATTAAAATTGGATGTTCTCTTATAATCCTGTATGATGTTTCCATGAAAACAGAAGTTTATCTATAAAAGAATACTTTCTTATCAGCTAATGTAAAGGATAACTGTTGTGTTCTGTATAGCTCAGTCCGTAATGAAAAGTTCATATAGTTTTGCATCACTGTCATCTCTCATCTTCTCTTTGGTGATAATACTGACTGAGTTTAATGTGTACATTTACAACAAGAGTTGTAGTAAAGAGCTGTTTTTCGCAGCCATCTTTGCCTCTTGTGTAATGTGATAACTCTGTGCTGTTTTGTGTCCTCAAAGATTATTAAATCCTGCCTACATTTATGCTTCTCTTCATCCCTCTGCTATATTTGCAAATGCTTTTGTTAAAACTGATATCAAAACAATAAGATGACATATATGTCTGAACCTCTTCCACTCATTCACATTCTACTTTGAGCCACTCAGTAGAAAATATCTTCAGCTCTAAGAAGCAGGAGTCTCTTCTGCTAGCCTAACTGATTGACAAAGTTGTGCCTTTAATCCCTTAATCAATGTCAAAGCCAAATACACAGAAGCATTAGTGGAGTAAGAGCTTTGGTAGTGTGAAATACATTAGAATGCTGCCCTGGGGCATCAAAGGCAATGTCTAGCAGGTGCCTATTACACGGCAGGCAGACACAGGCCAAGTTCATGTGGGGGACAATCAGAACAAGCCATCTAGAGCTCCAGGTTGTTATCATTTACAAGCAGTGGAAACAGTGACACGAGGTGCAAGAATGTCCTTTGAATGGTGTTTATTGACACAATTTCAGATCTTCATTTGATTGTATATATATTGAACTGTTCAAGTAACACTGAAAAGTAATTATCAAGCAATTACAGCAACCTAATCTGCCCTTTCAAAATTTGGTTGTATGTTTTGTGTCATCTTGTCCTGTCACTCAGTGAAATTGTAATTAGGTTTCACTGCAGCATAAATGTTAGTGAAGTGTGCTGTCCAAGTCAATCAGTGTTACGAAGAAATTAATCAAATCCAGTTTCTCCTCCTAATGAACTCCTTCTTTAGCTGCTAGGTCTTATCTCTAGTCTGTATGGGTCAGAGTAGCTTCAGCAACCATTTTGTTACCTCTTTCTCTGGTGGCTTTGTCAATACATCCCCATGTGAAGAAGGCAAGAAGTGTACCTTTTTATGGAGAGCTCTGTCCTGTGGCCATACATCAGAACATGGTCTTTCAAATGTGGGAGATGCCTGTGCATTTTGACACAGTTTGAATACAAATACCACAAAGTGAGATAGGGCCTGGAGCCTCGCACCACCACTGCAGTAGTGCAGGATTTACCTCTCACAGTCCTATCCCATATTTGAAAATACATTGACAAAATGTTTAACTGCATAGCAATTAAAGAGCAGCAAAGAGTTTACAGTATAATCTTTTGTATGTAAATATCACCAAATAATTTTGATGACAAATTTGTTTTCTGTACTGGTTCCTTTTGAGATTGCCATGATTTGCTGCCCCAGTCAAGTATCAGTGATTTGGGAATGTTAGAGATGGAGATGCAAACACAACGGTATTGTCAGGATGCAAATGCAAATGATTTGTGAATCCCTACCCTTTGTGATTAAGTTAGACAGAGTCCATATTACTGTATATTGGTCTTTTATGTAAAGCTGTAAGATAAATTACGATTTGTGTTATATTTGTTGATGAAATTATTATTTGATAAAATACAATTTCAGATATAAGAAAAAGTGCTCAGCTGTAGTTCCATTTTGCTAATATTCCCTACCTTTTTATTCTTCCTACTGTAGTTCTTTTAACAGTCTAGTACCTCTGGTTCTGGTATTAATTATTCAGCTGTTCGTCCAACAAACCAGGTGAGTGCAAAAACAGTCTTTTGCTTAGAATATGCTTATTTAGATGATGACTCTACGTTGCAGTTGCACATGCAGTAAATAATACAGTAGCGTCCTTACCACAGCTTCTTATATGAAATGGGCAAGCACACAGACAAGAGGGTTTTAGTCTTTATTGCTTTTTTTCTTTAGCATATGATTAGCATCAAGTTTCTTTTCAAGTGCTTTGTTTATAGATGTTTCTTGTTAGAGCTTTTGCTTCCAAGATACCTTTCTTACTCACTGAAAGACAACATAATTTTTCTGACTGAATCTTGCCTTTTCATCAATTATGCTGTGAATTTCCCCGATGATACGGGGGGAAAGATATTTCATTTCCATTTTGATGACAAAATTCCCTTATATGAGATGGTGAACGGTTGAAATCCTGACCTGATCTAAAGTCTGCTGAAATCAATGAGCATCTTCTGTTGGCTTTTGTTGCCTTTGGATCAGGCTGTGAGATCATCATCCTGTGCACTAAAGTCTGTGGGAATTGTGTCTTTAATTTCACTGAACACTGATGAAGACATTTAATAAACAGTGCATTTATGTAGTATTTGGCTGTTTCTCTGCTAAGATTAGCTACTTACAGAATCTTCGTTTCCTAGGTACATAATGTTATAGGTGGAGAAATGAAAAGTCAGTTTTCTGGAAGTTCAGTGGGCTTCTCTTTCTACTCTGTTTAGCTTTTCTTTATGACCAACATGACATGTATCATTGAGCAAACTGAAAACAAAGTTCTGTCCAAATGAAATGTAATAAAAAATCGAGAGTAGAGCTGTTGGTGGTGTGTTTCATCATGATCATAGAATTGTTTAGTTTGGAAAAGACCCTTAAGGTCATCAAGTCCAACCATTACCCACTGCCAAGTCCACCACTAAACTGTGTCCCTAAGCACCACATCTACACATCTTTTAAATACCTCCAGGGATGGAGACTCAACCATTTCCCATGGGAGCCTGTTCCATTGCTTGACAGCCTTTTCGGTGAAGAATTTTTTCTCAGTATCCAATATAAATTATGTTTAGTTTAAACATCCTCCCAGCATCCCTAGCATCTTAAGAGATGCATCACACCCCTATATGCACCGGTTTGTTTGTTCATTTTAAACCAGTTTCATCATCTGCAATCACTAATATTTTGAACAAATTGCTGCACGGCTGTGAAATTACTTTCTATTGCTACCCCCTAGGCTGGCGTCTGACCATGTTACTCTGCAATCTACAAACCCCATTGCATATTCCTGTAGGACATTGAATCCCCACTGAAGAGTAATTTCAAACTATTTTGTTGGTAATTTGGGTCTAGGGATTAATGTTAATTTGGTGACAAATACAGTTTTTTCCTTTCCCATTCTGAAAGAACCATCTCCTTGCCTTTTTAATGTGTTTATAGCCATACAGCTATGGCACCTTTTCTGCCACAGGGTCACATTCTAACACCATGTTATCACTCCTCTTGCTCTTGTCAGGTCTCCACAGACAGCATAACTGAAACAAAGAGATGTCTGTGATTGATTTATTGCCCTTCTGTAAATTGCAGTACAATGCCCCATGAAGTTCCAAATATCCGAAGTGCAGCCTGTGTGTCTCTTACCCACTTGCTCATTGCTTTGCATTTCTAAAAGAAACAAAGTGCTACATCTGCTTTTCAGCTTTCTTTGTGTCATCTCATGATCATTAGTCCCCTGGGAGAGAGCACAGACCAAGAACTCACGTGATCTTTACTAGCAGAGACAGTACACGACAAACACTCCTGCGTATCTCATATTTTCTGGGCTTCTCTGAGAAAAACAGAGCCACACAATCCGAATTTTTATTGCTTGGTCCATATTCGGTATGATGATGAAGACAGACTATATGTTTTCATACAGAGTGCAGCACATATGCTTTACTATAGTTAGTCACATATTGTAAAGCTATTTTTTTACATCATTTTTCACTGTTCCCATTTAATTTTAGGTTGACAGAGAAATAGTACTAGACACTGTGTGCAGATTGATGTTATGAGCCATTCTGTTATTAAGAGTATTTTATGGGAAATTACTTCAGGGTACGTAGTTCTGTTCTACCCCTTTCTATAAGAATGAATGACCATTTTCATATTGGCATGCTTGCCTGTAGCCTCCTGATGGAGGATTCAAAAGTTTTGGAGCTCAAATAGTGGGCTGGGCAGGCAAGCAAAAGAGCATTGTACGAGTGAGAGTGTCAAGGTTGCTTTACAAGCAGTGTGTGATAGCTGTCCATCCTTTCAGAGGCAGAGCAGTGCAGAAAGCCTTGTGGGATTCAGTCCTGATGGGCTGGATCTGCACAGCCCCAGTCATCAGGGAAAGTCTTTGGACTTGAAAAGTCTCCTCCATCAGGCTCCGGTAGCAGCCTTGTTCAATTCATAATTCTATGATGCCCCTGTAAACTAAGATGTACTTAAACTTACAAAGGAAAGTTTTAACCTGTATAGAACAAAATCTCGATCTTTGCCAAGTATCCATCCCTCTCGAAGTAACGTTGTCAAAGCTGATGGACCTAATCATGGTGGCAGTGTCCAGTGTGTCCTCCACAAGGGCCAAATGTTGTGGAAACATGGCAGAGTCTTCCTGGGCACAGCCTGTGTGCTGGGCCAGTGTCTCCTGGCCTGTGCGGCAGTGCTTTTGCCTGGAGGCTTCCGGGGAGCATAGAGGCTGAGATTTGCATTTCATACAAATGTGAGACAGTGGGAAATGAGGAGCGGTCAGGGGAGCAGAGGCAGCAAGGCCATCTTGGTTAGCGCTCTTCTCTGGGAGGTGGAAAGAGAGACATGCATCACTGCAGCGATTGATGGGGAGGCTGGGGGGTGGAACCATAAAAGGCAGGAGTGTCCTGTTGACTGTGTCCTGGAGCACCCAGCACAAGCGATGGGCAAGCGCTTGGGCAAAGCGAACAGGCTGCCATCAGGAGGGGGCTGTACTCATGTGCTGAACTGCTCCCCATGCACGGTAGCAACAGGGTGGCTCTTGGACACCTCCCCTTGTCAGCTGTGCCTTTGCCATTTTTTTCATGTCAAATCTTGCAGTGTCACGGGATGCTGGCTCTTGCCAGTGATACCAACATCAGCTGTTTGTCCGCTGATCTCTCAGGAACACAGTTTACCCCTCTCTTTTCACCTCTCTCTCTAGCTGGAATATAGCCCCTCTCATTAGGGCTTGGCAGTCGGTGAGGCACTGGGAACATGACCCTAGTTACTCTCCTCACTTCTCAAGGCCCTGAGCCATTCAGGGATACATCTGCATTTCCCTTAATGATGTCATTTGTTCTACTGTGTGACTACAAGGAGGGGAATTCCCCAGTGTTCCTCAGGATGTCCGGTGCTGTCTTCACCCAGACAGCCAGGAAGATGTCTCATCCTGCTTCCTTTATGCAGACACCAGAGTCTTTGAAGCACATCACTTATTACCATGGAGTCATCAGTCAGGCTTAATAAAACAATAGCTTTGATGGGGCATTTAAAAGTATGTGGCTGTTTGTAATGAGCTCTGATGCCCTGGAGTTGTAAAAGGAGCTATAGGGGTACATGGGTGATACTGCAATATTGCTTTGGCCTTGGGGTTTTATTTCACAATTTCATCTTAAATTAAGCAAATAGTGTTATAAATTCCTGAATTATTTAATGAAGAGCATAACAAAGTGGTAATTGTAAAAGCTGCTTCTTCCCCAGGAGTACATTCTTTTTCAGCTAGCTAATCCCAGCTTTCCTGCTAGATATAAAATTGTCTCTGTGCTGCAGCTTTTTTTATTTCTGTCTATGAGCTTTTGTTACAATCCACTTGGACTTTGTTTTTGAATTGTATGTGAGCAGGTTCAGGTTGGAAGTAATAACATTTTTCAGGTTTCCTATTTTTAGTTCTTTTCCATAGTTTCCTGTTGGGGTGCGTCACCTTAATTGCTTACAGTAGCTCTTTGGTTCAGCACGTTGTCATTGTTTACTGCATTACTGAAAAGTCTAGCACCGATTGATAAAAAGGGGTTTGCATTTTGTTGTGTGTTAGTTATAGTTCTAGTAATTATTTGGGCTTTATCTTCGTAGGCCAAGATTAATTTATTTATATTTATTATTTAGACAAATTATGCAGAAGAACACTGACCTTTCACTTTTATCTAAGGAATAAATCTTGATTCTGCCTGTTAGTAGCTGGAAAGGTTAATATCATACCTAGAAAAACTTCCATTAGGAAAACACTGAAAGAGGAGATAATGTACCAGCAGCTGCACAATCAGTATATGTAATGTGGTGCAGCAGTCTTTTTATAGATGGAAACAAACAGGTATTAGTTTGTCCTGGGAAGAATTATTTTCACTGATCTGTGTTACGCAAACACCCACAGGTCTCAAATGTTACTATGTCCCAGCAATTGAGATGCTGCATTGATGGATACTGCACGTTTCTGTGTTGAAGAGCTTCTTGTCTAAACTGGCTCATAGAAGAGAGGATGACAGTGAAACAGAAGCAGAGGTTTCCTAAAAATTGTCGCGCCTACACAAGACTCCCATGCTGCTGCTGTGGTGCCCTGTCTCTTGACTGTGCCACCTCTTCTGATTTGCCTGGACCACCATGAATGCTACTAGCAAGTGCAAGTACATGCGTAACAACACCGAGTCTTCTCTGTTTCCCCAAGGCAATTACAGCGCTTAGGACAAAATATTTTAGGAAGGGTTCCTTGATTAATACTTCAGCTGTGTTAGATGAAGGCTATAGGAAACACACCTTTCTATTAGTCAAAGACATTCATCTGCACTAGTTTGTGTTTGTTTTAATGAATTATATGCAATAAAGCCGTTTTGGGGTTGATCATGGGCTTCACAGTTTGGATCATACCCAGTCATACTGCTGAAAATACCTGTATTTGTCTACCTCTCATGGTGTAACGTGTTTATGAAAATAAAACAACTGATTGTTTATAATGCAGTTTGTAGATTCTGACTTCTGACTGAAGTGTAAATCTAAGTCAGACCCTTTAGCTGATAATCATGGGTTGGTCTTCCATCCTCTGGGATTATTGTTCACTACTGGATTCTCTTTTCAACTGATTAAGTATAGTCTCCCACTAGCCTGGTTTTATATCTGCAGTATCCCTTGTTGATTTTGCCGTGCAACGTAATTTTGTGTTCACTCTCCCTCCTGGATGACATGGCAGGTTCACTTCTTCCATCCATTTCAAACTTGGAAAAATTCTGCTGACACAGCTGACGCTGTATGTCAGACTAGTGCAGAAGAAAGGAAAACCACATGGACCAACTCTCATCAGTCTGGCTCACTGGCTCTAGTGCTGACAGCACAGAAAGCCTCTAGTGATAATAAAAAAGTCCTTTTGATGCAAACAGATCGAGGCAGCCTCAGCCCAGGCCTGGCTGTGCCCTGAGTCAGAGGCGCAGAGGCCCTGGTCCCACGGCCAGCCATGCGGACAAGCCCCGCCTGCACGGCTCTGAGGCCAGAGCTGGCCTGCATAGCACATGCAGTGATCAACAACCATCCTGTAGCTCCTGGTACAGATGTGTCCCAGCATAGACCACACGTAAAATAATGCCTAGCTACGTTTGGTCATGTAGCATTGGTTTTCAAGGCACTTCTCATTTTCTTGTAGGAACATATTCATCTAACCCCATTTTTAATAAACTGTAACTTTCTTTCCCCTTGACCGGTGAAAAAATTTTCATCTTCAGTACTTTACAAATGTGTAAAGGTAAAATTGCTGAACAAAGCAAATATGAATAAAATACCTTTATTTCATTGACTAGAAAAAATGGTGATTAAACCCACTTTATTTCTACCCTGTGTTTTTTATCCTAGAGGGATTGTCTCAGGAGCCTTTGTGGTTTATGAAAGTTTAATTTTAAATGCTTATGAAAAGTTTACAGCTTTTTAAAATAATGCTGATAAATAATAGAACTAGGTGGTTTTATTTTCTTTTCTTCTTAGGTTAATATTTATGTACTTCAGCTGCCGGTGCCTTTGGTGTTCCTATGGACTTACCAGTCTAGTGTCCACTATGTGTGTGCTTAAGTCCCCATCACTGGTTGTAGGGCTGCGCGTGTTGGGGACCTCTTTCCTGACACGGGGCCTCTGAGATGCCACACAGGTGTCTGGTCCTGACTTTGTTGCTGAAGAAGAGTTTAGCGAGCCTGAGGAATACAGACCAGGTTCTTGAAGCACCGGCTGTTCCTCTGTGCACAGGGTAACCAACACGTCCGCACCACAGCTGTACCTAAAGGGCTTGTCAGCTACCAAAATGTGAAAACAAATGAATGGCCATGGGGTCCATTCTGTTTCCCCTTCAATGTGTGTGGAGCCTCTGGCTATTGTCGGACATTAATTTTCTGTTTATGTATTATTCTTAATTGTACGTTGCATTGTTGCCATATGGTCTGTATCTGGTACTTAGCTTCAGCACCAAGCCTATTTCTTATTATTATTGTAAGCAGCAGGATGTGGATAGCCTGACCCAAACCAGCTGGTCTCTAAGGTGTTAACTCCGTCTTTACTTAACTTGTGAGGCTTTATGAAAGTGTGTAATTAGTTTACGGCAGTGGGTTCAAACCTTGTGCCTTATTTCTGTACTTATTGTGTTTAGGTAAGTTGTGACTGCAGTCATACAGACATACGATTTTAAGAACGCTCCCTTATTTAGGTTCATTGCAGGGTAAGTATAACGACTTCATGTTATCTGGAGCAACATTTGGATGAGAGATCTGTCATCAGCTGAAATTAACCTGCACATGTCTCAGAGGAAGATGAAGAGCATTTAAATATGCCAGCTGGAAAGCATTTGCTCTTGCCTTTTATTCCCCCTTTAACACTGAAAATCCCATAATGCGCATCTGTGTAGGTCTCATAGTGTTCCAAGTAGCGAGAGGTTTGTGTGGCATTAGGCCGTACTAAGCCATTTAGACAACCTTGATGTGTCAATAATCCCTTCCATGAATTAAAGCTGAGCAGCATCTCCTGCTCAGCCTCTCGGGCACTCTTGCCTACTCAGTTTGATTTGCTTATGGTTAGCAATGGCTTTATTAGGAAGTGAAATGCTTTTGTGAATATAACCTCCTGACCAAAGCTGGTGGAAGGCTGCTAAGGATTAATCCTACCCTCCAGTCTCAGACAGCATCTCTGGATACTGCTTGGAACAGAAATCACTCACCATTAGAAGCACACACAAAGACATAACTAATGAATCCAGTTTATCTTCCATGTTGGGCCAGATCTGGTTTTCTCCTTTTGCATGCCCAAAGCCTTCCTTTGTGCAGGCTGGGAACCTAGCTGAGGATTAATTTATTCAATGGGGTTTCAATGTTGCCTGAAGATTAAGTGAAGCCAGTCTGTTTTGCACCATCCTGTATCAAACCAGTTTAAATCAGAAAGCTAGAATAAGGTGGGTGGATATGCTCTCCAAAGGGCCTAATCATTGAATAATAGCTGTCCTTGCTTTCGGATTCTGCAGGAATGCAGACATATATTTCAATATAATTTTGCTGACAGAACAAAGCTCACCCCTCACAGCTCAACTCCAGATGTCAGCCCTGTTCTTGGCATGCCTGCTACACAAGACAATCTTCACTTACCACTTCATCTCTGAAGACCCCCTTCATGTGGAAGACATCTGCTTAATCAGCAGCAAAGTTTTGGCCATGTTTTGACATGAGAAAACTCTTTGTTTTCTTTAGAAGGTTCATGCAATTCCCAACTGTCTTCAACTGCTGATGACAAAAATATGACAAAAAAATCCTTCCCACTTCTCTAGGGATGTAAGTCATAACCTGTTTCTCCAAATGAGGGAGACGGCAAAGCCACAGCAGGCCCTGAACAGCTTCAACTTAAGGAGTAGATCTGCACTTTCATTAACTGCCTGAACAGTAAATGAGTTTAAATATCCAGACCTCTATTCATTTTTGTCTTCAAAGCTTTGGAAATCCATCTTGCTTTGTAATGATATGGGGAAAATAACTAAAGCAAAAGGATGGTTATTTACAGAAATGTACAACAAGTTGTGGCTAAAAATACAGCTAAAAAATCAGAATAGCATATCCCAGGGTCTGCTTTATTGTTAAGAATGGAAGGATAAAGCATTCTTGATACATCAAAAGAAAAGCCATGTACAGTAGGTCCTTCATTTTGGTCCATTTTGGGAAATGTGTTCAGCAGTGACAATGAAAGGGCTCCAACTGATGAAAAGCAGCCCTAGATGGTTCAGATTAAAATTCTAGCGCGACCAAAGAGGCTCAGCATGTCTGAGTAATTTACTGCAAATTGGCAGATGGCTGTAGTAAAAGGATTACCATGAATCAAGTTAGATGGCAAGTGTAACAAAGCAATAGCAAGTAAAAATAATATTGCTTTTCTCATTCCTATTAAAAACTAAGTGAACACCAATAGCTTCAAAGCATATTGAATGACAGCGGCTTTTGATGCCAGCTAAGAGCTCACCCAAAGCTCCTGTTCACTTTCTCATATCCTGTCCTGACCTCCCAGTGGCTCTGTCCCCGCTGCCTGCGCTTGCACTGATTGCCTGGAAGTTTCTTCCTGCCGAGTTGGTCTGACAGCATCTTGGCTGCTGCCTAGTTACCATTGCAGGCAGAATTGCCCTGTAGGTGCCCCAGGAGAATCACCCCAATATCCTTTGTTCTTTCCATCATCACCAAAAAGCCCCCGTAAATTGAATATGTCAAGCTTTCAGCCATTCCAGTGTCCAAACCTCTGCATGTAGCACTTGGGCTTAGGGACTATTCATTAATATATGTGTTTGTTCTGGCACTTCTTCTTTAGTCCTTTCAATGTTTGGTCCCATTTTACTTCTGTTACCAAGCAATGGAAGAGCCCACTCCAGATGGATCTAGACAGCTGTATTAAGTTTTAATGAGATGATCCCCTGGGTTGGCAAGAGAAGGTGGAACAGGAATAATCTTTTCCTGTGCTTGTCCTGCAGGGTACCCAGCCTTGAGGTAGGTCAGTGCGAGAACTAGCTGAGGGTCGAGGGGGCTATTTCCATCTCCCCTTCCCCAGTACCAGGGTGATCATGTTCAGTTCCTGAAGCTCTTCGCTTTTCATCCCACTTCCAATTGCAAGAATTTCAGAGGGCATATCTTCCTTGTTTGGGAGGATAAGGTTAGTAGTTATAAATGAAATGTGAATGGATGTTGATGACTATTTTTTTGGGCTGCTGATTCTGAGTAATTAATTCTGTATGGCATCCCATTTGACAGTGGAGGTGCAGCTGACAGCCTGTGATGAACGAGCTGTATGGCTGCTTTCACACTCGCTGGAGTTTGGTACGGAGACACCCTCCAGAGTTTCACACCACTGCACACTCCCGTGTCATACTGTGTTAATAACACGTCCTGTATCCCGGGGGGACTGCAGTATTAATGGTTGTCTGATCTTCCTAATTAGCTTGACAGATTGAGAGGTCAGAGCCCTATTAGAAATCTTGTGCCAGGTTAGTTGCACTTTGTTATTTTACTGTTGTATTTATCACACACTAGGAATTCCTAAGTGCGGTGTCAGATGTGTTCTGACTCAAGGAAAACCTGGAAAGTAAATTTGGGATTCATTTTGAATGAGCGTATTTGTTAAAGATAACAAAAATTACTTATTTTTAGTCAGATTTTCCACTATTTTCATTGTGCATGTACAAATTAAAGAAAAATTGAAATATCTTTTCCAGCAGATAACATTTAATCTGGGATAATGTGATTATAAAGATACTACCTTCATTAAAAAGATAATAAATAATAACAATTTAGCATAGATGGTGGCTTGTGAGGAATCTGTTATCATGTTGTAAAGCTACAGCTTTACACTTCGTGGGAACTGCGGCTTGTTGCCAGAAAGTGGGAAAAATCAAGTCTTCTGTGTATTAAAATGCATTTAGCATTTTAGCTGCTTATACTCATATGTAACTGCAATATAAAAATCTGCTATGGCAAGACAGCCAGTTACATCTAAAAGGAAAATTTGGCATGAAGCCATTTAAGTTTACAGCAATTTCCTTTGATTTAATATTTCAAAAGCAAGCGTGTGCTTTCTGAATAGGGAGAGCACCTCAGTAAGTCACTAACCTTGCTCCACTTTTCTAACAAAAAGAAGGCCAGCGTAGAAGGATGCAGGTTTGTAAAGAGCAGAAGGTTTGCTTGGCTCCACAGACTGCGAATTTCACATGAAAAAAATAGAATTGGCAGAACGCCTGCCAAAGGACAGGTCTAACGGGCACATCGATTACTTGATTTTTCTGTGGTAATTACTATTCAGTTCAAATAATTACCCAAGCAAGGCCATAATTACATGACACACATGCCCATATCGTATCCAAATTTGCAGAAGTATAAAAATAACATCTGGCATCTGAAACCTAAAAAACCAAATTAGCTCAGAGTTAAGGTTTCTCTTGTAGGCAATAAGCAGGTTGTTGCAATACAAAGCTTTTCTCTAAGCAGAGTTTGTTGAAACTTACTGCATTTCATTTTCCGTTGGAAAACATTTCATAGGACTCCTAACCAGGAGGCCCATTTCTCCACACTGTTGGGGTGTACACTGCAGTGGACATCAAGGGACAGATTCCCACCTCAGCTGTATGTGCAGAATTTCACTCCATTGCGTGGAAGCCCTTAAGAGCCAGTAAGATGGTGCCCAGGATAAACCTCAACAAGAGATTTGTATCAGTCTTTCTGTTCCTGAAGTCAACACTGCAGGTTCCTGTCCTAGGCAGTGGAGTGAGGGGTGACTTCTGGTGAAGATTTCATTTCAAGGAAGACAAGTTTTCCTACTGTGGATTGTGCAGTATAGAGTCTATTTGTCACATTTATTATATGTACAGTGCAATGCGTTTCTTACTTTTGAAGTTGTGTATGTCATGGATGTGTATGAAGTAATTAAATAGGTTGAATAAGCAGTTGTACTTTGCTCTTGCTTGATAAACCTCAGAAATAACAGTTTGTTTCTCTCTCTGGCTTTACTGGTTTTTTGGCCTTTTGGTTTCAGACTTAGATTTCCTTCATAACGAGATCGCTCCATTTGTGTTTCTATATTCTAACTGCAGCATGGGAGGATGAGCCCACACAATGCATCTTCTGTTTTAAACACTTTGGTCATTTCAAAATGCGGCACCCCAGATGAATTAAAAGATGAGCTCATATTTTTCAGAGCTAGTTAAAGCATTAGAAGAATGTGATGTGGCATGAAATACATTGCTTTTTGTTGATGAACTCTGCTGCTTCCTTCATTCTCTCTGTCTCAGGCTAATTTTAGAGCATTTTCAGTAATGAGAGTTTAGAGTGTGTTCAGACATGTTCTTACAGATTGCTCAATCAGAAATTTTTGGTAGTATTTCTGGACTAACTACAGCACAGTTGCTATAGCTCAGAGGACTGTGAACAGGTATATGAGTTAGACACAGTGCTTTTCCTTAGTTACTAACTGTATTTAAATTTGTAATGTTTATTACCCTCATTATTTGTGTCAAGGGACACACACAAGATCCAGGAAGACTCAGTAATGGGCAAAGTAGCCACTTGTGAGGGGCTGCACAGAAGCTGAACAGAGAAATGACCACCAGCCCAGAAGTGTCACTGTCTGCCTCCTGTCTTCTCAGGACTTGTTGAAGGACTTTTTTTCCCACTCAGTTGAACATCTATTCTGTTCCTCCTGTAAGTATCAAATACTTACAGGTTACTTAAGTGTCTGGTACTGATTAATTGGTATGTGAGTCACAAACCAGAATAGTCTGATTAAAAGATCAGTCACCTAAATAAAATCTCTTGATTCCTGTTTCACTTTGGAAAGGCACTGTATTATCTTTTATTGACAGTGTTAGAAATTATATTGGCATATTTTTTCCAGCAGAGATTTTGTATAAATACCTGCCCCTTCAGATTTCACTGGCAATAATTCTTCCATGTGACTGTTTTCACATTAGTTCTATATTAACAATAGTTTTAGATTATCTTCATAGTGTCTGTAGCCCTTATATTAATCTTTTTTCATACCTGCCTTGTTTTTCAAATTTTAAAATTTTTTGATTTATCTGAAAATGGTTTCTATTTAAATACATACATTTACTGCATTTATTTTAATAGTGGGATTTTTTTTTCTTATTTAGAGATAAGCTTTCATTTTCACAGATCTATTTTATATCAATTTGTCATAACACTATCATCATAATGTATCTCTAACCATGGTTCTTAATCAAATGCAATTAGAAAATGACTGGTTGAGGATAAATTGCCACTAGTGGAATAGGAACTATTAAAGCAGTGAGCTCTAGAAAGAGGGAGTGTGAGCTAGCAGTTAGCTGCCGGCGCATCAAAAGCAATTTGATTTTATTTCAGACTCTGTGTTGTCCTGAGCAGCAAGGGCCAGCTTGCACTCTTTTTACGTGTAGCAAAAATGGATTCTTTACTAGAATAAGACAATAAATACCATAAAACTGATTATACTCTCTTACCTATTTACAAATCAATAGTGAACCAGCTTTGAACAGTGTCTGTGGCCCTCTTCTGTACAGCGCTTTCTTACCTCCTCAGAAGTACACCATACGCATATTGCTGTGTTATTGCTATGTAAATAGTCCTTCTCTGCCAGAGAAAGAAAAGTTGATACCCAGTTGGGCAGTTGCAGATTTCACACATCCAACACATTACAAATCTCTGAACTCTTCTAGTTGTTCCAGGATTCATGAAAGGAAAACTTTCCCAAAGGAAAGTGTGTAGAAGTGAGGTTATCAGGTGAAGTCCTTGCTGTCCCTTCCTGGGCAGTGTTTGCTGTTGCTTTTGCTTTAGTTTTCCCGGTTGAACTCTACAGTAAGGATGCCAGGTGACTTTCCTCCTCCGGCTCCGTCAGCTGGAGGGGCTGCCCAGCTCTTGGTGTAGCACTGTGCAGGGGGTTTCTGCCCGACAGGGCAGGCTGCAGCTGAACGGCTGCTTTGGGGTCCACGTGCAGAATCACTCTCTAGTGGACAGCCTCCGAGAGGGCTGCCAAATGCTTACAATGATTTTTGGAAAATAATTAGATGTAAACAAGCAGCAGTGCTGTTTGGGAAGCATTTCAAGCCCTGCAGCTCTCCCGTGGGCCATCTCATGCAAATGAAAAACCTGGCATATGTCTGGGTTTGTCTTTATACAAACTCTTCCTTTTATTGGGAACTGTTCCTGAGAGTGTCTGTCTTCTCCTCTGTCCCTTTTCTCCATTCCCTTTTTAGTTCCTTTAGTTCTCCACTGTTTTCCCCCCCAGCAGTTGGGGGCTATTTTCTAGTGACTTCAGTGAGCTTAGGACTGGGATCACGACTTCTGCATCGCCGGGGTCCCCTAGCCAAGCCCTGACTGCATCACACCACAAGGCGAGGCTGGCTCTGGCTGACAGGGCAGGCAGTTGCTGAGACCAGCAGCATTTCAGTGGCAACAAATCATCCAAAAACAGTTCTTGGATGAGAGGGAGAAGATAACTGCAGGCTGGTAGGGGAGAGTATTTGCCAGCTGGCCTGGGAGAGCAGGACTGCTAGAGCCAGCTCTATCTCCAGCTATCGGTAGTAAGGAGGGCAACAGAGGACTGTGTGGGCCAAGCCAAAAAGATAATCCTTGCTATGGCAATATAGCATGTCTGGATGCAGTTCAGGGGAGCTGGCCTATATGAGGATAGCTGGAAGAGGGTAAATTCCCAATGGATGTACGGGAGAGATCAAAACCGCCAGTAAATCTGGGATTGCTGGCAAGCTCTTCTAGGAAGACTGCTTGATCATAGCCTTGCAACTAGAGATGAATAAGGGCAAAGATGATGGGTTTGACTATTTCAGAAACAGCTTTTTTTCCCCTCACTTTTGGGGTGATTCCATCTGACGGCCTTTGCCAGTTGGACACTCACACAGCCTCTGACAGCCCTACCAGCACAGGGTTTGTTCTGGTAAAAGGGATTCTAATGCAGCACAGCCCCTGATACCAGTGTTTCATAACCAAACCCGAGCTCCTTGGGTTTTATGTAGGGGGTCCAGCACAAGGGTAGAAGGAAAAGTTTTAGACTGCCAGTAGACATTAAGCATGTCAAAATAGCTAAAATAGAAATAGCTTTACATTTGTTATTTTGGGTACCCGTAGGACAGAGCCCTTCTTGAACTCTGCATTTCCACAGCTATACTGTTACCAGTGCTAGTTTGGGTATGTCTGTGTGGCCACATATCGTAGCCCTGCACATGCACATCTTCATGCGCAGCAGGCCGGCAGAGCGTGGTGCTGTGGTGCCGGTGATCCCTGACTGCCTCTCAGCACTGCCATATAGCTTTCAGGCCTGAGCCGCTGCATCCACATGTTGGCAGGTGTTTGGTGTGGATATAAGCTCAGGCACCTCCTTTCCTTAGGAAGTAAAGAGGCAGTCTTTTTCTCTTTTTTTGTGGTAAGCTCCCAGGTGCCAATGCTAGGCCAGCACATTGCAGTAACACTGCTTCCTCACAGCGCAGGGCGGGATGGTGTTCCTTACTGCCAGCAAGCAAATGTCAAAGCTGATGGCACGTCAGGTGCAACAGTAACGGAGCTAAGCCATTAAGTAAGTTTGTGTGTTTATGTAGGTGTATATGTGTGTGCATGTGCATAAAGAGCAGGAGAGAGGTTTAAAAACCAGATAATTTACCTGTCCTTGACATTGTTTTGTAAGTGGGTAAAACTGATGGTTGGACTGAAGGAAGAAGTGTGTGTTGCCCTTGGTATACAGTACAAATGCTAAGTACTCTCCATTAGAAACAGCAAGACTAATTATATCAAGCTTTATCTGATTATCAGTGGAAGTCTTTGCAAGAGTTTCAATGGGCCCAAACCTTCAGAGGAGGAAGTACATTAGATTTTGAGGGACTCTTTCTGTTCTTGTTTTTCTCCCAGAGGTGTGTTTCCCTGCTCAGTAACTAGTGACTTTGATACTTTACATTTCTGGTAAAGCAAATATATAATTTTACTTTTCGTTAGTTCAGGTTAGCTAAAACTTGGAAGATGGATTAAGCAGAAAGTACTGTAAGATGTTTTTGCTCTGTAAATGAGGCAGGAAACTCCCATCTAAATGGCTCATGCAAGTTTAACCAAGTGAACCCTCTGTAGGGGTTATTATGGTACAAGCAGAGGGTAATTAGTGGTGATTCAGTGCAAGGAAAAAAAAACCCCAAACCTAGGCTGTCACAAGTTCTTCATCATCCTCTGACTGAAATGAATGGCAATTGCTGTAGTGCCACTTTGTGGTGAAATTGAGAAACAGATACACATAAATCTTTACACATAAACAGTTACCAAAGTGATGAGCTGAGATTCTGACCGGTGGTTTAACTCTGCTCAGCTTGGGCACCCTGGTGGCCCTGCTCTCTGAGCCCAGCAACCTCCCCGGCATCAGCTCTGCATCAAGAAGCATCACAGGCTTTGACCTGAAGGTGAATGATCTCCAGGCACTTTGGCCAAAGAGGGTGGATGTCCTCAAAGCACTGCTGACTTCACCAGAGTATCACCGCTTAACCTCTCAAGAGCAAGGACATTTCCAGGCATGTGAGCTTGAGCACTTCATTGGCTTCATCCTCATCTAAACTCGACTTTGATCCAAAGATCTTTTATGCTGTACCAAATATTTTTTAGGCTGTACTATCTTATAAATTATATACTGCCTGCAATTAGTAAAACCGCAAACCAGGCACTTGCATCTTGACTAGGGCACTGGGGTCTGAGCTGAATGGAGCCATCACAGCAGCTCCTCTGGATATGTCTGTGTTAGTGGGGCCTTGCTCAGGACCCTGTACTCTGGAGACAGTACTGTGGACTATGTCGCAGTGCCTGGTTGCATCTCTTTTTGGTGTCACAGCTATCAGGACCGTTAATGGCACACAGAAAAAGCATGGCATTTGCTCTTTGGGACCCTAAGTAGGTTATTTACTTTCATTTTGTTTTTCAAGTTCCTAAATTCATGAAGGCTATTAGAAACCAAAAAGATGGGCAAGTCTTTATTCTCTCTTTTCTGGCATAGGCAAAAATATACTCTAAAAAATCATGATATATCTAGAAGACAAGATCAACTCAAAACCCCATGAACTTCTATTTTTTAAATAGAAGGTGTCACTTTCCTAAAACAGAGAGTATATTCTTGATCTATTTCTCAGACTTGAGCTTCATGTTCAGGTATCAGGGAGCATTATCATATCAACTATCACAACATCAAAATTAAGTCAATTTACATTCCATACATTCTGCATGTACACAATGCTATTCCTACCCTGTCCACCAATACTGATGTAGTTTCCCTGATTTCAATGGAGCATTACTTTTGAAGTATGCCACCCTGCATGGGGACAGAAAAAGGAACAATATACTGCTTTTATTAGCACAGATACATCAGATTTCTAAGTGCGGGCCAGTATCTGCACTTTGCTGCTGTGACACTGACAGCCAATATTTATAGCATTTCTTGCCCAAGAAATGCTATGTTTGCTGAAGAAACACATTTGCATAGTAAAAAGCTAAGGCTAGTTTTACAAGAACTCCTTTTCAGTTCATGGACTACTAAATGTTTCCAAGAATCACACACAAAGAACTGTAACAGCCACAGGTTAGAGGATCTTCTACTCAAGGTCAAAAAGTCATGAGGTAACAGTATTTGTATTTGCTAGTTTTTTATTATTTGACTTTCTTTGAGAAAGAAGAAGGGGCTACACAGTGGTGCAGGCACTGGATGCCTCTATAAAGAGCAAAAGAAATACTTCATCAACATTCAACTTGAGTGCAAGAACTGAAGTGGTAGATGGCAATTTGAAAGAAATGGCTGCCATCAAGGCAGCAGCATCCCCCTTGCTGTGTTACGTTTGTGTCATCTTTCCTCATGTCAGCCACGGGGTATGTGCTGCCCCTACCAGAGCACGCACAGCATTGTGGTCAGGTCTGTCATCAGCTATATCTTCATCACACCCTGATTCTTCACTACTTGATAATGCTGAGACACTTAAAAAAAGCTGAGCCTTTCTCTTTGGGAGCTATAAATCCCAGGCTGTGTATTTCCATCTGTAGCATGCAGTCCCACAAGCCAGCCTTGGTGAAATGAAAGCTGCATCCTACAGAAAACAGGATATTCACAAAGAATCCTTGTCCTATAGCCCCAGGTTTTAAGACTGCAGCCGTTTGCTGCAGCTGTGGATCTCCAGTGGTCTCAGTGCTGAGCCACCTCACTGGCGAGGAGTGTCGTGGATATCCAGGGATCTGTGCAGCTGGCCTGCCTTCTCCTCTGCCACTCTACTTGTTGATCTTCTTTCCTACCTTTTATCAAGTTTTTCCTTTTGTACCCCCAAGTCCTGATCTTCTCTTCTTGTCCCTTTTCCAGGGAACAGCATAAGCTTTGCTGTGTTCAAGGCCTTCCATTGCTATGAAGCGATAGTGGAAGTACACCATGGAGGACTGTGCTGAGATAGGTGTTAGCAGATTGCCCATTGTACTGCCTCCTCCCTTCTAGCATTTAAACTAGAACATGTCTTCTGCGTCTCCTAAGAGGATCAAATCCCCTCGTTGCCTCTAAATATAAATATTGTTGCCCTACTGATGAGCCGTGCTCTCATGTACTGTAGCATAGTGGGATCTAGCTGAGCCACTGAGCCATTTCAGCTGGCTTCTAAAAAAATAAAAGGAAGAATTGCTTGTTCTCATGGCATTACTCTGCCTTCATGGTTTGTTTTCCATTCAAGTGAAATCTGTCAGAGTAGATACCATATGTATTGTTCTTTGTTTTATTACATTCTCTTCTTCAGAAGCATTCAAATACTCTTTTGGGTATATTCAAGGCATTAGTAAGAAAAGTTCAGTGCATTGCCCTGTATTCATGCTTAAACTTTGTGAGAAAACTGGACCTTCTCTGAGCCTTCTTATCCTCTCTCCTGCTAAACGATAGATGATAGGAAGCCAACAGGTAGATCGTTTACAGCCTGATGGCCAAAGAGAAGTGGCCTAAATCAAGCCGTGATTGCCAGCAAATCTGGAACAAAGTGCCCAAGATTAATTGTCAAAGGACAATTCCTAGCCATAGATGCTGAGGCTGTTCAAAGTGAACATTGCATTTTATTGCTTGCCAGAGGCTATGGAAAAATCTAGAGATGCTGCTTTCCAATATTGGTCTTTACAAGTATCAAATATTGCTCTGCTCTCAATGACTCTAAGGTCAAAGTCATCAACTAGGTGTCACAGCAGATAGGCACGTACAAAAATATCTGGGGAAGGGGAAGAACACAGTGGGCAGTAGCACACACTAGAGAAAAAGCAGGACACTGTTAGTCAGATGCAGTTGTAATTGAATTTTGTATTGTCACAAATTAACATTTTATCTTTAAGAATTACCCAACTCTTTTATAGCGTAGAAGTGACTGGTTGGATCTTGGTCCTATAATTTAGCAGACAGAAGAGCACAGAATTTAAGGACAGCTCACATACCCCATACAGAAGTGTACTTAATCCTTAACTCTGGCAAACATGCACAAACACATAAGGGGATGGAAAATTCTCATTCTTCAGGTTTTTCTGAATCCTGTATCATAAAGGCTGTTAGTGCAATTAACTGACAGACATCCATCAGAGACTGAGTTTTTTGTTTACCACTGGTTTATGCTACATCATACTCTTAGCAAACACTGATGATATATGATAATACAATAGATATTTACATTACAAATGAGATTTTGTTGCTGTGACTGAGTTTTCCGCAAATACCCATATAATCTTAATGCAAAAAGCCATGACCCGATAGAAAGTGAATGTCTAACTTTCTAAACCACTTGCAAGGTTTTTGTTTGCAGTCAGATTGTCACCATAATGCTTCCAATTGAGAGTCAGGTATTTTTAATCATTTCATTTTGACGGTGATTTAATCTCCTCTTCTGCTTTTATAGTGCGTCCTTACTACTGAAATCCAAGGATCAGGAGTTCGTGTCCTCACAGAAGACCCACAGCAGGACTGTACTTCAGGAAAGCAAATTCTGGGCATACAAGGTAATGTGAAATTCCTGACATAGTTCCATTGAGCTGTCTCAGAGGATGAACAAGCTAGAACAAAGTGAAACATTTCTTCCCTGGTTAGCATGTGAGGGAATGTTTGTTTATACCCTGTGCTTTGATCAGATTTTGAAAAATAGATCAGTAGCTTAATTTCAAATAAAAAATGAGAAATGTTCTAGGTAAAGTTAATTCTTACTCCTGAGTTATTGTTTTAAGTGATGATAACAAGCAACCCTCTGTTTCGACGTTTTTGGTAATGTTACAGAGCCAGAATATCCAAAATCTGTATTTTCCTTGAAGCTTATGAACATCTGATGTCTTGGGTACGTATGAAGAAAATAAACTCATTGTGTCTATATTGCAATATCTAAACTTCATTCCAAGGTCATTTTTCTAAGTAAGTTTTTCAAAATATTATATGTGCAAATGGCTTTGGCACCAGGATTAGCAGTTTTAAAATTTGTTTCACAAACCTCCGTAAAAATATGACAACAGAGATAAAAACTCAGGGCAGAAGGCAGAATGAAGGGAAACAATCCCTCTGATTGAATAAGGCTGAACTTTACTTTAGTCTGTTCAGCCTCTCATAGTTACGTTCCCATCCCCATGAGATCAGAGCTCCTCGCAGTAGGTAAGGTATTCATCTGCACAGGCGATTGAGATATACAGAGTTATTCATTTACAGAGGGAAAGTTGTTTCCTGCCTGGCTTTTTTCCTGCCAGGGCTCCTTATGGAGAACTAGCGAATTCCAAAGTTAAACTGGAAGAAGCCTAATTCCTGGGCAGAGCAGTGAGAAAAGACCTTAACAGTGTCTTCACAGGATGTGTTGGTACAGGGGCTAATGGTCTACTTTTTTTTTTTTTTAAAGAAGGTTTTGTAGGAGAGTAATTGTGCAGCAGTCCTCTATACCTCTTCCAGTTGTCATTTCTAGACAATAGGTCAGGAAAGGTCTCCCATTAATCTAAAAGAACTGGATCTGGCCTTGGCCTCTACTTTCATTACAAGGAATGGATCTCTTTTAAAATATAGGTGTTTAAAGGATTTAAAAAAAAATCACACTTTTCAATTGAAAAAGGAGCAAAATCATTCGGATTACCTGTATTCAAAGAAGATCCCAAGGCTTGTATACCATGATGGCCTTGCCAGCTTTGCAAATATGAGAACGAGAACCAAAGCCATCTGAAATAAACACACAGTTTCTGAATCACATTAGAGTTTAACATGAATAAACTCCAAGTTGAAACCACAGAGTTTTGCTGGAATTTGGGGGAAAGGAAGTAAGGGAACAGAAGAGAGAGTTAATTTCTAGTCTTCAAAGTCTTGCTAGGGAGTAAAAGCTGCCAATTAAGGAACAAGTTCCTATTGCTCTATGAAGCCTTTCCTAAGATTTTTGAAGTTCTGCTAGTAATGCAGAATTACTTTTCTTTTATATTTCATCCTGTCTCATTCAGTCTGTCCACCCAGAATGCCTCAGGCTCCTGTATTTGGCCATGTAGGCAGTTTTGCCTTCTGATCCTATGGGCTGTGTACCCATGTCTGTGTCTTTCTTGCGGTGTTTCTCTTGCACACCTGCTGACACTTCTTTCTGCCTTACACATCTTCAAAATCTTATTAATCCTTTGCCAGTGTCTAAAGATCATCAGAGGAACTGACAAAGGGGTCATAATTTCCTTTTTTTTAACCTCCACCTGGATACGACGGGTCCCTTATTGCTTTCAGCTAAAAATTCTGCAAGAGGTGAGGCGGTAATAGGTGCAAGAAATGCCACTGAGTTCAGAAGCTTTACAGAAATAATTAGTGCTGGAAATTGCAAATTCTAAATTAGCCTTGTTTAATGTGCTAATAGCTAGGCTGCGCCCCTGTACTTTGCTCGGGGCAGAAGGTGGAGTTCAGCTCTTCTGTCCTGAGTGGGCAGAGAGCAGGAACCTGCCATCTGACTTGTAACCTGCTCCTCCCTGCCGGCAGTGAACGCTGCTCCGCCGTAACCCCTGTGTGCATCAATACCCCGCACAGGGTGTGTATGTCTTGGCCTCGGGTCTCAGAGGAGTATGAGGGGAGAAATACTGATGACAGAGCAAAACCAAACTGTGTGTTCAGTGCCTGGCTTATTGTTCAGGGTGAGTAAGGAACCCCAGGTCAAACGGTACTTTTCTTTAATCTCACCTCTAGTTATTGCTGAGCACAACTTTAGTATGATAAGAGAATAAACGGGGAAGAAGCCTGGATTTGACTGGCATTTCAAATACAAGTGCAACTGCAAATGTCTAGAAAGTATCTTTCAAAAAATCCACACAACTTTATACTAAAACTTCACAGAAAAGTTTACTTGATGTAATATTCAGTTGTGGCTTAAAAATACAGTAATATTTGGAGACCTAAAAATCACAAAGCTATCTAATTGCAATGCTTTGTTGAACAAAGTTAGTGTCAAAATGTCAGTGATTAATGCTGACAGTTATGCAGACAATGTTAGAGGCTGGGGCTGCCCTGGTATGAGCAGCGCAGTGTATCTGACACGACTATAGGCAGCCTTCCAAAAAGGGGCACAGTTACACCACGCACTGGTGAAGCTCTGCCACCACAGGCTTGTTTTCACACAATGGAACTTTCTGTTCTCTAACTTTGTCTTGCATCATTCTTTTTAAGTCACCAGGGTGCTGGTATTGGCAAGAGGTGGTTTGGGGGTGTTTGGGGGAAAAATGAGATGTTAATGGCATATTCATGCGGGCTGCTGTGCGGCTGCCCTGTGCAGCCATACCACAGGTGCATGCAGCTCGCCAGGAGAAAACGCTGGTCTGGGACCAAGGCAGGGACTGACAGAAAGTAAGAGTTGAAGTAAGATTTAGCTGAGTAAGTGAGAAGAGACAAAGGTTTTACAGGTATGTTCTTAAGCAACAAATGCATTACCTAAGGTCCTGAAGTGCGATCTGCAGACAGTTTAAGTCCTGTTGTAGCCTTTACGTACCCATAGAGTCCCTGGCCTAGCAGGGGAAGTTACCTGCCTCAACACTTACTGTGCCTGACACTGAAATGGAACCAAAAACCCATGCCTGATACCAGCAGGGAAATGAATTAAAACTTTTGATAATGCTTACACCAACCCCATTCTATATGTGGGCTGTACAGGAACGCTGGCCTGCAAGAGCTGGCTGTGGCTTCACAGCTGTTTAAGTTGCAATCGCAAGATGAAATCAGTGCTGTAGCTACAGCTGCAGAAATTCCAGAAATTCCTGCTCTGGGTTGCCTGCAAGGCAAATCAGGGTGTGAGTCCAGGAGAACCAGTGTTAATGCTGTTCTCTCTCTCTGCTTCCTCCCATAATAAGTGCTTGCTTTTCTTTAAAGAAAATGTGTTTTAACCTAAATTTATCAGAAAAGACGAGATAATTGGATGATATAAACTGGCATAGCTCCATGGATGTCAACAAGCATTTAATTTCTGGGGTAATTTCTGCATTACTTGGCAGGAGGAACTGCTGCTTTGTGATGGGCAGTAGGGCACGTGGTTACTAAAGCATGTGCAGTAAGACATATCGTTACCTAGTGATTAAGTGACAATATTGTATTTTAACAAGTTCGCATTGTCTTAATCATTGAATCCAGTCTGATGGCACTCACACTTAATGACTTTCTGAATGTATGTTACCTACCTGGAATTAAAACTTTCCTGTTTTTCAAAGGTACCGTTGTTTGCACCTTTCCAAAATTCTGGCAAAATGTATTTGACAGTAAGCTCTACAGTCAGGGATTGTCACAGTGCTTTTAGATCTCCACATGTTTTGCTTATTTTCAAGTCCAACACATACACTCTAGTTTAATCAAGGAAAATACCCAGATATTTGTTTTCATCTGTCATCTCTTTATCACTAGCTCTTGGTGAATGACTAGAGAATTTATGAGACGCAGATGCAGCCCTCAGCTCCGGTGACGAGATTATATATAGTGCCGTGCAAAAACTACACCCTGGCTGCAAATGCCATGCAGTTGTTACAGTCATGTGCCATTTTTCTGAAGGAGTCTATAACACAAACTCCTCTTGGATTTCTAGCACATCACTGGGCTTATAAATATTTCTGAGGTTAAAAATAAGATGAACAGCTCTGTCTAGTGGCAATTTCAATAACTACATCAGAAGGTCATTATTTCTAACAGAATTCAGCCCATATGTGTTGACTCAAGTGAGTTTAAAAATAGCTGGTTGGCTTGCTTTTATACATGGCAAATGCTCCAAGTACTTCTGGAGAGACACTGGATAAACATGTGAGGCCATATTCTGCCATGAGTTTTCTCCTAGTTCTTTTAAGATATTTGCCGTCTTTATTTAATTTTCACCAAAAGCAATAAAAATCCCTGATGCTTTGCCATTCCTAAAGCTGTGGTTGTAATCTCTAAGGCCCTGTTCCTTCCCTCCCCCCTAAAGTATTTGGTGCTGGATGTTCAAAATTCATCTCACGCTCACAAGCCTGTCGTACTGCACTGGAAGCCTTGCAGGACCAGATGTCATTTTGGTTTGGGGTTTGTGCAAGTTCCATGATACTTCCCTATGTAGTTTTTAACAAAACCATATAAATGGGTAAATTATTCTGGATCCTGCCAGAAATGGGGTGGGGAACATCCACTTGAATGGTTTTAAGCCCAGAAAAGTCCTGTTCCAGACCACCGCTGGAGAAGTCCTTGTTTCAGGCTGTCTGTGCACTCAGCTGATGTGGAAAGCCTAAGTATTTTTTAGTGATCTTAAAATACCATCACTCCGTTCTCTGTGTGCCGTAAGGTCAGGAGTTGAGGTGGCTCCGCTGCTGGGATGGAAGGTAATGCCTGTCAGGTGGGAGTGCTCTGCTGGACCCACCTGCAGCATCTTCACCTGGTCCCATCTTCTCCCACCCCAGCTGCAGGCTCGGAGTGACTGGCACTGAGGAGATGTGGGAGTGTGGTGGGGAGAGGGCTGCCTTCAGCTGCCTGTGGATATGGGGGTGAAAAAACCCCACAGTTACAAATGGGACGTTAATATACCCCTTTCTTGGGAGAGATCTTAGCCAAGAGTATGTGTGTTCAAAGGTTATAATAGATTGTGGCCAGAGGGTAAATTACCTCCAGGCTATTTCTTTTATACAGTAATACATGTATCTAATGATATTGTGTATTCTTCACGATAGCCCTTTGGACACTTGCTAGAATCTGAAGGAAATTCTAACACACTGTAAAAAATATAAATCACTTCAAATCTTCTCTAAAATGTCACAGAAAGGTGACATTTCCTGAAATATCAAAATGATTTATAAAATCATTCTTCAAAGAACTTAATTTAACCTTATGATTTTGATACTGCAAAATGCACTGTATTATTTATGCAACAGGAACAAAACCATACAAATCAGCTGGTGGCTATTTTGTTAACAATTTGGGGGTTTCTATCTCAAAGGATGCTTCTGTAAATTCATAACAGGCTTATGAGACACATCCATAGATACTACTGCTTGTCATCTGCGCTAAATCACTGTTCTGTTTAAGAACATGGGTCCTGTGGGAAAAAACCCTAAGTGCAAGCTAGTTCAGGTGAACCTTTGCAGAAACATTTGAAGCTGCCAGATAACTAAGATCATGCCCGTGGCAACTTCAAATGGCAAGAAAAGCAAAAATTCTTTTTCTATAGTGTGCTCACAGAATATTCTCAGGTTTTCTGCAGCATGCAAAGCCACCTTTTCTACAGTGTTGATTTAGATTGTGCCTGTCTCAATTTTCAATAGATTTAGACTGTCTCTCGTTTTTCACATTGGTACATTGTAATAAAAGACTTTCAGAGCCCTGCAAGCACTAGGTAAAAGATATTTTCATGAATAATTTCTTACATACAAGTTAGGAAAATGATGATCTTGTATCGTAAGATCAGTCTTTGAACAAACCATCTTTGTTGCACCAAAATTGGTTAAATGTGATAGATGATTTTTTTCTTTTTCTAGTGATCCATTCCTTCACATGGATGAAATTATACTGGTATAAATGGGCCTAAACGAACAGAACTTATTCCTCATTTGAAAGTATTTCTACTGATACAAGCACTTTCATGCCATTAGGCTGCAGAAATTTTCCCTGAGCTTCATACCGCATGAAATATTCCAATATAGTCAAAGCAGAGAAACCTCTGAGTGCAGGCAAAGTAAAATACCACATCTGAAAGGCAGCCTCTTCTAGTTCATGCCTCTGGCTTTCTGTGTTGAGGGTTTTACCTGAGGTGTTATACTGTGTGGTCATCTTGTCTGGTGACCTGCTAATAACCAGGCTAATTCCAGCAGGGTTAGATAATACCTAGATGACAGTCAGCTGCAAGGCAGGGTGATAAACCCGCTCCTTTGGTCTAGAGTTCGCACCTTGGGTTTTGTTCAGGTTGGGACAAAGGCAAGTGTTCCACTTGCTAGAAGATGAAGGCAGACAGTCAATGCTTACTTCATTTGCAGATGACCTGGATATCCCAAGTTTTTGGATGCAAACAGTATCAGCTCTGTATCTTGAGGTTCAGTTAAAGAAATGTGCTAGACCCAACAGCCAGTTAAAATCTATCTGTGCTCTAATAGAGATGACTTGGACTGCAGAATTTAGCAGTCAGTGCAAGTACTACCTCTGTAGTAGAGCATATTGCACAGATACTCTTTATGCTTGGTCCTTAGTAATTCCCAGGTGCTAAGGTGTTATCTCTGGTCTGTAAAGTTTTTGCAGCATGACACCCATGTACTCAGTCTTGCTTTTCGTGCTGTCATACTGAGTTGTGTGCTCATCAAGACGAGAGGCTTTTGAAAGCCAGAGCCAGCCCACCTGCCCTCCTCCACACCCACCTACTCGTTATCTACTTTAATTGATTCTTACAGAATGATTCAAAGCATACTTGTACTTAAGATGTTAATGGTAAAAAAATACCTTTCTATCAAAAGGGAAAATGGGAGTGAAGGAAGAAGTTAGTGAAGTTGTTGGAATTATAATTGATTTGTAGATTTGTGTTGTATATGTGCATATTAATATGTGCATAGTGCTGCCTAGATCTGAGATTAGAACTGCCTGTATTAATTGTGGTAAATCAAAATAAGTAAGCACAAATAATAAAGAGATTGCACAAGGCATTTCAGGGTAAAGATTCAGCATGATATCTTTGTCTTAATGACTTCAGTTTACAGGAGGATCAAAGGTCAGAGCCTAAAAGATGGAAGATGAGCTCACTAAAAGTTTTCCAAGATTTCAGATGAACTGCATACCCAGCAATAGAGCAGACAGCACTTCTGTGCTGCAGTAAGAGGTTAGAAGTAAAGAGCAGATGCTGCATAGAATGCAAAACAAGTGGCGCAATCCTTTTATATTTAAAACTCTCTTGAAACAAGGACTCTGCTTTCTCTAGGCAGGCAAGGTTTTACTTCTTGATCATGGCAAGCAGGTAGAGACAGAAAAAAAGCTGTTACTAGCTGAGTCATGTGCAACAGAATTTTAATGTTGAGTCATCATCCCTGGAGGCATGTAAAAGATGTGGTGCTCAGGGACATGGTTTAGTGGTGGACTTGGCAGTGCCAGGTTAACAGTTGGACTTAAAGATCTTGAAGACTTTTCCAACCTAAATGATTCTATGAAGTCTGAAATCTCCAATGAAACCAACAGAATTTTATAAAAGGAATGCATTCTTGTTAAATCTGTCTCCTCCCTTGCAACACCTCCACTCAGCAACATAGCCTGCAGCCTTGACTCGCTTTTTGCATAAGCAAAGACTGAAGATAAGGAGAGAGAGAAACAATAATAGAAACCTGCAGTTTGCAAATTGCCCTGCCGGGAAAGAATTCCAGGCTTTGATTCAATTGCTTTCTCTGGACTATTGATTTATCCCAGTTCTCTGCAAGTGCTTTTCATGTGTGCTCCATCACTTCGGGTTGTTGCCTTTCTCTGTCATATACCAGATTGAATCTGGCGAATTAGGTTTTTCAGTTATTTTTGTCCAATTTTAAATGCAAGTCCTGGATCATGTCTCCTTTTTCTCATTCTCCCCTTGTGCTGGGTTTTCTTTTCTCCTTTTATAAGTTCTGAATCATTTCACTTTCTTTGTGTGCTCTCATTTGGCATCTCCCATGATGTCTGCCTGCCAATTCCTTGCAATCCCCATGTCGTCTTCTGCACTCAGTATGTTTCTTGGCCGCCTGCCAATTCTCAGACTTTAAACTCCAGTATTTCTAGGATCTGCTCACTTGAGATTTTTTTTCCTTTTTTATTTCCTCTCCTTTTTTAATATTTCTAACCATTTCTCCTTTGGCCCTGTGTTGAACTCTCTCTAGGCACAAGGAAAATAAGAATGTTTTTTTGCAACCAGACTTGGAGTATATTGGATTCAGAATGGTGGTATAGAGATCTGTTTCAAAATGCTCCTGGAGGCTTTATTCAAAGTGCAAGGGTCTCTCAGCTGCCTCTTCAAAGAGTAAGGTCTGTAAATAACCCAAAATTCAATGTTTTAATATGCTCCAGTGATTGATATGTGCTAAACACTTCCATTTGTTGACAAACTTCAGGAGGGCAAGAGATGACAGGCAGCGTTATTCTGGCGGTTTTATTTTGTTCTTCCTATTTGCTATAAAGGGCATTTCCCACAGACACTCATGTACAACTGAATGAGAGAAGCTAGCTAATTTACAGGGGAGAAGAAATTCTGGAATTTTTTTCCATACCAACACTTTGATAAGTACTGCAACTTTGAAACAAATATGTCAATTAAAACGTTCGCATCTGTACCTTTTTACTAATGGCTCTTCTATTCTCTTTACAAACACATTTCTAAGCCTTTCTTTAAGCTCACTGCCGTTTTGAAATTTTGTTTCTGTTCTTGTGGTTCCACTTCATATCAAATGGCTGTTTTGCCTGCTTTTTTATATAACAAAAAATGTGTATGTCGATAACTCATAAACCAAACCTGCATATTTTAATATTAAATGGTCACAGTAACTCTCTCATACTCTTCTTTTCTTTATCTTTGTCTCCATGGGAAACAATGGCATAGAAAGAGATTAAGACTGTGGATCTAGAAAAACATATGTGCTTGCAGAAGAACTTGCCAGTCTATGTGTGAATTGCTCCAATCTGCATGAGAAGTCTATATCGGACTTAGTAGCTGGATGAACATTTGTTGCAGGCTTGGTTTTTAACCTGTAATATTAAGGCAGTAATTTCTTATGTCATATTTGCAAATTACAATTAACATAATAATTGATTACGTACTGACATATTTGTATAGAGAAGGAAACTGTTGTCTCATCCTTAGGCTAGAATATTGTGTTCTTCATTAATCTGTTTACACGTTTGTATAAATAGGCCATATGGACATTCATTAATGAATGTGCTTCGCAAATTTAACCCCTTCTTTCTCCATGTAATAAGTCAGTCTTGACTTCTGCAAAGTGTTTGCACAATTGGAATAAACTTATGTGCTGGACTAAAAAATCATTTGTCAATGAGAAGGTATAGCTCTTTCCAGTAAGTTGAACTAAGTTGTATTCATATACAATATAGATATATTTAATCAGATCTTTCTGCCTATGGGGTTTTTGCTAATATTTTTTATCGTATTGATCACTCATGATATATGACTGAACACGTAAGTCAGACACTATGTATTTATAACCTCTTTTGTAGTAATGTTACCCTCATCAAATTGCCTGCGTGTGTATATATATACACACACACATACGTGTGTGTGTGTGTGTGTGTATTTAAAACCACAAATTCCATTCTATGTACATGGTTTCTGTGAGGCAGAAAAATACAATTCACAGACATTGCTCCCAGAGCTATTGTTTCTGGAACAGGCAGAAATAGTCTGGGGGTTAGCTGTCCCACACCTAGTTCCTCCCGTAGCTAATGCACGCTGCCTTCAGCCATTCTCGCTGGAACAGACACCCTTCATGCAGCAGTCAGCGTCCTTTGCTGAGCTGAAACCTGACCAATAGTTCGAGTTCATGCTGGGCAAATGATGGCCCACGACGCAAGCCCACGGCACTGACTGAGCAACCACAGTTACGCTGACCTGTCTGATACACGCTGTGCACGTGTGTGATGTGCCACGATTCATACAGGCTGATCAACACTTATCAGCTAATACCAGCCAGGAGGTCTATTTGCCTTTGCCTTAGGGTTCATATAGACTAAAACTATAGTGATAAAGTGTGCAGATTTCTCTGTTACAGATTCTTGAATACTCTCTTTATGATTGAGTGGTTTTATAAATAACTGTTTTCCGTTTACTTTCATGCAATTGACAGCAGTGGGACTCTTGTTAAAGTATGTTATGTTTCTTATTAATGCCAGATGTGTTCATCACAGCTAAAATACTGCACTGAATACCAAAGGAATTATGCCTTAAGTGAAGCCTGAAATTTAAAGCTCAGGGTACTGTTCTCCAATGATTCATGTAAACTTTCATTTGTTTGCTGCTTAAATTCTTCTATTAAAGATATCCTAATCTGTAAGTATAACTGTCACTTAACAGTGCTTATATTTGAAGCATTCTGCTAAGGATCACTGCTCTCTGCAGCAGTCGTAGTAAATGGAGGAAGCAGAAATGTCCTAGAACCAAACACTGAATTTTGCTGAAGGAGAAATCTGAAGGCACAATAGATTTTGTATAAGAGTTTGCCCATGTACATTTTCAAGAAGAGTTAGTAACAGGGCATTAGAACAAGTAGTGAATGGTTGATAATTGCTGCAGTATGCAAAGTGAAGATCGGAAGAAAGAATGTTCCTTAATGTCCGTTCAGTGGTAGGCATTAACCCAGAGAATATCGGGCAGGAATGCAAGATGGAAGGTTGTAATAGATAAGGACAGTGTGCAGTGGAGGCATCTCAGGAGTCAAAGGCAATGTGAGAAGAAACAGTATCTGGAGCTCAGGGTCAGTTGATATATTTGCAAACAGTACATATGTTGCTCATTGGTTCTGTTTAAACTAGTTTATCTCTTACAAACCATTTCCTTCAAATATTTACATTAATTGGAGTAATATGATTGGCAAGCTAACACATATATAAAATAACAATGTCCAACAGTGATTACCACACTACATGTCTTAGCTGCAGCTCTATTTTATGTGGGCAGAATTTAAATGGGCTTGGGTCAGCAGTAATTTAGCCTGATTAAGAATGTGGGTTTTGGACTCTTTGATGGAGTCTTATTGCTGAGCTGTATGCAGATTTTAAAAGAACACAGGGAACTTGTGTGGATGTGAATGAGAACAAAACTTAACCTGTTTTCTTAAAGTATCTGCTTTTTCTTTTATATATGCAAGGGAAAGAGACAGGTAAGAAAACATAAATGCATGATTATGTGATCTGTGAATTAATTGCATTGATAGATTTATAACTTCACCCCATGGAGAGAAGTGAAGAAATGTGTACTGGATAAGTTATCATAATACCATGCATTAATTTTTTTAGGAGAGGATTTTCTCAAAACCTCAGATTGCTGGCTTAGCTTGATTCTCAACCAAGAATGCAGATCTTGCCACTCACCTAATGAGAACAAAGTTAGGCTAATTATGACAATTTTAGGAAGTTCTGACCCTAGTACATGCTTTGCATAACATAAAAGGATAAAAGTTGTCTTCCTTTCATAAAAGCAATTGTGTAGGTAATTTTGCATGCAGTACAATGCACCATATCCTGGCACTTCACCTGTGTTGCCAAATGGCATCAGATGCAGGTTTTCCTGGGTGCTATCTTGATGTTCTTCTCCTTATTTACTGAAAAACATGGGCCTTCACAGCATTTTGTCAAACCAGCTTGGAGAGGTGGCACAGACACATCGGCCCTTGTATGGAAACCGTCTCTGGGAAAGCCTCACAAGAGGGTGACCTACCTCAGCTCAGGCTCAGTCAGTCTCTTTGAGGTTTACATCAGACTATAATACTTGGGAGCTGCAAATAAGAAAGATGGGGATTATGCTTCTCTAACAAACTGGCAAAGAAAAGCAGCAGATTTCTCTAAAGTTTTCCTGTACCTTTAATCTTGTACTTCGCAGTACTCTTGTACATCTGTCTCCAGGTAAGATCAGACAATTGTGGAAAAACTTCTGTGAATTCAGCTTAGGCAGTTTTTGGAAGTAGGTGAAAAATGCTATTAGGAATGAGGCTTAAGTTTCAAGGGAGGCTTGGGGAGAAAGGCTTCACCATTTATAATCCAGTAGTTTAACCTGGGTAACTTTTTTTGCTGAATTTTATCTCCTCAAAGATAGGGAATTTTAGCTTGTTCTTCTTCATTCACTTTTCACATTTTTACTGCTGCTAGGCTCTTTTTTGACTAAACTAAGGTGAACAAAGAGTGAATCTACTTCTGTTGCTACTAGGTGAAGCAATAGGTCAAACACTTTCACGCTTTTTCCACCTTCAAAGTTTTAGTCATACTACATTTTCAGCTGGAGGCTTGTAAAGGTTAGTTGGAAGCAAGCTTATCAGTCTAGGAATGTAAGTCATGAACTTCTTTAGCTCTTTATCTAACATGAGAATTTGAATGGAGAAGAAACAAAGGATTTATAGGCCTTGAATTTGTGCGTCACAGATGGTATAATGTCTATTACTGTAGCATACAGCACAACTGATCCTTGAGCAGCCAGCTAACTATAAGCCTGTAATTTCTTTGTACATAAAAACTAAACTGTAGTTGTGTATGGTTAGGCATTAACGAGTTGGGTGCTGATGAGGGACGGGTGCTGCTGGCTGGACACTGGGTGAGTGAGTGTCCTGAAGCAAAGGAGACAATCGCTTCCCTTTTTCCTTTCTAGCAAGGAAAGGGAAATGGTGAAACCATTCTCTGAAGCTGCTCCTTGTGATTTCTGATGTAGTTTCATAAGCCTTTCTGCACCTGCTACTTTTTCCATGAGGTGAAGGGGATACCAGGTACATTAGCCTGTGCTCAGCTCTTCTGCTGTCTATTCACAGGTTTACAGAACAAACCAGATCTCTGTGGAGCAGACATGGTGTCTGGCGTGCCCACATCTCCCCCATGAATGGTACTGTTGGCTGTGTTCAGTTTCATCTTTGCTTGGAGACTGGTGAGCCATCATCCACCAGCAGAAAGCAGATAAGACGACATCGGTATCTTAATGGTTCCTGGAAAAAAGTCTGGTATTCTAGATTAGGTCCTGGATGGGACTCAGAGGACTTGCTCTAAACATGACTTAGATTTGATTGATGCATGAACACCACCTCTTGTAGACTGGGGACAACACTGCGTGGCTCTGGGACCACTGTGAGGCCCACATTAACACAACAGGGGGAGCCTCACAGCAGCTCTGTGGGGGAGGTGATGGACTTTAAGGATTCCTGTGACTACTGATGGACCTTGTAACTGCTGCCCTGCCAAAGTCCAGTACTGCAGCTAGGCACGGCAGAAGGCAAATGAAGAAGGCTGACAGAAACTTTCTCTCAAACCATGGAAATCAAAACAGAGGCCTTATTTATTAAAATTATTAAGTCATTCATTTTCACTGACTGGATTTTTAGCCTGTGAATACAGAATTTGGAACTGCCTGTTCTTTACTTGTTTTTTTCACATCTCAAACATTCTCACTGGTCATGTTTTGTTCCATCTACATCCTTTTCCTCATAAGAATACAGTGTCTGCTGAGAAATTAATCTCAAAGGCAGGACACTTGTGCTTCTTGTCTTGCCTTTAACATGTGTTGAAATGTATAAAATAATTCCTAAGTTTTTTAAGAATCATAGCAACTATCCCTACTTTACAAGTTTGGTTTTTTTAAAAGGACTCCTTTACTAATTTTACTCTTTATTAAGTGAACACTCTTTAATAGTGTTTATCACAAATGCACATTTGAATCTATCTGTTCCACTCTGTTTTTTCAGAACAGTCTTTTCACTTCTCCTTCTCCAAAGAAAACAAGAATGGACAAAATGTGAAGCATGTGTAAGTCAAATGATGTTGTACAGCCTGGTGGAGAAAGTGGATCTTTTAAAAAAAAGATATCTTGAAGTCTCTCTCTTAATGGATTCAGAAGTTGCCTGCTTCCTTGCTTGTTAATGCGGGTCTACTATAACTGCTAGCTCAGCTGCCTCTGTTTAGCTTTATGAAGAGCTTTTCATACTGTATTTTTTAAATACTGAACTAAAACCATGCTGAGCTTTTCTTTTGCCCTGACAAGAGCTTTTATGTGTGTGCAGTGGCTGCCTTCCATTTTGCTATCTTGTTCTTCAGTCCTGGGCAAAGCTCTGTATGTTTTAGAAATAGAAAGCCCTACCATCCTGGCATCACCTCTGGTTACTAGGAGCTTCTGAAAGGAGCGACCCATTTTTGGATTCATTATTTGCCTGTCCTCCCTTTGCATAAATGAGAGAAATATCTGTTCCCTTTGGAAGGGATAGGGACAATGGAAAATAGTACCCTTCTTGATAAAGAGACCTCAGACTCTCTGTCAGTGGCAAGTCAGCTGTGAATATTTGTATTTCCCCAAACAACCGTGTACTCTACCTATATGCTGATAGTCTATTAAATATCCTTAACCTCAGCTGCTCTATCCAGCAGGTTTGGAAGTATGCAAGGCATGCAGAGTACTCTTCTGGCAGGTACTAGCAATGATGGGTTGAGAAAAATAATCTATGACAGAGTGACTTCCAAGCTAACTATGTTTTTAAGAAAGGTATATGTGAGTACATGAATGCAACACAGGTACTAGACTGATGAAAATAAACATGCTAAAAGAAGGTAAGAACTTGTTTAACTTTAACTTGCTAAGCAACGTGCTTGGCATTATTTTGTACCTCTCCTAATGGTCTGAGTAAAGAAATCAAGAGCTGAATGGGCAAAAAGCCAGAGCTCCCCTTTCAGCTCTATTTCCTTTTGGGACTGCTGTATCATTTGACAGGGGACTTTTCACATGCTTTTATAGCCCTGCCAAGGGCCTCTCGAATCCTTTCTGTACAACTCGCTTACAGCTTCTCTAGCGATCCCATCCTCAGTAAATGGAACATGGTCATTTGGTCTGCCCTTTCAGCTTTGGGTGCATTTGTGTAAGTGTCAGGATCGGTGTAGTGATACCTGTCCTTGTCCCTCTTCCTGTCTGCGTACCTTTCTCGGAGCCTGGGTCTCTGCTATTTCTGAGCAAAAGACCTTCTTGTGAAAGCAAGTCAGGGAAGGCCAGGCAGCTGTGAATGCATTTGGTGATTGTAGACGGAAGGAAAATATATCACTAGGGAAAAAGAAATGCGCATTTATGCATATAAATAGATATGTTTAATAACGTGTCTAAAATGCCCAAATAACTATGTAGAATAAAAGCAGTGTTTAAATGTTTGTCCCAAACCAAGGCATCCCTCTTTCCTGTTTCTGTGATGAATGCCAGCATATAGTGCCCTTGGTATGGACTGTGGCCATGTTTCCATTACACGCTGATAGAATAAGGATAGGGAATTTATCGGGTCACTGGGCTCCTGCTGGCCTCTTTTAAGCATGGTGAGGGCTGCCAACAAGATCTCAGGGGCATGTATTATCACATAAATGAGATTCCCATTACAAGGATGGAGCCAAAGGCTCACAATTTAAAAACCTGATTTAATGTTTTTAATGGATTAAGGCCATACTTTTATTGTCCTTTTCTCTAAGGAAAAAAAGAACTAGAATTGTACTTTATGAAAAAAAAGGTGAATGATAAGAGTTGAGATAGTTCAGGCTGATCTTTTTAAACAGACATAATCTAGTGTAAAAGGAGCACAGTAGCTGCAATCTGTTAGTCTAATTTTTGAAGACTGTGAAATTAATTGAAACATGGTGGATTATTTGTATGGGGTTTATAAAAGCAAGGTTTTGCAGGATTAAGAATCATGAAACTAGAAAGAAAGATTTTCCTTATCATTACCTTCTTCCTTTCCGTATCAGTTTCCCATTTGTATAGAACTTCACATAACAAATGCAGATTTTTAAACTGAAGATTTTATTTCCGTGCTGTGTTTGAACTGTGTATATGGTGACATAAAATAGAGGAGAACTGAGAACCCTTTTTTAAAATTTTTTTTCCCCCACAAAACTCTTTGGTTCAAAATACAAACAGTGTGGCAAATATATTTGTACTTAAAATCCCTCCAGGTGCAACAATGCAAGGAGTTTATTAAAATAGATATGGACTGTTGTTAAAATACAGTTTTCTTTCTGAAATTATAACCATAAATTAAAGTTGGGTAATTAAGAATCAGAATTTGGCTCTGCAAAGGGCAAATAAAGGTTTCTAATAATATTGTAATTTAAATAAATCTTTCACTCAAAGTAGGACTCTGTGAGAAAGGCTATTTTTAGACTTAAATTTTAGAGCAGACCTCTTTTGTTGTAATACAATGTACTTCTAATAAATCTCCTATGTTTCAAAGATCAGCTTTGAAACCTTTTGTGTCATAGAAGCTTGCTCTTTATATGCCTTTTCCCCTATTGAAAGCATCTCAATTTTTGTAGCTTTAGTTTTGGATGGGTAGTTACAGTTAAGTAGTTTAGTCCAAGAATATTAGCATGTTTTTTATCATTGTGATTGTACTGTTCTGTTAATGGTTTACTTAAAGCAAAGATATATGTTTGCTGTGGAGTTTGCTGGCCAGTCATAACTATCTGGAGTATTTCAAGTATTTCTAGGTTTTCACTCACAAGGATAAGAACATCTGCAGCTGGCTGTCCTTTCCAATGTCTCTTACTTCTGGCTTAAATATTTCCCTTGGAATTCTCAGGAGATTTGGGAATGGCTTTTTAAACTTACAACTGATTAGTTGTAGCTTGACACCTAGCAGGCTTTTCTGACTGATACTATGCAAAAAGACTCCATTGCAAAGCCTACCAAAACGAGTGAAGCGGCTTCTGATGCCTTGACTAAAATGTCATCTAAGCAATCCACCCAGCTCATGGATAGCAGAAAACAATTTATTTCAAACTCCTTGCAAAAGATTTTGCTTATCATTACCAATGTGGCCAAGTTAGGTAGGGTCATCTAGACTTTTTCCCTCCACATTGTCATGGATTATTGATGGAGCTATCATGAATATAGTTGACGTTTGCCAAAGGTCTCTTACAGAGCGCAGTTGGATTCTGCCCTCGGCAGGAGCCAGATACCTACTGCTGGTGATTGAAGCATTCGTGACACGGGGCAGTGGTTAATAACCTGCACAGCAGTGATCAGTATTGAGTATCTGGTCAAACGTTTCTGCATTGTCTTCAGATTGGATCTGAGTATTTCCAGTTCTTGTGACTTTTGCGTGTTGAGGGCTTACAGTAATGTAAAAGATGGCTATTACAGAATCGGTTTCCTCATGCTACAGTGAATGTTATCATTCAGAAATACAGTTAAACATCAACAGCAAAGAAAAGAGAATTGGGGTACAAGAGGGAGGATCATGTGTCTATTTCATTAAGGCACATGCATGTCTTTACATTCTGCAAAAAACTTTCATACATTTATTTAGTGTTTTAATTTGTTCTTCAGATTGTTAGTTCCCCTAAGAAGTTACTTATTTTTATCCCACTAAAAAAATGAAGTAAAAAAAAAAGCTGTCATACTGTTTATCATGGATGATAGTTGATTTGCACTTTGCTCTTCCTCTAGATGGCCTAAATTCAGTGTTGAAGCTACTGCAGGACTCCCTTCCGCATCCCAGTTGTGCATGGTGAACTATAATTTTTATTGTATCCCCACTGGATGCACTTAAATCTGTTTAAACCTGGCATGTATAAATTGAGCTTAAAAATTAATTTTATATCAGTAAACTCATTTAGGAGTATTTACAAAGGAGTTTGAACAGGCTTAACTGAACGGATCATAAAGAATTATTAGTTACACAACTCAAGAGGTGTGGATTGTACCATGGCTCAGACTGTAATGTAAGACCAAATTCCTTTCCTGTGAGCTTTACTGTATGGTTGTTGCCAAGTCACAAGAGTCCATGAAGGCACACGTGAACTAGTGTACAGTAAAATCCATAGAAAGCATCTAGACAGAAAAACATCTTGCTTCACAAAAATGAGCATTCTCTCCCATTCAGCACATGAGAGTTCACCTCTTGAAAGCTTTGGGTCTGATATTTAACATCCTTGGGCTAGGTCTTAAAAACAATTGCTTTTATCAAAGAGCCTGTATAACTCAAAGTGAGATGACTAAGATAGTGAATTTCAGTTATTTTGCTAATTGAAGAATAGGTTAATTATGATACAGAGCAAGTAGGTATCAAGCTAAGTAAACTGGCTTGTAACACATGTTCTTCTGTCTTAGAGGGAAAAACATGTTCTCTGTTTTCTCCTAGCTTCTGGCTTTTATCACTGAAAAAACCAGGAACATAAACCGCATCATAACATTGCCTAGGAGTGTTACCCATTGCTTCAGTAACCTCTCATTCAGCCAGTCAACAAGATGCTGCAGTGGGGTAATTCTAACTGTTGGCCTGACAAGTGACAGCTTAATTCAGTACTGTAGGACAGAGGATGCCAGCAATTTAGTATCTCTTTTCTTATTTGTCTGATTTTTTAAGAGAGAAAGAAGACACAGAAACAAGAAGAATATGAAGCACTTCACAGTATCATAGACAAGCTGCTACTTGCAGTTCTCTTTTTAGATTTTCCAAGTAATGACACAAAGGTTAAATTTTTTTTCTCTTGCTTTCAGACTGCATTTAAAAATATTTCCAGCCACTTTGTCTTTTATTTCCTGAGAAACTTTGAATAAAACTGTAAGTGAAACATAAGCACTGACACCACACATGAATCAAGACATGCATCTTTAACAACACAGAGCTTGCTAGAAAGAAGCCAGGCAAAATTTCCTGAGCTGTGAAGAAACATTCTTGCTGTATGTGTGTGTATCTCAATCCACTCTTGCCTTTTTTTCTTCTATACCCCAGAGGAGCATAATTCAACATTAAAATAACCTCCATAGAAAATACATAATATCAGCCTGTAAAAATAAAACCCCAAAGCACAGTAAATAAGACCATGTACAAAAATGAGCAGTGTTGAAACAGGAACCACAATCCATAGAGCTCCTTCTAATCATTCGGAAGACCACAGAGCATTGTCACCTGTGCTGTAAAACCACTGAGAAGTATCAGTCCATGTATTAGCTCAAGTGACTTTTTTCAGCTCCCTGAAGCTGGCTGAAGACCAGCACTGCTACTATTTGCTGCTCAGCTTAACAGATCACGAAAATGTTCGAGGTGGTGTCCCAGCGCATTCAGGGCAGCTTGTGTTTTGTTTCCATGGCCATCAAGTGAATGCTGTGTTCCCTTCCAGTTTCAGGTACTTGTAAGGCCTTTACAAAGTCAGTGGAACTCAGCTGAGTAAGTCCTTGTCCTTTGAAAAAGGCTCTTGCCTATTAAAGTTCTTCCCAACTAGGTAAAGTATGCGGACTTGAAACCGTCTGAGCTGTCTGCTCTTTGTTAGGCCCATGCTTATGCACGCTGGCCAGCTGACCTACTGGAATAAATCAGCTCATATGACTCTCATGCTAAGTTTTTTCAGAGTAACTTGAAAAGTATTTAAACTCTTTATTAACATTTATAAAACCGCTTATTCTCCACAGCAGCTATGCTGGGCAAGGTTTCTGCTTATTTTGGGCCCAGTATTGCTTCTCTGGAAGAATGCCTTTTTCAAGGTCTTGATCACCTTCAGTTTGATTTACAGGATAAAATTAGTCTGTGACTAATTTTGAAACTAACTGAAAAGCAATAAAAATGTTTTGTCTAAGGGGACTTGTTTCACAGATAAAATTAATAAACTCAGCCAAATTTACTGCTTAGACAGAGTGCACTAGCTGTTCTCCTTCAGACGGAGGCCTTTGGCAAAACGGCACTTTGTCCATCCACTTCTTTTTTTTCTTTCCTTTTGAATGCAGAGTTCTCCTGTGGGATTCTGTTCTGTTCTTGGCTCAGTAAGTGTCTCTACCCCCATCTTCTCTCTCCCTTTTTAGACTTGTTAGAAGTATTGTATGAATTCTCAGACTTCTCACTCTGCTTCTAACTGGCTGTTGTTTCAGCTGAAGGTCTGCCTTCTCTTTCCTGCAATATTCTGTTTTACATATCCCCTCTCCTTTTTGTCTTCCTCATGACTGCACCTATCAGTTCTAGAATTTCAATTGCCAGAACTACCATTTACAAACCATGCGCTTCTGTAACACTTTGCGATACTGAGATTTGTGCAAGCACATTCTCATCTCAGTCTGTTGAGAAATTCACCCATGCTTTGCTACTGCAGGAGGAAGTACCTCCTGGTACCTGTTAGGATGGGAGATGTAGTGCTAGCAAAGTTGTGTTTGAACATAAACCCAGGTTCTCTTTTACTAATCTGCACTGAGCACAGGCTGCTGGAAAGGAGATCTGAAAGGACAGCTGGAGAACTCCTTTGTATAGAAGAGCCACTAAGGTACAGAAAGCTCTGGTGTTGCCAGTTTTGTATTTCTTATTGCAGCAGACGTGGGGCTGAAGCGTATGACTCCCTGACCAATCCTTCTTTATAGACTCCTGCCTGGTCGTGGGCATGTCATTTATGTCTTCATGACTTTACAATAAGCTGGGGGAGAATGGTCCTTGCCAGCAGAGTAAAGTGCAATTACAGGTCTCAAGCTGATCAGGTACTAAGACAAATACTTTTAAGAGATGCTCGAGTTGCTTAGTTAATGCTTGTGCTTTCAACGTAGAAGTGCTACATGTCAGTGCTGAGATGGGCTTTGGGGTTATGTGTACTTGTTTTATATACACATCTCTAGAGACAGATATGCACACATAAAAATATGTATGAGAATTGTTTTGGTAGAGCTACACAGGTTCTTGTGCATTGTGTATCTAATTGTGTTCACTATTAATAGTCTCGTATCTTAATTAACAGAAAGTTATTTGAGAGAAGTGAATGATGAAAATTCACTTAGAATAAACCCTCAGAAGGGCATATTGTCTGAAGAAGAAAGATAATCAGTTCTGAAAATGGTGGTGTAAGGGATGAGAAGACGGAACATTCAGTCTGGGACGTGTCTGTTCATTCTTAAGGATGTTTTGAGAAGCAGATATAAATTAACTTTGAAGTTCTCTATGGTAGGTTAGGAAATATGTCACAGTCAAGGTGAAGGATGAAAAAAGGAACTAGATAATATGACAGGAAGTGTTTCCAAATGAGAAGAACACTTAAGTGACTGCTAGAAAATAAGAGCATGAATCTGAATGGAAGGGAGACAACTTTGGAAAATTTGAACTTAGAGAAACCATATAGCTGAATTTTGGCACACACAACAGACTAAATCCCACTAATTAAAATATATTTGAGCTAATTAGTGGGTTCAGAGTTGAATTAGGAACACTTCTAATAGCTTGAAGAGGAACGATAATAAAAGAAATGCCAATTTTTCAAGATGTTTAGGAAAGGAACAATCTTATATATACTGCTATTGACCCCCAAAAAATCACTACAGAAAGGCTTCTTGCACGTTATTTGGACAATACAGTTTGCACAGTACGCTGCAATGTAGAAGGACTGGTGAAATGTGAGAATTGCCTCTCCCTAAGTAGATCAGGGAATTCTATTAAACTCACGGTTATTAAGGTCCAATTAGTCCTACTGCAGCCAAAATCATGGTCTTGTTGAAGTCAATAATAAAACTCCCACAGCCTTTCGCAGAACCAGGTTCTCACCCGTTATGCATGTGTTGATGCATAGTTTCCACTGAAGGAACTTCAGCCAAGAAGCTAAGTGAAGCGTGGAATCTGGATGTAGAGAGTACAAATGGGAAACTTGAATTTAAGGAGGAAAGGCACACTTTCAGCTCATTAGAGAGAAACAGATACAAGCTTCCACGCCTCACACTCCAGATTTCCTCATTTTCTGATTCTGTTGCTATGACATTCATAAAATTCCAGCATTTTAATGCAGCAAAGGGGAAATCTGGTGCATAACTATGGGTTAATCAGTTGTCCAGTTGTTTGAAACTAAACCAGGTGCAGCGTTTCTGAAAATCAGCACAATTTACGTAAGCCATTAAATAAGGCTTTAGGTATCTAACCTGAGAGATTCAGGTTTGAGACTCTAAGCCTCCATTTACAACAGCTACCCCATCTGTAGAGGCTGTAGCACTGAGTTCAAAGTGGTCCTGTGGAGTTACCTGGTACGTAGGTTCAGCAATCAGCAGTGGGCAAGTGGAACCACGTCTCACTTGAATCTGCAAGGCGGCCTGGCCAAGTCCAGCAACACAGAGAGGCTGGATAGTCACAGCCTGAAGGGGGCTACAGAGTAGTGACTCTCCTGGTCTGACTGCAAAGAATGACAGTGGTGAATCAAACCCATAATCAGATATCATTAAGGAAGCAGATCAAAAACATAGTCGTTCTCCAGGGTTTTTTTATTTCTATATGAGCTGCATGTTCATTCCTTAAAAAAGAAAGGAAAAAAAACCCAAACAGAAAACAACAAACCCCCAAACTTAAAGAATAAGCAGCAGCTCTTTGGAGACATTCCCACAGTAATGATCCTCTCTTCCTCCTGTCACTTGTTCAGGCATTTTCTGTGTAACATGCAGACAAAGAAAAACTAAAGAAAGAGCAGACATAGAAAATAGCATCCTTTAGCTGCAAAGGCATGTTTTTGCAGGCTCCCAAGCTTTCTTTAGTTTCTACTAGCAACCACAAAATGTCTTCAGCTATGGCAAGCAATGCTTCAATCCTTTTGTTAGGAAATGTTTGAAGTACCTTATCTTCCTGCTAAACTGTTTAAATAGCAACATCTTATGAACTATAGTAATCAGTTAAAAGAGTTTATATCTACATTTTTCAGAGACTTTTCCTTAACTGTTCTCCTATAGAAATGATGTTCTTAGAATTATTGAGATTAAATTCACATTCAGAATTTCAAACATGTAAAAGGAAACCTAAAACTGGAAAAACAGTAACTGGAGATGAAGGGACCCAGTTTTCAGTTTCACAATTCTCCTTTAAAATGCAGATTCATTACATATTTGCCAAAGAAAAAATAGAAATAGATGTTACTTTTAGAAAGTTTGATAACCTTATGCAGAAATTGCCTACATTAACAATAGACAGGCCTAATCCTACTGGTCTAATTATCTACCTTGAAGACCATGGGAGTTTTACTAGTGAAAGTATTGTAGATATAAACTTTGCTGGAAAATAAAAAATAACAGCAAAGAAGGACATCTAATTCAATCAAGGCAGGAAATGGTTTTCACGTCAAAATTTGAAATCCCACATACACACACATAGAATTTGGTTAAGATATTGAAATTTCAAATACTTCCTGTTGGAAAATTCCCAAGCACCCCTACAAATGATGGGAGTTGCCAGGTAGCTTCCCTCTCTCACAGTAGGAGATGATTTCTGGACCCACTTCTGATGCAGTAAACGAAGAGACGTTATCAGGAGAGACTGCTGTTAAAGCATCCGGGTAACAAGTTATATCAGCTTAAGTGTTAGTAAACACAGGGTTATTTTTATGATCATGTTGACAAGAAAATTGCAACTTCCATTACAAGAATCAGAGGTTAGCAGTATGTCAATCATAAGTCATGTTTCTCAGCGTACTCATTCCTTCCTATTCTTTTTCTGCTGTCCTGTTCCAAGCTACATCACAGTTTAATGGTAAAAAATAGCATCTTGTTTCAACTTTGATGCCCCATGAGCATTAACAGGTTCTTTATTACTACAGTAAAATGTGATCTGGTTTTCCCTAAAAGCTTTTAGTTAATGCTGCAAAGCTTTCTACCATTGCCGATTATTTTAACAATAGCAAAAACAATTAAGAGGAAAATAGAAATAATTAAAGAACCTATCTTCTGCTGGTTGTGATTGACTTAAGTTAAAATTTAGCCGAGCATTATTCAGAGTAAAATCTCTCACAGTCTACAGTTGTACAGAAAAGAAAGAGGAGGGGAGAAGCTAGGAAGGTGCTACCCTTTCTACGTGGCAAGGCTTTAAGTGAATTGAGAGTGCCTGTGTTGCTGGAGTAACAAGTGTCCTCTTCGGTAAAATTCTGCTACTCTCACTGGCAAGAACCTCCACTCCCTTGCAGTTCACAGTCCTGTCAGAGTGAAGAAAACAGTATTACGGAAGTATTTCACCAGTGGCTCTGTCACACTTACATCTAGTCTTCAGTTTGTAGTGACCTCTGTCACTCCTGTTGTTGTGGTAGGGTTTTTGTGAGACAGTAAGAGCCTTATTCCTTCATGCACGCTAATTATGAGATAGAGACTTGTGCTAATCTTCTGAGAACAGTTGGCTCTTTTTCAGCTGACTGTAAACAGACTGCCCAAAGTCATGAAAAGAATGTTATTTATATTAATATTTCATAGCTGCCAGTTAATGCAGATGGGACATACAGTCGATTTCACTGCAGATTAAAGAGCAGCTAGGCATTTCCCTTAGAGTCGTTTCATCCCCGTCACCTCTGCCTGTAGGCACAGAAGGGGACAGATGTTGCTGAAAATGCCAACTGCAGGAGGCTGCCTGCAGTGGGAGTTGTGGGCCCCGAACAGCAGCGAAGCTCAGCTGCACAGATCTGAAGTTTTAGGGGCCTGGCTAGTTTGGGACCTGGTTTTGGGAAAGGACAGTTGTTTCCAAAGTCATGCAACTCATAGCACACGCACAGGAGTTATTTCTGCCGCAGTCAGTTTTCACTGGCACAGGTTCTTGCTTCACACCTCCTTACACCCTAAAACTGACTGGGAGATAGAGAGGACTGATAAAAGTATGGATTAAGAAGCACTGATACAGCAAACAGAATATTATTAGTTTATTTAAAAACACTGAATTACAGGTGTTAACATCTCTAGGTATTTGTAAGGTTGAAGAGCTGTAGCCCAGCACACACCAGAGAGACAGTCCTGAGCTTGATCATAGATTCTAAATGTTTTTAAAATTTAACATACAAAGTGTCCAAGTATTTTTCTCCCTCTTCTGCTGTTTGCCAGAAAGCACAGTCCCAAGTCTGAGTTTTAACATCTCCTGTAAATTACTGCATGAACATTGTAATTTGATTTTTACATTAAGATATTACAAAAAATGTATATATTGAAATCTGTAAGCATTCCAAAGCTATGTCTAATCTTACTATTACATGTTGGCTTGTTTTCTTGAGAGAATGTCTCATTTGTATCTAAGCGACAATATATAATTCTGCTGCACTGAGTTAGAGAGAAGAAACTGGTGTATTTAATATACCTAAAATATGTAGAGTATGCTAGTGATTACACTGCCATCTGTTAAAAATTGTCCTACAGGACACATACAGTGAGCACTGCATTTGGGACTGCGAAGCAGGGGCATTCAATTCACAAATAAAGCCAGAGCCTCACTAATGCTTTCTCTCTCTGATTTCACAGAGAGAAGTATGCTCTTGATTTGGATGTGGGGAAAAGATGAATAATCCTCCATTTTCCTTGGTAAACTTTCAGGGAATAACTGCATTCACCACTTGAAAATATCTATGCATGTCTTCTGGACTCTGTCTCATACTGGCTATGATAAACAGTCTTCTGGATATCAAGGGATGTTTAGTGGCAAGCAGGTACAGAAATGTGTTCTGGTTTGGTGCAAATCTGTAACGCTAGCTTTTAGGTCTTTTGTACTAGCTAGGAAATGGTGGATTGACTTAAAATTTGCGCTAGTAAATGTTCAAAGTCCTTAACTGGATTAACTCGATTGCTGTGAAGTCATGGCTGAAAGCTCTACTGGCAGATTTCTTCCCTCTACAACACAGGGTGTACAGTGTTTCAGGTTTTACACTTGGCAAGCGACTGTGCTTTGTAATGGGCCCTATCGAAGGGCACGCTCTCCCTGCTGGTACTTCGTTCATTTCAGGTCTTTTCACTTCTAGAAAAGCATTTTGGTGATTTTATACTGAGACCTTGCTTTGGATGAAATGTTAATCACTACGTTTAAGTTTCTTTCTTCTCTTAAATTATACAGTTGATTTTACTTATGATGGCAATTTTATTGTAAGGGTTTTATTTCTTTTTTTTACTGTGTATGAAATTGAACACTGAGGTGGCTGTTCAGAAATGAAAATTATTCTTGTAATTGCATCATAGTTAATAAGTATGTGTAAGAGAATAATCTTGTAAAAGCTGATTACCTCAGTTATTAATAATTGGGATCTATGAGTTAAGTAATATGCTGCAACTATATCCAATTCCTTGGCAATTTCATGTGGAAAGTTGAGAGATCGTTTTTGAAATAATCCTCTGTGTGAATTTTCTTTATAATTAATGCATAAGGCTGTGAAATCCTAAGTGACAACCAAACTAGCATTTTAGGTTATGCCTGTGGCTTTTCCTTGTGTGCTTTGGCTGTTTGAAGTTGGTGGGCAATTTGAAGTTTTGTCTCATTTGTGACACAGACAAATTTGTCATTTTTAATTTCATTCTGCTTTGCTTAATTTTATTCTTAGTAAGATTTTTGGTTTTCCTGTATTCTTCTGGCAGAAGAATTAATACATCTGAAGTTTATGTGTGTGTACATATGGTTGGCTGTTCCTTATGTTTTCCACATTTTTTTCTGTTTGTTTACTACCTACTAAACAGACTTAGTATAAATATTTTAAATATCTTTTAAAAAGAAAATAGAGCATTTTTAATCCATTTTTTTTCTGATTCAGTGATAATATGAACTCTGGAGAGAACAATTAAAAATCTTACTATTTTTGTTCTGGCCCTTCTCCCTTCAAGTTTAGCCAGGAGCTTAAATGGGTGCCCATCTTTAAATAAGCAAGTTACTTTTCTGAACTTTAGTTGGAAAATTTGCACTCTCAAAGTTAGGCACGTGTTGATGCACCAGAGTGAGTTCTAGCCTGTGTGAGGCTCCCCTTGGCCCTTTCCTCCCCAATTCTGTACTCACGCATATATTTAGGGGGCGATCAGTTAGACATCCTTAGCAATACAGTTTGCCATCAAGTCTGATGATAGCCCTTCTCTTTGTTACAGTTCTCTTTTCTAATTAAATGCCTTTCTTGTAACAAACAGAATCATCACCTCAGCTTTCAAACTTCCTAAGTATCACTTCAAGATTTGGCATCTGCCAACTAGAAACCTGGTGGGTATTTGGGGGGAAAATGAACCACTCCCCTTGCTCCTGCCAACCATAACGACTTGAACAGTTTACAAAATCCGTGTGCTTTTTCTACCCTGAGGTCAGAGCTGTCATTGCTCATTCAGGGACCACTTGTGTCGCAGATGTGTAGCACAGGGTCTGCTCCATACTCCCCAAAACTCTCCCCTACAAACCCCTCAAGATGGTCTCCAGCCCTAAAGAAAGCCCTCCGAGCCCTTGCTGGGTGGCATCTAGCGAGGCATCTGCCATATTGTGTTGCTGGTGTGTGTTGCAGGCCATCTCCCCATCCAAGCTTTTTGTATTACTCTTTTTCAGTTAAAATCTGTGGAGAAATCAAGTTTGCACCTTGCAGGTACTGAAAGCAAAGTGCGCTCTCAGCCAGGTGGGAGGAAACACGTTCAGCCTAACAAAGCCTTGGCTGCCCTCAGCTCCTTAGCTGTTTCCTGAAGCTCAGTTAGATGTAAATTACCTGAATGTTTCACCACTAATTTGGGTGGCAGAAAACCTGAGAGTGAAGGCCAAGATTAACAGGAATAGGTATGTGCCACATGTCCTTCAGTGCCTTATTTTCCCATCTCCAAACCTCTGGATTGCAGAGTGTCCCAGGCAGTGAAGGCAGGGCCTCGGCTTGAGCGTCTTCCAAGTATTCAAGGTATTTCTGTTCTGCCAATCTGTGTCGGATGCATTACACAGGAACAGAAATTACACCTAGATTTGGTCTGTCACACATTCGAGGGAAGCCTGACAAATAATTCAGTTTTGCGATTCAGTCCTAGGAAAGCACTCTAAATTATATTTTACATTCATATCCAATGTGACATTTAATAGTGGAGCGAAATAATTACTCATCCTAAATGCTCCACATGTTGTGACAAGATGGCTTTTAAAATATAGGGATCATTCTTTTTTTCCAACACAAGGGGAGACAAATCTTAATTGCGGAGCAGCAGATAGCAAAGTAAGGTCATGTTGTAATGATTATTAAATCTAATAGTTAGAACAGAAAAAGTGTCCATGTTAGTTATTTCAGGGGCTGCTGCTGAGGCTCTCCTCTCCTGGCAGAGCAGGGACCTGTGGTGTGGGCAGCGGCCGCAGGAGCTGTGCAGAGCTTGTACCCCGCCGGGGTGAAGGCAGGGCAGCACCCGGTGCGGTCACAAAAATGTGAAACGTGCGTTTTGGTTTGCTTTTTAAAACCTACTCTGTTCTCCTTTTATCAAAGTTATATGATGTACCGAAGTCGCAGTTAAGTTTCAACATTTTTACAGACACAGGTTTTGCAGGGTGATGTGATTTGTCAGAATTCCCAGCAGATTATGTCCTATTTTCTTAGCAAAAAGCTGCTCCTTTCCCCAGCTTTCTCCCAGCACTTCTTCAGCAGACAGTGGTCCAGCCTCAGCCGGCCAAGCCCAACGCGTTCTCTAACTCACGAGCAGGTGAGGGGCAGAGGGGCCTGCGTGGGGCCTGGCTGGCGCGGCTGAGGCGGTGGCTGGTCCTGTTACAGGCGCATGTCAGGTATAAAATCAAACATTTTCCCTGTGTGGAGGGTACTTGTGCATCCCTACAGCGAAAAGCCCCAGGGCTGTCATTATTAGGAATTGGACGGGTGGGAAACAGGCCGTGAGCGCCTGGAGGCTGGTCTGCTTCTCCATCTGCCAGAACTGGCCTGGATGGCGTTCCTGCCCGCGGCAGCCCACAGTGCACACGAGTTTACGATAACTCTGAGGTAAGCTAATTCAGCATTTGGAGAGGTGTGACTCCCATTACGCCTGTAGAGTCCCGGGCTCCTGGAAGGCTGCGCGGCGCTTTCCCGGGGTTACGCTTCCCTGGAGCCGGGCGGGCGGCGGCCGGGGCGCCCCTGCGAGGCCAGCGCCCGCCTCCCTGCCAGCCCGGCCTCTCCCGCCGCCCGCTACCTGCGCGGCGCGGCGCCGGCCCGCGCTCTGGGGCGCGGGGCGGGGGCGGAGGGGAGGGGAGCGGAGGGGAGGGGCCCGGCGGCGGGGCCGGGCCGTGGCGGGGCAGCCCGGCGCAGCACCGCGGTGGCCGCGGCCGCAGGGGCTGGTGGAAGGCTGCGGGAGGGCTCCGCGGCGCCCTCCGCCTCAGCCCAGCCGCAGGTGGGGCGGGGAGGCGGCCGTCCCCCCCCGCCCCCGGGGGGCGCTGCGATGAGGTGAGCCCCGGGCGCTGCGGGTGGAGCTGGGGCGGCGGGCGGGCGGACCGCCCCCGGGAACGAGCCCTCTGCTCCCCGCCGCCGGGGCCGGGCGGCCCAGTGCGGGCTCCTCGCAGGTGGGGGCAGCGCCGGCAGCCCCGCGGCAGCCGCCGGCGGGAGGCGCGGGGTGGGTGCGAGCCGGCGGCGTTCTTGCCTCTCCCCTCCCCCGCGGCCCGGCCCGGCCGCGTTGGCCCGGCGCCCGTCGCGCCGGTGGGGCTGCCGCGGCCTGACGAGCGGTGCCGTTTGCTTCCGCTTTGCCGAGCTGCAGGGAGCGGGCGGCGGCGGGGAGCGGCGCGGAGGTGGGGGATGGGGCGGGCGAGGCGGATCTCCCAAGGACAGGGCGGCGCCGCTCTGGAAGAGGAGGTCGACCCCCCGGCCGCAGCCCTGCGCCTGCAGCAAACCCCGGCCCCAGTCGTACCAGAGCCCCAACGGGGTGCTTGTCACCGACTTTCCCGTGGAGGACAGGTGCACCTTCACCGTGACTCAGCCTGCCGGCACCGTCAGCACCGGCACGGGCAGCGGAGTGCTCCGGAGAGGCCCCTCGTTTTTCGGTTCCAGCATGGGATCGGTGTCTAACGGGAAGGTACAGTCTCCAGCCTGTAAAGCGGTCTCCCCCGAGCTGTCTCCTGAGAGATCCTCCAAGGTGCTCGCTCAGGTTTCAAGCAGTTCTGTCGGTTTTACTGCCAATGGCACCATTACCTCACCAGAAAGCCAGATGGGTCATCCCCTGAGGATTCCCAGTCAGTCCGTACTTACGCCGCAGCACGAGCGGATTGTTTTTACAGCCAGCCCTCAGCCCTCACCTGCTGGAAACGCACCTTCTCCCAGTAACAACGCAGCAGCGCTGCCCTTGCAATGCAACCGGATTTCCAAAATACCAGAAAATGTGCCGCTGGGAACCCCTGTGGTTTCCTGGGCGATGTTCCCGGAGCAAGGCATAACTCCTCAGCAGCCAGAATCCCCTGAGGACCAGCCTGTGGAGCAGCAGCCTGTGGTCCTGAGCACCAACAGCCCTGCCGCTCTCAAAGTGGGCACGCAGCAGATCATTCCCAAGAGTTTGGCTTCTGAAATAAAGGTGACTAGCAAAGCCAACAGCCAGAGTGCAGAGACAAGCAAGAGGGTGCTGAAGGTCCGCAGTATGGTGGAGAGCCTCAGCGTGCCTTTGGTAGCTGATGCTGAGGAAGAGACCGAGGGTGACCTGGACAGCCCAGGGACCCTGAGGCGCGGCCTGAGGTCGACATCCTACCGCAGAGCAGTGGTGAGTGGTGTGGACTTCGACGGCTCTTCTAATTTTAAGAAAAAAAACAGAATGTCCCAGCCCATACTTAAAGCAGTTGTTGAAGATAAAGAGAAATTTTCGAGCCTGGGGAGGATAAAGGTAAGTTGTGCTGATTGGTGACATGTTGATTTGAATGGTGTAGGCTACACAGGAGTGTGATTTGCAGTCTCTGTGTTTTCCATAAATGCTGTGGTTTTTTTCAGTTTGCTTTTTGCTACCACAAAACTTTTGTAGTTATTGATGAGTCTCATGGATCACTTACAAGTGCTGTTTTCCAAGTAAAGTGGTAGAGGCTTCAGGGAAATGATTTGTTGAAATCTGGGCAGCTCAAAAATGTGTTGATGGCAGCCTCATGCTTGCATTTCCTGCTGGATTCCCCAGCACATCGAGGTTTTCTTTCACAATCAAGTTGATGTTTTAAAACCTGTTACCCAGAAAGTAGTAAATAGGAAAAAAAGAGACATTGACTTAATAAAGAAAAATTAACTTCCTCCCTTACTCTTCTGAGATGTTACTTTTAAAGTAATTTTAAAAATCTGAGCGTGATTTTTAAATTGATGGAGACTGCTTCAGGTATCTTTTTGTAGCTTAATTTTAATGCCTGCAAGTCAAAGCAGAATGTCTCTTTTAATTCTTGGTTGTAATCCCTTGGCAATAGTAGATTTATATTGAATGATAATGTATTGAAATTTAATTATAAAGACTTACTGAAAATACTCTTTTACATGAACATATTGTAATCTTGTATTTCCTTCTTTTTAAATACAATTTGTTAATTTTTAAAAAATATATTTGTAGATTCTTGTGGAGTGGTTGGAATTGTGTAATAAAGTACTCCAGACTAAGGGCTAATGCTGTAGCTATTAAAATAATTATCAGCTTTTTGACAATTTTCAGCCAAATTAAAAATTAAGGTTATGGAAGCTTTTGTGAAAATGCTACAAGTGGTGAAAGAGTAATCAATTGAATTGTGAACTACTACTGAGTAGGGAGGGGGTTTGTTTTGCTTTGGTTTTGGTAGTAGGCTTTTAACAGTTGTGTTTAAATAGGAGGACATGACCGTTGGTTATTTTGCGTTTGTCTTTTAATGTGTATATATTTATTTCCTGTTAAAATTACCAGAAGAAGATGCTGAAAGGACAAGGGACGTTTGATGGGGAAGGTAAGCCCTTTTTCTGTACAGACTTGATAATATGCTCAATCACAAGACAAATGAACTTCAAGATAATTTTGCACACTTCTTTCGTATGTAGTCAAAGGCTAAATACCTTGTTTTTCAGTAAACTGACTAAAATATGGAACCATAATTTTGACATTAGACATATTTTAGGGAATATTTTAAAGAATATAGAATGGCAAGCTAAAAATGGGATTTTATTTGAAGGGCTTCTTCTTAACTTAAACTCCTGTCCCTCCTAAAAGGGGAACTGACTGATGTGTCTATCTCAGCCCTAACAGTTCTGTAGAATTACATAGATGAGGCTTGTTCTTCCAGTTAGGACTGCCTTCCTGCCTGTTTCTTGTGACTCTTCCCAGGTGCAAGATGTAGCTTTTGTGGATCAGCTTATGGTCATCACTTGCAGCAGACACCTGAATTGTTATTCTCTGAGTTTATGGTTCATGCAGCTCTTCCTCTCTTCCTCATCAGGCAAGGGTGCTGGGGTGAATTCTTTGACTTTGTAATCCTTTTCTTTTCTTGCTACCTAGGCTTCAACTTTAAGTGTCAGAAAAACACTGTCCATGTATCTGCTTTTTTATGTTGCTCATTAATTCTGGGCTTTGCCAAGTTTGTTGCTTTTCCCAATGTTTCAACAAGAAAAAAATTCTTTCCTGGTTATAAGTCCATGGAAGTTTCATCATAATAACTGCTACTTTCTTGGCTTTTCTCTGCTTAATGTTTCCTTAAGGTCATCTCAGCTGCTGTGTTACCTTCCTTTTCCTCTTGTTTCTACTTTCAAAAATTTCCACTTTGTTCTATTTGCATCACCCCCTATCTTACTCTTATTTTCATCTTTTCTCACACTATCTCATGATGACGTTTTCTGGATTCTTTTCCAATGGCTCCCTTCTATCTTGGACTGATCCCAACTAATAACTTTCTGTGTAATGCCTCTCAGAATTCAGTTGCTGTACACAATTTCCTGTCTTAAAAGTGCATAAACTATATAGACACATTCCAAAGAACAAATACAAAAGGCCAGACCTTGTATAATGCTCAGCCAGGGCTTACAGCTGGTCCAAACAGGTGGAACAGATACACCCAGCCTGGTGTAAGACCTCAGGAGTTGCAGCTGTGCATGGAGCAGCCAGACCTTTCACTCCTTTCCCCTTTCTCGTGTCAGGGAAGATTGGATATTGTCCAAACCCTGGCCTGTTTCTAAAGTACCTTTTAGAGCTTGCTTTCTTAACAGCTTAATCTGTCTGTAGGTTATTCTGGTCTTGAATTTCTCTGTCCTTTTCTGTCTGCTTTTGAAAAGAGTGTGCCATCAAGGAGGTTGGGAAATGGAAAGGATGTGCTCCACACCTGTGTTTCTTGGCTGTTGATACTACTGAATTAATACTGGCAGTACTGAAATAAATAATGATAAATAAATAATTTTGTATTAAGGTTCATAAGCCTCATGCTTATTCAGGCAAGCTTTGAAGTTTCTATTTGGAATAGCTCTGACCTCAAATTTCTGAAATTTGGATCATTTCCCTCTCTTAGTGAAGTGCAAAGACAGTATTTAAATCTGACAGAATAGAGGTTGGCATGGGTGGTGGACTTATAATGGTCTTGTAGATTAAAATAGCTAGACCTCCAGATTAGTGACTCTGCTCTACTGACACGCTTGTTCCGTTTTCAAATTGCTGGCTAATTATGAAACATTGTACAGCAAACCAAGGAAGAAAAAATTGTTTTCTGTTTTTTCTTGACAAAGGACACATCTGTTCTTTAATTCAGTCAGCGTGGATCTTTTTGGTAGTGGTACAGTGATCCATTGTTACTGTACTGCACCATTGTCCATCCTAAATAAGATACTATCTTTGTCTTGTGGAGTGTTTGAACGGCACATTGACATTTTGGTTTCTTTCATTGTTTAAATGTTACTTATAATTTTTAGGAAAGCAACTAATTGCTCTCTAGCAATTAATGACATACTGTTGTTGTTTTACAGAAAATGCTGTACTGTATCAGAACTATAAAGAAAAAGCTCTGGACATAGATTCTGATGAAGAGTCTGAGCCCCGAGAGCAGAAATCAGATGAAAAGGTTGTTTTTTACTATAAGCCCCTGAGATCAACGTGGAGTCAGCTGTCCATTGTGAGTATTTGATCATTGCGTAGCCAGACAAAGACAGAGAATCTAAGAATATATTGAAGCAAGGGGTTTTACTTGCTGCTGAAGTTTGTAATCTTTTCCCTTCCAAAATAAAAGGTGTCCTCGAATATTTATTTTTTATCGACAAGTTTGCAGCTATTTAGGTGTTACTAATCCAAATCTGAAGGCCTCAATTTAACTTTTGTTTAGGTTTTATATAAGGTAACTCCAACAGCTTAAAGAAAGCATAAATCATGTTTTCTCAGTCAATTTTAGTAGGTATGGACTGATGTTCCTGCCGGAATCGGTTTCCCTGATTACCTGACACCTCCCTTTTTATACTGGAAGTATTTGTAGGCTCATGTGGCCACACAAGACTGGTTAAAGTATGTGATTTGAAATCACCAAGAAAAAAAATTCAGCGTGGTTTAAGATGAAATTAATACAACTTTGAAATGCAAAGGAATTAATATTTCTAATTTTATGCTTTAAGATAATTTTTTTCTTTTTAAACTGTGCTGGACAAAAAAAATCAAGCATGTCTCTTTTGTTTGCACACAGAATTTAAGCTCCTGACTTTGTACTTCCCACAGTCACTAGAGATGGCGGTTTAGGCCTTGCCTGCACAGGGTGTGGGCAGCCATACTGATGGCAGGTCCTTAGAAGAGTTATAGTTTACACTAATGTATGTTACTGTATCGGGCTGTTCTGAATGAGGTACTGTCAGAAAGCCTGAAAAGACAGGTTTAAATCCTAACAACATATAAACTCAGAGTGAAATCAGTTCTTTGTATTCTTTTCAATAAATTGGAGTGATGTGGACTAAACCTCAAAAAGGATTTAGTCCTGGTTTGGGTTTTTGTTTTTTGTGGGTTTTTTTTGGGTTTTTGTTTTGTTTGGTTTTTTTTTTTTTTTGCTAAATTTGTTTTTCATTTCATAAGAACAACATGAAAGTCCTGATCAATTACTGGTCTTCATTTTACTAAAAAGCAGTGCAATTGAGAAAGTTCATTTTAGGGTCCTGTATTTGGCAAACACATAACTTTACTGATTTGTAAAAGGGTGAATTATACTAAAGAAAAGCTTGAGTTAGTTACAGACAAGTTTCTGGTGTATTGTTCTAAATCGCTGCAAGCAAACTCTAAGTTGATTTGACTGCATATATTTAATGGAAACCATTTTTAAAAAGCCAAGTATTCAGATGGTGGTATTCTGCTATCCTTAGCACAATCTATGAAGCATGTGCAGTGTCTTTTTCTTATTAGCATCATTAAACAAAGTAGAACTCAGCTGTTTTAATCAGTACTGTAATCTTGCTAGCTTCCCTGCTAGTAAGCTGGCAAATTGATGACACTAGCTGATACTTCTACAGGCTTTCCTAGTATGCATGATTGAGACTAAAGAAACTGTAAAAATCCCATGTTTCTCTGGTTAATTTTATCCTTTGATAATTTTGGTGCCTCCTGGAGGAATATCCCTAAAATGAAGGGTTTGGGGTTTTTTTTGTTTAACATGTAGAATGTTGCAGAACCTTGCCTCTATATGTGGCATAGGATAGGATTATTCTACGTGATCATGTCATGTAATAATATTTGACAATTGAAGCTGTTGGCTGTGTATATCCTATATAAATTAGTTATTAAGCCTCGGCGAGATCTTCTAAGGCTATTTAGGTTGTTTAGCAGAGCTGTGTTACAGATATTGATGACCTTTTGCAGTTTAATTTATTGAAATATGAATCCCTCTGATTCAGTAGTTATAAAGAAGGCAAGATAATGTGGTTTTGAAAAGATTTGCTTTAAATTTTCTTTCAACAATCAAGTACTTTAAATGTAGTTAATTTGATTAAAGTTGCAGAAAAGTTTGTTTATAATTAAGTCAAATTGTGGTTTTTTTGTCCTTCTAGGCAAACTAGCAGTTAAATGTTCAACAGCTGAGGTATTTTGGAAGGAATGCTATTCAGTAATAGTAATAATTTCAAACACTAATTTGTCGTGAGACCAAAATAGTATAAAGATCATCTCAGTAAGAGAACTATTCCTGTGCCATGCTTACAGTTAATATAAACCAACTCGTTCTTTATGATTTCTCACACGGCAGACTTGTTCAGTATCTACTTGATCTATGAGGTTGGAAGTGGGGAGTATATGGGAAAAGGTACTGCACTGTGAAAACAAACTATGGGAGTCTGAATCTCATAGTGTCTGTGTTTATAACTCTGGAAAAATTACATGCTGTCAATGTGTATGAAAAAGTGAGTGTGGAATTGTAACGGGAAGTCAGCTGGAAAATGTCAAAGTATTGGGTTTCAGCATATGTTAGGAAAGAAGGTGAATAATATCTTTATGGTACTTGTTAGCAGTGACTATGCTAGGAAATTGAGGGGACAGCAGAATGAATCCACTCTTTCTGCAGGATGTTTCTTTGGCCATACAGGCTTGACAGCTGACGCTGTTTCCTTTTGAGGGGGGTAGTGAAATCTTCATGTATGGAGTTGTCAAATCCTTTATGATAATAAAAAAAGGGTATTTCTGTCTTCTGCAGTGTACGCACACATGTGAAACTAAGATTGAGTTTTTCAGAAATATTTAAAGACTCTGAAATAGGGTGCTATTTAAATCCAGTTCCTTTCAAATTCCTTTCTTGAACCCCCTTCCTCTTTAGATTCCTGTTACAGATTAGACAGCTAGCAATAGTTAAGCAGATGACTAGGTAAAGAGCTAGTTTATTTACTATTTCTGTTCCTTCCAACCTTTATCTGTTAATTTAAAAGTCTAATTTAGGGAGAATAACAAATATTTTCAAAATATATTCCAGAAGCATCATTCAGTATTCTTGAAGAATCTTTCCAGATCATAGGCACTGATACTAACTTGTGCATTATATTAAATGTATTCTCTGTCAAACAAATGCAGCATTCAGTTGGTATGGATAACGACAATGTATATTATTGTGCATGCAAAGAATCACAGCATTGATTAGGTTGGAAGGGACCTATTGAAATCATCTTGTTCAACCCCCCTGCTCGAGGAGTGTCAGTTAGAGCAAGTTGTCCAGGACTCTGTCCAGTCAGGTTTTCAGTATCTCCATGGTGGAGACCTCACCACCTCCGTGGGCAACCTGTTGCAGAGTTCGACCACTGCATCTGTCTGGCAGACATTGAACTTAAATGTCTGTTTTTCCAGGTCCTTACTGTCCAGCCTGGAGAATATGATGCATGTTCACTTTTCATTACTACTGTCAGTGCTGCTGTGATTCTTACAAATATTCTTAAGATCTAGCACTGGAAATAGATGATCAATAGCATAGGTTATGCTCATAGTTATTGAAGTATTTAATATTAAATGGGTGTTTTAGCATCAAGTCCTCCATTTTGTGCCCAGTATATGTAGCACTGCATCAAGATTTTGCATGTTCTCTGAACTGCCGTGTGTCTAACCTGAAACTCTTTCCAAGCTTTGGTCATCTTGTGTTTCATTTTTCTCATCATCTCTTTCTGTGGTTTGGGACAAGTGCAGTTGTGACTTTTATCATCATTTGAAAAGCTGACACAAGTTGTTTTACTGAACCTGTCACTTTTCCATGGCTGCCTCTTCTCTGTGGGGTCAAACAGAGACTACATGGTTTTACTGTCAAGGATCTTTAGGGCTAATCTCTGCATTAGCTCTCGTTTCTCTCCCAGTATCAAAAAGCTTGTGTTCAATTTGGTTTATGGTGCAGCCACTTACTGTATTTCTCAAAGAAATCCCTCTGGTGTGTTCCCCCTCTGCAGCACTTACTTATTTTGGGGGAACTTCTTGTACATAACTGGAGTTAACATGTCTTTCATTCTTCCTTTCCTCCTCGTCTCCATGGTTAAATCAGTGGTAACTGAGTTGCTGAAAAAAAGCAGTCCAGTGTGACAATAAGACAACATCAGTAGCTGTAGCATTGTTCCTCTTCCATTCTTTCTGGTTATGTTCTTAGCTTATATTAAGTTGTTGTTTGCATGGTATCACAAATGTGATTTTTTTTTAGGTTCTTTCAGCTAAAACATTTTGGCCATCTCAAAAAATAGGAATTTCACAGAGTATGCCAAAAATATTCTCCATATTTGGGCCCCTTTCTCTTTGGAGTTTTTGTTAATTGAGCATATAAGGTTCAACCATTTGCTTATGTGATGAATTTATATGTGTACTTTGTATGTACACACCCATATATGACAAAATAATGATCACAAAACACAGCTACAGTTTTTTGAACGCGAGTATAGTGGTTGCTGCGTTGACCTCTCTGGAAATATGCAGTTGCTGTATTAACAGAAAGCATTGACATCTCCTGGATATGTTCATAGGTATTTACTGTGTTGGCATATTTTTAGAAAAGTCCTCCACTGCATCCAGACAAAAAAGTGACATTGTAGACAAAAAAGTGACATTTAGAGCTTTCAGGTTGTTGATTGAAAGGTACTTTAATAGTTTCATAGAATCATAGAAGGGTTTGGGTTGGAGGGGGACCTTTAAAGGTCATCCAGTCCAACCCCCCTGCAGTGAGCAGGGACATCTTCAACTGGATCAGGTTGCTCAGAGCCCCGTCCTACCTGACCTTGAATGTTACCAGGGATGGGGCATCTACCACCTCTCTGGGCAACCTGTTCCAGTGTTTTACCATCCTCATTGGAAAAAATTTATTCCTTATAACTAGTCTAAATCTACCTTCTTTTAGTTTAAAACCATTACCCCTTGTCCTGTCGCAACAGGCCCTGGGAAAAAGTTGGTCTCCATATTTCTTACAGGCCCCCTTTAAGTACTGAAAGGCCACAATAAGGTCTCCCTGCAGCCTTCTCTTTTCCAGGCTAAACAATCCTCTCTCAGCCTTTTCTCAGAGGAGAGGTGTTCCAGCCTTCTGATCGTTTTTGTGGCCTCCTCTGGACCCACTCCAACAGGTCCATGTCTTTCCTGTGCTGAGGACTCCAGCGCTGGGGCAGGGGGTGGGGGAGGAGGGGGGAGGTGTCTTACAAGAGCAGAGTAGAGGGGCAGAATCACCTCCCTTGACCTGCTGGCTATGCTTCTTTGGATGCAGCCCAGGATACAGTTGGCCTTTTGGGCTGCAAGCTCACATTGTTGGCTCGTGTCCAGCTTTTCATCCTCCAGTACCCCCAAGTCCTTCTCCACAGGGCTGCTCTCAATCCCTTCATCCGCAGGCTGTATTGATACCGGGGGTTGCCCCGACCCAGGTGCAGGACCCTGCACTTGGCTGTGTTGCACCTCATGAGGTTCACACAGGCCCACTTCTAGTGTTTGTCCAGGTCCTTCTGGATGGCATCCCATCCCTCAGGTGTGTCACCTGCACCGCTCAGCTTGGTGTCATCTGCAAACTTGCTGAGGGTGCACTTGTCCCACTGTCTATGTCACTGATGAAGATAGTAAACAGTACTGGTCCCAGTACAGTCCCCTGAGGGACACCACTTTTCACCCATCTCCATCTGGACATTGAGCTGTTGACCACTACCCTCTGGATGCAATCATCACTGAACAGTCCACCCATCAAATCCACATTTCTTCCAATTTAGAGAGAAGGATATTGTGGGGGACCATGTTGGAGGCCTTACAGAAGTCCAGATAGATGACATCCATAGCTCTTCCCTTGTCTGCTGATGTAGTCATTCCACCATAGAAGGCCATTAGGTTGCTCAGGCAAGAGTTGCCTTTGGTGAAGCCATGCTGGCTGTCTTGAATCACCTCCCTGTCCTCCACATGCCTTAGCATTGCTTCTAGGAGGATCTGTTCCATGACCCTCCCAGGCACAGAGGTGAGGCTGACAAGTTGGTATTTCGCAGGGTCCTCCATTCTACCCTTTTTAAAAATGGGTGCAATGTTTCCATTTTTCCAGTCACTGGGGACTTCACCTGACTGCCATGACTTTCCAAATATCATGGAGAGTGGCTTGGCAACTACATCAGCCAATTCATTCAGGACTCTGGGGTGCATCTCATCAGGTCCTAATAACAGGAAGGCATCTAATTAGTTCTTGCTTGGTATTCAGAACTGTATGCTTGTGGTGACATAGGAATCTGTAACTTGTGTTCAAAAGAACAATTGCTTGAACACTGGAATATGTATGTTAGTTTTATAAGTATATGCATATATGTATATACTTTGGTGTGCATGCAAACCAAAGTGCAGCACTTCTTAATGGTGTGCCATCTTTACTCTTGAGCCTGCTATCCATGTTTGGGTGCCTGGTATGCAGGAATAAAATGAGGAATAATATATCCTTTAAAATTCCAGGGAACAAGTGGACTAAGAAGAGAAAGCTGTTGGTAATAGTATGTTAGGAGCTTTTGGAGAAGACCGAAAGAGAAACAGGAGAATGGAAGTGCATCTGTTAGGTCTCATGTCCTGTGACATATTGCTGCTCCATGAAGAGAACAGTATTTTTCACACGTGTAGTGCTGTGCAGTGGCCTCCTTCCCCTTCCACAGTCCAGCATGCCATACACAGGTGACCTTCCTGATTTAAGGTCCTGCATTTAACATTCCTCTAGGAAATGCATGAAGTCAGTCCCTCCTTGGTGCTTCACTTTCTGGTTGTTCTTTTTAATGTTCTCCTGTTAAATGGCATAATGCATGCGATTTGCACCAGGAAAGAATAAACTTTCGGGGTGTCTGGTGTGGAATTTGGTAGCTGAGCATGTGGCTTCAGGCTGTTGAAAATGTGTCTATGACTGGAGTTCACGTCGGTTGTATATGGAGAGCTGGGCCAAACTTGTCTTGGCTGATTTGGCTGTAGGGTGCAAAGTAGGGGGAGACACCATTGTGATGTGGAGGACAGAAACACAGGGGTGTTTACTCAGGACTTCACCATGTCTGTTCAGGGTAAAGCTGGAGCTCCTCCAGAATTTTTTTTTCCCGCCCCCGCCCAACAAACCACCTGCCTAGGTAGTTTGTCTAGGCCTTTAGGTGTGTCTAACAAATGAAGACACTTAAGATTTTTCAGGCCGACTCGGAAGACAAACCTTGTGATGTGCATATGTCAGTCAAGAAATCTAACTTAAAAGGAGAAAGATGTTTTCATGCTTCTGTGGGTGTGTAAAATCCAGGGAAGTGGTGCAGGGTGACCATGATCCAACTATGCATGCTTTTGCTGTAGTGGGATAGTTTTTAATGAAATTATTTAGTTCTTTTGATAGGTCAAATGACATGTGTTATCAACTTTTTTTTTTTATTTCTGCTGGTTCATTGCTGTCTTTCTTAAGTGGACAGATTCTTTAGCTGAATTCTTAGTCCAGTGTTTTGACAACTCTGTGTTTTTTTTTCTTTTTATTTGCATTTTTCTACAGAAGATGTTAATTTTTTTTTTTTTCTTAGGTAAAGAAGAATGGATTATCAGAAGCGATCAGCCAGGAAGAAAGAAAAAGACAGGAGGTACTCTTTAAAGTAACACATTCTTCTTTGTTGATTGCTTAGGGATGCACTGCATGCCTGATTTAATACTCTCTATTTGTCGATAAGGAGACAAGTTCATCACACTGCTTCCTGTCCTAGAGTGAAATGTCTTCACTCCCCGGGGAGAATAAATAAACAAAACGTGTCTATTGCTGATGTGCCTATGTCCCTGCTGCAGGTCTCCTGCCAACATCCTGTGGGTCTTGCTGGAGGAGTGGTTCTTAGGTATGCTCACTCCAGCAGATGTAGCCTGGTTGACGGCTACTCGGTAGCACCACATAGTCACTGCTGCGTGCTGTACCGGGGAAGGTGTAAAATTAACCTTACATTCACAGAGGATAGGAGGTGGCACATAAATTTTTAAAGGCAGCGAGGAACAAAGAACAGCTTTCTACAATGCCCCTTAGTTGTAACTAATCTTGTGAACAATTCTGAATGTGCGAGCACTGTGTATCTGGTGCAACTAACCTTTTTCCTTTCACACTGAAGTGGACTAGGCGCATCCATGCTGTCAACAGTACAGACAACAGCAGCAATTACTGATGTAGTTATCTTTTCTCTCTCTGTCTCGTTCCCCTTTGCTCCTTTTGTCCTATTTATCTGATTTCCTCTTCCTCTTCGCTCCTTTTGTCCACTTTATCTGCTTTACCCTCCTTCCTTACTTACAGGGGCTATATCAAAATGAATGAGAGGTGTTGAAAAGAATAGCCTGACCTAGCCAACTATATACCTGCAGTTCTTGAGGTATGTCCTTCAACATGGGGAAAAAAAAAAAAAGCTTTTTGAATAGAAACACTGTAGCATTACCTGCCATGGAAATTTGTTCCAATGTCTTCATTTTGCTTCAGGACATACCTCAGTGAATGTAGCAAAGTGAGACCTGACTGGGGTTTACTGTGAAGTTCACAGATGTGTATAGCAAGCTTCAAATATTAATTTAGCTGCATGACCTACAGCTGTTATGTTCATACATGAAATACAGAAACATCTTGTATTGCATACATGGAATTTAGACAATAGTTTATTGGGGTTTTTTTATAATGCTGCATTTCTTTGGTTACCTTCCTTTGCTTTCTTTGTGGAAGAGGCTTTGCAGCAGTTCAGGCCATGCGTTCTGGTTTTGTATCTCCTCCTGCTGGGAAGCTTTGAGACACAAGGCATTTATTTCAGTCATGTGGTCTAGGAGCCTTTAGTGTATGTTTCCTGGAGCCGTATTTACATCCCTTCAAAGAGAACAAGTTCTTTAGATGCCTTTTAAATGTAAAGTCTTTAATGTTACCAAAAATGTTTTCAAGCCTGAGGTGGTTTTTGTTTGAATATTAGAGAGCCATTCTTTCAGAGGGAGCCTAAATAAATACTTTTAAGATGTAGATGTACTACCAAGTCATGTTTTTGCTGTATGTCTTTTAAATTGCCTTTTATCAATTATTCTTTATCTATTGTTTAAATTGCTTAGACCCTATTAGATTATTTTGCCATCATAATCTATTGTCACTGCAGAAAAATGTTTGCTTTATACCTTGATTAAATGTCAATGTCATGCATTGATACACATCCAATCTTTTAGAACACATTAGTGAGATGGATCTCTCTGCATCTTTTGTCTAAAGAAAATGTCATAGACTGATTTGAACTAAAATAATTTTTGATAGATCTTTTCTTGCAAGCTGGAAACTCTTAACTGCGTATGTGTGTACAAACTGCAGTATGCATCCGGCTGCTTAAGAGTGTTTACTGTCCATCAGGATTCAAACATCTGCTTGCCTTGAAATAATGCAAATTAACCACAATATGGTTTCAGATGTCATTCAGAAACACTGTTAGTAAGCACCTGGTAAATGCCACCCCAGCCTCTGAATGTGATGTAGTTACTGTATGTCAGTCAAGGTTTTTTCTTAAGCCTTTTATATTTTTTTTTTATTCTCTGAAACATGTTTGTGTCATGGTAAGGTGATATTCTCTCCCTTCCTTACATATTAGAAGCAAAGTATCTTTCTTTGTCCCATTTATTGCTGACAAAGTCATTAGCATAGTCAGAAAACTGGAAGAAGTCTGTGAAGTTCCTCAATAAAAGCATAAACAAACACCCTCCAAAATGGTAATAGTAAGAGAGCTTATATATTTTCCTGTGTTGAAAAATATCTGGGTAGAAACCAATTAGCCATGGAGCTCTACAGCAATCCTTAGGTAAATCCTTTCTTGGGACAAGTACAATGAGACTGAAGATTGGAAATGTAATAGCTGGGAACAGGCCAAAATGTCCTTTTTAGGCACCTTTCTGCACATCATTAGCCAAGCATAAGTAGATTTGCCACCAGACTTTGGCTGACATATGTATATGTTCTCTAGATTGAAGGAGTTGGTAGGCAGGCAATTTAACATCATTTTAAGCATCACCTTTGCATATCTTCTTGCACAGCAGTACTGAATAACATGTAGTGTGTTGTAGCTGTTACCTAGCTGCTGTTGTATCTCTCACCAGATCCCTTTAGCTTTTTAGGTAGGTAATAAGATGGAGAGACTACTGATATGTACATTAGACGACTTTTCCTTGTATGTATAATGGCCCTTATTAGGGGTTTTTTTATTTTATTAGTAGGTTTTCTGTGGAGTTGATAAATCTTCTTTGCACTGCATAAGCCTTTAAGGCTTCAGCTAAAGATTATTTTTTTTTTCATTTTGTTCTAAGAAAGCAAAACTTATTTAATGATTAAAATCTAAGTTCCTTAAAGAAGACTTTTTAGAAGGGCAAGAATAATTTTGAAAGCACAGGGTGGGAATGCTGAGACTCAAGATACCCAAGAGAAATTGTATTTGATCAAAAGCTTACCTTAGTAACACCAGCAGAATTCAGTAGACTTGAACTCTTTAAGAAATCCTATGAACAAATGTCCCCAGCAGAATGTTTTGTGGTTTTTTTTCCCAGTGTGGTTTGTCTCAGTTGGCAGTTGGGAATACTCAGGAAGGCTGCCTTCATCCTGCCCATGGTCTCCCTTGCCTTTATATCTGGTCAGTGAAGAGCAGGGTTTCTCTAGAGCACGTGCAACAGACCATCTAACTGAACTCCTCCTGTAGACTGTCAGCTGCAAGACCCTTGCTTTGTCTCCCTCTGTGTTCGTAGAGCCATGGGTGAGCATTAGTCTTGCTAAATTTTTAATGTGTATTTCTCCTTTGGTTTGAGAATGCTTAGAGAAGTTAGTTGCAAATAACTAATGAAATTATACATGCAAGTATTAACATTAGTCATGTTGAGAATAAAGTTATATTAGCTCTGCTGCTGATGGTATTATCCTATGTTAGTAATGCCTGGAAGATAGCACCAGTGACAAATGTGACTTGGTGGAGCTCGTGACAAAAGGGTTCCTGAAAATGATTTAATTTTTTTCCATGTATACACATTATAAGAACTCAAGTAGATTAACAACAAATAAAGCCTAGAGAGGTAAAAGGCTAAATAGGTTTCTACATCAGAGATTAAAGTTTCCAGTGGAACGAGTATGTGGATTTCAAAGTCCAAGAGTCCACTAAAAGTTTGCTTTGTATGTCAGCCAGCTGAGGGAAGTTACAGTGTCTGCTCTAAGTGGCAGGGTGATAAAACAGGGCAGTTTTTGTGGGAGGTGAGGGAATGTACTGGAAGTCTGCCTGTCTGGTATCTGGTCACAATCACTAAAAGGGGATAGGGGCTGCCACCCCCTCCTGTCTGCTCTGCCTCCAGGCTTCTCTCCCTGCTGCAGAGAGCTCAGCTTCTCATGTGCCTGCTCCTAACTTGATGTTTTAAGAGTAACCAAGGTATCACTGCTGATACAGAACTAAAACCTGAATTTTGCAGTTTTGCTTTTCTGCAGATGCTTGGGTAAGCAGAGCTCTGTTACCCAAGAACACTTTCAAGTTTTCAAGCTTTCAAACTTACCAGTTCTGTTTAAAAAAAAAACAATACAAAACAAAGCCACCTCTCAGGGGTATGAATGGGGAGTGATTGTAATTGGTGTTTTTGTCTTCAAACTCACTGCAGCTGCACTGAAAAGTCTGAATATCAACTTTTTTAAAAAGTCTTTTTTCTACTGTTAAATAATTTATTTCTAAGTAAATGATGCAGCTATCCTGGAACTTAATATTTCTGTTATCATCTCTATCTTACATGCAATAACTTTCTTTGCACCCCTCTTCCAATTTTTCCTTTTTTTTTCCCCTGAAAAAAAAAAAGTCTAATCAATAGTAAGTCTTTTCTTTCTGCTCTCCACTTTGCAGGCGATATTTGAAGTGATATCTTCTGAACATTCTTATTTGCTGAGCTTGGAAATTCTGATCCGGATGTTTAAAAATTCCAGGGAACTGAGTCTCACAATGACCAAAACTGAGAGCCATCACCTTTTCTCCAATATCACGGATGTTTACGAAGCAAGCAAAAAGTAAGTATAGTAACAAATTTCTACATTTTAAAAAGTTTACACATTTTCTTAAAATTATACATTTGAAACTTAGTAATTATAAATTTAAATTATTTCCGGTACACTTTTTTAATTATACCTGATGGTGATTACTAGTAGGCAAAATATCTTTCAAGCAAGTAATGAAATGTTGTATACAAAATAGTATCTTAATTGTTACCACAAAATGAAGGAACAGCTGCAAGGTAGCAAATTCAACAAAAATTTAGGCCTGACAGTTTAAGAATGAGAAGTCAAATGTTGCGTGTGTTAATATGCAGAGTCTTAGTTTTTCATGAGCTGTAAATAAGCTAGAATGGAATTTGAGTCTCTGTTCTTTCGGAGCACCAAAATATATGTGCTCTGCAGTGCTAAGGAATCATTTAATATAATGCAAACAGTTAAGGTTTTATTTTACTAACCATGGATTCTGGTTTTGTAATATGAGTAAGCCCCTGTTTATTTGGGTTATATTTTCTTTATATACCTCTCAGGCAGCTCCTTGAATAGTAGAGCTTTGATTAGTACTATCTATGATATATGGTAGTATTTACAGACTTGGGCTATGCCTTACTTACACTTTTGTTCTCCAAGGCATCTTGCTCTTATTTGGAAAAATCTTAACTTTTCTTGCCAGAATACTCTGTATTTTTAAAGTTGAACAGTTGTTTATTTTTCTGGCTGTACTCATGTAGTAAGGAGAGCTTACAGGTAGGCTGAACTGGAGATGCCCAGTTATTATTTTAATATCTGTTTGAACATAAAATGTGGGGGTTTTTTTATTGGAATCTCAAGTAACTGTTTTTGGAATGGTAAGCATTTCTTCCAAAAATGTCATGCTGGTTTGAAGATGGAAAATGCAAATAACAGTGAACACATGCATGAGTTTGACAGACTCACCTTGCCACCATGTTTGAGCTCACATTTAATGAGATAGGCATGGTGTTAGTTTCTTGGAAAACTGGTAGGGGAGGAAAGAATGTAGTGGGTTTTTAGTAGAAATAAGCATCCTTCAAATCTAAACAGTTCCTAAGCTAAATGTCAATACATTAGGCAGTCATACCTAGTCTTTACAGTCTGTCAAATTAAGCTTAGTCTGCCCTTATTAAGCTGTTAAAAATTGAGCAAGAGCTTCATGCTTGCCCTTAAGAACTGACTCTTGCCAAGGTTTTCCCTCATCAGTTGAATCACTGTTTACTTTCTACTGAGAACTCAATGTGCAGCATGTGTGACTGTGGTATCTTTTATGTAAACAGCATAGGCATTTTACTGTTTATGAACAGTGTTGTGCACGCCATAGTAGCACCTGACACCAGAGACTTACATTTCTTTTAAAAAGATCTGCTGTGTTGTGATTTTTTTTTTTGGTTAAGTTTTTCGGTACACAGTCAAGAACAAGAAAAATGGGCACACTACAAATAGCACCAAATGAAAAGGGAATGCTGGCAGATCTTACACAATACAAATGCTGAAGAGTCTGCTTTATGATTGCAGATAATTACTGCCAGCATTATTTAATATGGGACATGCCTATGTATGTGCACTCACAGTGTGCGTCAGGGTTATGAATACTTGAAACTCTATTTCAAAAAGTTGTTTAATGAGGGTTTGCTTTGCTATATAATTAGTTCACTATCCTAGCCTGGTGAATAACAGTTACCAGCAGGTGAATTTCTGTGGTCTATGTAACTAAAAAATAAAAATGTCTATGCTTCTTTTCTTATACTTTATTTCCAGTTTGAAATCAAGCACAAAGGCTAAAGGATGCACATGGCCTACTTGAGATACTGATTGATCTAAACCGTAGCACTGTACCACTTTAAATATATCTCTTATTACTTGTGGAACAGAAAAATATGAGACTCATTTAATAAATGGGGCTAATGGTTGGATAAGGAATCTGTCAGACTAGCACTATTCCTGGAGTCAGTCCTTCCCACCTTTTCAGCTTTTTTTTTGTTGTTCCTTTTTTTTTTTTTTTTTGTCCCCTTTGTTTCTTTCTTGTAGAAGTTGTGATGTTCTGAATGCTTTAGCATTAAACCTTTGTGGAACTTCTTGAGTTTCATGTTTCCAGTCACGGTAATGTCCTTGCTTGGCTCCTGTTTCTCTGAAGCCCCACAAGGTCTGTGGAATTTTACATCTGTTGTACAGCAGTTTGATTTTATGTTTTCTGAAGTTTATGCAGTAGTCAGATTTTGTTTCATGGAGCACACATGTGAGAGAGTCTCATGCATTGTGTCAAGTGCAAAGCTAATTTAGGAGGTATACAATAGGTATACATTCGGACTTACTCAGTATACCTTCATTTCTCCATCCCCCTGTTCCCTTTTGTTTCTCTCTCTTTCCTGTAGTTGAGGTCTTTTGCCAGAAGCTGGGTATTTTCTGAATCCACAGCCACCATAGGAATAAGAGTTGTACAACAGCAGTGTTGTCAGGGAGTGCAGGTTATCAAAGTCCTTCTTTTCAAGGGACAGTACTTTTTAAAGGCTTCTCATAATGTGAAATGTGAATTGTAAAAGGAAAGTATCAGGAGCCCATTTTTCGCTTAACAAATGTTGCTGTCACAGGACCACCATGTATTGGGGGGTAATTGCCATCTTTTTGAGATAGCTTAATAAAAATCAAAGGTTTAATTAGCCTGCAGACTTTGCCTCTCCTTTGGATTGTTTCTGTAAGAGACAGCTGACCTATGTGAATAGGTGTGTGGTTGTCTTTTTCCCTGTGTTGAGTATGCCTTCCAGACCATTAAATCCACTTTTAAATTTCTTACTTTAAGTATTTAAAGCAGAGAAGGGGGTAGGGAGAGCAATATTTTTAGGGGATTTCTTACAAATCTTTTGATTAATAGTCTTAAGAGGAAGTGGGAGGGGGGAAAAAAGAAATTGAAAAATACCACACTAGCCTAAAATTATAATCTTACTTTTCTTGTCTGGAAAGTCTAATGGTTTAAGAACTTGGGTTTTTTTATAACTTGGAGTAAAAGCAGAATTTGTAACTCCTTTTTAAACTTAAATGAAAATGTATTTTGTTTCCCGAGTTATGCAATACTGTTAAACTATAACAAAACTTTGTGCTGGCTGTCTACAGCCTCACTTGTGTAAATAATGAAAGTTATTTTAAAACAGAAGCGTCTTTCTTTTTATCTCCAAACTATTACTTCCCATTTTCAAGGTCTTTCAAGGTAGCAAAATCCATCCTTTTGTTATAAAAGTGTAATAAAATCAAGCAGCTGTCCCATTATGCTGTATTTTAATCAGCCTTTCCTTTGCTTAAAAATACAAAATCTGAGTATGAGTGCAGTTATCAGTGGTTTTGGTTGCTCAGACAGAAGTTTGGTGAGTTAAAGAATGTGAACTGATAAAGATACTGTCTGTAGTCAAAATTGCTTAAAGCTTGCATCTTGGAACTTTGACTTAGAATATGTTTAATTGAAACTCTCCAGAAACACCAAGATAGGCTTCTAATGCATGACAAGGCCATTTCTGATGGAACAAAGCTGCCTTTGTTAGAAGCAGAATGCAGACAGCAAAGACAGTCTCTGCTTTCAGGAGCTCATTGGAATGTCTCTAGCAAAGAAGAGTTGATCTGAATAATTTGTGCAGCATACAACGTGTTTGTTTATGGAAATATCTTGTAAGGTGGCTTCAGAAAGCTTAAGGCTTTTATTGTGTATTTGCCCATACGTGTAATACAGGAGTTCGTAACTGACAGAACTCACAGTCACACAAACTGCAACCCAAGTCAATGAGAGCTGTTACAGTGAGATGTAAGCTGATGGGGATGCCACAGGCCAGCTTATTCAGAAATAAAAGCTTGTGTAGTCTGAGAATACTGGGCAATCAATCTCACTAGTAAGAAAAACTCTCTCCAGTCTCAGTACGTGGTGCTAAAGAGGTCAGTTTCCCAAGAGCCTGTCTTGGGAAAGAGGAGTTACGGGGAAATCAGTGAAACGTCTTGAAAAACAATTGGCCTGACAGGCCAAATCGCCAAATTTATAGGAGAAGGAAAAGCTTTAGCACTTTGTTTCTTTCTCTGCCATTAGGCTAATAAAAGGCAAAATCTTACAGAATATCAGAAGTTTAACATTAGCAGAAAAAGACACGAACAAAAATATTTTGACAGGTCTGACTTAAAATGCTGTGTCTTGATTTTATAGAGAAGCCTCTGTGGATTTGTGAGGTAGATTAACATCTTGTCTGAGTATCTCAACTTAATTTTATATGTATGAATATATGCTAGGAACCATATAAATTTTCTCATAGCACTTTTTTGTAAATTATGTTGGAAAAAGGAATATTAACCTACTATAAATGATGCACCTTCATCCTTTTCCATAGGAAAATACAGTCCTAGTGCTCATTTAAGAAGTGTGTGTACTAAATCAGTTAACTAGACATTAAAAACATTACTTTTAGAGAATGCAGAGTTCTGTTGCTCAGTTTCTTTGGAAGATTGCAAAAAAAAAAAAAAAAAAACCCAAAACCAAAAAACCACCAACCCCAAACCCACATATAAATAAAAAAAGTAAAAATTCAAATACTGTGAGTAGACCCTGGGTGATTCAGGTGAACTATAATGAAAGAGTATTATTTATAAGTTATAGATCACTGATTTGATTTCCAGGTAAGACAGTGATACAAGTAATTAACATCCTTTTTTCCTATTTGGTCTAGACTGGTGGTCTTTAGTCTGTGTTCTGAATTTTATCACAGTTCTTGCCATTAGCAGTTTTGGAAGAACGCTGAGTAATATCTTGAGGGCATCCAGCGGAGTGTGATTACCCTGTTGGATAAGTGACACTGAGGTGTGATCTGGGGGAGAATTTCTGTGCTCTTTGAAAGTAAGTTGTTCCTCCTGGATGTTTTGAAGTAGATAAGTGACTTCCTTATCAGTAAGGCTGAGTGATTATGTTGGATGTGGTGGACAGTTTGATGGGAACAAGACTGAGAAAAAAATCCTCCCAAATGATCTGGAAGCAGGGTGTGAGGCACCTGTGGCTCTGTGCAGAAGCTGGTGCTGGCGAACATTCAGACTATACATGACGCTTGGGTTTTCAAGGTGCTGCAGAGCACCGCTAGATTTACCATTTGTGGGTTTTGCCTTACTCCCAGTCTTACTGCATAACCTGCTTTTGCTGCCGATGGGGCCTTTTTTGATTGTCAGGACATTCCAGGGATTCTGGATAACGTACTGTAGAGCAGTGTGTCTGAAATATCTTCCTCCTCCTCCCCCCTCCCCCCTTTAAATTTTAGGTGCCCACAGAACACATTTATGGATTTGCGTCATATTGATGACTTGGGACAGTGCGTTTGTCCTTGTGTTTCCTCAGATTGCTTCCTTCATGTTTTGTTCTGACATCAGCACTCATTGCTGAACTCTTGGGCATTAATATCTAGGAATTATTTGTTTAGAAGGTTCTTCTGGCAGCTGAAATAACTCTCCGGGTTGACCTGTGCTGTTTCTCTGCATATGACTAGCAGTGTTGGTAAACAGTAACTTCAGAATAATATACAGTTGGTACTTGCATTCCTGACCCAATGATTGTTCTTTTATAATTTAGCTTCCTTACTGGAGACAAGATTAGATCTGACTTCAATACTCAGGAACAACAAATCTGAACAGAATCATACCTCCCTCAGCTTATTTTCTTGGGTGAACAGAACTTAAGAGGAAGAATGCTTTTTTTTTTTAAACGGGTTTAGAAATTTTTGTACATATACATGCATTGTATAATACTTAATTTAGTAAATATCTGGCAATTACCTATACAAAAAGTGGCCTTGAAGAAAATACCTAGTTTTCAAGAAAATAGATTAAGCCTTTAGGTTCAAATTAGTCACTTAAACATATGGAAAAGAATACCCCAAGCTAACAGATTTCCATCCATCACCTTCATGGTGTATTTTCATGCTATGTAAATAGACTAAACTGTGGCTAGCTGTTGCTGGGTGTAGTAGAAGGACACGACAGGAAGATACTTGGGCAGTGATTCTGCCGCGGTGACTGGAGAATGATGACACTGTCTGCTCAACTGTGCATGAGCCTGTTCTTCCTGCTGCACTGTTCTCCTTGGTAACCCGGACTTTGATCCGAGAGCTTTCCTCTCCAGTAGCTCTGACACGTCACCTGCAGTCACAGTGATGACCAAAGCAGGGAAGTGCTTTTTTTGGCTGGTATCTATGGGAAAAGTTTCTCAGCCTGAGATACTTACTGTTGATAATGGGCTGGGGGAGAGTGTGGGGGTTGTTGCCAGTGGGGATGGGTTTAACTCTTAAAATATTTTCTGAGAACAGTCAGTCTTTTAATATAACATTGGCTTACAGTAGTAAAGAGAAGTGAAGTGTTTTTCAGTATGTCCCCTTCTGTCCTGTGTAAAGTCCTGTTCAAGCTGTCCATTGCATTGTTCTCTGTTTCGGATGCTCCTCTGAAGGAATGCCAGCTAATCGTAAAGAAAACTGAATCAATTAATAAAATTTGTCTCAGACTTGTGTGATCCTCTGTGAAATTAAATATAGCTTGTGTTAATTTCACAGACTCCGCTCAGGTGTCCTTATCTTTGCCTTTATGCCTGCTCAGAGGGGTTGTAAAAGATTACTTTGGGAGAGGCCATCTGAGAATCTTCAATAACACCGTGTTTGGCACAGAAAGCGTTGGTGGACGGCATTTGCAGTCGTGTATCTGTTACCAATGAATTTAGCCTCAGCCTGAAGTCAGTTATTAAAACCAGATGGGACTAGAAACCGGAATAAACTCTCCTTACTTTGTCACTCTAACAGATTGTACGGTATCTTCAAGAAACACCATCATCAACATAAAACTTAATCTGTCTTTATGGTTCTTTTTTTCCGGTGCTGGATATATGAAATTAAAATATTACTTGCATAAAACTTGCATTTTTTTCAGAAAATCTTCTGTGTCCCAGGGGTCATTTGCAGTGTCATTTAAATGCTGACCATGTAACCATGTTTTTCTTTCCCTCTAGCATCCTGCTTCCATGGTGTTTTACCAGCAGATCTTGAAATGCTTGTCAAGCTTTGCACAGACACAGTTTAATCCCTTTAAAATAGTATTAGCTGGTGCGATCTTTCAAGGAGACCTTTGGATCATGTTAATGATTGTGTTTACTTATTTTGCTAATTAAAATAGACACTATGTAGCTGGATTATGTTTAATAAAAAAAATCAATGCTACTTATTTGCCAGAGTTTTCCAGATCCCTGGAGCTGCCGGCTCATGCTTTGCTCAGAGTAGACCCTTCAGGGCATTGTGTCTGAAAGAATACACGATGAAGTAGTACATTAAGTATCCTGTTTGGTTTTTAGGGTTTTTTATTTGGCAGTGTAGATGTACCCTGTATACGTCAGCTCTTTTTATCATGTAATCAAAACTTAAATGACCACCATTTGCCAAGATGAAGAGTAACAGATTGAGGTCGTCTCATGACAAACTGCAATACTGACTGAAGAAGAGAGGGAACCCATTCTTTTGATGAGTTTTACTCAAGAGTTTTCTAGACTAAATCAGGGTGTTTTTCAACGCATTCTTTTTTTTCCCTAACTTCCCTGGAATAATATGACTGCAATGTTCTCAAGTATTTGCTTGACAGGGAAGGAAAGAACTGAAGAATCATAGAATTGTTTAGGTTGGAAAAGACCTTTAAGATCATAAAGTCCAACCGTTAACCTAACCCTGTCATCCCACCACTAAACCATGTCCCTAAGCACCTCGTCTGCCCGGCTTTTAAATGCCTCCAGGGATGGGGACTTGACCACTTCCCTGGGCAGCCCATTCCAGTGCCTGACAACCCTTTCGGTGAAGAAATTTTTCCTAATGTCCAACCTAAACCTGCCCTGGCGCAACTTGAGGCCATTTGCCCTCGTCCTATCATCTGTTACCAGGGAGAAGAGACCAGCCTTCTGTCAGGCAGCTGTAGAGGGTGATCAGGTCTCCCCTCAGCCTCCTCTTCTCCAGACTAAACAACCCCAGTTCCCTCAGCTGCTCCTCATAAGACTTGTGCTCCAGACCCCTCACCAGCTTTGTTGCTCTCCTCTGGACCTGTTCCAGCAACGCGTGTGTCTTGTAGTGAGGGTCTCCTGCTCAACTCTCCTCTGCGGTAGGGTTGAGCTCACCTAAAAAGAGGGTACAGGCTGCACCTTTAACCACTTGGCTGTTTTCTGTGTTACTCTCTGGTTGTCTCTGAAGGCCTCTCTCCCATGTAATACTGTCTCTTGTTGTTCTTTTTTCTTCCCTGCAAAACATGATTCTACTTCCTTATCTCACTTGAACTGGGCTGACAGCAACTGTCAGGGAATAGTGAGTGGTAACATGTATATTCCTGGGGAAAAGGTTCAGTAAAAGAAATGGCAAAGCACCCAAGGCTATGAGACATCAGTTATAATTGCTGCGTCATCTCAACTGCATGATTGTAGGTGTATGTTTTTATGGATTTTTAATTGTGGTTGCTGAAGCTTGATGATATTAACAATGTTTGTCAGATGAAAGGTAATTAAATTTCTATTTAAATTTTGAAAAATTATATTCTTCAATAGCGGCCATTAGAATCTTAATTTTGTTTTCTCTCTCTCAAATTCTAGTAACTTCTTGCCTATCTATGCTTGTATTCAAAACTTAATCTGTACACTGTCCTCTCAGTATTCTTTGGGTGTTGTATTATTGCCAAAATTATTTTGACGATGTAATTGTCTTCATGTCCCTTTCTGAAAAATTTATGACTCTGAATCTCTGCACTGTCAATTTATCTTCCTGTGGAAATGCAGCACAGATGGTTTGTAACTCAGCGTCCCAGATTCTTGTGAGGAGAGGCTCACTGTCAGGTCCCCTTGGAACTTTTTCTCTTGTAATTAGATTACTTTTCAAAACTCTTCTGCCATTCCTTGGTCTATGACTTTGTGTTCAGTTTTTCCTTTACTTCTATCGTTAAGTATTTTTGGAGATACTTTTTTCTTCTTTCTCTAGCTGAGGTCATCAGCCTAAGAACTGATACTTCTCTACCTAATTATCTTCTAATGACTGTTTTTAACATTAACAGTTTTTTACAAGAAAAAAAAATACCACCCAAAACCTAAATCTTCCCTCACTGGTGACTTTAAGATGGTTTGTGTTAGCCAGCAACAGATAGTTTTGGCATCAAATAAAAATAACTCATTTTGAGATGAAATATTACTTCACATGAGAATTGAAACAATATTCTAGATGAATGGCCTTAAAATTGTGAGTTTAACCAAGAGAGTCATAACAACTCCCTCTGTTGTAGAGGGCTGTTGTAGGACCAGCACAGTAGAGTTTGTTTGTTTATTTGCATGCTCTTTTTCACACACTGATGTAAAAGGTCCGGTTTTGGTGCTAGTGGTGCCTGGAGGTTTTCCCTCATCCCTCTTTCCCATTACTCCCTCAGTTCAGCCAGCTGCCAGCCAGATGAGATGTAGCTGAAAAATAACCCACAAAACAAACCTGGTCAGGGTTTTTTTTTCTCTCGCCTCCCTCACATCCCTGTCAGAGCAGTTCCCAGATCTCATCAAGTGTCAGCCCACAAGCGGAGACATACCTGAAAGAGCATGGTAGGAAAAGGACAAGAGCTGAGACAGCTGGCATTGCCAGAACTATGGCATGAAGCTGCCATCTGCCATAATATTTATTTGTACATATTATGTAAACATACTCTCTGTTTAAAGAAAAAAAAATAATCCCACAGCAGTATTTGTAGCTGACTTCTTGGAGCCTCTGGCTCTTCTTCTGTGGCCTAACCTCTGCATAGAGTTATTTATGTGAATATTTGTGTTTAAGGACAGTAGAACAGAAGTACTTAAAAATTTTAAAGCCTTCCAGCTGTAACCCAAAACTATTTATCCAGTAGGTGTTTATGTGTCCTTTCCCGCAGAGCATCGCTGTCATGATCATCTGCAAGTTAGTGCCCACACAGATCTCGAGCAATCATGCTGTGGTGTTGGGTTTTGCAGGGTTTGTTCTAGTAGCAGCTTACGAATCTTTCACCAATTTTCAGATTTACTGTTGCTGCAGGAAGCACAAAAGAGAAAATTGTGTTTATCTGCATATTTCTTTGGTAGTAAAGCGGATGGATGTTCAACAATTATTCAAACTTGCATCTCTGCTTTCCTTGTACAGTGACTGACAAGGAATGAAGGAGCAGCCTTTCTTAGTTGAGACTGAGCGATAAGTCTTGAAGAGGTCAGTCTGGTTTCGGAGAACTGCCGTTACCCTTCTTGCATAAAAAGAATGTGTAGCTTTGAAAAGGCACCAAGCTGTTAGTAAGTCTAGAAATATCTGTGTTTAGCAAGGCTGTCATAGTGGGAGGATAAATGTATGTTCCCTTGGCTCCCCTCAGGTATGATTGGGTCAATGTGCATTGTTTAAAGGAGATTTTAAACCTCAAATTCATGAGATGAAAGCTTTCATTGCAGACAGATGAGTTACTTTGCATTGCTCCATGTTACTCAGGACAACAGTGAGGTTGGTCTGTGCAGTGTTTATACCTAGGAAATCTTGCCTGCCACACTGTGATATTTGCTATACTACATGTCATACTGTAACTTCTACTATGGTTGTGGCTGTATCAACATGAAGATCATGTGTATAAATGTTTATTTGTACGTTTTACAGGAAAAGCAGCTTTATGTGCAGCAGTACCAACCCTGCAACTTTCTTCCTACCTTTAAGCATGTGTGATAGTTTGCTGCCCTGGATAACTTCTACAGAGGCATAGGAAAGAGGCTGAAGTGCCTGCAATGGCACAAAGAGAAGTCCAACAGCACTCGACGCTGTGCTGTGTCGTCTCTCGCAGCTCTGTGTCCTCCTGCCCCTTGGCCTTTCCCCTGACAGGCATTGCTGCCTTCTGAACAGCACCTACGCAGGGCTCTAAAACAGCGTAACGTGGTGATTAGTACGCTTGCACTTTGAACTTGCTTTCCTTTGCTTATAAATGTTAGGCGGTTGCCAACTTGGCACAGGTGCTCTTGTGAGAAAGATGAACCTGGGAGTGTTTGTAGTCTCCCTCTGGTGCAGGGCTGCCTGGAGGTCTGTGGCCACAGTGGTACCCATGGTGGTACCCGCTGGGCTCTGAGAAGGATTGGGGAAGGAGCCTGGTGGGGGAATTTATCATTTGAAACGAAATGACAAATTCCAGACTTTCCCTCGAGAGTTTCCTGGGCACTGTAAATCACCGTTACTTCTAGACTGTGATGGAGAGTTCTCTGGCTGATATACTTCTCTCAAGACTAAGAAATGCTTAATTTATGTTTTTGTATGCTTCATATTTTTGTATTAACAAACATTTCTTCCCAAATAGAAAGATTGATTAGTTCTGTTGCATGTAGTAACAACATCAGTGTTTGCTAGTACTAACACTGGGTTATGATGAAGCTAGGGATTGCAGGTGACAACCAGGTTTGTAGAGCATGAGGCAAGCTACGTGTCCAGTTGTTCTCTGTTCTCCAAGGTCTGTGCTTGCTCTGTTTGTTAGTTTGGATGTTCTAGCAAGTGTGTTATATGGGAATAGCCTCATCCCTGTTGCTAGAAGGCTTCACAAATGATTTATAAATTCATTGTTTGTGACATGCCAGAGATCGTTTTGTTCTGTGACAAGTGAGTATGTAGGTAACTTCTCCGTCTCAGGGAGACAGGCAGAAGCACCCTGCTCCTTCTCAGTAGTATAAAAAGCATTACTTTGTTCAGCATGAGAAAGCTTTTTAAAATGAAGACCCCTGTTGTGATGTCTTCATAATTTATCAAAAAGATTTACATTTCTAGTGCCACAGAGTGTTCTTTGTGGGTTCATTTGTCAGTGGGTATTAATTGGTTGAATCAAGATTTGTTTTTCTGCAATGCATACCATTGAGCTAGATGCTATGAGCACTTAAGCGCTATCTCAATAATCTCACTGTAACAGAATATATTGGCAGGGTTGCCATGGCCTTTTTAGCGCTCTGGATTTCTGCCAGATTACTATAAATAGTTGAAAAGGCTTACCATTACTTGTGGGTAGGCTTGCTGAAAGTTCTTCCAGTTTGTTGTAGAATGAACGAATAGGCTGTCAGGGTCTTTTTTTTTTTTTTTTTTTTTTTTTCCTCCTTGTTTGGCTTTGTAATTGCTCACTGGATATTGCTTAATAAAAGGTATTTTTATGGGCTGTTAGCTTTGCAGTGTTTGGCATTGTAAATATGTGTGTGTACATATGTATTGTTTTCCTTTATTTAGATTGTGATAACTCCTGTAACAAACTGATTCATTTCAAACACATGTGGATGCAGTCCCTCACTTTATAATCACCCTCTTTTCAGCTATTCTTTTGCTAAAAGCTCTGATTCTGCTTCAGCATAAAAATTCTATGGAAGTAAGGTTGTAATTTTTCCCATTTTTTACTATTTTAAATCCATTTCCCCCTCCATCCCCCCCAAAATTGTGATGCAGGTATTGTTTCTGTTCCTGATGTGAAGATTCAGATTTGGACAGGCTAATCAGAAATTTTTACTACTTTTATCTAAAGTTATCTAAAATTGGTAGTTGTTTTTCCAGTTCCCTTATCTCTAAGAGGAGGAAGCTAAACTGTACTTGCTTCCGCTCCAGTGGCTTTTCTCTGTTGTTGGATAGTAATGTGTCAGCAGCAACATCTCTGTGAAGCTAAATCTGCGTTATAATCTTCATGCCAGACATATAGGTAATTATAACTTCAAAAACATTAAGCAAGAATAATAACAACGAACTCTGAAGTAAGTGATCTACAAGCCAGACTGCATTATGCTTCCACATACAGAACGGCTTTGGTGGTGAGGGACTGATATTTTCAGGGACTGTGGCATCTGACAGAGCACTGTTCAGAATAGTTAGCGATGGAGAATCATACGAACCCACAAGGAGATTAAAAAAATTAGTACCATAAGGAGTAGGAAAAAAAGTAAGATAAATGAGAACCTTGATTCTATGCGGGCTACGTAACCCATATACGAAATTGTAATGATATTGTACCATCTGTCCCTCCCACCAACCTGGTAATGCTATGGTGTGTACTCTACCATTTTGCAAACAGAATAAAATGATCTCATAGTAACTTTATTGGATCTTTTCCTCTTAGCTCTCTTGGGTGCTGATCACCTGGTTCTGGTGACTTTTGGTGTTCCACATTTACTTCAGTTTCAGACAGATGAAAGTCTGCTCTTTCCCGGTCTCACTCCCAGAAAGGCTGTGGTATCAGTTTTATTCTATAGTGACCCTAGATGCAAATAATCTATTTAGATTTTTTGCAGTACCTCTGACCTGTGTATTCCTTTTACATGCTGTTGTCTGATTCTGCATGCTTTTTGCTCCTGGATATTAACTGATTCTGTAAGATAATTTTTTTTCTAACTCTAATTTGGCCTGCCTGGTTACAATCTCTTTTACCTGCCTAATTAGAATTCTTTTAGTCCAGCACAGTCTAGTTTTGGACTATCCAGATAGCAAGATACAGTATTCATAAGAATGTAAGGCCTGCTCAGTTAATACCTTTATTGAGGGGTGAAGGGAGAGTAAATGTTGAGAAGAAATGTTGCCCAAAATGATTGATCTTAGGGCATTTATTTTGCATATTTTTTCATGGCATCTGTTAAAGTGGAACTTCTGTTGATGTTGATGGGAGCTTTGCAATTGTAAATGAGATATCGTTTAGGCCTTGTAAAGGTGAATTGTGGGGAATAGTTTGTAATGTTTTTCATGTACCACTGTGCATTTGTGTTTATAGAGCTGAATTAACTAAAGTTTTTGAGAAAGTTGTGGATATCAGTCACTGATTAAAGCAGTGCCAATGAGTAGGAAAAAATAGGTTAAGAAAATTGCCCAAGCAAGTGTTAGGACACTGTTCCTGTTGGCAACTACCAGGTTGTTAATGAGTTGCCTAAAGACATGGGAAGACCCTTACCAGGAACCACCAACTTTAAAGAGGAAAACCTTGTTATAAAGACAGGGCAAACTCCAGTGTTCGTGAAATCTCTAGATCTTGTGCTATAAAGAGAAACAAACAGGAAATGAATTAAACCTGCATTTCTAAATTTGGCACATAGCCTTTAGGAGAGGGGAGCTGTAGAGTACTACAAATTGGACATCTCTTTTAAACAACTTAAGGGTAGGATGAGGGAAATCAAATGCTGTCTTATGATGCTCTTTGACTTTCACTTAATCAGATCTAACTTTAACCACAAAAGTTCTGGATTTAACAGAAACAAATGCTTTAAATAAATCCTTCCGTATTTAGCAAAAAAAGCCAGTCACACAGCACAGCTAATTCATAGTTAAATTGAATGTAATCACTTGATCACTCAGAACTGATCTTTATGACAGAATCTGTCCTAAAATTTTAAGTAAAAGGATTTTATGATGTGTCTCGTTCCCTGATTGTATAGCAGATTGGATACAAAAAAAGACAGCCTTTGATTTGAATTCTGATGCATGATTTCCAGAGATAATAATTCTTATAGTACGTGTTGGGTATGCTGCTTCTCTCAGCCCTTTCTTTTTTCTTTCTTTCTTTCTTTTTTTTTAAATCTTCTATCCAAGATTTTTACTGTTCTGTACAATGACTGTGACTGATGTCATTGATGAAGCACCAGATAAATTCTAAAAGTGGAAGTTCTAGCCCAGCATGGTCAAACACCTTGTCAGCGTGCCATAACATACAGCAGGAAGAAATGTTGTATTTCCTAATTTCCTGAGCAAAGTAAATTGGCAGCGCGCTGAGAAGTTCTCCCAACCATAAACATGTCTGAGTAGAGCAGAAACGAATTCCAGTTGTCTGCAGTTCATGGTGGTCAGCGGTTGAAATCTGGCTGTTGTGGTTCATGAGAAATTGTAGACTGTGTGACTTGGAGACTTTTTTTTCCCGTCCTTCTTGGACCCCAGTGAAATTTCAGGCAACTGTTAACTTTAGCATTTGTCCATGTATTGTATGAGACCTCATTGCAGCTTGGTATACTTTGCCAGCTAGTGCTGTTCTTGATACTAAACCCCCAAATACGTAGCATAATAAAAGTCAGCAACAACTTGCAATATTTTGTGCATTGAAATAAGATAGGTGGAGGTTAGAAGGATGCTGGAGGACTCTGCCTTCCAAAAGTGGCAAGGCTATTAAAACATACTGCTGCACCACTGAAAGGGGAAGAGCAAGAAAAAAAAACTGTGCACTGTAGTAGGCAGCATTCTATCTACTTGTAGGCAGTGTTCTGTTTTTCATTAAATGACAGTGCTGATAAACATCAGTCAGTTCGGTCTGCAGTTAATGTGTCAGAACTTTAAAAAACCAAAACCAAACCAAACATCCAAAACCAAAACAAAAAACCCCCACACTTGATTCTTCTGCCTGTGTGGTTGACAGAGTGAGAATCTGGCAACTGCTCAATTCAGGCAGCTGCTTCTAAGCACACCTGAAAAAATGTCTTAATTTTAGTTAACCCATGTTGTTAAACACTTGTATGATAAGCTTCTGTTCATCCTGTTCTCCTCTCCTCACATGTTTGAGGTTTCTTTGTGCCACATAAAAAATCTGAAATGCTGCAAGGAGACAGATTTTTAAAGAGTTAGTGTTAGTAACTACAACATGTAATAAAGGGCCAAAATAAAACATCTCTCAAAATATTTTATCTTGATGTGAGATCATGTGTTCCAAGTATTTCCTTGAATTTTCTGTGCTATATGAGGGGGGTTTTATTAGCTGATTTACTCTAGGGAGTTCAGGATTGTTCTAGTGAATCATCTTTTACAAAGGCTGCAGCAAGACTATTATTGGAGAGATTTTCAGGAGCTTCTAGGTTTTTAAGGATTGCAGTGATGTCAGAGTGTCAGCATAGGTAACTCTAATGACCTGCAATAGATCAGTGCCGGTCTGCATGAGCTCTTATACCCCGAACAGTAAAGTATGTCTAATGAGCATTGTGGAAATAAAGGCTTTTGTTTTCTGGTAAAATTAGACGTGCAAAGAAGAGTGGAAAGCTTTCAGAGGCCAAAGGAACTCGGATATGGAACAGGGGATGAGCAATAGGGAAGTTCTTAGAACAAGCATTGTTTACGGGAAGAAGCTCAGGATTTTGGTTTCCGTTCCCATTTTGACTCTTTCCAATCTGTGTTTGGTTTTAATGGTAGATTGAAGGATTTGATACATGAGCACCTTGTCCAGCTTAGCCTGCTGTAGATTTTTTCGTTCTTAGTTTAGCAGTTCACATGTAACTTCATTTCGCTGAACATTCTGGTATTGTACTTCCTTTATTAGAAGAGGAAATGTGTTAATGTTGTGCTTGAAGTTGTTTCATTTCTTTTTCAACTCTGTTTCTGGAAATTCTAGTCTAACCAGAACAGTAATGCTGTTTTGGTTTTGGCAGCTAGAGAATGGGAAGTAACTTTGGCAGCACTGCTTATGCTGAGCTCTGCCAGGTGACACCACCACCCTTTGACTTGTATCGTGTGAAGATTTCCCTTCCTGTTCTGCCAAAGGAGAGATGATTTCAGCCTCTTGCAAACCATTCAAGTTGTCATTAGGTTATAAAAGTCACGGGTTGTGTCAGGTGAAATGTAAGATCTTGCAAGAGAAAGTCTGCTATTTTTTTGCTAAAAGTGAGTAAATGCTCTTCTTTTTTTCACAGGTTCTTTAAAGAACTTGAAGCAAGACATCAGAACAACATCTTTATTGATGATATTAGTGATATAGTTGAAAAGCATACTTCAACATTTGATCCTTATGTAAAGTACTGCACCAATGAAGTCTATCAGCAGCGAACACTGCAGAAGTTACTGTAAGAACTAATTTTAAAATATGATTGCAAAATCACCCCCTCTGTTGTCGGAGTGAGTAGTAGGCTGTGGTATTTGGTGCAAAACCTATGGCTTCCAACTGAGCATGTACTTACATGCTTAGCTGTCCTTCATGTATAAGTTCCTTTGAAGTAATTGAGAGTGAAAACATGCCTGGCTGCATAGTCCAATCCTATTTGTGGTCATGTGTTGCATTCCCTTTCCACTGATAAGTGCAGTTTAATCAATGTCAAAGGTGTCCTTTCATTGTGTGTTACGGATGAGTCTGTCTGCACTCACATTCAGGTATGGGAGAACTTGAGGTTTCTAAATGTCAATACTGGTCTTGCTTATCTAAGTAAATAAAGCTTAGTTGCTATGACTCCTTCAAACTGCATTTTCCTATTAATAAAATCGTGATTTATTTAAAATCTAGCAACTTTCTCAATTCTTTGGTAAAACATACGTTTAATTCTCTCCCCCTTTTTCCCACCAGAGCCACAAATCCAGCATTTAAAGAGGTGTTATCAAGGATCGAGTCCCATGAAGACTGCCGGAATTTACCAATGATCTCTTTCCTCATTCTTCCCATGCAGAGAGTTACTCGTCTTCCCTTACTGATGGATGTGAGAACAGAGTTATTATTCTATTTTTCCTTGATGCATGTCCTGTTAATGTTAGCATTCTTTCATACTCAATTCCTAGTTCATGCCAGTCTCTTCATATACCAGGTACAGGGCTGTAGATACTGGTCTACTGATTATGAAGAACTGTAGCATTTGTTAGCTTACTGTGAATGGTACCCCCTGCTCCTGACCCCCTGTTCAAAAATTAAATATTTAGATATTCTAACAGAAAAATTGTAAAGGGTCAAAATGATTCTGAAACCAAGGAGGAACCTAGCACAGAAATTGTGTATATAATGTAAGGACTGAAATCAAACCCTACAGTTTAAAAAACCCAAGGCTTCCTATCATATAGATTAGATATGAGTCCTTGTGCAGTAAATATTTGCTTTCAGGAGCAGAGCCATTAAGACCCTCAGTTAAGAGGGTCAGGTGTAACCCTGAAGAACAAAACTTGGTCCTCATGGGCATGGGAGCTACTCGTGAGTGGAGCAGTATTGATACACTCGCTTTCCTGCCAGCCTGTTACACTGCAAGATGTTCCCTTCCTGTACAGGTTACTGGGTGTCTTAGGAAGTGTGGTGAAGTGCCACTGAGTATTTGTGAGGCAAAGTTCACACCGAGATTCATGGTATTTCGGTTAAGATGCTAGAACTAAATTTATCAGCTGGCCACCAGCAATAGTGCAGATTAAAATCCAGGCTGACGTTCTAGCATTGGTAAGATCCAGAAGTGAGAGTAATAATTTTGTTCTCCTACATACTTGCAAATTGGGCACTGATAAATTTGATTGATCATCTGGGTAGTTACTTAGTTCATTTATGGACACTGAATACTCTCTTCTCTGCAGTATGCTTCTAGGTTAAAAAAAATGGGGTGTCACTAGCTGTGCCTTCCCCTTCTTGTTGTTTTTTCTTCGCCTCCTTCTCTTCAGCTAAAAGACTCTAAAGGAGCAAACCAAGCCTTTTTATTTGCCACTGTTTCAGTTTTGTTTATTTGTTTTTCTTGGAGATGGTTGTGTAAACCTTATATTGAGAATTCAGAGCTAATTCAGTTTTTAAGATTTCACTAGCAGAAACACGGCTCCAACTACATTCAGAGAGGAAGGAACATAGTTAAACCAAAGACTAATTTAATGTAACATATCTTAGGATGTTTTTGTTTCTCAATCAAAAAAGTGATTTAACTCATCTGTCATTGATTTAAAATGCCTGTTTCTGGTAGGACTTAGTCATTAACTCATGAGAATGAACTCTGTCAATAGATACAACTCTCCTGTGTAACTCGTAGATCGATTTTACTTCTCATTACTTTCCAGCGCTTCCTCTGTTTGGATGCTGCAGCTGTCTTCTCTTCCGTGTGCTTCCTCGTTTTAATAAAGTAATATTGTTATGCATATTTTTCCATGGTGCACTTAAAACAGTGTAGCCTTAAGAGTCTTTTCTCTTAATCCTTTGGAAATACTTACCTTCCACAAAGAGGTCAGAGTAATCTGGTACAGTTTTCTTATTGCAAGTATGGTTGTGCATAAATGGGTATTTCAGCTTCCAGGAAAAGCTTAACGTGGTACTTGAAACAGGAGGGACTTGATGATGTACAGCTGTAGTGGGGTTTCATTGTCGTTTGCAAAAAGTTGGAGACTAGACAGAAGAAACTTTCCCCTTTCCTGGAAGGATATGGCCTGCCTCTCCCACCATGTTGCCATGGGTGGAGGTTGGCCAAGAGGTGCAAAACACTACTTTGCTCCAGAAAGCCTTCAAGGGAGGCATTCCTTAGTGTCACAGAACACTCTGAAGAAGTGATCTAGTGTTCTCTCATTTATCCCCGTCCACAGCTGCGACTTCACCTCTTTGATTTCAATTAATATGCATGTAAAATTCTGTATTTGTTACAGTCTGTGCTGCTTAGTCCTCTGAAGTAATGGACATTTTATTTCAGACTATTTGTCAGAAAACCCCTAAGGATTCACCAAAATATGAGAACTGCAAGCGAGCTCTGAAAGAAGTGAGCAAGGTATGTTTTTAGGTGGTTGATATGGCTGTAGAATTTTTTCTGCTTTGATCGTTTCCCTTCCTGAATTGCACTGCACACTTTTGTCATTTCAAAAACCCACTGCGAGAAGTGGCTGCTACTGTTTTTGTTAGTCATGTGAGAATTAATTTCCATGTTCATTAAGCATATTGTTCACCTGTTCCATTGTGTAGTTGGACAAATTTATTCTTTTTGCTGCCAGTCATTCCAACAGAAAGCCATATGGTGGACCATAAATATCAAAAAAGCCAGAACCGTAGGCAAAAGAAAATCTGAATCTTCTAAGCAAACTTCAGCATTCTTTCTGCTTTTATTGTAAGTTCTGTCAGTTGTTCAAAGCTGATCTCTTCTCCTGTAGTCATGCTTTTTTCCACAAGAATCAAGATGGAAGAGCAGCACAAGTCCATTTCCATGCATGGATTGTAAATTTCAACAGCGCTTACTTGTGTAATAAATTTTGGTTCCTTCCATTTGAACCTGAGCAATCATATTACCAATTTTCTTAAATTTTTTTTTTAAAATTGGTGGGCAATTCCAATCCATGTTTAATATATTTATATTCTGGAAATAGACAACTCTTTAAAACAGAACATTATGGTATGAAAAGAAGATCTAAGGATTGGCTATTTTTTGCCTCTGAGATCTTAGAATTTCAGAAACTGTAGTGCATCATAGACTGTTGTGAAATGTGAAGTATTGGGAATTCTTTATTAAAAAAAAATCTTTCTGTGCACACTGGGGCTAGAGTTACCTTGGGTCTTGAACATTCTTGTCTATTTTAAGGGAAAAATGATGTTTTCCATGCATAAACAATGCAAATGGGAAGAGCACTAAAGGATGAAAATTCTGAATTGTTTTATTTAAGAAAGGCCACTAGGGATTGTTTCTATGCCTAAATTACATGTTCATTACTTAGGAAAATACCCTGAATTCAGCAACGCTGTACCGCTGCCAGCACAATTGGGTTTTTCTGTAGGAAGAGTATGGGGTGTGTGAAGTGTTTGATTATGAAAAGAGAGAAGGCCCGTTGGCTGTTGGGAAGCTCATCCATGATGATGTGGGGTTAAGGGAATGCGTTTTCATGCCTTTCTGTCTTTGTCCCCCTGTTTTTCTGTGCTCCCCACCCCCATGTGCAGGCTTCAGTCAAACGGTGGCATGCTTTAAAATTGCATTCTAGAGGTCAGCTGCAATGAAACTTCTCCTGGGGTGCTGTTTGCCTTAGTTTAACGTGGTGGTACCGCAACATTTGTGTTGGGACTTTCTTCCAGGAATGAGTTGGGTGTGTGTGGTAGACGCAGCAGCATGTCACACTGGTGTGTCAGTCTGGAAGGTTGTTGGTTTTGGAGCTGATCATTAACTTGGACCAAAGAGCTATAACCGTTCTCAGTCAGAACTTCTGCCTGAACCTTTGTACCATCTGGACTCCCCTGAAGAATAAATAATCAGCGTAGTAAGACAGGGTAATTCAGGTAGAGGGGGGTCTCGGGAGCTCATCGAGTCCAGCCTCAAAGCAGTGTCAGCTGTCAAGTCAGACCAGATCACTCAGGGCTGCGTTCAGTCTGGTCTTGAAAACGACTGTGACCCAGCATGAAAATGTCAGTTCTTTGTAGATTTTAAGCTTCCTCAGAAAGGCATTTTATAAAGCAACAAGAGTTAATTACAAATCTTGAGTACATTAAAGCTGTTAAATAAATGTCTCGTTTCTAGCTGGTGCGTTTATGCAATGAAGGTGCTCGGAAAATGGAAAGGACGGAAATGATGTATACCATTAACTCCCAACTGGAATTTAAAATCAAGGTATGGTGATGGTATTTCTGACCATAAATCATTTAGCATATGAATAGCTTTGAGATACGTTAAGTTTTGATAGGTTCATTGCCAGCATAAACAAAGTAAATTAGTGTAGGCTGTAATATTGACATGACTTTTCAGTCAAGGAAGACAAGTTCATATTCTGGGGTAGCTGAAGCCCTGGAAACTCAGAGTGGCTGAGGACTATTGCATCTAACTGAGCAGATTAAGCTTCGGATTGAGGCTTTTCAGGGAAAAAATGTATCAGGATACATTTATTTATTTTTTTTTAAAGGATAAATTAGCATTAATTACTGAAGGATGAGGTATGTCCAGTCTCTGGGTTTCCCTTCTCGGTCAGTCTTTGAGGAAATGCTGTCTCCAGAAAGATGTTTCTCAACTTGTACCAAGTATTTTTATTTTCAGACTTTGACTAAAAAATGAGAATAACAAAAATACTTACTTACAACAACAATAAATAAACCATCTCTTAACAAGCAACATCACTACATCTGCTAACAATGGTGGATAATAGTCTCAAGTCTTTGGATAGTCTAAACAGCAGTTTGGATAGTCTGAAGTCCTTGGGCGATCCGCTTTGTGGTTTTGTTGATAGTGTTCAAATCTACAGAAGTACCTAACAGTGTTTAAGTGCTTTAATGGTTCATAGTCTCTCACTTTCCCTGCGGGAAGAGGGTGCGTGCTATTGATCCCGACTTTGCAGCTGCGAGAGGCCCTGTGTACCCCTTCCCTGTGCACGCTGTAACTAGCAGCTCTGTCGCTAGTTCTGTGTGAGTAATAGCAACTCTGTATTTTGTTCTTCTGTAATTTTTATGCAAGTGGTTTCGGGTTTTTTTTTTTTTCCTTTGTGCATCTTAAATATAACCATGTAGTGGTTTAGACCTCATCTGTGGTTTGAGAGCTCGCCAGCTGGTGTATAAAAGACTGCTTTGGCCAAATTTCAATACATTTTAAGTTCTGACAACTTGTTTTATATAGAAAGGAGATGGTATACGTGATGTACCCTTTTGGCAATTTAGGAAAAATTAATATGAAAGTAAAAAGCTGCCTCTAGAATACAGTCAATTAGGAAAATGTAATGAACTCACTTGGAGCACAGATTAGAGGAATTTTTACTTTGTCCTCACATAGAAATTTTTAAAGTACTTTTGTCTGTAAAACAATCGTTGTGGTGCTACAATTCTGGTTTATAGCCATTATAAATTAAGTAAACTATTTCAGTTCTTGCTCAACCTCAGTCCCTATATTGGGATTTTTGTCTAACTTTATTATTTTGTTAGTTGTAGCTGTAGGGCATTTCATGGGAATACAAGAGAAGCTACTCAAATGTGATGTCACTCTTGTACATGGCTAATCTGCAGAATTTAATTTTTAATTAAGTTGCAGAAGTTTTTGTTCTTAAATTTTTCATCTTTATCATGAGAAAGGTTGCGGATTTTTTCTGCAAACACGCTTTTGTGTTCATGAAACAAACTTGTTTCTGACTTCTGTGTTGAAGGACCGTCTACTCCAGTCTTTATTTTGTAGTTGCGCTGAGTGCGATGGCGTCACCATTAGGGTGTAGTCCGATGTTTCACGTTCCTGTATTGCCACATGGAACCGTTACTGCTTGTCAGGAAACCTATAATCCATTTGTTTAAAAAAATTATTTTCATGTTACTTGAAGATACTGAAGCAGCAGAGTTTTGATGGAAAGTAAGCCAAATTTTTTAAAGCTGAAAGTCAATATAAAACTTTCTTTGATTTCAGTGATGGAGCTTGGGAGTTCCTCTGGGAGCGTCCCATCAGAGTACTGAGCTAAACTGGGCTTTCATGACCTGTGAGGTTTAATGACATGTCTTAAACGACTGTCTGTAAGAAAAATGATACAATACAGTCCTAGGAGAAAGAAATAAAGTTGGATTGATAGAAGACTAAGTTAGCCACTGATCTGAGACAAGTGACAGTGTGAATTAACGAACTCAAAGCTAGTGGTTTGTAACCAGATTGATTTACTCTGATTCGCTAACACAGAGTTGGATAAAAATCCGAAATATAATGAAATACAGATTTGAAACAAAATTCTGCATTTCCAAATTAGAGAATACAGTAGCAAATGCATTTAATAAACTAATGGGTAATACAAAACTAGAAACCAGCAAAAAAGTCATATAAACTAAAACAGAATGTGTGAGCTTAGGTTAATTGGGAAGAACTGTTCGAAGGGAATTTCGTCAAGATTCAGTACAGTAATTCTGTCTTGGTGGCATGAATGCAAAAATGCTAGGAACTGTAGCAGGTAAATGAAATATGTTGGTATTTATCAGTAGTCACTTTGAAAGAATACAGGTTTTGAAAGGTCCCTGGTGTCAAAGCACTGTATTTTGGTTTTGGCATAGTACTATGGGGCAAGTATGGACCAGTTGCAATTAGTTCAGTGAAGAGCAGCTAAAGTGATTAAAAGATATAAAAAGACAAACCATGCAGAATGAAGACAGTTGACAAGCTGAAGGAAGAAGTACTTTTTTTTTTTTTTTTTTTACAAGCATGTGAAAGGGAAAAAAAGTTGTCTTCATTAGTCTAATCATGCAAGACCAATTATTAATTTGAACAACAGCAAAGCAAGTAGGGAGGTTTGATAAGGGGAAAGGCAGTTACGTTTAAAGGAGAAAGAAAAATTTGCTTATTTTACTTGGCATGAAGAAAAGTATATGTGCTCCATAAAGTGTAGCTGCAAGCACCCATTTCCTGCGCAGGTCTTGGGTACAAATATTGGTAAGCTCGGGCAAAGTGGATGCCTCTTCTTTTCCAGTGGTATCATGCACCTGCTGCTGGAGAACCCGTAAGGTACAGGTTGCGCAGCTCAGGCTTCGCTTGCAGAAGTTGCCTGCTGAGCCTAATCCTTTCTGGTACCGGCAGGGGGAAGGTACCAGATGCCTTCAGATGCTCTGTCCAGCCTGTGGGTGACACCCAAAGGTGCAGAGAGACAAAAGTACCGGGATCTTCAGTATTCAAGTTAGGACCCAAACAGGTCATTCCAGTGATGAGGGGCGAAACCTGCGGAGGAGGTCAGTAACTTTGCTCAGAATATTGCCTAGCGGCAGCACAGTCTAGCAGAAAGAACCTGCCCACCCTGTGCCATTGAAGAAATGTTTCCACATAGTGGCTCTGCTTGGTTCAGTGCCAGCAACAGTCAGTGAGGCATTGACTGAGGAATCCCAGTCAGTGGGATAGCTGCCAGCACTGCAACAGACCTTTGTCTTTCTGGCATCGTATGTCATGGTACAGCTTCAGAAATGATCTGTTCTCTGTATGACCAGGACGTGCAGTCTCACATCTCCCTTCATATTTGTGGCCCAGAGAAACAAAAGGTCTATCTATGGTGTCTGTTTCTCCCACAGTTGTGAATAATTTGGATTAATAAAGCCTGGTCTTCACATTAGGCAGCTATGATCCTCTTTGGCTTGCTGTTGTGGGTGTTGGTCCTCATCCTGGAGAGAAATGGAGATCCTGTTCCACAGAACATTTAAGAGTTCAACTACATTAACTAGATAAAGAGGAACTATGGCATCCTTAATTATCCATCTTAGATAAAGCTATGGCAGTGGACAGATAACTGATGTTTCAAGAGCTCCTAATGTGAATAGCAAGTAATTGGAAAACTTCCCTTCCTGCTATCAAGGGGGAAAAAAAAAAATAAGTGATTTGGTATGGTAATTACTTTGGAAGAATAATCCTACCTATACCTCATAAACTGAGGGATGAAGGTTTATGCAAACCTGACTTCCTGGAACCAGTGACATACACTCAGCGTGTTGTCATGTCTGGTCTGAGGGTGCTCTAATGAGTTCAGGTCCGTGCCTCACAGCAGTGTGCCTGGAGCAGGCAGACTTGCCCCTCGCCCCCAGCTGCAAATTACCGAGCGGTTGTGCTCAAACTAACAGTCGCCTCTTCTGACAAAATGGAAGAGTGGAGGGGCGGGGAAAAGCTGAAGTTCATCCTGAGGCAGGACAGTTATTAATATGGCCTTTCTTAAGTGGATACCTAAAGAGATGGCCTCTAAAAACTTTCAGATGTGTCTTTCAAACCACTGTTGAATTTATGATGTCATGAGCAAACTATATTGCTTTGGCATTAGAATGGACAACTGACTGAAACCCTACCTATCACATACTGCTCTACACATTCCTTCACAGAGCTGTGTTGGAACTTCAGTTTACTTACAGAGTAGAAAGTGGATTTTACCACATGTGATGGGTAAGCCTTCTGGCACTCCTCACGTACTTTGCTTTTCCATGGAAAAAATGGTCTGCATACTCTGAACGTCTCAGTAATAATGTTCAGTACTGCATCAGGCCCAGTCTAGTCTTGTGCTGTCTCTGACATCTGTTTACATATGCTCACAGAACACCTCAAAGTGGATTTCTCTGTTAAAGGATTTTACTTTTTTTAATTGTGTGTGGTACGGAACACACCATCATAAAGACGGCACGGCATCATTTTAACGGGCCTTAGGGAGGAGATGACATGCAGTGGGCAGGAGCCCTCATCTTTGAGATGAGAAGCTGAAGCTCCTCTTCCCAGCTGCTGAGGAAGAAAAGCTGTGAGGTACCTAGGGGAAAATCATACGTGCTTAAAGAATGATTGCTTTTTGCTCTGCAAAAACTTCCATATTCCTGGAAGACAGTCTTTATTTTTAATCTCCTCAGGAGATCTCACATAGTCTGTTCCATCCCAGGTATGACCAATCAAGTCTGTTCATTTTTATCTTAGATGAGCAATTAGGTCATGTGCATGAGTGATTATAAAGTATTTCAAGGCTATTGCATGTGCATTGTATGAATGATGAAGATACCTTATACCTATACCTTGATAACCTCTCTTCTGTGCTCGTACTTGCGATCTCTGAGCTTTGAGTTTATTCGAGCATTTTTTTTCCCAAATATATAACACTCTGTTATCTGGGTTTTTTTTGTTTTGGTTTTGTTTTTTTGTTTTTTGTTTTTTTTTTTTACTTTGGAAGGATTAAAATGTTATTTTCTTCCTTTGTAGCCATTTCCATTGGTTTCTTCTTCACGATGGTTGGTGAAAAGGGGTGAATTAACAGCGTATGTAGAAGACACTGGACTTTTTTCTAAAAGAACTTCTAAACAGCAGGTGTACTTCTTCCTCTTTAATGATGTCCTCATTATCACCAAGAAGAAGAGGTAAGAGCTTCACCAGTACAAAATTGCTTTGGTGTTCAACTCCTTGAATCACAGAGAGAACAGCTGAGTTACCGTTGGCTTAAACTTATCATGGCCGCTGTGTGTGCCTCACCCTAGGGGAAATGAAAACCGAAGCCTTCTGGCTTTGGAACGGCAAACTTGGTGGATCCACAGCATTTTTACATATTTTCTAGCCACTTGCTTGTTTGAAAGAATGAAGGAGATTCAAAGAGAAGTGGACCTGGTAGTTGTAGCGTAAACCAGGAGGAATTAGGAACAAAACATATTTTAAGCCCAGTCAACGTTTGTGAAGCCTTTTACATGTTTTAATATGCCACATCTGAGAGAGTAAATGAATTATGTAGATATTTGAGTTTCTAATATTGCTTGACCAGACCACGTTTCAAATTACAGGTAACCACTTGTTAAACAGGATATATTTTTGGAAAATGCAATTGAAATTCTGAATTGTCAGACAAGTTAAAAAGTTCATTCTCAATGCCTTAGCAAAGGGAGAGATTTTTGGAAGCATAAAGAAATGTTAATTTTCATTCTCCTCCACGCTTTCCACAGTTGGACTGTTTCTGACAATGATGTTTGGGAGAGCACTTCCAACAGTCTCCATTTAAATTTTTATCATTAGATTTGAGGGAGGTTTAGAATACTTGAATTGAATGGAATGAACTTTACATCCTCTGCTGTTGTGATTAGATAATATTTGATAAACCTTATTCCTGAGGCTAAATACTGTTTTGAAGAACAATTACTTAGCATCTGAGTTGCTAATTAAGCCAAATACCAGCTATTTTTAAAGTAAATGCTTTTGTGAAACTTCAAATACAGAATTTAAATAAATTTTGAGGAATGAGGTGTGATACAAAATCTGGGAAGAAAATGCTAATAGAAAAGCAAAGAGCTAAATGAAAATGGAGGGGGGAAATACTTAAGTGAAAGGGTTTTTATTAATAAAGATGGGAAGAAAAGTGAAGACTCCTCCCCAGCTATCTTACTGATGTGAACGTGTTTCTGAGAGTCAGTGTTTATCACAGCTTATGCTGAAATGTTTCTGTGAAAGTCCCTTGTTAAATCACTGGGCCACTGGCAGCAGCACATCGGAGCTCTATCGCACTTCTCTAAGCAGCGTCTTTCTTTTCTCATGGGACTGCGGTTAAGATATTATTGTGTTGGTAGCCAAGTAAATGTTTGAGTTGGGAAAACAGTGAAAAATCTATTATCTGTGTTGTTACATTGTTTATTGGTTTCCTATGTGATGGCTTGTCCAGATTATAAAACAAGATTTTTGTAGCAACATATCTTATCCAAACTTTGGGGCTTTTGATTTATAACAGCTTCCAGCTGTTGGAACTGAAATGTCCTAAATGGACCCAGAAGCCAAAATTAAAGAACACTTCATGTTAATGATCAGACTCACATAGTCGCTCTCCCAAGAACCCCTGAACAAATGGATGTAATTGAAAAGGACGGGTTTCTGCGAGCCTCCCAGACACTCTGAGCACGACGCACCCACTTTGCCCAAGTGAATAAGCTTATTAATATCTGAGCTGTTGGTGATCTGTTCTCCCACCCACAGCAGAGTTACCATGGACACCACAGCGATGGACAGAAATACTTGTTGCTAGCCGAGTTTAAATGTTTGTATTTTTACTTGAGCAGTTGCATTTCAGAAGATTCTTAACATTGCGCAAAAAAATCACTCCTTGCTACTGTGCTAAAAATACTAATTACTTAAGTGCTCCAGTCATGCTGTTTAATCTTTACCCAAAAGTTAATCTTCAGCTCTCCCACCTGAGCAGTTTGCCATGTGTGTAGAACCTTGTGCACACAGCCGGGGGTGGCTGGGTCCTGGCTTCTAGAGGCCAGGTTTGACGGTACCTGTCGGAGGAGTCACGCTGACGACTGCTGGGTAATTCTGGCCCAACCAGATAGGGCGTGCGTCTCTGCTCACATCCTTGTTTTGGGGGCACTTTCCAAATGCCAGAGTCATCGTTGTTAGAACTGCATTTTACACAGCGAGTGAGCACTCCAGAAACCTTTTTATAATGAGAACTGTTACATTTTAGCTATAAAAAAAATAAAGGGATGTCTTGTGTTGGTGTATGCTCAGGCACGCTCCAGAGTTCTTAATGTTTTAATTTTAATGATACTTTATTCATCATAATCTTCCTCAGCTACAATTTTACCTCCTGATTGAAATTGCAAGGTTTAACTGTTTTCTCTCGTCCATTAAGTAGGTTAAAAGGGATTTAGCTACCAAAATGTCTTCCTTTTTAATGGATGCCTTGTGGCTGTGTCTCGTACCACTATGAAATATTTCAGAGGGTTATGCTTTCCGTGTCAGCTACTGGATGGTCTGGTTTTGTGTGTGTTACATGTACCTTGGTAATCAGGCTCCGATTTGTGCGCTGTAAAGCAGCAGGGTAGTCAGTTGCTTCATCACACTTGCCCTTCGAAGAAGTAAGGCAAACGGCTACTGAATACTCAAGACCGGCCATTGGGATTAGGCCAAAAAGGGACACGTGAACTTGTGATGTACATCATTGTGCACAAGATTTTGGAGAAGAATAAAAATCTGCATTTCTACACTGCTCAGCTTTTAGTTTATTGGGAACTTTTTTCCTGTGCAGTAGTCCTTGATCCGTCCTTGTAGCCCCTTCTGCTGTATAGACACAATCTGATTTTTTTTTTTAACATGCCATTTAAAAAAGCCATAGACTCTCTTAATACCTGTAAAGTTCTAATGCGTTACCTTGAAAAGAACAGTCAGCGCTGCGTGCATCAGGATGTCCCAAATTGTGGTGGAAAGGCCAACTTCGATATGGTTGGTGCACGGGAAGATACCAGTTAATTCTTGTTCACGTGAACACAGATGTCGGTTGGGTTATGGTGTGAAGAGCTGGGTGATGTTTGGCCTGCTCAACTTCAGGAGCCTTCAGTGCTCCTCCAGGGCTACCTGTGCAGTCGGTGGAGAAGGCAGGTCCCTCTGGAGAGTAGTTCTATGTAGCTTAATTCAGCTTGTCCAGGCTGCCCTCCAGAAGAGCAGCTTGCTTTCTGACTGTTTAGGTAGCTCTGGGAAGTTAACTTAGAAATTTGTAAAGTTAACCATTGCAAATACTCTGCAAAGAGGTAAGTGTAGACTGATTTTCAAGTAACCGGAGTATTTCATGTATTGTTCATTCAGCTTTGCGGTAGTGTTTTACCCTTTTACTTCATTCATTGTAACATGCAATATAATTCATCTCTTCAAGTTGTTCTTTCAAGCTGCCTTGTGATTCACATGCACTACAGTACAGTTGTTACTTGGGTCCTTCTTGGGCGATTTGCTTTCTTTTGGGCTAGTGAAGACAGGTTCCACAAAGTATGATGAAATGAGTGTTTTATTAATATGTAGAATACTTAAATACACGAACTATGTGTACGTCTTATGTTTGTATGTATTTCCTTCATAATGAGTTTTCAGCTTTCTCCCTCCTCCAAACAAGAAGTATGGGTACAAGGATCATCCATGCCTCTCCCGTGCAGCTGATGAGCGTAGCTGTTGGGTTCAGATAGGTATTTGCCTGTGGCCAGGGAGGTGGAGCTTCTGTAGCGGACACTTTAGAACTGCCTGAGGAAAGGAGAAGACCAGGCTACAGAGGCAGCTATTTCTCTGATACCTTTTGCAGGCTTGGAAGCGTACATTGTAACAATGTTCTGCTAAAATTAGGATACAGCTAGCTTTGAACTCTACCAAAAGTCAAATGCCTCCTTTTGTTCCACGTGTCCTCCTGGGACCATGAAGATCTGGTTACATATTTTAGTTATTAACGCTCAAAGCTGCCTGCGAGCCGGCTCTGTGTTCTGCAGAGTTCAGGAGAACTCCAGAGTTAATTTGTGTTATATACAACTAAAGAGCTGCCTTACCCAGCTATCCCAAAAAATCCACCAGTTACATCCCGAGTGCTTTTTAGAAGATTTTGGGGGAACTCCAGGGAGGCTTGCATTTTTGAATGAGTGCACATTTATTATTTTGTTTTCCATAACCCCCTAAGGATACAACTAGAATCCTGTCTGTCTGAATGGCTCTATGGCTTGTCAGCTCCTGAGATACCTTGACAGTGGAATGCAGCTGGACTTCACACACTGGAAATCACCCAGAGGTTCACTGCTGCTTGGGTATGCTGCCTGTTCCCAGCTGCTTGCAAAACTGCGGTTTTTCTCAAGAGGCCAAGGGTGATTTTGTAACTAAAGGCAACTTGTATGGAACACCAAGGATGTCAGAGTAGCGCAGCTGGAAAGAGTGAAGGAAACGGGGAGACTGACTGTGTGCTTCCTGTTGAAGTGTAAGTGGCCTAGAACAGATGCTGTTACCTCAGTAGATATTTGGTCTTCATAAAAGCAGCTCTGAAATTTGCATGCGTTCCCTGTGAAGGGATATAAAAGGGTCCTTTTGTGTCATGTTCTGAATCTAAATATAAGTTTAGCAAAAAAGTTCAGTTTTAAACTGAAAATGAATGTTGGCATATTTGTATTACCTGATTACAATGATTTGAAAGAATGTGTTAAATGTCCTTCCTGTTACTCAGCTGTCTGGCTGAGTGGATTAAAGTTTCCCTTTATGTACATCTGCTCACTCCAGCGCTGTCACCTTTATCAGCAAATGTCATTATCCCTGGGGAAGGAGGAGAGTTTGTGGGCCTCACAGAGGGCACAAGAGGCAAAAAGATGAGGACTGCCTAGTATTTCAGATCAGACTATTTTGCTGACTGGAGATTAAGAACTAGGAAGGACTTGTAGAGGTTTATCTCTGATTAGTTAGCAAGGAATGCATTTATTATTTGTTAGGCAAATGTAAAGACTATGTTTCTTTCTCACATACAAGATGCCCAAGTAACTACAGCAGCATCCGTAGCTGATTTTGCTAGTTCTGCCCTTGGCTAAGCAGGGATTGCCTAGACTAAAATACCGAACTGTCTTCTTTAAAAAAGAAAAAACCAAAATAACACCAAAAAAACCCAAACAAAGAAGGAACCCACAAAACCCCCAAAAACCGAAACCCACCCCCCCAAACCCCACACCAACCTAGCAACCAATCCTTTTCCTGTTTGAGAGTATGTATTTTAAGAAAAGGGGGAGAGAGAGACTGATAAATACTAGCTATAAAGTGGTTTTTTTCTTGTTCAGTAGGAACCCTTAGCTACTACGGATGGCATTTGAAACAATTGTCCTCAAGTGATAAGTAGCATCTTTGTGTAGGTAATTGAATTAATTTGAATCTAGAGCTGGATTTAGGGGAATGTGAAACTGAAATCCACAGTCTCTACTCCCTCCCCTCTTTAGCCTCTCTTAAAACACGTTTGCTTTTCTACAGTAGGACAATCACAGTAAATTTAAATTTGTTATGTTTCAGGGATTAGCTGTGTGCACACCTTTTCCAAAAGATAAGGACCTACAGAATCCATTTGAATTAAGATTTTCCTTTAGCATCCCTGGGTTGTATGTGAGGAAATTAAAACTTAGCTTTCCACATGCTGAAATACTGAAGATTGTCCCAGCTTCTCAGTGTTAAATTCCTTTAATTAGACCAAAACCTATTTGTAATCTGTATTCTTTCTACTTTGGGACCCAAGAAGTCATGTAATAGCATAATTAACCTGGCTTCATTTTTACAGAGCTCTAAAACAGTTTGCTGTGTCCACCTTATTTTCTATGTAATGTATTTTAAGTTCTTGCAACAGCACTCTTGGAAGTTTTGTTGTGTTTTGTGCCTTTGTCAATGGTATCTGAATGGGGAGTTGTGATTCTAGCCCTCGGAGTGGAAAACGCCAGCGGATTGTAGGGAATTGTTGGTACCATTTGGAGACTTGGCGAAAAAGAAACAGGGAAGGAAGGTGTTAATCTTCTTACAAGCTACAGCGATTTCAGCCCTATACGATAAATCTGAGCTTGTCTGTCGCTGGTCTGCTTCCTTTGTAAAGCCCCCAAGCTCCTCAACAGAAGATGAGAAGAAAAAATACTTGTGAGAAGGATTAGAACATGATACTAATGGAACTATGTAAATTGTTTGAGAATGTACAAAGCTGTACTAAAAAAACCCAAAACATTTCAAGTATTTAATTCACAGAACAAAAGTAAAAATGTATCCGACACAGTTGAAGTAAGAACTTTGGTTTTACACTAGATGCGCTGGCAGGAACTATTAATCCACAAAAATCCACAAATACAATGTGATCTGTAAACCTGTCATCACTTGAATAGAGGAATTCTAACGCTGCATGAGTCACAGAAAGCAGCAGTAACTCATGTTTTGAGTCATAATGTTGCTAAGTTGTGTTTAAGCATTTATTTTTCTGAAGGATTAATAATAAGAATTATAAAGACCATTATATTAACTACTAAGGTATTTGCAGGCATTTTTCTGAAGTTGACAAAATGGGTAGAATATATCCCAGCAGACATTAAGTCATCATCTGTCCATTTTCTTACAATAGTTGAGCAACCATAAAGGAAGAACACGCTTCATTTGCACCTGCCAGAAAGGGGTATGTCACCATCAGCATGCCAGACTGCTTCAGTTCCAGGTGTTTGGGATTTGATTTGCATCAGTTCAGTGCTAGGTTTCTGTGTATCTCTAGCAGCAAAATTAATCTTCTCTAGTATTTTTTCAGTTTAAATTATTTAATGAACCATAGTTGTATGAGGCTCTAGTGTAGCTTTTCATCACTTGGGACTGAGATCTAAATAGATTTTACTTTACGATGGAGTATGTACAGTTGCACCTTAAAATTCGGTATATTTGATTTACTGCAAAATTTGACAAACACAGCAATGTATGGGCTAGGAGGGAGAACTGGCTTTATGCCTATGTAAGCAGTTTTCTTCTGTCTTTTGTTGCACCACTGTAGGACAATAAATCTGTAAGAAGTTTACAAGCTTACATGAAATTATGAGGTAATTCGTTTATCAGTATCCTGGGTTTATAATATAGAGCAAATGCAAGTAAGACAATTCTGGGAAATACACTCACTGGCTTCAGTGGAAACAAAAAGGCCTTTTCAGCTGGCTTCTCTTCTCTTGTGATAATTGCTATTTCTTGAGTAAGTGATGTACGTTTATTTTAACTGCTTCTTCAACTATGTTTCATGACTTTAAAAATTTGGAAATGCGGAATTACTTTCCACTTGCAGAAAATATGTTTACAGTATTGCCTTGATATGAGTAAGGGGCAAAACCAATAGATAAGGGTAACTGGTTGAACTCACGTAAGAGTGCTGAAGAATGCTGCTTAAGACGTCTGGATATTCTGGCGTTGAAGCACACATTGTAAATACGTCGTGAGGGGCTGAAGTAACTGTTCACTGCTCCCGTCCAGCACTGCTGTATGTAACTGTGCCTTGGCCAGACGTGCTGCTTCCTGTCTTTGCCCTGTCTTTACCTGTCAAGATCATCTTGATTAGCTGAAGTGATTCTCACGTTTAGAAATAAAAGTCTGCTGCTCAGGGAAGAGTGCGTATTTTCATTTAAGTCCTTCTGTTAAAATCAGTAACACGCTTCTGTTCTGATTTGTGATGTCTGATGTTTGCATGTTTTTGTCTTTCTGGGAGAACTACCATAACATCATTTTGGCATAATTCAACATTCAGTGACTTTGACGTAAGAAGTGGTTCTGAGGTCGGGAAGTTGCTAAGCACATGTAACAATCTGTATTCATATGGCTTAGAGTCAGTATGTTTATCTACAAAGTACTTTCTAAAACGTGAATTTCACAGTGCATTTTGCAAGACCAATAGTGTGTGACAAGCCTTTGCCCATTTTTAAAATTCATAATTGACTAAGGTTATGTTTCAGAATATTCTAAGTTTTTGGACTAGACTTTCTACGTGCAGGTGGACAAGGAGTCCAGATGATTATCCTATATTTAAAATGAAGATCAAGTGTTTATCTGGCAGCAGTGTACTTGCCCACAGATTTACAGGCAGAGGAAAAGGGATATTTTACTTTTTTTCCTATACCATTCTAAAATTAAGGTCTGTTCATTTGAAGCTACAGAAGAAAAACATGCAGTTGTATGTAATTGCTGTGCCCATTTTCAAATTTAGCGGAGTTAAGTTGAGCTTACAGCACCTCAGGAATGCCAAAATCATTCAACTGTGTCACTAAATTAAATTCCACAGGGTTTAAAAACTGATCTACTTTATATCTTGGAAAATGGGTAGTTTCAAAAACAAACAGAAAAGATGAAGATCTGAGGTGTCAGAAGAATTGAGCCACATGATGTAGTTAAAAGTGGATTCTGTGACTGAGTTTGCTTCCAGACATACTTAATGGGAAATCGAACATTAAACTTGTGGGGTTTTTTTCTTCCCTTCTTTGTTCTGCAGTGAAGAGAGTTACAACGTCACAGGTTATTCTTTAAGGGACCAGCTGGTGGTACAACAGTGTGACAGTGAGGACCTGACTGCTTCTCCTGTAAAGAACGCTTCAGCTATGCTGTACTCACGGCAGAGTTCTGCAGCTCACCTCTTCAGACTGGCAGTCCTCAGTAACCACGCAGGAGAGAAGGTGGAGATGCTCCTGGGAACAGAGACTCAGTAAGTAAATAGTTACCGTTTCTGTAATTTTTCACCTGATCATCTCAAAAGGCTGCCCCCACCACCCTGGTCAAGGTAGTATGAAATGCCCAGCATCTGTCTGGCAAGTTCAAACTGAAATGAAGCAAGTTCCCAGCCAGGCAGGCTCTGCGGTGTCTGGTCAGCAGCGACCAAAGGAGTGCTGCTGCAGAAATGATCCTCTACTCGTCGTGGACAGCGTCGGTGCCCTGCTCAGTAACGCTGAAGCACTCGTGGTGACACCTGTGAGCTGCTGTGATTTGAACTGTTTGTACTGTAAGTGGAGGCTTTCAAAGCGAGGCAAGGCAACCTTGACAAACCTTTCTCATTTTATTGAGTGGCAGAGGAGGAGAACGTGCAGCTTAGGTGATATCCCCCTAGGTACTGGAATAAAGCCTCTGCAAACCTCATTCAGTTTCTCTAATGTAATCTTGTCATGAGAGGACTCTGGTTGTAAGGCCACGTCATGTTAGTGTCATTCTCTTTCCTTGAGGTTATGATGTAGGAATAATGGAAAACTGACTGTGTACATTGAAATTCTGTAAGCCAAAGTATTTGTTATTATGTGCTACTGTTTTGGGTCTTCACGCCAAGAATTAACTATGCCTCTGCCTTGGATGTTGCCAGCTCCCCAGCCAGTGAATAACGGTGTGGCTATGCTTTGCAGAGTGTTACTTTAATACCATTGCTGAGAGAAATAACTTGAGAATCTATTAGAGGGTAGAACAGAAGGGAGAAATACAAGCAAAGCTTCATGTGTACGTGAAACTGGTATGGTCTGAAACGGAGTTCTCCCCAAAGGCACCACGGACCCTGTGAACAGCTGAGTGCCTCTTCTAGACCTACAGCCAAGTGGAGAAGTACAAAATGGTTGGTGGTGTGTTTTCCCCAGGTAGTTCAGTAAGGAACAAAGGAACAAAAAGTATGTTGAGGTAATGTAAAGGGAGTGCATGTTGATGGAAGGTACAGTAAATTCTAGTCACATATTGCTCCAAGTTGTTAAAGGATTATCTGTGATAGCTTTGCGTAAAAATGTTTATAAAATAAGCAGGAAGCTAAGATTTTATGTTGAAAACATTTTTGCAAAAAAGAGTTGAGAATTGACATGAGACCATTCATAAACAGTGCAGAGTTTGGTCACTTTCTGCATGGACGGAATTTTTGGTCAGAGAGAAGGTACAGAATATACACAGAAAGTCAGTGTAAAGTCAGCAGCAGAGAACCAAAGTGTAAGCAGGTTAAAGATCTGACCTAGAAGAGGCCTGCAGAGAGGAAGATGTACATTTGTGGCATCCAGTGAATTACTGGGTGGATGTGGTTCTTGATTTGATTTTTGCACTCTCTAAGCTGAAGAGCGCTTCAAACTTACCAGTGCAGATTTATATATATGTAAACGGAAAATTTCTATATAACGTTATACTGTGAAGTTCAGACAAGACTCAATCTGTATCTTTTCCACAGTCTGTGGAATAATAATGCTGGATTACTGAATCCCTTCTAGTTGTTACTGGTGAGGCAAACAAGCAAGGGCTGCAGGGACAGAGATTTAAGCAGTTTGGATTTCTTGGGGCTTGTGGAAGGAATTTCCATTAAATTTAAGTTATTTTCAACTTAAGTGGTATCATGGTAAAAAAAAAAAATTGTCACTGTTATGTAAACTGCACAATCTAATGATTGCGTATTGCAGTATGGAAGTTTATTTAATTTAAATAGCAAATTCAAATTTAATTTGAATTACAAATGTCATTTAAGTATCTGAGTCCTCACTGGGTTTTGTTGTAGCATGAGTATGATGTGTTTAAATACTTCTCTAACACACCTTCTGAGAACTGGAAGTCAAACCACAGGTTTTCTGCCTAGCTTGCCTGTTAACATAATGCTTTTATCGAACAATCATTATGTCCAGAGGGTGAGTGCCTGAAGTATGTATGTATGCATTCTACAGCTTGCTTAAATATATAGCTGTCCTACAAATAGTTCAGACCTTTACAGACCTCAAAGAACAGAAATCGGTGCCCAAGAACTGCAGGTTCTTACATTTCTAATGAAGGGTCCATTACATGCAGTCGAGGTGGTGAGTCGGAGCTTCAGGCTCTCTGTAACGACGTTCCCATCTCATCCCATGGCACACCGTGCTGCTGTGCACACCGAGTAACTGAGCGTGTGAATCGAAGTGTGATGCAGGACAACGTTGCTTTTACTGTTGCAGCTAAGGGAGGCTTTCTTGATACTTGAGCTTGAATAATCTGACTGCAGAGATTCATTTAAACTTGCTCTGTGTCTGATACTTTTCTGCTCTGGTTTGTTCCTCATTGGTTTAAAGTATCTTATCCTAACTACCAGTTCTTTCAGCAACATGGCATTTATACCATGTTGTCTATGTGTAGAGCACAGTATTAGCCGGAGGAAATAGGCACAGGTGCATTCCCAAGGCAGAATGGTGGTAGCAGGCAAATGTTGTTAGGGCACAAATGCAGAATGCTCTTGTCCTGGAGCAGTGATTTGTGAGCCATTTATTATAACGGTTGGATGGTGCAGAAGTGGAAACAGTACTGGATTAAATGGGAGGAGGAGTTTGGCCTTGAAGCTGCGCTGGGATAGAGGTGGTCCTTGTTCTCCTGACCAGTTTTGAAGAGTGTTCTGCTTTAGAAATGAGCAACAAGAAGTGTCTTGTTCTTTCGGGTGCAAATATCTGAGAGGCCATCATTTCTCTGTGGTGCCATTAACTTCCACACAACCCTTCACAAAAGTGAAAGATTTTATCTGTTTTGGTGGAAGCTGGAGGCGGGATAGAAGACATGAAACAGAGTGCTCCAGACGTATCCCAGCCTGGAAAAATTTACAGTTTTAGGTTTGCTTTCAAAGTTTAGAATAACCCTGAAAGGAACTATAGATCATTAATGATTTCTATTAAAGATCTCTTTATAAAGTAAGCAGATGATTCAGACTTGTTTGGAAATGCGTTTTTACTGGGGAAAAAAATGCAGTACATTTTTAGTTGTCTGGGCTCTTTATGAAAAGACATTTTGTTCTGCAGATTTATTATTGATTTACTATATACAGTCTGTAATATAAATAGCAGATGAGCAGATTGTCATTCAGAGGAAAAGATTCTGAAAAGAATGACTTGATTTGAAAATTACCTATTTTTACAGAGTATTACCATGTATACAAAAGGTACAGAAAAATTTCAACTTTCTCTTAGCTGTGAGAAGGATAGGAAGGGAATCTACAATAGGAAGGCCAAGCTGGATGGTTTAGAGCGCTTACTGAACAGAGTTTTGCACATGTAAAACTTAAATATTTTTGCCGACGCAAAGATTTCTAGCAGTTTTGATCATGTTTGTCACTTCATGTGGTGCGTGGTTCCCAAGTACGAAAGTACCTGCATTAGGTCAGGAACTGTATATTGCCCTGTGAATAAGGCACAAAATACACGGTACACACAGATTAACAAGAAATGCATACTTAAACTGGAGACAGACTGGATTATCCCATTTTTCTCAGAGTTGTCTGAAAGGAAATGTAGTTTTCCTGTAAAGAATGGTTACAGGGAAAGAAAAATTTGAGTCTAAAACCCACCTGTTTCAAAAAAAAGCCACAAAGTTAAGCTTGTGCAAAATTGTATACAGATATTCTTCTTTTGGTTGAAACACAAGAAGTTTCTTATCACCTACTTTTAATGACTGAAACATCCAAGGTAGCATGCATTGTAGTTTTGGCCATCTATCTATATGAGATCAAGAGGTATCACGTGTTAGTAGGACATGTGCAGTTAGTTTCATCTTTGAGGAAGAATGTATGTTGGGATTTAAAAAAAATAAAAATCACAGTTTCTTATTAAATGACAAAACCCCAATACAAATATTTATATTCAAAATAATCAGGGGGATATTGTTTTCATTCTGAAAGAAGCGTGCTCAGAAAGACTTCCATTCTGAATCCCTCCATCCAAAGAAGTGTTGATGGTCTGTGAACAGAAAAGAGATTTCTAGAGCTAGCTGGAAGACAGACCATGAGACCATGAGTCTGTGTTCTTGGAAGAGACCGATGAACTTTATCGTGGAATGATGTGTAGTGGGATGTTTGAGTAAGGCCTGCCCGCCCTCTGCTCTCAGGCTGGGCTTCACAGACTAACTACAACCCCTTGCTGAATCGTCTCCTCAGCTGCTGAGCGATGGTGCACCTTGGAAGACGTACTCTAGAGAAGTCTCTCATGACTTGTGTAAATGTCCCATTCTCTGACACTTCTGAAGACACTATGGTGCTGTTTCCAAACAGAATTTTACTCTTCTCAGATGTTTCAGATTTTTGACAGAATCAGGCCTCAGCAGAAAGCAGATGTTTTTCATTTACATTTTTAGTTAAATACTGAAGTTACCCAACAAGATTTTTTTTTAGGGGAGGGGGGAATAGGAAAATTAAACCCTGTAACTCCCTTGCGTTATTCTAATCTGTACTGACAGCAAAGCCCTTCAACAAACATGAGATAAAATCTAATTTCACTGAAATGTTTGTTTTGGGAATCAAGTTCAAATTTTAAGTTGTCAAAATTCAAAGTTAATGATTACGTTGTTATAACTCAGATACTAACAGGGGTGATTTAGGATTAGCTCTGTTTTTCCCTTACTGTCTGATATCACTTTAGCTTTTTCGACTCCCTTCCAAAATCAGTTGTCAGTTATCTGCACTTCTGTTGATTTATTTTATAACACTTAGAATACAGATAGTTCTTTCTGCTCTCCTCAGAAATACTGACACATGTAATCTGAGATTGATTATGGTTTTCCTAGGTTACACAAGGTGAGATTCAAATCAGTGGAGTTTAGGCCTCCACTGGCTCCTTGCTTATTTGTGCCAGCTCTCAGATTCCCTAAACCGACACATTTGGAAACATAAATGTGTCCTTCTGAGAGCACAGAGAAACTTTGGGGTTGGGTTTTCAGGGTTTTTTTTTTCTTTGTTTTTTTTATTATTCTTGCCTTTCATTCTAAGTGCACATTGCTGGTAGTTCTTAACTCAGGAAAGCTGTTGGTATTGTATATTAAAATTGCTCTATTGCATTTATTAGATGCTTTGTACACTAGATGAATTTTTTTTTTAATAGGATAACTAATAAGCATTAGTCACAGACACTAGTGAAGTTTATCATCTGCATTATTTGAAAATAATTAAAATAACACAAGACATCATCCCAGTAGGTCCCATGTATATAAGCTTTTTTTTTCTACTCCAACATGCTTAAGTAGTTAAATATTTTTGAATATGTTACTAGAAGTAGTATCACACCTTCTGGCTCTATTTTGAGAAGAGGAGAAAGGAGGTTTGGGTTTGTTTTCTTTACCCAAAAGACGAAAAAATGAAATGGAGAATCTTGAAAAGGGGAGCAGCCTTGACCATTATAATTAGGAAAACTGAGTTTTGTCTTTGCCATTTGCAGGAGTGACAGAGCTCGCTGGATTACAGCGCTTGGACAGGACAGAGACGGGCAGAAAACGGACAGGACAAGTAAGTTACCCCTAATGAGATTTCTGAGAGCTTTGATAGGAGAATGGAAATGCACTGCCCCTTAGTGGAGACGCAAGCAACGGGAGACTATAAATACCCTTAGAAATGTTGTCTGTTTCTTTTCTTGGGCTCTGTTGCTTTAGTATACGTGAAGTTGCCATTTCTTCCTGCGCCCAGGGGCTGCTCTGAGTAGTTCTGTTTTGCATAGTAATTTCTGTTTGTGTTCATTAACACTGCCTTTGTCAGTTGTTTCAATCTGTCAGCAAAAGTGCAAAGCCCCTTCCCTTTTATGTTTATCCCAAGTTTGTTTGTGTGTAATTGCTCAGGTAGGAAGTAATTTGCATAATTTTCTGCCTCCTTTGGGTTGGTTTTTTTTTTTGGAGGGGGTATACTCTTAAGATGGAAATGTTTAAAATTGTACATATATTTTAACAAAAGGTACTCTGTTATGTGCATTGTTTAATTCAACCAACCTGGCTTATTTCTTCCACAGCTTTGACTCAGGTAGAGATCATCAGAACTTACACAGCAAAGCAGTCAGATGAACTGTCTCTTCAGGTGGCTGACGTTGTTTTGGTTTATCAAAAAGTAAATGATGGTGAGTGAGAATTTTGCTGTTAGTCACCACTGCAGGTGAATCCAGCTAGAAAAACTTGTTTCCTAATAGCACTGGCTGTACAATGAATAAAGGCTTAGCTTCCAAGAAACACTTGAGCATTTTGGTTCAGGTTTCTGACAGAAAGCCTCTGTTTAGGCACAGATGTTCCAAGTAACTCATCACCTATCACAATTTACGTAGGTACCTGCAGATCGCATGTGCTGGTTGGTTTTGACATGTGAAATGTCCACAAATAAGAAATTTAATTCTACCTAAAAACATGGAGCTCAGACATTTTAGTGAGTGAGCACCAGGTTTGTCTGAGTAACAGAAACAGACACATTATTAGTCATGTCATGTACTGTGCTTCGCTGCCTGTTAAATGCAGGGGTCTAGCACAGTGGTTTTGCCTAAGTTCTCCATAGCATCAAGTAGCCCAACATCAAAACTGATTCGTCCCTGGACATGCAAGTGATTCTACCAATATCTCATCATGTGCTGACTCAGTGATGCTTGAAACTGTCAGCACTTGAAGTACGAAGTTGGTCCTAACTAACTTACTTAACGATGTTACTCATTATTACATACAAAATCAAAGATCCTTTCAACTGTGCTGCATTGTTTTCTTCAGATTGCAATTATATTCTTTGTATTACTTCAAACAATATATTTGAATTATAATATAAAAAATGTATTACACTCATTTCATATAGTATTTATTTTTACATACTATTTTGTCCTGAGTCTGTCCATACAAAAAAAAAAATCCCTGCTAATCTGGTACTTTATTCACTACAAAGGTAAATGTATAATGTATGTGATGATGGTGGCCAGTGCAGCACACACAGTTCTGACAAAAATATCTTTAACAGTACTTGAAAAGGTTTGTTAATCCTTGTCCTTTCACCTTTGCAGGTTGGTACGAAGGGGAACGACTGCGGGATGGCCAAAGAGGTTGGTTTCCCATGGAGTGCGCTAAAGAAATCACGTGTCGTGCCACGATCGACAAGAACATGGAACGGATGGGACGCTTACTTGGACTTGAAACCAATGTGTAGACCATTTTTGCTTCTTCATTCTACACTACAGGATTTGCACTAGCTGTTGTCAGTGGGGGCATGGCTGCGTGCCCTACAGCGCTTGCATGGAAGATGTGGGTCACCAATGCAAAATACCTAGTAATGGAGCACTGATGTTTTGGCTACTTGTCCCTTTTTGTTTTGCATTTTGAGAGCTCTGAATGGAAACCTAGGCTTGACGAGTAGCAGACTTCAGCTAGAAGCTGTTTCTTAGGCACTGGAGATGAGCCATGTGTCTCTGACTCAAATTTCAGTTTCAACTTTAGTTCCTCCCTCCTTGCCTCTTTCTGTATTCTTTCTCCACCTGTTTTTCAGCATTTTTGTCTTTCAGAGGCAGAACACTCTGTAGGAGACTGAACACCAGAAACTCACCCAATCACTTGAGCTGGAGGTGAATAGCAATATTGGGGGTTTCCTGCGCCTAAGAAGCTGCAGTGTTACACACTCAGTACTGGAGAGTATGTTAATGTGATACTTCCAGTTGTGTCCAAATCTATGTGTAACCTAACTACACTAACCAACCCTAGGACTACCTCTCCAGCACAAATCCAGGGATGTCCCAGGCTGGCAAAGCTGACACAAGCTCCAGGGAAGAATCTAGAGAAGTGCCTCCAATGGGAGTGGTGTTGAATAGAAGGTGTTACTCATCCAGGTAGCTCAGACTTTTTCTCCTTCTAGTGCTGGAGTGGTGAAGGCGTTTCTGAAAGCAAGAGAGAAGTACCAAACTCTGCATATATATAACATTCATTATCTGGTTTTCAGATCCATTTTAGCACAGGTGTTTTAAAGGAATGTAACTGCTGGATGCGTCCATTTTGTTTCAGTTCTCCCTGTGTGTTGAACTAGGTCTTAAGTTATTGTTTCAGAGCAAAGGGTTTTGATGGGGACTGCAAAAAATGTGAAATACTTTGTTTGGGGTTTTGTGTCTTCTAGTCTTTCTGCTCTTCTGTACTAAAGGAGATGATTTCCTTCTGTGGAGGCAAAAAGTTCAAGTGGACTTCAGTTTACCTACATCTTTAGCCTTTGTTAGCATCCTGTTGAATCCACCAGAAAAAAAAGAGGGGGAAGCAAGACCTGTAGTGTTGTGTTAAGAGGCCAGGTCTTCTCCTCTCCAGTATATATAAATGGAGGGAGAATGATAAAATAGTACTTGGACCTTGCTTTCAGAGGAGCTCACACTGGTGCCACTTCACACATGCTCTTCTCTGCTTTAGAGAAGACTTCTCACAATTGCACTACACATACCACCTGCTAAATTTTTGCATCTGCAGTTCAGCTTTGGAATGTCACAGAAAAAAACCCAACCCTGTCATGTTGTGTGAACAAAATTTCAGTGCATCTTCTCTGTAATAGGTGTGACTGTGTATAAAAATCTTTACCTTTGTAAGGACCAGCTGATAACTCAGCAGGGTAGAATACATGTTCAATAAAAGTGAGGGGAAAACATAGTACAAAGGTTTTCTTTGTGTTGTACCTGTCTTTTTTAAAGGGGCTGTATGTTGTTTTATATACTGTAATATGTTGATTTGTGAATGAATTGGAGGTTTATAAATATCTATCTCTGTGACAATTTAAAATATATTAGGAAGGCAGTAACTTTGTACAAAAATACTTACTTACCTTGACAGTCTTGACAGTGGTCATACAGCCTTGTAAATTAATTTATAAGTAGACTGATAAAATAGTAATGAGATAGACTGTAAATTGAGCAAAGACTTATTTAACATAGCAAAAATACTGCTAATATTTTAACAAATTTTATTGTATACCCTGTATGTCAAAAAATACTGAATGTATAAATCCAGAGATTAATGTTATTCAGATTTTTTTAATACACTGTATATATTTTTCATACCTAGTTTTTCAAAAAATGCTGTAATGTTTTTTAAAGACATTTTTCCTATTGTCAGACAGTTCTTCAGAAATTAGACTTCCGTGATTTTATAGGACAACAATCAATAAAATGCTTTTAAATCCTTACTAAAAAAAGCTTCAATTTTTCTTTAACAACTTGCAGTTTAACAGTATTTTTTAACATCACTCTTGTCAAAGAAATCAAATCCGTTCTGTAACCTGTGGCATTTTAAATTTTCTGTGCTGTAAAGATAAATAACACTAACCCGTGTCCTCCTTCATCTGTCATAGTTCCATGGAAGTTGGAGCAATAGGACAAAATGCAGGCCAAGGGAGCATCTTGTCTCTCAGAGACTGTATTGGGAGCTAGGAAAACAGTCAAGAATGCAAGGTTCTTCAACTGTCTGTTTCTATAGGAGAGTTGGAAGGGACTTACAACACTTCAGGGCTGATTAAAAGTTAGAGAATGTTAAGGGCACTGGCCAAATGCCCCTTAAACACCCACAGTCATGGGGCACTGACCCCCCTTCTAGGAGGCCAGTCCCATCCAGCATTTGACCACCCTCTGGGTTTAAAAAAAAAAAAAAAAAAAAGAGAAAAAAAGTGTTTTCTAATGCCAAGCCTGAACCTCACCTGACACAGCTTTAAACCATTCCCAGGCCCCCTGTCCCTGGATCCCACCTCCTTCTCCCCATCCCCTCCTCAGGAAGCTGCAGAGAGCAATGAGGTCACCCCTTAGCCTCCTCCTTTCCAGCACAGACAAACCCATGCCCTCAGCTGCTCCCCACCCCCCCCCCCAGGACAGACAGGCATGCCTTCCAGCCCTGGCACCAGCTGTGTTGCCTCCATGAGCCTCTGAGAACCTGGTCCTGCAATCTGATACATGTTGTACACCTGATTTCTGGAAGCGACTGCAGAAAATAATTCAAAATTAATTATAAGAGAAGGCTGAAACACAGCCCTACCATAGAGCACTTGAGAAATGCTGGATCCAAGTCTTTTGCAAAAAGTGATTGTAGTAGTTGTTATTATGAAATAGTTAACACTAAATGCTGGAAGACTGTATTGTAATTAATTGTAACCCATGACTTCATTTAATAAAAGACCATACCACATCCTATTTAGTGTAGCACCAGCACATACCTGAACAGGCATCTAGCAGGCACAATACTGGTAATTGGTATCACCTCTTAAAATACTCAACTTTCACTCTAAATTCCCCTCATAGCTCCAAGAGGTCTTAGAAATTTAAGACGGCATGACAACCAATATATCAAAAAGTTTGTATAAACAAGAAGTTTTCAAAAGCTAAGGGGTTTTTGGTTTGTTTTTTCCTTTCTAGCAATTCCACAATATTTTCATTAGCAAAAAAACCCAGAAGTCATCATCTGTTAACTCTAACTTGCTTTAAGATGAACACTTCTATTTTAGAGGGAATGATCTAAAACTCATTCATTGCTTACACTAACCAATGTCTACACATGCATGTGCACACAGACACACGTATGCTCTCACCTTCTCCTGCCTGATGAGGACACTACACTAGTACCTCCTTTCTAATTAAACAGCCCAGCAGTGATGGAATACAGCTGGGAGTATGTTATGGTAAAATTAACTTTCATTTTTGCAGGGCCTGTAATTTGTACCCCTTCCTTACATGACTTCTCTAGTCAGGCTTTAAACAAGTTGACCAAAAATAAAAAGCTCTCAGTTCCGTGAATCAAGGTTTCATTTTACATGATGCAACTGAATATACATTACATTAGGTGGGCAGAAACCACACAAACTCCAATGTGATGACTGGCCTGGCAACGAGGGTCCTGGTGAGCCCAGATGCCTGTCAGGTCTGTGGGCTCCTGGGGGCCATCAAGCAGCCCTTCAGGAAACCAGTGCCTGCCCAACACCAACCTGCCTCAGCATTTCCAAATACACATGTGACAACTAAAGAACAGTTGCTAATACTGCATTTCCTGCTTCTTTGTATCACCCCTATAACAAATAGAACATTTTTATCTATCTGCTTAACTTTTTTTTAAAAGTAATGCTATATAACACAGTATTGTTCTTGACTGCGATGTCAAGAAAAAAGTAAAAAGTAGCACTTTAGTCAACCTACACAACAGTCTTTGTGCAGCACCATACTTAACATGCACATACCTTACAGTCTGTATCTATAGAATATATTCAGACAAACTCTTCTTCCCCTGTATATCCTGTTTCTAAAGGAACACTCTTAGTCAAAACAAGTGGACAGAACACAGAGTGTTAAAAACAAACCTAGAGTAAATTTTGATGCCAAGATTGAGGAAATCTGAGGAGTTCTTGTTTTCCTGGAAAGCAGACAAGAGGTAGTTCTTCAGTGGTATTCTTAGCTCTACCACAGTCTGCAAATGATTTTCAACAGCTGTATTGTAACAATTATATCATTTAGGCAAACTGGAGGTAACACAAAGGTCAGGAAGAATTAATTACCATCACTGAATCTGACTCATTCCACAAACTGGAGTTCCAGAAGATGCTAGAAACTCTTAATACACAGACAGAAACAGCCTTCATTAAGTGCACTATGAACTGGGAAGAAAAACATTCATGGTCTCTGGCTAGCCATATGAAAAATAAAGTTAAAAACCTTACATCAGCATTACCTCATCACTTGCTTATTAACCTGATGGCATGGTTTAACCCCGGTACACAGCTAAACCCCACCAGCCACTCGCTCACTCCCCCACAGTGGGATGGGGATGAGAATCATAAGGGTAGAAGTGAGAAAACTCATGGGTTGAGATTTCAACAGATTTCAAGACAGTTTAATAGCAGTTTAAAGCAAAAACGACAGGCAAAGCAAAGTCAGGTATTCATTCATTACTTTCCATCTCCAGGAAAACAGGGCTCCAGCACACACTTGGGAAGACAAACTCACCCCTGAACATCTCCCCTTCCTCCCTGAGCTTTTATTGCTGAGCGATATGGCCACAAGGTCCGTGTGGGATATCCCTTTGGTTAGTTGGGGTCAGCTGTCCCGGCTGTGCGCCCTCACCGCCTCTTGTGCACCCCCAGCCCGGATGCTGGCAGGGCAGCTTCAGAAACAGGCAGGCGTGATGCAGTGCGAGCACTGCTCGGCAACACCCGAATCAACACTGTTTACATCCCAGATCCAAAACACAACACCAGACACACTACTATGAGGAAAGTTAACTCTATCACAGCCAAAACCGGTACACCTGACACTGGGAAAAGGCTTATTTTCAGACTCTGAAGAACACAGAGGTTTCTGATACTTTAAGCAGGAAAGTATGTTAAGCTATACTTTCCCAACTGTGCTTAAAGCATGTAGTTAATACCATTATTTACACCTTAGTCACATTACTTATAAAGATCTGACCAAACCAACCCATGACCACCTCAGTGGTCATTTCTTCTGGTGGTGGTCCTCATACCACAGTCTGATCCTCATCCTCCACAATTTGGGGGGGCTGGGAAGACCTGCCATCTGTTTTTGTTCAACCAACCCTGCTATTCTTACCCAGGTTCTGCTATTGCTGCTGGGGTTTTTTTTTGCCCTTTGTGTTCTTAGGTAGAAATTCAGCCATGATGTCTTTTCAGTAATGCAAAAAACAAGAACAAGGAGAGTAAAACTGGTGCCACCTGCCAGCCTTTACTTTTTTTTTCCACGACTCTTAATCCAACCCGGCCAGCAACAGCGCTACTGCCAATTCTTCCTCAAGAACCTACACATTTTGCAGCCCACCACTTTGCTGTAGTAATTGCCCCTGCCCTCGCACATCCCTGCGCCTTACCGCCAAGCGGCCATAAGCAGGCCCCACAAACACAGCTCCTCCCTCAGCTCGGGACGCCATCTTGCTTCCCCTTAGATCAGTGCCACTTGTGCCAGCGCCACACCAGAAACCCGAAATACAACGCTACAGCCCACTTATCTCATTTCCATTTCCACACACCTTATCACTAATTTCCTTTTTTTTTTTCCCCCTCCTTTGATTCCAGGGCTCACCTTCAGCGCTGCCATGGCCTCCCGCCTCCTCAGACGTTCCCACTCGTGTGGCGTAGCCCGCGGCGAAGCCCTCAGAGGAGCTCACCACCGCCCTGAGGCGGAGGGAACGACGGCCTCCCGTGCTTACCTTGCTCCCGGAGCTCTTGGCGGGCCTCGATGGCCTCCGATGGGTCCCCGCAGCCTTCACAGGCTCGCTCGTCCCCACGCAACCACAGGTGGCGCTGGGGCTTTTGTTTTCCCTAAACTGCCTCCTGCATCCACCACCCCCAGGGCAGGGCAGGATATTCCTCCTCGCCCCTCGCTGTTTGAAACACCAGCCTCAGCACCTGAGGGTAAGATAAACTAATTGAGGGGGGGAGGGAGGGGTTTTTTTTGCAGCTGTGTTGTAGAAATAAATGAGCTTGGCGTCCTCCACTCCTTGTTAACCCAATGGTCACTTAGTCCTGTACAAAAAAAATAGTTTCACCTGACCGGTTCTGTTTTTTTCAGGATAAGGCTTATAAATCCTCCACAGCCTGGCGGCCACGATCATTTTTGTTTTGCAAAGCAAAACCGAACCCCAAGAAGGGGGAGGGGCTACATTTCCAGGCGAACAAAAGGAGACTCAAGAGTTTTGTTCCTCAAGGATAAACCTAGAAATACCCGTAGCTATGGCTGCAAAGCGCAGGTAACAGAGGGCTGCCAAGTAAACTGCCAGCACTTTTCAGTGCCTAAACACCCATCTTCAGTTTTAGCTTTCCCCACTAGCGGGGGAACCACATCCAACCCCAAATCCAGCCCCCAGGGTTTAAAGTACACAGCAGGTCTGCCACCCTTGATCAGAACAGTGTTTCTCAAACAAGTTGCCCTACAGTAACAAGCCTTGTTATTCAAATGTTCTTACATAGTTGGAAGCATTCAAAACAGAATGACGTTCAAAACATTAAGAACGGATGAAATAACACTGTAAAGAAAAAACTTTTAATGTAATACTATAACCCACACATGGGCTGTTTTAAAAAAAAAAAATTAGAATGTAACAAAACCTTACAGTGTATTCCACCATGACTTTTAGCTAACCATGTTTCCTGTAGCCTGAAATTTTAGTCAGTAGTGATGACAGATGGGCACAGAAAGTGAAGAAAGATTAATTGAATGGGATGAAAGGCAGAAGAGAGTATTTCTGAAGATTGTTTCCTCCCACAGTACAAATTTAAGAAGTGTTTTCAAGTTAAGTTTAATTAAGCTGTAATTACCTTCTGTGGAAGTGTTGGTGAGAAGACTGCTGCACAGCTGGAATAACACAGTAAGTATAATTACCACACCAATAAAAAAAAAAAGTCTTTTGAAATATTTCTACCAATAGCAAGAACAGTTTAAGTATTATTAAGCAGTATTTTAGCAGGCTTTTTTGAGTATCTGTTACCTGATAGGTAAAAACCAAAAAGCTACAGCAGGACAAGAACAGTACATCAACTAACATTGCTAGCATTGCATTTTCTGATTTAAAAAGCTACACTGAACACAGTATACCATGCATATACAGATATTACCGACTATTTTGAAATAACTGCTCTTCAGTATGAGGGAATTACCAGCTTACCCTAAAAAAGTTTTTCCTCTAGCTAAATAAATGCTATAAAAACCAAAACAAAACAAAAAAGGTGAATATGTTGGCTTTATCGATACAGACAAAAGTGTGTCAACTATAGCGTTCACTCTGGAATCGTGGAGCATAGTTTCTGGCACTTTCATTCTCCTGTGTTGTGATTAAGTCTATAATAGCTGTCAGTACTGCTGTATCTCTGGATTTAATATCATTCCAGTCCACGGGATGTGGGTTTTCTATTTTTTCTTGTAGAAGATCATCGAGCTCTTGTCTTAAATTCTGGGAAGAGTTTGTTGGAATGAAGGGGGAAGAAAAAAAGAAAAGAGAAAAGAGAAAGGCAGTTAGAACTACACACAACATTACTACAGCAAGTTCAAATCCCTTGGGTCCTCTGTCCTCTTAATGTTTCCACCTGCTGTTCTATCAATTCATTTCAACATTGTTATTTTCAGGATGAAAAGCTGCTTCTCAAAAACTAGCAGTTTTACCTTTTATGACAGATGACCATCTCTGGATGTGATGGCCTTTAACGGCCTATACATCCACTAGCTGACTACTTCAGGATTAAAAATATTTGGGATTAAAAGAAGTCAGATATGATTTCTAGAATCTAATATTAAATAGAGCTCTATTCAGCTCCTCCTTCCACTGGAACTTATTACTGCTAGCTGAAGAGCCCTCTCCTCATGTTTCTATATCCATGTGGACATTTCATGGACTGATCAAGTCAGCTTTTGCTATGAAAAACTACCTACAGAGATTAAGCTCTTCAAATCTCTCCGTGTAAAACATGTTTATAAATCCTTTACATCCACCCTATGACTCTTCTCTGAAGCTTCTACAGTTTTCAATATCCCCATGAATTTTTCAGCAGAGGCTGCACAAGATGACGAACAAGAACATCACTGCCATGTTCCTGATGCCACGAGAGGCACACAGCCTCATTCTTATTAGTCAAGCCATTACACTAGAAATAAACAAACAAACCAACCAAATAATGCAGACTGTTCAGAATGTTATTTTTACTACCGTGTTTTAACTTGTATTCACCTACACACCTTCGGGTGATCTCTCTTGTTTACTTAGTGTACTTGAACTGCCTACTGGGAATACATTTAAAAGATTATTGTCTCCCTATAGTGACAAATCAGTAGGTACACAGTAATATCAAGTAGAGAAATCTCCAAGAAGAATCAGTGTTACACTAAGTCTTCCATATATATTATTATTAAACAGTCACCTTAACTAAGTGCGCTATTCTTGCTGGAGACTGGAAAACAATCCATTCATCCACAGCGATGGTATCCTGATCTTTATCCTTCTGAATGGATATATCTCCTCCAAAGAACAAGAGACAGTATGGAGAGACCTCTGTACAATCATACAAGTAAATCTGCAAGAAGACAAAATTGTCCAATCACCCTTCAAAAGATCTTAAGTGACAGCAGTAACCTCATAACAGAAACTTGTAACTGAATTCAAGAAGATCATTATTCGGTCTCATTCGTAAATTTACAATACATACAGGAACTTGGAAAAGTTACATGAAATTGAATGGGAGCACAGATGGTCCCAAACACAGGCCTTCACAAAAAGGGGTGAAATCAAACCAACTACTCTGTAACAACCAGAAGAAAAAAAAAATTCAGAAGTGTTAGCCTGGATCAAAATAAAATAAAAAAAATTTACACCTGTTATTGCCAGAACCTCAAAAGAACAAACCCCTCCAAAAAAAGAAACCACCAACCAAAAAAAACCCCACCCAAACAAACCATCCCAACCACAAAAAACCCCAAAAGTCAGTTATTTGTGGAACAATACCGCCTGTATCAAAAAGAACATAATCTGATGGCATGTAAGAGGAATGACCCAAGACAGGAAGGCTTCAAACAAAGGCATTGTTCACATCCCCTTTGAACCTTGATCCAACCTTATTAAAGAGCTACAAAATAAATTACACTAATATAAACCCTTCACATACACTGCTAGTTCTCATCTTCAAATGGTACACAAGCCAGTTATAATGGAACTCTGTTTCTTCCACATTAACCGATTTAGGATGAATATTAACTGTTCCATCTGTCTTGGTGCACACTTTCACCCTTAAAAGAAAAAAAAGTTTTTATTTTAGGATTGAAATAAGATCTTGAAAGTTTAGCACAATCATGTCCCAAGTTAAAAAACCCTGCAATTACCCACAAGTGTTCTAAACTCTGAAAGTACAATCACATTCGAAGAAACTTTAACTAATTTCCCAAAAGTTTACAACTGAATCTACAGTATGAATTTTTAATCTCTCTCTGCTTTTAAGAAGTTTGAATTCTTTGCCAAATTTACCCTCTTAATAATCCTTGTCATTCTCTCAAGTAGAAAAAAAAAAGGGGCATTCTTCTTCTAAGTGAAGGACTCTGAGTTACTGAATTTGGTTACGTAAATCAAGTTTCAAGCAATTTCTTGGAAAAAGCACATAAGGAACTTACGTATCTGAAATCCTTGCTCAGCGTTAAGCAGTGTCAGTGTGGAACAAGGGACTAGCTGTATCACTGTCAACCAGTCTAGAGTGGTGTAGTTTTATTTGTACCATGCGCCTTTGAACAAATTTGACTCAGGAGATAACATTCAACTGCTTTGGTTTTACTTACTACCCTAAATCACACTTCCCTTCTAACACAATAATGCTGTCAGACAATAAAAAGCAGAAACCAAGCACACTGTGTATGAAGCACAACTGTTCTCCTTCCCACATTTCAGAGATATAATTCTTTGGGTGTGGATCACTCTACTCCCTGTGTGCAGAAGTATTTTGCAAAAGGTGGAATTCGCTGTTTTGAAGCAGAAGCAGTGGGTGGGAGAGCTTCTCCACCAAAGTGGTTAGTGTACAAACCTCTTGTTTAGTGGATCATAAAAATGAACCTTCCTGGGCAGCTGGCTTACACCTAGCTCCACCATGTGGCAAAGATAACTTACATCAGGTTTGCAGACTTAACTGCATTTAGAAGACTCCAGCACGCTGGACTATTTAAAAGGGCGTAGTTGATAGACCCATCTATAGCTGACACTGCTAAGTTATGCAATCTAAGGTAGAATTTTGACTACCTATTATTACTCCTTTCATAGAAATAATCACTTGGGGGTTTTTTGCTTGGTGTGGTTTGTTTTTTTTTTGTTTGTTTGTTTGTTTGGTTTTCTTTTAAATTACAGGCATAACAATTACCCCCAGCTTGCTGGTCCAACATACCCAGAAAAATCGATCCAAATGTTCAACCCTTCATTCTGTCTTAAATCAGGTCCATAAAGAAGGGTGTCTATATTCCGACGAGTAGACTGTTACTGTGAGTAACACTTAATAAGAATAAATAATCTAAGTAGTGATAAAGCAACAGACCTGAATTTCTGGGCTCTATGTTGCCAAATAATAATGAATGCTAGTGTTTCAACTGCTGCTGTAGGTCGAAGATGATGGTAGGACTCCTTAAGCAGCAGTGTTATCAATATATTGTAACATTATCCATGGCATGATAAGGTCACAGAAATTATTTCACAGACTAGCGGGTATCCAGATGTTAAACAGAGTAAAGATCAACAATCCCATGCTCTCATCTACCCATCTCAAATGAAGTAACCCACACCCACGATGGAGCTATACAGAGATTCATTCATGCACTCAAGCCATTGCTTCACCTTGCCAAACTAGCTAATGTTAGAAGACACCTTGAATACAAAACAACATGAAACCAAACTCTTACATTTTTCTCTTTTTGCTGAAGCTTGGCCGGATCTTTGCAACTTTTGGATATAAGCCAGCACAGATGACCGCTTTGAGCAACTTCTCATTATCTGTAGAAGACAGCAAAGTAAATAATGCAGTTCCGCAAACTGAGATTTCAGCTATCAGAAAATTTGCATATCCTTCCATTGTTTACCTGAGTTGGTGTTAGATTTGGGATCCTTGGGGTCTCTGCTATTCACAAATCCAGCTGCAAGGAGATGCTCAGCAAACTGTCCTTTCATGTTATGCAGCATCTAGGAAAGAACAAAAATTGTCCCAGAGTGATGCTGTGCTAAAAGGCTCCTCTCCCCTTTTCCCCCCCAGACATGATCCTCTTCTCTAAACTGCCAGGATGTTACCTGGAGTGTATTTGAAGACAGGAAGTATTCCCAGCAATAGTCTTTCTCAGTTCTGAAACCACGACGCCGAGTCTCTTCCCAGCCCTAAAAATTAAAACCATAGTTCAAAGGCGTTTGTAAGTGAACACAAACTAAAAAATTAAGGACAGCAAACACTGGAGGTCAAACAAACAATATAGTTACATTTTTCGCTACAAGAGAGAAAGTAAATCCTTTGACATCTTTGTTAATATATATGTAGCACAGAGTAGAAAAATACAACTTTACAACACTTTGAATCAAAAACTTCCTTTTTCCATGGTGAGGACTAAAACGTAGCTAAGTTTGCCAGAACATTTGTTGCTATTAGCAGTCCTGGGTAGAAACTGCATTCCAGGCCATTTAATCCCTCTTCTCCTCACCCCAACACTATACAACTAAATCTCCAACACTTTTGAAGTCAGCTTCAGCCTCTTATAGAGGCCAGGAGGACAAGAGTTAATGACTTCAGCAAAGTAACATTATGTTATCATAATGTTTTCTTTGTCTCTTTCATAGACTTATCCACAAGAAATTAGGTTATTGAGCCTGAAGACAAGATTCCTCAACACTAGAATTGTGAAAACTAACTTGGTTTTATATTTCTGTAGAAGCCAAGAAAGAAATACTTCAGAGCATGAACTGATGAGGTTTTTTTTACTTAGAATAATCCATATTACGCAAAAATCTAAAAGAAAAAAAACCCCAAAACATTAAAACATGCCTACCGTGAAAGCATTCACCACAGTGAGATGATCACTTTTAGTGTTCTTTGACAGTTCCTTTCTCCTTGCATCTGCTACTTTCTCTTTGCCCTAAGAGTAAGTAGAACTTATAAAATATTCATGACTGACATGCCAGTTCTCTTTTCCTAATTAAGATACATGTATACAGCAATACTTTGTATGCTACGTACATAAAAATTAAAGCTACTTCCAATATTCTGTAGGCAAAGACAATACTTCATAGTATGTGAAGGCAATCTTTTACTAATAAAAAATGTAATTAACATGAAAATAAGACCAAAGCACTTTTAAACTGTAACATCTCAGTAGGACCCAATATCCTTCCAAGATTCTTAAAATCTCATGTGTAATTCTCCTCTTAGAAACTTTACCAGAGGAATGACAAAAGGGTCTTTGAAGCTGAGGCTAGCTGCAATTGTAAGCACTGGATCCAAGCAGCAGAATAAAGCTCCAAAGAGGATCATTTTTCCAATATGTGGTTCAACTGGTAATCGTGCTAAATGGACACCTAGTGGAGTCAGTTCTTCTTGTCTGTCCAAAGCATTCTGTCAGGGGAAAAAAGAAAGAAAAAAAAAAGAAAAAAGAATAAACACAGTATTTGAAATGGGGAGGATTTCCTTGAAATAGCCACTAGTATCCCTAAAGAACAAAGGAAAACCTATTAGCTGGAGAATGCAGCTAGCTGTAGTAAGGTATGGTAGGAAAGTGATCCAGCAAGTTATGGACAAATGTTCAATTAGATCCAAGAAAACAGCAACCATCTTTGTGTTTCAAGTGGTTTACTAGGGCTCAGTGTCTCTCTGGATGAAAGTATGAAGAATTATTAACATGAGTGTCTTCCTATTCTCCTGTTCAAGCTTATTTTTACCTTCAGCATCACTTCTGTTTTTATTCGCTCTATCCTCTGCTACTATACAGCGTTGTCATAGAACACCAAGTGTATGGCTAAATTTTAATTTTATCTGAACATTTATAGAATCATGTCATCGGTCTAAATATTGCCCTTCATCTAAGTCAGATGTTTCAAGTTATTGGTACAACCAGCTTGTACAAATAATAGCAGGGCAAGAAGTCAGTAGTACAAGTGTGTCATTAATCTCTCCTTCCGCAGCATCCAAAGGGGCAATGACATGCAAGATTTTTCTCCTAAATGCCTTATTTGCCCACAGAAAAAGCATCTCAAGCTCTTCACTAATCTGACTGGGATAGGAGGGCTTGGTAGATGCAGCCATGAGCAGGGTGGTACAGAAGCAGTGAGTTAAATAAATATTTATATGGAACATAAATCCAAGGTGCATGTGTATGTTTTGAGCAATTTAGAAAGTTCTTCAGGAACTACTCTATGCGGCCCATAAACATCATGCATTATGTGAAATTATTTCCTCAGAAGTGTATATAAAGGGTCTACACAATACAGTAAGGGGTTGCAAATGTCCAGACCTGTAGAATCAGAACTGTCTGAGAACAAACAACGCAGTAACATGGTTCTAAACAGATTCTTCCTTGCAGGTACATTAAGCAATACTTTACCAGCTCCATTAGATGATTTATGGCCAACATTACAGCATCACGAGATGGTGGATCCATCAGTTTGCTCAGAAAATAAGCAATTCCACCAAGCTTTAGAATCTGAAAGAAAAAAAAAAAAAAACTTACAGCAGTTGGAGAAAAATGCCTATCTAAAATCTGTAAGCAATGACCACACTATTTTAAAAAAAAGTATGAATAATTCACAGCTTGATTTAGAATTTCACTAAGAACTCAGGACAAAAATAAAAATGGATTAGTGGTGAAATCTGAAACGTAAGCATCTATTTGTCATTCAGTACGCATACACATGGTACTCCTTATGCATGCATGAGGAATTCAATACAAACTACCAAAAAGGAAAAACTCACGTTAGTTCTAAAACTATTTTCTACTAAAATTCTTTTAAGACATCATATCCCTTGACCCACTGGCATTCTCACTGAAGCACCTCTGACTGAATGATATTTGGGGGGGAGACAGAGGGAAGCACAGTCCAAATTTTGGTAATGACTTCAGCTTTTATTTATACTAGACAATCCTATTTTTCCTGGGTTTGATGCATCTAGATACAAGCATGCAATTTTGCAAACGTTGCTGTAATTATTAGTAAAATATATTGTACTTCTGGTGTAACAGAATTTTGACTTGAAGACAACCATAGGCTCACAGTTGCATTAAATTAATCTCTCAGCCTCTTATTGGAAAAGTAAATAATAAATATGTCTGAAGATTCATATATTTACCTTTATTTGTAAACAGAGTTCTTCCAAAGGTGTCCTCAAGATCTCTGGTAACTGATAATCATCTAGAAGGCTAGCACGTAGTCCATTGTATAGATGGTAACAGTGGCCTGGCTGAACTCTGGAATTATTTAGGTAAACAATTGTTTTGGTTTTTTTTTTTCCTATGACACTGTGACATTACAATTGTGCTTGTTTATAAACAGCTTTCCAAAACACCTCAAGGAATTAGAACTGAAGCATATTCAGTTGTAAAAGCCATTTCAGCTTTCTGAAACACAGACTTATCAACAGGAAAAAAGGCATGCAGAACACAGAAACCTCCTACCAACTGCTCAAAAGGAGTAATGAAGAGACCAGAGAAGAACTGTAAGTCTGCACAAAAAAGAAAATATTCCATGAGGTATTTTGAGAGGGAAAGAAATTTCAAAAAAAAATTGGTACATAGCGAAGTGGTATTAACATGTAGGCAATTTTCACTTTAATGTATCATAGCCTCATAAATCAGGTGTGAAGGCAGACTTCACCAACAAAAATTTTAAAAAATGTGGGACTTATTCTTCCGTAAGGAGGGAAACTCAAGAGTTAAATGCAGCATAAGTCAGTTTCCTAGAAAGACAAAGAAACCGTTCTTTCCATAAGAACAAAAGACGTGTTTCTGAACATATGAATCTGCTTCTGAACGTATGAATAACAAAGTAGTATCTTCAGCATGCATGTGCTCCAAGACTTACGGAAACTTAACAACACAAAACTTTTCTAAATATCCCCATTATTCTTACCTCCCTGCTCGACCTTTCCTCTGCTTGGCATTAGCTTTACTAACCCACTCTGCTGCCATTGTGCTGATGTTGTTCTGTGTGTCAAAGTGAGTTTCCTTTATTTTTCCACCATCTATAACAAACACGACGTCATCTATTGTAATGCTGTTAAAAAAAAAAAAAAAAAGAGAGAGAAAAAATGCAAATCTTCATCTTTGCAAGCTTAACCTAGGATTTTAAAGGGGTTTAGCCTCTCTTTACCCCCTCCCAAACTGTGAGCCAACAATAAAAAAAAAAAAAAAAAAGAGGGTTTGGAATTTCATTAACAATTATGTTACTAAGCAGTTCAAGAAGCAGCTTGATTTATTCTCCTAGGTCTGGCAAAAGCCACCACATGGGGATACGACATCTGCAGAGGATAGGCAGCTCAGATTTATGTACAACACAGGCGAGTCTTTATAGTAACATCCATGTTTTAATTGTCTTAAACAATTAAAGGAAAGCTTTAATGCTTATAACTCCTGTTTAGTATATAAACATTTCTAAAAATAAAGTGTTATAAATGAATAGTACAAATACAAAACTATATTACTTAGAAACATTAAACAGGTTTACACTTTAGTTTATTTTGTTAAATGTATAGCTTTTTTTGGTCTGTATAGCTAGCTATTTACCTAGTCTCTGCAATGTTGGTAGCAATCACGATTTTCCTTACTCCTGGCGGCGTCTTCTTAAAAACCTGTAATTATACATGGCCCATTTACATGTTTGCCAAAACCAAATGTATGCTTAATTTTTTTTTTTTGTGGTTGTGAAATATTACAATAAAAGAAAAGCATACCTGAGTCTGGTTAACAGTAGGCATCAATGAATGTAAAGGTATGATAATAAACCTATCTGAAAATTTAAAATCAGTAAAAGATACGGTGTAAGCACAGAAACTTTAATTTTACAGGAATATCAACTATGCAGAATAGAGAAAATAAGATGCAAGCAAGTCTACTGTTTCTTATTCTGAATTCACCGGTATATGTATCATAGCAGCAAATTCTAAAGTAAAAAGGTACAAAGGATTTTTTTTCCATTATGCTACAATGACTCAACAAGCTTAAGAAAATATATGAACTTATGTAATTTATATTTAATTTTTAAATTCTCACATTATTTAATAATTGCTCAAGTTTAATAAATAAACTGTCAGTCTCCTCAACCTTTCAATAAATTGAAATTCTTTAGCTATAAAATGTACACATGAACTGTAAGACAACTATCTGAATAGTCAAGAGCATAGTTAGACAAGTTCGATGAAAATATGAGTTATGCAAACAGGACAAATTAAAGTGTATCAGACAGGTGTAGGGTATTTTACTGTCTTATTAAAAAAAGCTTCTAGGAATAAACAGGATTTGAAAGAACTATCAGCAAAGCAGTAGACAGAAGCTGCTGGAACCAAGAGAAGAGGAAATGAACACATGAAGGAAGAGAATTTAGTTTTGGATGGAAGTTATCATAGCTACAAGAAAGGAGAAAAAGAAATAGATGCAGGTCTTTTTCAGATTGTTCACTCCTACACCGAGGAAAACGACCTGTTATTATTAGCAGATGCAAAATACCGCAGAAATACAAAAAATGCTGAACAGACTGCAATCATTTTGAGAGGAGAGACAAGAAAAAAAAAGTAATTCCAGTGCAATACCAGCAATCACATGCAAAAATTAAAGAGTTTGCCACTCATGCTACTGCTAGAATTCACATTTAAAATTTTGTTTTTACCTGACTTAAACATGACTTGTGACATCAAGAGATCATGCAAAGTGCTAATGTTGTCCCAGCCTGGAAGAAACACTAGAATTGCACCATCCTAGATATAAAAGAGGAAGTGAAGGGAAACGAGGTTAGAATAAGTTATGTGCTATGCGAAGAACCACCTACTTCCACGCTCATACATATATGTGGGATAGGTGATACTTGAAACCTCATTGACTCAAGTTTGGAACAAAGTTTAAGATTGTTTTCCATAAAAGAATTAGAAACATATATTTATCTGAATGCCTTAAATAAAAATTTGATTTTAAACATTTTTCTGCTGCAGTGTTTTAAAAATCAACATGTCAACACTAGAAGAATTTGAGCTGCAAATAAAACAGAGAGAAACTAATGTATAATTTTAAACACAGGAAGAACAAAATATGAAACAGCAACTCATCCTCATTAACCACAGCTTAAATGATCTAGCAACTGAAATAATAAATTGTTTAATATTTTAAATAATAAAAATTCTCTTTAAGGAATCAGCCAAGGCGTCAGCTCGTCCAAAGATGTTTTTGAACACAAAAACAAATATATTACTTCAGGTTATGACACTCTACAATACGTTATACCTATGGTAACAGAAATTATTCTTACATCGTGTTTATCACTGTGTCAGGCACAAGATTGTTCTGATATTAATATTCTGATGATATTACTAAATAACAAGGTAAGGCACATCTGGGGATAACTACTAATGCAGCTGTATTAGATACTAATCTTGACAAGCTGAAAGTTGGAAGAGTCTCTTAGCCGTGTGTTTGGTAAATGTGACCAGACTTTTGCTAGGCTGTATAAAAATTCAGTCATATGTAGATTACTCAGGCAGAAAAAAAACCATTAAACCCAACTGTACAGCACAGGCATGAGGCAGTGAGTATCAACTCTAAATATTGCTCTTGCCCTCTTTCTCCCATGGCTGAGGAATTAAGAACAGAGATTTAGTTGTACACTAAAGGTTTTCAGTTTTCTACAGCTATTTCACAAAACGTAACTTCTACTACAGACTACAAAGAATGCTACCTTTGACAAACACACAGGGTCACAGAAAGAACTAAAAGTTAAAATTTAATTTGTAATTATCTTACTTTCCATCAAATAACTAGGATGTATACAATTCATTTGAAGGCTTATTTAAAAGCTTATCCAAAAGAAAAAAAATGCAGTCACCTGAATCAAAATGGTACCCAAACCTTCAGATATCTATCCAGTTTTATTTACTAAACAATCCCTAGTGTTCGGTGAAAGGATTCAGGCTCTTTTTTATCCCTTGCTCAGAAGGGACCATAAATGAGCATATCAAATGTATTTGTACGTTTTTCAAGTTTCTTATGTATACAGCTCTCATTAATATCCACAACCCCTATTCAAGAAAATGCTTAGATGTGTACTCCCCTTTAAACATGGATTCCATCCCATCATTTTGATAAACACTGTAACTAACCCCATTCTAAATTCAGGGCTTAAATAGTAATTATGTATTTAAAGCTGTTAGATCACTTCTCAGAAGAGCAAAACAAGAAGTTGTTCTTCTTTATAACTGTATGATAACTACCAGCCAAACTAAGTACCAGCTCTGACATTCCCAACAGCCACTGACAACAATTCAATCGTCATTAAAATGCAATGAGACAGAATTGTACCTCTTCTTCTAAAACGATGTGTCTGATAAGTGCTGCTATAAGGTCAAGGTCGACCTTGTCATCATCCATCATTTCCAAGGCATCTATAGTACTTGCTGAATACCTACAGGCATTGAAAGCATACATGGTGATAATTTATTAACATACAAAGTCACACACATGTTTCTGTTATAAGGCTCTGCAATCACACATTAGTGTTCAATGTATTTCTTTGTCTGTTCAATTACTGTACCTCCAATTGATTCAAAAGACATGGTGGGAAAGGGAAGGAGGAGTACAAATCGGAGGAGCAGAGCACAGGATAGGCCAGACAAGAGATAAAGCATTGAGGACTTTTCCCTTAGAAAAGGGAGATAAAACCAAGCCACCTGTATTCATTATTGTCACCAAGCTGGGTATATAGAAAGTCCAAAACTATGGAAAACAAGTAAGACAGGAGAAAAGACAGGAAGATGCTATTCCTGAAATAAATCAGACGGGCTGTCCAATTAATTGACTCATCCAGATTACCAAAGTAGTCAAATGCTGGCAGTCAAAAGAATGTTTCAAGTGGACAATCTCTGCTAGGTGCTCAAGAGGTAAAGTTATTTAGCTTGGTTTTAAACCACTCTAGGGGAATATTAAAATATTCTGCGGAAAAGGTTGTGGTGGAGTTTTTTTGGTTTGTTGGGTTTGGTTTTGGTTTTTTTGGTTGCATTTTCTTTTTTTTTTTTTTTTTTTTTTTAAAACATTTTGTATTATGTTGATTATGAGACTAAAATATTGTGAAAAAGACAGAAGAGGAGAATTCATCAGAAGAGAACAAATGACCTAGAAGCCTAACATTATGCTGAAGACTGTAATGGACAATACCAACATCAACAGCAAGCGACTCGACAGCTGTAAGGTCTCTTACAATTTGCACACGCAAAGGAAGCGAATTCTCTGTGATAACTTCAATGGTTGCCAGCCAACTGTACTGGCAATTCTGTTATTATTGTTTTCCACAGTAGCAATTATCACATCATTAATAAAAGCACAGTAATAGAATACAGCACTAATTTATGTTTCTCAGTTAAGTGGTGTATAAAAACATAACGCAGAAGAGTAACTTGATAACAACCTGCCCCGCAGCTGCCTTAAGTAGTCCGGCCACCGTTCCCTGTAGATTTCCTCTTTTTCTTCTTTTTCTGGTCTGCTTACATGTCCTTGCATGAAGCCTTTCTTCCACCGTGGACGATGGTCTGTGTTTTCTGGAGTATACCTTTAAATAACAAACAATTAAATTTTGAAACAAAAGTAATTTAAAGCCAGCTGCATAGCAGTTTTCTAAACTATGGGCAATATGCTGTGCTGTAGCTATACCATGTAAAGATTCTTAAATTTCTTTTCTGAAAGAAATCTTACTTATAAAGACAAGTATCATCTCCAGTAAGCATGAGAACATGTAGAAAAAAGACGTCTGAATGAACAGAAAGACTAGCTTGATTTAGTAGCCTGAAAATTCACCGCACTGAAAGAGAGACAAGGAGGGGGGGGGGGTTCCCCCTCCTCAAGCCAACATTTCTAGGCAGCTATGTGCCTTTTTCATTACTGTGAAAGTTACTAAATTTCCCTTGAAAGGTTTTCTGTTGAAAAACACAGCTAATTCTTCCACAGGTTATTTATACCAAGACAATCTTTGAAAAGACATACTAAGCAAGAAACCCCAACATACTATCTATAATGGTGTTCAGAAAATACACTTACCTCAACTTCTCAATTACATCTTCGAGAAGATATTCCACCACAGGGAAAGTGAACCCAGGTATGTGAATCATTGGACAATTATCTGTCGAGGAAGGCATAACTCTGTTTTTAAACAGCAAATAAAAATACTGTACTGAAATAATAAAGGCAATAAACATTCTTCACTATTTTTGCAATATAGTTGCCAAGTCCATAGGGTTTTTCTGTTTGTTTGTTTTTAAATTCTCACGCAACATGCCAAATTCAATTCCAAATAAAGTTGCTGAATAAAAAAAACATAGGTAGCAAGCAGTACATTGCTCTCCAGAGTATTCATCTGGTTCCAGCTACAGGATAAAGCTGGAAGACTGAACAACTAAAGGCTTCAATCGCATTGCCCACTCACACCAAGACTTCTAAAATATGGTAACATTAGTAAATATTTAATATGAAAACACTGTGGAGAGACTGTTTCCACGATATGTCTGAAAAGCAGCAAGAAGCAACATAGGCACACAATGAGATAAAACTAAGGGAATAAAGCATCTCCAGCAGCTGGCAACTGGTAAAATTGAAGTCATTACCTCTTCAGATAAAAATCAGTCCTAAAATTTGAGAACTGCACTATACTGTAGAAGCCTAAATTACTTAAGAGGAACATTCATAGGAAGCATTACACCTACCAAAATACTCTGAAAACTTCTCTGCATTTAAAGTAGCACTCATCAGTATTACTTTCAGATCCAAACGAATATTCAAAAGATCTTTAATAATGCTCATTAAAACATCTGACTGAAGATTTCTTTCATGAATTTCATCAAGGACTACATGACTAATGCTGGATAAGTGCCTAAAATAGAAAAGCGGGAAGTTAAACATTTGTTTTTAGCAAACTTAAAAAAAAAAACAGAGCCAAGACTGTTAGAAACAGTTCAGTAGTCAAGTCATTTCATAATTGTATTCAGTTTCTTATTAAATAGGAAAACTTACTTATCTGACTGGAGCCACTGTAGGACAATTCCTGTGGTACAGTATAAAATTGAACCTTGTTTCCTTGGTAACCGACTGAAAGAAATACATTAAGAATGCCTCAGTTCTCTTCTGTATTTTACAAAGTACTTTAAAAGCTTAAAATCAAAATGCAGATAGTCATTATAGACATTTTGAAGTATGCATCATTCTCTGACTTGCTCACTTACAGTTCAATTGGAGGAACAAGGAATTAGGCCACAGTTGCAGCATTTTTGTTGACAGGGAATGAACTACTCATAATCTGACAGAAGCCCTGACTTCCCAGACATCATTTTTCATCATTTGCACATTGATCTGCTGACCCCAAATTCTTGCAGCTATCTAAGCTCAGCACAAATGACAGCTAAATATACAGCAGTATAACATTCTTGATTAAATAGTAAAGAAAAATATAAATGAGATTCAATAAACTCAAATTAAAATGCTGGAAGGATGAAGCTGTCATCTTCCTCCAGCAGTTTTTCTTCAATGATAATTGAGAATCCATTATTTGCTGGCAACATTTCAGTTTTGTTTTGTTTTTTTTTTTAAATTACAGATGACTCCAAATGTAATAGCTTTTGCTCTATAGCACTAGGTCTACAAACTCTGGTCAATGCACCTAACTTTATTAACCTGATCCCAGTGGGATTACGTAACAGATAAGTGTAGCAAATACACGGTTTTCCACAGAAATATGGCTTAGAGCATTCTCTCTTTTAGCATTTCCATTTCTCCTTGAAATTAATATATTAGGGACATCACTTTTATCTCCATCTCTAGCAGAACCTTTTAAAAGAGCTGAAAAAAGGACTAACTAGACAAAGCACAACTTGGTGCTAGCCACTGTTAAGTGCTGCTTAAAATACAATAATAGCACTCAAACTTTTTGCTAAATTTCAAAAATCTACACCAGCTAGTCACAGGAATTCCTTTTGGAGCAAATATCAGAATGAAAGCAATCATCTACGTTAAGAACTACTTTTCAAATTTTCTTGCTTAAACAACAACAGATACTACTGTACATGAAAACACCAAAACTGTTAAGGGAGCCTTACTTACCTCTGCAGACGAATTTGGTATCCTGTACTCTTGCCATTGCCACATGCTTCTGCCCTTTCAGCAGCAACTCTCTCAGCCACCTTAGAAAAATAAATAAAAAATCAAAATAGTGCATTAAAGAAAATCAAAAAAAATCCCACACAGCTGATCCATGATTTAGCTACTCATTAGCAGGAACCACCTCGAATCAAGACGTTACGTAAACAACAATGAAACACCCTGAAAAATCACTTTGTCATCTCCATGGAGAACAAAGTTTCCTGGCAGCAACCCAAGAACAAGTTTGTGACCCAGGACATATTTTAAAGGAATGCAACCATTTAGGCATTAGCAATACACTCGCCTCTTTCAGCAGGGAGAGCTTTTCCTCATAGGAAGTAAGGTTCTATAATTATTTGACACTGAACTATCAAGAATAATAATTACTGTGCACTTAAAAGCCAAATTCTTTCTTGGTCATTAATATACCTCTAAAGGACCTGACACAGCATTAGTTTTTACCTTAGTTCACATTTGCACTGCCCAAATCCATTAAAATCGCAGATATAAACCGTGATTAAATTCAGGAAAGAATGAGGCTTGCAGTGCCAATACTCCATGAATGACCAAAACTTATGAAATACCAAATTAGCATATACTAACAAAATTTTTATTTGCAATAAAATTTAAGTCGACTGAGAACAAACACACAAAAAGCCATCTTCACTGTCCACTACAGGCTGAATGCTTATCTTGAGCTTTAAATTTAGTATGAGTACATGTGACGGCAGAGCAGTTTCTTTGAGTACCTATCTGGTCATTTGGATTTTTTTCAGATCTTAACTTCAAATGATCTAGCAGATTGTACACTCAGTTCATGAGCTTGCCCATGGATCCTAGGCCCAGTAAGAAATATATATTTTCATTCACTGACTAAGGCAGTAATTTTTCCTCAGATTTATTGGGGGGCAGGGGGGGAGGCAATCACAAGAAATAAGTTACTCAGTTTGTCAAAATGGCACTTACCGAGATAGCACTGATCCTCCTGGGCTGAGTACAAACAATCCTGCATGTAGACCCTTTCCCTCGCTCTATGTAATCATCCAAGATGAACTGCGTAACTTGGGTTGTCTTTCCACAACCAGTTTCACCACTTATCACAGTTACTCGATTATTGTTTATAAGGTTTACAAGTTCCTGATTCCAAACAGAGAGAAAACATTTATTGTATTATTGTTCAAAACATATTTTAGAAGGATTTTGACAATTCTCTGCTACTCTACAGTGAACTTAGAAGAAAGTGTCATAGCAACTAAAGAAACAGATACTCATCTGTTTCTTGTAATACTAAAAAAAGGTTTAGTTTAAACCACACAGATGTAATTTCTGCACGTTTGCACTTCACATGTGAAAGGTTTAAAGCATATCAAATATGAATACACATTTTAAATACTTTAAATTCTGTATGAAACCAACATAAAATAACTAAAATGAAAGCCTGAAATGCATTTTTAAACTTTCTCCCCCCTGCTTGCCTTCTGTGTATCTTTGGTAACTGAAACCAAGAGTTTTCCCTATTGGATTCCAAGACTGCACTAACTGAAGATTTTCAGCGCAATATTTTAACATTTCTTATACCAACAGGAACAGATTTCTTATGCTCTCAGCTTCTACCTACCAATCCAAAGGATTGTAAAGGGGACTATAACAATTTTAAGAAACAAACACTAACAGGATCATTATGACAATTAGATTAACTTTAGAAAGGAAACTCGCTAATCATTCATTGAACCTGCAAGAGAAAACATAACAGAATACTCCATTTCTATTTCATACAGGCAGCATCAAAAGAAGAATTAACATCAATTAACAATAACCCATACTATCACTGACGTTATACTTTGGGAAACTAATGGCAGTAAGAGCCAGCAGTACAGCCATTAAGTCTGTGACTAAAAAAGAAAAAAGTTTAATTGGCATTGTATTCAATTTTAAATTGGGCAAGTGTTCAACAAATGGCCACAATTTTATCCATATAAGAAAACATGACAATTTACGTAGTGGTCAATTACTCTATACAGAATCCAAGTAACTAGGGACCTTCTAGGAGTTTACCTGGCAGAGAAAGAAAAAGACACATACTTAAAAAAAAAAAAAAAAAGTACTTAAGTGTATCTAGCATTCTATACCATTTCCATGAACAATGCTGCCCCTACTGATAAAGCTGTATATAGCCCCAGAGTAACTTCATACATATCATGAAGCAGTGAACCCGAGCTACTTTCTGGAAAGAAGTCAAACAGTGTCAGAACTTGGGAAGCTTCAGCACCTTCATAAAGGCATCAAAGGTTTCCTGTTAGTCCCAGTTCCACAACTGTTTTCTCCTGTTTTACAACAGAGCAACAGAAACAGAAATTCTTTCAAATTTAATACACATGTACCTGTCTCATCCCATACGAAGGGAGTTTCTCTCTGAATCTCTGGGGAAAAAGAAAATAACAGTACACATCTTTAAACACCTTTTCAACACTGAAGTAATATAACAGATTTCATCTATGATCTAGGCTAAACTGCGAAATAACATGACAAACTGTTCAGTTAATACTTGTATAAACACAGGCGCGCTAGAAATAAGTTTAAGTCCATGCATGTTTTCAGTTTCATTAAATTTAGCAAAGTTATTTAAAGCCAACAGTTCAGTACCTGAAGAGGTATGTATATACAGTTGCAAGACTAGGGCCTTGTACCAAAGGGAGAATTGTCTGTTCATGCTAAGACTTTTATTTGACAACTTTATACATGGCTATTTGAACAACATAAACTATGTTTTTAAGAGGCAATTCCTTCAGAGCCCATTTTTGTGCTTTCTGTTTTAGACATAAAGGCAGGGATACAATCTGTTAAAAAACAAACAGAAAACCCCACCCAACTAAACAAGGTGTAAGCTTAAAATTTTAGATTTCATGCAATCAAAATTGTCACTGAAAGCCTGCTTTTTAATCACTGTCCTACTGACAGGTACACATTTTGCAAATCCTGAAGGTAATTTTTAGCCAAAGTAACATCATGACAACTTCCTACTAAATAAATTGCAAGAAGTTATGTTTTCTGGTTAGCTTAGTTTACATTAAAAAAAAATTCCAATCAAAAGGTTTCTACTTAACACATGGAAAAGTACCTGCATTTCAATGTATCTAGGATCAGATTTCTTTTTCCTTAAGTCTTCTTTAAGTTGTTCATCTAAATCAGTATCCTGCTCATTTTTTTCAAAGAGATATTCCACATCCCGATCAAGGAATGTTTTTTCCAAGACTGGTCTCTGTCTTACAGGAGGTTTTTCAGCATCTGGTTTCACTTTTGCAGGCTGTTCTGGAGTAGGTCTGAAATAAGTGCAGAGAACAGAAGCTTCAAAGATGATCCGAGACGTGCTTGGCCACTGAACGATTCAAGGCAAACCTTAAATCAGTTTTTGAGACATTACATCCACAAGTTACTTGACTGTCAGCCAGTAAGAACATGGTGTATGCCATTAAAACAACTGAAGTCTGACAACTACCAGCCATCAAAAATTTGACATCAGTATCTAGAAACGTAATGTGTTCTTTTGTATCAAAACAATGATAACAAAGCAACAAAACATATCCAGAGAATGACTTAATGACTTAACCCGCTGTCAGAAGCATTGCCCTGGGACTGGATCAGCCAGCCAGAGACCCAAACACCTCATTTCGGTGGACTCAGAGTAACACGGCCGGCTGCCCATTTCACTGCTATTATTTAAAGTCCTTTAAGTGTTAAGAACAGACCCGATTTCACAGAGGCCAAAAAAACATTCCAAGACTGTACAATAACTGAAAAAGGAAGTCAAATGCCACTGCGCAAGAGTAATTCCAGAGGTTAGGGAAGCTGAAGAGTTCCATATATCTATTCTAGCAGGGCTGGAGATCAGTGACAAGATTTTATGATTTTAAGTAACAATGTAACACCCCAAACTCAACAATAATCTGGAAAAGAGTTCTACAGCAATGGTTACAACCAACCATTTCAGTATGGCAATACACGTAGAGAAAACGGAATACAGTTGTTAACCTAATTCACTCACTAGATGTAAATATTTACTGGTATATCTTCCTACCATTTTGAGGGAAGTTTGTTCAATTCAAAGCAAATAAAAGCATTTGTAATTGTTTCTCTTTACCCTTCTTCATCACCAGACCACCAGGACATGGCTTCTTGCTCCTTTTCATTTTTAGGTTGGACAGTATTCAACAGCTGCACAATTTGCTCTTCCCTGCGTTCATCCATACGCACAACAGCTCTCTAGAAAAAAAAAAAAAGTCTTTTAAAAAAGTACAGTTGTCATCAACACGTACCAATTATTAACACTTAAATATCAAACTAGCGAGTCTCTGGCACGACGAGGAACTTCTTTATAAGTTTCTCCTTCCGAGGAATTCCAACCTGCAGTGACAAACACATCGTTTTCATCGCGTCAGGCAAGACGTTCGATGCGCTACGCGTTTCTAAGATAAAGGCACGGGCAGCCGAGCGAGCAGGGCAGAGCGCAGGGAGGAGACCGGGCCAGCCCCAGCCCCCGGCCGGGCGCCCTCAGCCCCCTCAGCCCCCGCTGCCGCCGCCCGCGCTCGCCCAGCGGCCGCGCGCCCCGCGCTGAGGGGAGCGATTAGGCCGGAACCTCCCCCCGCCTGCCCGCTCCCAGCAGCGCCTCCCTCCCGCCGCTGCGGGGAGCGGGACGGGACCCAGCGGGCCGGAACGCCGCTGGCGGCGGCAGAATGGGAGCGCAAGCGGTGCCCCTGCCCGCGAAGAGGGCGAGGGCCGGCGGGGCAGAGCCCGCGGCCGCCCCTCACCTGCTGCCGGTCCGTCTCCTTGCTCTTCTGGCCCTGCTTCCGCGCGTACCACAGCCCGATCTCCCGGCCCTGCGCGCTCGCCCCCCCGCCGCCGCCACGCCCCGCGCCGCCACGCCCCGCCCCCGCAGCCGCGCTCTCTCAGCCGCGGGTTCGAGTCCCGACCCCGACGCCCTCCGCCTCCCGGGGCCGCGCTCGGCACCTCCGGCGGCCCGGCCCGGCCGAAGGGCAGCGCCTCTGAGCGGGGCGGGAGCCGTCACGGCGGCTGAGAAGGGCACGGCGTTCGCCGCGGCATGGCACTGCAGTTCCCCTCCCGTGAATCTCTCTTCTTGTTTCTACTGACGGATCTAAGTTTTGATTTCCCTTTCTGAGGCTGTGGATGAGATTTTAAGGACACATCGAATGTTGGTCTCCATCATTACATAGGGGGCTACCACCCTTTCTGTGTACCAATGGGTAGTACTCCTTTTTAAAATAGAATAAACATATTTAAATAGCAACCGGTTCCAGGTCTGCTGGCTGCTGTGCTGTGTGTGGTATACTTTGTCGAAGTTCTCTGGAATGTTAAATTAAACCTTTTAAATTAGATAAAATTATTCACAGAATTATTACTCTTTCAACAGTTAATGTTTTGTTTCCTTGAATACCATCATGCAGCTGGAAATGCTTCTTCAGTCTCATTTTTACATATTATTCTGCCTTTTCTTCTTTGTTGGTATGATTCACATTCAGATCTGGCATTCTGATCTCTGCAATACAATGTTACACACTAATTTTCAAACGAAAGGACTGCTTCTTTCAAAGAAAACCATTTTGTCTTTTTTCTCTGCCTACAGTTTACCTACAGTTAGTCCTACAACTCCCTATGTAAAGAAATAAAACTAGGTGCTCGAGTTAAAGATCTGTTATTTTCTTTTTTTCCTTTCCCCTCACAAAATGCTTTATGCATCCAAGTAGCCACTTGTCTTGCTGCTAGGCTTCTCCTGTTCCATGCTTAAGGAAATGCTTATTCCTGCAGCCTTAAAACATGCAAACCGAAATCATGCCTTGTCATAGCATACATCTGTTGCCTTTTTCTTAAGGACACCTCAGGTTATGGAGGCGTGTCCTGCTTTTGGCTGGCATAGAGTTAATTTTCTTCCTAGTAGCTGGCACGGTGCTGTGGTTTGGATTTAGTATGAGAAGAAGGTTGACAACACCCTGATGGTTCAGTTGTTGCTAAGCAGGGCTTACACCAGCCAAGGACTTTTCAGCTTCCCCTGCTCTGCCAGGGGCACAAGAAGTTGGGAGGGGGCACGGCCAGGACAGCTGCCCCCAACTGGCCAGAGGGGTATTCCAGACCATATGAGGTCATGCTCAGTGTATAAACTGGGGGGAGTTGGCCGGGGGGCTGCGATTGCTGCTTGGGGATGGGCTGGGCATCGGTCAGCGGGTGGTGAGCAATTGCATTGTGCATCGCTTGGTTTGTATATTCTTTTATCATTATATTATTTGTATTATTATTTTTTTCCTCTGCTTTTTTATTAAACTGGCTTTATCTCAGCCCACGGGTTTTACTTTTTTACCACTTCTCTCCCCATCCCCTGGGTAGGGGGGAGAGTGAGCGAGCAGCTGCGTGGTGCTTCATTGCCAGCTGGGGTTAAACCAGGACAAGGTGAGTGAGAAGGCGGCCACAGGAGCTCTTCTTAGTGATCAGGGCAGTAGGTGGCAGATGACTGACAGTGCCTGTTCTTCCAAGGACGATATTGCACTGAGGTGGGGCACCACAGTGTCCTGTACAGACCTACCAGCTCACCCAGAGCTAATCTGTAATTCTACAAAATGGCACAGCATCATGCCATGGCCTTGCATAGGAGGGTTTGTGCAAGAAACATCATGTGGTCTTTTTTTAGCTATACCCAGCTTCAGGTACAGAGAAGTCTCAGAGAAGCTCGGATTTTAATTTGAATAAAGAGGCAAGTAAGGAATAGAGAGCAAGATCTCTGAGTCATCTGCACAGCGAGTAGCTGAACCTCACCTCAGGGTGAGGTTACCCAGAGAAAAGAGGGAAAAGGAGGGGACCGAGAACAGAGAGTACAAGGACTGGAGGATACTGAGGAAAATCATCTGAAAGGCAAATTACAGGAAAGAGCGTGGGAGAGAAATGAGAAATCTAGAAGGAAATATACTACTTCGTTACTTCTCCTCATCCTGCATCTGTGGCTTAATGCAGACTAGGGAAGCACACTCCACAACTTCTTGCATTTGTCATCCAATATAACAGTATTTTCACAGCATTCTTCAAAAGTCTCACAGGGACAACCAACTAAGGGGGTGTCGTTGTTTAACCCTGGCTGGACACCAGGGGCCCACCAAAGCTGCTCTATCACTCCCCTCTAACCAGACAGAGGAGAGAAAAAGTAAATTCAAAGGGCTCGTGGGTCGAGATAAAGACAGGGAGAGATCATTTTATCAGTTACCATCATGGGCAAAACAGACTCCACTTGAAAGAAATAATTAATTTATTATCAATCAAAATCAGAGAAGGAGAGGAGAAAACCTGCTAGATCTTAAAAACCTTTCCCCCCACCCCTCCCTTCTTTCTGGGCTCAACTTCACTCCCAGCTTCTCTACACACTCCCCCCAGCGGCACAGGGGGATGGGAATGGGGGTTGAGGTCAGTTCATCACACGTCGTCTCTGCCGCTTCTTCTTCCCTAGGGAGAGGACTCTTCCCCTGCTCATGCGTGGGGTCCCACTCACGGCAGACAGTCCTCCACGAACTTCTCCAACATGAGTCCTTCCCACGGGCTACAGTTCTCCATGAACTGCTCCAGCGTGGGTCCATAATTTCCACGGGGTGCAGTCCCTCAGGAGCAGACCGCTCCAGTGTTGGGTCCCCGCGGGGTCACAAGTTCTGCCGGCAAACCTGCTTCGGCGTGGGCTCCTCCCCCCACAGGTCCGCAAAGTCTTGCCAGGAACCTGATCTGGCGCAGGCTTCCCACAGCCTCCTCCCTTCAGGCATCCACCCACTCCGGCGGGGCTACAGGTGGAGATCTGCTCCACCGTGGACCTCCATGGGCTGCAGGGGGACAGCCTGCTTCACCATGGTCTTCACCACGGGCTGCAGGGGAATCTCTGCTCCGGCGCCTGGAGCACCTCCTCCCCCTCCTTCTTCACTGACCTTGGTGTCTGCAGGGCTGTTTTCTCTCCCATCCTCTCACTTCTCTTCTCTCTCCGGCTACTGAGCCGCAGACGGTTTTTTTTTCCCTTCTTAAATATGTTATCACAGAGGCGCTTCCACTGTTGCTGATTGGCTTGGCCTTGGCCAGCAGCGGACACAGGGAATACTTCTAGCAGCTTCTCACAGAAGCCACCCCTGTAGCCCCCCCACTACCAAGACCTTGCCACAGAAACCCAATACAGGGGGTAAAAAGAGCCAAAGAAAATTAGTACAAAATAAATTCTCAGAAATTTAAGAAATGTTAAAAGATTCCCTGTTGAAATATGTCACTGGCGTACCTATGCAGGCCAAACAAGGGAGACCGGCACAAGTCCTTCCAGAAGGATGGAGGGTGTAGGATATTAGATGGGAAAAAGCTCCTGCTGCTCAGGTATGAACTTTCATGTTGGCGGCACAACATTACCCTCACACAAACGAGCTTGCTTTCCAGGCTTTCTTTAGCCTGTAAGTGAATATAAATTGGGGCAATTATTATCTCTAGTTCTGTTATTTAGATATACCAGGATAGGAAACGTGACTGATGCTAATCTGAAACTAGCGTTGCCTGGAAGGAAAGGGCCCCTGGTGACCGTCGGTAACACGTACCAGCAGCCAGGGCTTACAGTACGTATCCCGTCAGCAACGTGTGTGGCCACACTCTCCGATGCCGCTTGACTTAGACACGGCTTGATGCCATTGCATCTTGTGTTAGGCTCTGCATGCCTAAGCAAGCTGTCAGAAAGCTGGCTTTGTCTGTTGCATCTCCTTAAAATTACTGAAGAAAAATGTTCTAGGATTACCTTGAATCACTTGGGTGACTCCAACAGATTTATTCTGTTTGATCCACTATCTCTCCATGATAGTGCATTTGGACACCTAAGCAGTGCACACATTTGAAATAAATAGGATTTTAGTGCCAGAGTAAATTTCCGTGTGCATGTAGCTACTGCATTTCAGCCATGTCTTTTTAACATTGTGGAAAAAACACAGATTTTAAAGAAAACATTAGAAATTCAGATGGTTTCAGTAGATTTGTAGATTTAGATGTTGGAAAGATAGTAAATGTGCATCTATTCATGTAAAGATAATTTTCTATTATGTCTGAAAAGATGTATTTCTTGAAATTATCTCAGTGGTTTGCGTATTACTGGGCCTTTTCAACTCCTTTTAACCACTGTTCACATTCAGTTGTCATCCATTTCAGTAGCACACCATCATGATGTGAAGTAATGCAGCTGTACGGAATGGTCCGTACACAGCAGCATGCTCTCAGAGAGAACAGGAGATAGTGTTCTCCTTTCAGTACTTTAAAGTGAGATTCCTTGAAGTCAAATTCCTAATGAGGAAACACAAAACCCGTCAGGTAAACACTGAGAAGGGGGAGACACAATAGGAGAGGATCCCAGGTTACAGCTCTCAATCCAATGAGTAAATCTTGCTACCACACACTAGCAGTACTGCAGTCAATAGGACTGTCTCTATGAATAAAGATTGTTTGTGCAAGGACTGAAGGTCTTTAAAATTAGTTTGTCTTATAAAACATAGAGTGTACAACATACAGGAGTATACAGATATCGGTATTGTAATTCTTATAGGAGCTCTTGCTGGAGCCTAGAAAAGCAGAATTTATTCTGCTCTGAGACATCTAAATCTGCAAAATTCATTAAGAGAGAGGAACATAACACTCAAACACTCATCTTGGAAATCATTATAGTGATACATACCGGTAAGTGAAATCATGTTCCCGAATCTATGCATCAACCGCAAATCTATAAGGGTAAAATAATGTATAAGTAACATTTATTATTTTTGATTAACTTACTGTATTTTGAAACAGTATGATGCTGTATGATGTATTTTCTATCAGGATTGGCATAGAAAATTTACATTTCAGCACCTGGCTATACCTTTTATTTCAAGAAGCACAATCCTTTGAGGCATTTGGGATTCTTGGGCCTGGCCCTGCATATTACAGATTTATTTTTCTTGTTACTGTGTTGATGTAATGTTATTCTCAGTGTACATGAGTGCCACTGAAAGGAAATTCTGACTCACTGGATATACTGCTTACCAAAGATTATCTCAAAAATTATTTCCCAGTTTCTTGTTTTCTATCCTTTGCATTATTCATCAACTCACATCCTAAGAGCAGGGGAAGTCTGGACACTGATTCAAGTCACATTTTCCAAGGGATTTTTTTCAGTCAGTTGCTGTGGTGTCTGAACAGAGATGAATCTCTTTCAAGTCACCTTCAAATGGTCATTGACAAACACTTTGCCCTCAAATGTCACGCTGTCGCTGAAATACATTAAAAGGTCAGACGGGGGAAAAACAACAGAGGAGGATGAAAAAAAATGTCCTTAAATGAAGACACCTTAACACTTACGTGACTAAACAAACCAGGAGCAAATTTTCTCAAACTGCAAGTTTTCTGATGCATTGCGGAAGGAACTGATATCTACTCAATAATTACAACTTGGGTTTTCAGACACTTAAAATTGTTTAATGATGTGAGTCATTTAGAGCAAAAAATAAAATAATCAGACATTTGTACATTATCAAATTTACACATTCATTAAATAAAATCTGTTTTATTACAGCAGTAAGACAACACTCTACAATTAGGTCAAGCTCTGGGTCACTGCTATGCAGAATTTTAATGCCTCCAAATTTTAACCCTTTGTAAATACAACCATCAGAGATTAACACAGCAGCACGTAATCTTGTTAACATAGTCCAAATCACTTCCAGGGAAAACAGAACACCTGACCAAACTAAAGTTGTGATGGACTGCACTCTCCATCACAACTTTGCTACCTTTATCTGGATTGAGTGTGTCTGCTGCTATAAAGACACTTTCTGTGTTCCTTCTACAGAACACAAAGAAAAGCAGCATATTCAGAGACAACAGAGTGTGTCTCTCTGCTCTACATGTATGGATACAGATTTATTCAATAGACTTATCAATGATTATTCCCTCTACTGTAGTTTCTTGTTAAATCTGAAATTATCACATAGCATTTTAGTGAAACTAAGAGCCTTGAGGAAATGTTTCAAGAGCCCTTGTTTTCACCTTGGAAAGGCAGCACATGGAAAGCAAAACTTGCAGCGATCCATCTCTATCACGGCAACCCGCAGTCTTCAACCCTGATTTTCTTCAGTGCTTCATCACTGTCACACCAGCACAGCCCCGCTGATTGCGACGGCTGGCCTGATTTATGTTGGTGAAGTGAGAAGGCAAGTCATCTGCTTGTTTTCATGCCTCCATATCGAATGCTCACTGCAAACAGACACAGTATTTGGCCCTTTTGCTCTGTCTGTTCAAAACCCATAAAGGAATCCTGAATAGGGTTGTGCTTATTTTCCCTTGCGTTTTCCCCAAGTGGAAAACAGGGTGACTGCAGATACTTAAATGATTGTCGTCACGCATACCTCTGGAAATTAGATCTATTCGTTAAAGAAGCAGTATAATTTTTAATTGAACTGCTGGAAGTCCTGAGAGTGTATTTACCTCTGTTTAACTGAAATGAATGACAAACTCTTAGAAAAAGAGTCAGGCAAAATGCACTGGCATTTCAAGCATATGCAGCATATTTAAAGTTAGACTTGAGGACTCCATTCACTGTTTCTGACAGAATTATATATATTATATTGAATTATATATATTATTGAATTGTTTAATTATATATAGGTTATTCTGACCGAATATATGTGGCAGAAAAAACAGTAGTGTTCTTGCTGTGATCCAGTGGGACTCCTGCAACTATCTGCAAGCTACATGCACTCTCGTGGTTGCGTTGAGAAAAGTATTAGCTTCACATGGGCCTTGAGGAGGAAGACGGCACTGTAAAACTATTCCTTGCTTAGGGACAACTCAGATAGGAAGAATTATTCAAATTAATTTTGACATCCTAGCTCTTCAAACATTTCAAATGCTGCCTTTATCTGGATTGAGTTGCAAATATTCTATAAGGTTGGGAAACTTCGTAACGTCCTAAGAGATCATGGAGGCAAAAAAAAGGGGTAACTGGCATAAAATTAACCAACATTTGTCACATTCGATCAAAGAAATTTCAACCATGAGAACACTCATAAGTTTCACAATGTCATATATACAAAATGTGCATGCTTACATTTCGACCATCCATATTCAAAGGTCTATACAATGGCCACTTACACAGGTATTACATATGAATCATGTATAGAGCAGTAGAAAATGAAACCATTTACATATCTTTTAATCCTCTACTTAGCCAACTAAATGAGCTAGTCCTAGGTTTGGGCTACATTTTTTCAGATGCATGTTTCAAGTCTGGCACATCAGTAAGAGCAGAATCACAAGTCAGCCAAAACTGTTATAACTTCCCACCTGTGGAGCTGCTCTCTCATTTTCTGTGGGTTCCCACAGACATACTGCCCAGTGCCAAAAAGCAACCAAAGCTGGGGTTTAAGACTACTTAGATTCCTTTTAGACACACAAGTTCCTCAAATCAATAGGTATATAAATAACTTGAAATTCACTATGCAAAGCTATAAAGCACCTAAGTATTTGTTATTCCGTTCATATATCATTAAAAGTTTTAACCCAACAGTGTACCCAAATAAAATTAATTTATGTGTCAGGGAAAAACAGTTGACAACATTGTAGTTGCTAGGGTTAACTTGAGTCAAGAGGAGCAATGTCTGTTAGATCAGTTTAAATGTCTAGATTAAATGCCCTTTAATTGCTGTTGCCATCTTCTTCCCGTTTTCTGTATGCTTTATTCAACATTTGTATTTCTTCCTGATAACCGCCTCTTTCCATATGCTGCTTTTTACTATTCTGCCGATGAGCTTCGACAGTGTCTGGAATTGATATGTTAATATCGCTGTCCGGATTGTTTGATGGTATGAAGAGGGAGTAAGAGGCAGTTTCCCCTAAATCACATGACACAAACCTGTTTTCTTTCCGTGAGTAACGTAAGGATGGAGACCTTACCTGTGTGGAGGACTGGCTGATATTACTGATGATTGACACAGTATCCAGGGCCTCTTCATTGTCACAAATTTCAAGTACCTCTAAATGAATTTTAACACTTGTGTCGGCAAACGTATTAGGAGACTCCTCTGGGTTTGGCTCGTGACCAACACTTTTGGATCGATATACTTCAATTTTCTTCGACGTGGGTGTTATTTTTTGCCCTTCAGTGCTTACCTCGTACGTAGATAAAGAGAGCGTTTTTCCCGTGGGTGCCTGAAGAGATACAGTTCCTTGAAATGCACACAGAGGGATAGCTAAGGCCCCACCTGATCGCTGAAAAGAGAAAGAATGACCATTATCTAATCCTAATTTATGAAGTTAGAATCCATTATAAATAAGCCGATTATGCTTAGTTTGCTAACTTATTTTACTGTTGCAGACTTTCCTTTGCAGAGTTTTAGAAACCTAGTATTTATGACTTTAAAGGGTAGAAAGAAGTGTTTTATAACTATACACTTTAGTATAAAAAGCGAAGTCCCAAGTGACTGTGACTCAGCTACAACTTATGGACACATACACGTTATTAGAATAGTCTACACTTAACGTTTCATTGCAGGCAGTCCACAAAGAGACAGCCAGCACTAGCAGGCACCTCTCTAGCTATTACTCATAGTCACCTCTAAAAGTGTTTTCACTCTGCTTAAATCAGATCAAGATACTGATCTCCTAAAGCTTCTCATACACTGACCAAATGGAGAGAAATGACACCAGAGGACTGTTCAAAACCAGGACCCTAAACTGACAACATCTATCTCCCTTGGGCACCCTGTCTTAATTAGTTTTAACTAAATTAGGTACCTGAAGTTAGATGGCTTAGCACCAAGCTGAACTTTCCAAAACAACTTGTCTGATATTATTCAAGGAACTCTTCTGTGCATTTTATTTTTATAGTGGAAATAATGTTCTTTCAATGTTATCAGTTGGAAATCTATAATAAGGATTTATAGCACCACTACCCTGACGGCCAGAGTGCCCATCCAGAACTTTGCTGCCAAACACATTTCACGGTGGTTCTAGAAGCCAATACAGGACATCTCTTCTAGAACAAAGCTGAATTTATCAGTAGAGAAATTTTTACGCACTTGAAAGCAGAGAAAGAAAATTCAGTTACAGCTCTGCGGTACTAAAGGTCATGCTCAAACCAAGAGTTTTTACCAGTTGCAATGAAAATATCAGATACTGTAAATAAATAAAGGCATTACACAAAAAATCCCTGCAAGTGCCTGCACAGAGAACAGAGGACATGGCTTGCTCCTATGTGGACGGTGGTAGCTGACTCAGTGGTAGGTTGTTTTATGTTCCCTTCTGTAGTGCTGCAGGACAGATCCTGACTCTTTCTCTCATGCTATAAAAACTCTGATTTTTAGCTGTAGAGGTTGTCCATTCAGTGACTCAGGACAGACAAAAGTGATGGCAGAAGTAGACACACACACAGCAAAGAAACACCAGACTCAGGTTCTGGAGAATCTCACTGAGGGCTCATCTACTGCTCCATCCCCATCTGCTTTGCTATAGTTGGGCTTTGACTGCTAACTGACAAGGGCAGGGATTACCATTTGAAAACTTGCTATTACTCACTAAAAAATACTATTAAAATGAACCGCAGCTTTGCCAAAAGCAGACTCCTTGGCAGGCAGTGAAGTGCTGACTTTGGAACAGGGCAGTTCACGAGGAAGGGCTGCACTCCTTTAGAGGGAAATGCACAAAAGACTACAGAAAACAGGGGAAGCTGGAGAATTCAGCTCTGCACCCACACAGACACTAGGGAGAACTGTGCACTGAGGTATTGAAAAGCTGCCAGGTAGCAAGGTGAATCACCCTGTACAGTATTCTGTGTTGCTGTTGCTATGCCGCCTTCAGGACCCTTTGCTTTGAGGATTTACCTCAAATATCTCCAGATCACATTGTTACGTGAACTGCAACCTTACTCCTATGGCACTGACATTCCCTCTCCAGCTACGGTGCCTCCCTACCTCCTTCTGCTGCTGCCCAGCAGGGCAAATCACCAGCTCAAACCTCATCCTCCCCTGTCCTTTCTCTACACACACACAGACATGTGCACAGAGACCCTCCCTAATAGTATGTCACTTTCTGGATGATGTGGGAATAAGAAACAGTATTACAGCAATCAGTGCATGAAGCGAAAAAATGACAGACAGTTGACTTATCAGGATGTGTAAGTCTGAGGCATTTAAGGAGCCTGGATAGCTCTCACATTTCTTCCTGTTCATGCAAGGGAGAGCTAAGATAAGAGAGGGAGGCAGCTGTCTAGGAGAGCAGGATATGCCTCTTTGAGTGTTGTGATTAATCTACCTGCCACCAAGGGACAAACCACAGAAACCCTGGGCTTTGGAAAGGACAAGTCTTGCCCAGGCAAGTTACAGGGGTATGCCCTGAGCTCACCCTCGGAAGCAGAAGCTCCAATATTGTCCTCCTGGGTGCTCATTTGTCTTGTGCAAACTGCGTGAATAGAGAGAGGAAGAAAAGAAGAGTGACAGAAAGACCAGGTCTAATAATTGGCAGTATGGAGAAGTGCTAGCGTTATTTCAGCACTGAAAGGACCCCTTCCACTTGGACCAGTTCTATTTAATGTTTTCTTTCTAGTAAAACTGAGAAAGCGAGTAAAAACAGAGGGGTTTAGGATACCAACTGGAAAGGTGAAATTGTTCACAGGGAGCTCGGAAGGGCAATTATTTGCTGATTATTAAAGGAAGCTGTTGTGAGACTTTAATTGAATTAGGCACAACTTTACAACCACACAGCTAAATGAAGTGCCAAAGAGCACAAAAAGGAAATTAGGTTTCATTGCATAGAAAAATCTTGCCAGACTGTGACTTAATGTCATCCTTTGACCAAGGAATTTGCCCGACAAAACTCTAGGAGCTGGCTTGCCCTGCTGGAAGGAAATCAAAGTTGTATTAGTCTCCTTAATAGATCTGTCAGAAAAAAATGGTCCTGAAGTGTTCTTCCAGCATGCAGTTACAGAGGCAGTGATCATGCTGTGTTATTGAGCCAGCAGAGGTCCTAGATCGGTGTTAGATGACAGCAGCTCCCTGTCAGCTCCTGGCTGCAGTTTGAGTACAGAGCCATGGTGGGTACCAGGGCTCCCTCAAGTGTAGCTCTCCTAAGGGTAAGCACCAGCAGCCTTTGTTTCAAAGCAGTGATGAGGGAGCTTTTCTTTAAAGCACAGTTAGGTGTTGGCACTTAAACATTTGCTGTAGTAATTAGTAATTAGGATCACTCCTTCAGGAAAGGAGAGATATGAGAATAACTGTTTTCTCAGCTTGAGGAAGCTCTTGTCCACTTGTCTTCCATCCATTGCTTACTAAAGCAACTGGAGGACAGAGCCACAAATTCAGCTCTGGGTTAAGATCAAGGGGGCAAAGCCTACTGTTCTAAGTAGGTTAGCATCTTGGATATTGCAATTGATAGAGCCTGGATACCTAACAATTTTGGTAACACACATTTTCTGTTTCTGTTGGGCACAAGCCCTACAGCTCTGTTTCCAGCCTGTCTAGTTTCTGCAATCAACATTGGAAGTCCTTTGCAGGGTCAGTTAAGTATGTCTGCATTTCTGCCTGTTAACCAAACTGAGTCTGAAGAACAGTTTAAAACAGCACTTAGATTACACAGAAAGACATCTAAAGAGTATGAAAAAAAAAAGTTAAATAAGAACCTATTACTTCAGTGCAAGGTTACCTTCTATTTAATAAAACACTGCGGATTTGTCAGATGGAACATCAAGAAGATGGAGAATATGTGTGAGGCTCCTGGAGGGAGAATGAATAAACCTTACGGGCTGGAATGGATACTCCAGTTCTGGAGAATAAGAAATTTTCCAATGACCACAGATTTAGCGACTCTTTCTGAAAGTCTGTTTTCTGTTGAGAAATCAGTATTTACTTTTAGAAGTGACCAAGTCATCTATGCCACTTCTCAGTCACTAACCAGGAAGCCAGTAAGCTATGCCATTTTCCACTAGAACAATTACAGTAGAAATATTGCTCAATTACAGACACCTTCACCTGTTTCTGCAAGTAGAGAATCCATTTGTCTCTTGGTGCAAACCGTGCACCACAACGCCATGCACTTGTGACTGTGGCAGGCGCCTGGCAAGTAACCACTGCCCTTGCAGGGAGCAGCTTTCATCACAGCTTCAACTCCCTCAATGCAGCAAGCAAGTTGCAAGGAAACCAGACTGTTAACTGCAAGCTTTGACAAAGTACACGTGTGTGAAACAACCCTGTTCATCACCAATGCAAAATGTTCAAAGTTTAAAAAAATCCCAACGATTACTTAAAGAAAGTAAGCAGCATTTGCATGATACTATAGAACTCAATAAGCAGAGTTTATTAAAAATTAAATCAAACCCTGGAATTCCATGATAGTGGAAGGCAGCAATAAAGCCTGAGGAGAGATCTAAGCCACTAAACTGAAAATTCACTGCTAAGTGCTGAGGGGAGCTAGCACTACTGTGGCTGCCCCCGAAGTGCCACAGCCCCAGGAAGACTTCTGTGCTCCATGCTGGAGGGGAGCCTCTGCGGCCACAGAAGGTGACCTGAAAGGACTCTGCACCAGAGCCAGAAAGGGGCTAGCGACCGAGAACTGGATCCAGCCCCTGAGCTCCTCAGCAATGCACAGGGCACTGACCACAGCCAGGCTCCCTCCTGGGTCCAGAGCTGTCACTCACCTTGTGCTTGCTTTGCAAGCTTCGCTCTGGAGTCAAGCAGCCCAACAGAAAAATGCTATGAAAACACTGTGAGCCCAAAAGAAGGAAGAATGTATTTCTGGTTTTATGTATAGCCAGGTAAAATTGACTATTACTGGAATTACTTTCAGTATAAACTACTATTAACGTGAACAGAATGTGACCCTTATCTTGTCCTTGATATCATCGCTAAATATCTGTGTTTGCTTCTTATGACACATTCATGGCAATAAATAGGAATCTACTAGCAAACCAGACTATACTGGTACATCCTGTGAAGAAGTATTTTATCTTCCACTCCCATTGTTGCCTACAGTTCAGCTTTCTGATTTTAAGCCTTACAATGCAATTTAATTCTAAAGCAGTAGGAAGAGGAAGCAATTTGAGTAGCACTTAACAGTGGCCTTCAGTTCATCCATACAGTTCCCGTATCTCATCTCTGCATTATCTTAGCATGAACAAGAGCATCCACAGTTGTAGTTGATTCATTTTTACTTCAGTGAAAATAGAAAGAGATCCACCATGCTGTTTTTGAACATCTGCCATCTCACCCTCCACAGCCTGGTTTCAAAATGCTTTTTGAAAGCTTTGCTTCACCGACCTCTTTCCACACCCTTTGCCCACACAGTTTGTATTCCTGTATTTAAAAGAAAGCCTAGTTTCTAAAAGAAATACACATATTAACTCCTCCCACACAATTTATGTTATGCATTCTCTTCTTAAAGCACTTCTACACAGACGTTTTTAAGAAGGTACAGAAAACTTACAGCCACTTGTTTCTTGGATCATCTTCAGAAAGACATTTTGATGCCTTCTTGACAATGCATGCAGGAATCAGGCACTATCATAAAGGTAGAGAGCTTTGTGAAATAAAATAAAACCCTATCTTTTCAACCAAAGTGCCATTTTGCAGCTTTTGTGTCTCAGCAGTTTTGCAGCCTATTAGATACACGCATATGATTATCATTATTCTGGAATAAAATGTAGAAATTTTTCTACAGCTCCAATACTGTGTTTGTTATATCAGAATTAGTTATATGAGGATTTGTAGTACTATCACAAAGACACCCCACAGCTGAGGTGCATTCTTTCTAACTCTCATGCATCCCATACCAGTTTGGCATCCATGGCAACTACACAGGAGAAGGAAGCCTTGCTATCAACAATTCTGATCCTGTGAAGTGAAGACTTGTCTTTATGAGACCTTACTCACTCTCAACTAGGAGAGGTGAAGGAAGGATCAGACACTTATCTGCTTGAACACCTCTGTTGTGGTTTAACCCAGCAGGCAGCTCAACACCACACAGCCGTTTGCTCCCCCCCTCCTCAGTGGCATGGGGGAGAGAATTGGAAAAAACTAAAATCCCTGGGTTGAGATAAAGACAGTTGAATAAAACAGCAGAGGATGATGATGATGATAATAATAATAATAATAATAGTAGTAGTAGTAAGAATGGAATATACAAAACAAGCGATGCACAATGCAATTGCTCACCACCCGCTGACTGATGCCCAGTCCATGCCCAAGCAGCAATCACTGCCCCCCGGCCAACTCCCCCCAGTTTATACACTGAGCATGACCTCATATGGTATGGAATACCCCTCTGGCCAGTTGGGGGCAGCTGTCCTGGCCGTGCCCCCTCCCAGCTTCTTGTGCCCCTGGCAGAGCAGAGGAGGCTGAAAAGTCCTTGACTGGTGTAAGCCCTGCTTAGCAACAACTGAACCATCAGTGTGTTGTCAACCTTCTTCTCATACTAAATCCAAACCACAGCACTGTGCCAGCTACTAGGAAGAAAATTAACTCTATGCCAGCCAAAAGCAGGACAACAGCAGATTTAAAATTAAGACTGTTCTGGTTCTTATATCCACTTACAGATACTTCTCTGCATGCACACATGCATAGATGCATACAAGTATTTATTCATTGTACACACACACACACACACACACATATATATAAAATATTTACCTTTTTACAATTAATTTCTTAATTTCTGGTAGGATTGAAAGGTTTCAATTTGGGAATGCTCAAATGTTTCAATTAAAAAAATCAGAGCATTTCCCCAAACAAAACATTCTGTAAGCCAAAATCACTATCTTTATGCTGTGGCCAGCTTTGACTGAATACCACAAAATATCTGCTGGGCCTCATAAAAGTTGCAGTCTAGCACTAAATCTGAGCTATGCCTCTGCAGGACTGTTTTCTGCAGGTTTGCATCACAGAAACAGCAAGTTGGTAATTTTCAAAGTTGCTTAATATATATCCACATGCATTTCATCACTCGGGAACGCTGCAGGATCTCTAATGCCATGACGTTTGCCAAGAGCTCCTGCCAAAAGGAGCTGACCCCTTCCTTGCCTGGTTTTACTTTTTGTGGAGACTGTTTATTTTCATCACGTCCTACTACAGGGCATACACCCTCTGTAGCTTCTGCCCAAGATGGCTGGAGGCTATTCTGTCTGTTAGAATCTGGGACAGAGATTTCACTGGAGAACTACATGTACCAGCACATGCATTTTTAACAAGCAGAGACAAAAAATTACAATGAAATAAATCAGAAATGTACTTGTTCCTTAAGGAGTGCTCATGCATTCTGAACAGAGAAATCTCTGTATAATTGATAACGCAAATCCTTTCATTATTAAATTAAATTATCCACCTTCCAAATTTCACAGAAGACTGAAAGTATTTGTTGCTATGACGCAAACCTTCCTCGTAATCACTGGAGTTTAAGATGGGGCTCCCTTGTCCTGTTCCGGCTGCCTGAGCAGAGTTGGAGCCAGTTCCCGGGGGGAGGATACTGCCACACAGGGGAGGCTTCAGCCCCTGTGGAGGAAGTAACTGAGCCCCACAGCAGCTGGGCAACAGGCCCTGGCAGAAAGGTTTCAGTTTGGAAATGCTCAAAGCAGTGAGAAAGGGCCCACCAAGAGCCATCTGACTTACAGTTTTTAAATGATCCTACTAAGGCCATTTATGGAACCTAGAAACACCACAGTCTTCCCTGAATAGAAAATAAGTTCTTAATCCCTATGGCTTTTTTGAGGGGAAAGGGAAGGAAAGGGGAAGGAAACTTTTACAGAATCTGTTATTGTATTCCTCCTTGCATACTGGCAGAAACCAAAGAAAAACACCCTTTTCTACCTGGTTTGCCATGAAATAGTTATACTTACATGAAATATTAATAAAGGGGTATTAAGCTGCAAGTATACTCGAAGAAAATTTTAATTTCATCACTTGCCAAAGCAGAGCCTCCCAAGGGTGTACAGCATTCCCTGTGCTTCCCGTTAGAGAACCCTGCAGCGGTTGATCAGCAATTTGCAGAACTGGGCGCTTATGGAAAAGTCAAGAGTGTATGACTGTAATCAACTTCTTTGAATACTGTTTCTGATGCATTTACATGTGATGTTCAAAATAATTTAAAACTCTAGTTTACAAGTGATCAAGAATTATTCTGCTAGAAGAAGACTAGAACATTCTTTAAGGCTAACACATTCATATTTCAAGTACCAAACATTGCTACATATTTTTCATATTTTATATTAAGTGTAACTGGATTCATCCTGTTATAAGGATCTTAAACTCAGCAGTCCCAGTTCTCCAGTGCTTAGCACCTGCAGAATACATCGTCCACTCTGGATAAGCACACACTTCCCAGGATCTCCTGGTAATTTTTTGTTTCAGGGAGCAGATAATTGCACAGCAGGGAAAGGAAAGCCTAAACGGCTCAATTCTCCAAACACGGTTATCAGTTAATACTTTATCTCCTAAGAACAAAGCTTACACTGTTCCAGAAGTGGATCCTTAACTAGGTAATGCTTGTCAGCAACTGAAATCAAAGATAAACTCTTCAGAGCCTCCCTGACTATGCAAGAAGGCTGCGTACTCAGACATTTGAAGTTTCAACTAGTTGCCCAGACATGGTTGCCTAGTGCCATGAGAAATGCCATAGAGGATTCAAGATATCCTCAAAAAACTTTCAAATATAACAGAGGACTAATGGGAGACCTACAGCCTCCTGAGGCAGCAGCTGGAGGCCAAGTGGGACACCCTAAGACAACTCAACTGGTTCTACATGCCGGTGACTGGGCAATGGACTCAAGCACAAGGTAGTTTGTAGATTCTCCCTCACAATTCCTAATTTTCAAATGTCATGAATCAAAGGCCCTGTAATAATAATAGGTGTAACATTAGTGTTACAGTGAAGTAGAGATCGTATTAGAGTGTGTATCTCTTCTATAGAAAAGGTAGGAGAGCTCTGATGCGAAGTCCCAGAATGGAGAGAGACTCTCCCAAGCCTCATGAATGGCAGCGGTAGAGACAAGAACAGATGGCAGGTTTTGCTGCATCCCAGTCCAATGCCACCCCCATTGGGCCACGCCGCCTTCCCAAAGAGAAAAATCAGCAATCTAAATAAAGCTTTAATGAGTTTGCATTCCAAATTACTTTGGTAGAATACAGCTCTAGCTGAAAAGTACTATTTTTAGAATGTTTCCAGTAAGGATTCCGACATTTCTTTCCAGAGACAATGTGTTTTCTGTTTATTTTAAAATAGAGGCTTAGCCTTCCACTTCCCTAAAAATAAGAATTAGCTGCAGTAAAATTAATTACTGCAATGATTTGCCCTTGAGAAGCTGACTGCAGTAAATTTAGAGCTAACAGGGTATGACAAGAATAGACAAGCTCACCTCAGATGACCTGAAAACCAGTATTTGTCATTGGCCTGCCCACTGTGGACAGACCTTTATTTGGAACGAATTAGTAACAGAAAGTGCAACAGAGGCATCCAAGGTAAGAATACTTGCATCTACATAGCAGAATTTCTGTACCCAGTTGTCTGGGGCTAAAGTGAATGAGCTCAACAGAAAGCCCTTTAATATTCCACAAATAATACCTATGACACCTTTAGTGACTTCCTGCAGTATGGGTGCTGCATGGACAGAAGCTCAAAGGTGCCTGGCTTTAAGGCCATTCAGATGACTCCATGGCTCTCCTTACTGCTGGGCTTCGTGGGAGTCATCTGCCACGAGCTTCAGTTTGTGGTCTGTAATCACTGATGTCCTACAGAAGTCTAGATGCTCTGCACCTACTTATGCTAAAATTTTTATGACCAATCTATATTTTCATGTAAAGATTTGCTGTTTCAAATCTATTACATTTAAATAGTCTTCCACACAGACAGAATAGCTGTTTTTATAAGAAACAACTCTCTTCAATATGGAAATAGGCTTGCCTGACGGGATTTTCTGAAATGTCTGGCTTTCACCAAACTTCTCACCTTCTGGACACCTGTCTCACATCCTACACTGACCTTTCAAAAATAACTGGCAAAACAGGAGTGCCTGTTTTAATTTTTATGTTTGTTATAAGATTTTTAGAACAAGTACAGACTTGATCCTTATATAATTCTCTGCATTTGTTCTCACAACACAAGTGTGAGATATTTATGACAATTTCTAATAATTTATTTGCACTTTCAGGTAAAAAACAGTGTGCAGAATGAAAATTTCAGTTTTAATTATTTGCATGAAGATAAATATTTGGGGTGTGCATGAGAAACAGATATTATTCAAAATCTACACTAGACGAACATTTGTGAAGTCATGCACCTGAAAATATAAAAATGCCAGCACTGTGGCTACCTGGGTAAATTAATTCTGGCTCTTGTATTTCTATCTTGTGTGGTTTTCTCATGTGGTACAGTGGACGTGGGCAACAACTGACCATGCAATTGAAGGCTAAGGTCATGGTCTATGGGTATAACCATGTTCATGTAGAGAGGTAGGTGGGGAAGCTACCTGAGGTTTTAAAAGCAGAACTATGAGGCCTGCACTGCACTGAGGCAACCAGCTCGCTCCTAGCTGTAAAGAGCGCTCCATCCCTGCATCGCCATTGCACTGTGTCAATGAGTCTCAAGTAATAAGGGTTTTGTCAGCTGGACCACAATTAAAGCAGTGTTAGTGCCCACAGAACTGACATTTCCTGCTTTAGAAAGGTGCAACTCTGCAATCTACATATCACACTCTAAAGAACATGGCTTTTGCATGGTTATGTATTTCTGCCAAAGCTTTCCAGACATCAGCGATTGAAAATTACTTCTTACAGTCTTGACTGACGGGGCTAATTGCATTATTAACTGTCTGAAGAAGGTCGGTATTGCAGAAGAGGGAAGAGGTCTACTGGGCAGCATGTGGTGCATACAGAAATCAGAGGTTGGGATGTCTGGTCCAGCTCTCTCCATCATGTTGCTACCAGGGATTGTAGTGCCACTCTTTGCACAGGAGAGAATCTGCTAACATGCATTCTCTTTTTAGTAATAGCTGCAAAACTGGGCCTTACCCTTTTCATCAGACTTGGTAAAGTTTATTTGACTTGTGTACTGCCAGTCCTGGAAAAAAGTTCTGAGATCATTTGCAAGCATCGTACTAACAGGCTGTCTGCTGAGCTGCAAGTATTGTAAAGTTAAATTGAAATGGTGTTTTTGCTTACCAGGAAAATATAATGAAGAAAAATATGTTGAAGAACAGCACAAGCCTTTAAAAAATGGAGAATCCATCAGCCTACAATGTAATGGCTTTATTAGAAGGTGTCTAAATTGCACTGCTTTTGTAACTCCTACTCCATTAAGTGGCATTAGAGTCAACGTACAAGGATCCCTTGGTCAGTGTGATACTGATTTTGTTTGTAGCATTGTCTGTTCTCTCAGAGAAAGAACACTGATATCAATCAGTGGCAGCTTTTTGCAGGAATGATTCCTTTAAGAGTCTCTGACATACAGTGTCATGGGTCAGCTTCACAAGGCTTATTTATCCTCATTACTTCTCCACAGCCCATTTTTTTCTTTCTTTTCTCTAGTTCCATGTGTCCATGTATACTTGTATCTAGCATTCATAAAAACCTGTTTAAGCAACAGATCTGAAAGCTGTTGCTTATTTATCTGAACCAAACAGAATAAACAGCAGCCATAGGAAGCTAGCTGCTTCACACTGGGGTGCCAGACTGAGGGAAGCGCTATAGATCTTGTCTATATTCAGCCTTGCCCTGCCGGGCAAATGTTTCTACTCTCAATATTTCAATATTTGTGCAATTCAACAGAGTGCCAACTGAAATTTAACTGTAAGCAAAGAGTCAGAAAGCATCGCAAGGACCGCACCACTTTGTCCCACCTGGAGCAAAGTTAGAAGGTGATGGTGAAATGCTACATAGAATTTCTAACCAAGGAAACACCACCTGCAGGAAGAGACCAGATGAGAACATCGCAGCAGATTAGCATAGGTACAGTTGTATAGGCCAGTGGAAAGCAAATACAATCTTAAATCCATTCGTAACTCAGCTTCTGTGCTGTGCCTGGTGTTTGCTGGAATGTTTACAACTTTCCTGGAGTGAGAAAGATCCTGTGTATTTATCATTGCTAAAAAAACCTTCAAACTGCAGACATACAGAGATACAGTGCTGACTCCTCCTAAGTGAAATAATTTACACAGCCTCCCCCTCTTTCTCTTTGCAGGGCACATAAGTAAGTTCTAAACAGGGAGCCTCTTGAAAGAGTTTGCTTGAGGCAACCCACAGATGAGGTATCAAGCCAAAGAAAAAAGTAATCAGAAAGCCTGTAACATACTGCAAGCCTGGGAGATTTTTGTTGCCTGAAGGCACTTAAGTATAGGCAAAAAAATACATGACATATTTACACTCAATCTCTTTAGGAAATGGAGATACACTGGTATTTTATGAGATGTTAAAGGTATCTTTCAAAAATGCAGCTAAGCAAGAGTTAGAAATGACAAGTACCATTTTTTCTCTGTCTCTCAATAATAGCTAGCCTATATAGGTATTAAATAAAACCCGCTGCCTCATTCTCCTTTCATGCCACTTTTATTCCAGAGAAATCACTTTGATGGAGTAACTCTTTACTCACAGAACAGACGATGAGGAGACAACCAGCTACAGCATCATTACTATCACTCCAAGGTAGTGCCATCTTCCAAGTAACACACAGAAAATCAAAGGCATCACACAAATTGTCTGGCACCCTACTCTTCAAAAAGCTAAATCAAAGGATTTGATAACTTTCTCGTTGCTTATTTAAGGTCTGAAAATAACAGAATAAAAATACTGCTCTCACAATACCAATTAAAATGGGCGGCCTTCTGCAAGTATCACTTGTTACTTAGAGGGTGAAAAAAAAGTAATGTAGGGAGACTTCTTATCCCTTGTTTCCCTGAATCACTTCAGGCAAGTGAGCAGTGCAGGCCAGCTGGCATGCACTATCCCGCCTCTCAGCAGACAGCACTAAAAAATACTCAGGTCTGCTAAGAGTTGCCTTTCCCTGAAGTACTGGAGTGGCTGCTGGCATCAGACATACGAAATACCAGCAGTTTTTCAAATAAAAGCTTTATGCAGACTGTGACAAAACCCCACTAAATATAACGGAATATTCACCTGACTAAAAGCTGGGAGGTTTGGACTTGGAGGCTCTTTGGATCAGACCCACTGTTGACTAACCTTGGTTTTTACAAACTTTAGTAAAACGTGGTTGGAATTTTTTTCTCCATTTTGATAAAGTTTGAGTTGCTAAAGGTAACCTACCCACATCTGCTTCTGACCTTCCAACTTCCAAAGCCAGCACCCAGTTTATTACCTGAGGTAAGAGGTTTATTTTATTGGGGAGAGTTGTACTTTTTAACACTATTCCAATATCACGCCTCTGCTGACATGCAGTCAGCAGGTCAGCCTGCAACTCTCACCCCTCGTACAGTGCATGAAGAGGCTGTCAGTGAGGACCACCTCTACAGTAACTGTAGGACTGTGTGTTTAACTATGAAATCCTAATGCCTTTATCTCACTATAAGAATCACATAATTTTAAAATCAGCAAAGACAAAGTTATATTCACAAGGATCCAGTTGCATGTGTTATTGGTAGGGTTTAAATATCAAACCACAGTCCTAAATGCTGGCCAATTTTCTTTCAGCTGAAACTAATTATCTTTTCTCAAGGTGGTTGACCAGGTTTTAGCCAAGCACACAGGTTTTCACATTTTAATTCTTAGTTATAGTGCAGCTGAGCGGTTTGGTCATACCAGAACACCAGACACTATTTCCAACTGTACCTGACCTAACACTGAGAGGAGACCAGCAGTCCTGGTTCTTTACTCCATTAATTTTGCAACAGAGATGCAAAGCCTTTCACTGGATCGTTACCCTTATTGAGCAGTGCAAACCACCTTCAAGTAAGATGGAAATCATCACACAAAATTCAGGAAGATTTCAGCGAGTCCTTTGCCTCACAGGTTTCTTTTACTATTAAGTGGTATGCACACTGGGCCAATCTGCCCAACATATGCTGTAAGTTTGAGGTAGCAAAATAGGAAATCTAATGTTTCCTCATAACGGAGAGAATAGCACATATGACCATCAGCATGATGACTATAACCATTTAACACCTCTGAATACCTCTCACTATAGAAGCAGAACTGGGAGGAAAGATGGCTTTGTAGGACAGAAACATAAGGGGGCACATTGCCAGGGCATGGCGTGTGGTTCAGCCTCCTGACTGCCATTAGTGTCAATGGGAAAAACACAGCTATGTCCCTAACCTCAGGATGCAGCCCAAGAGGGTATTTTTGCCTGCAAATGCTACAATTTAGTACACAGCACTGCACCCAGTATTCCCACCTCTGCCTTCATTTCATCAGCACAGCCGCAGCCACATGCTAGCTTTGCAGCAGGACAAGATTTATAGAAGCTTTATTTTGCATTCATCTTCCCCGGGTTGAAAAAGAGGCAAACCCAGAGCTTCTAGGTGAAACGGCTGAGTAAATTTACTGGAAAGTGCTAAAGAAAAAAGAAAAAAGTGGATGTGACATGGTAGGAAGCCACTTGGGGGGAGGGGTGACAATTTTCACTTCTTCATGTACTGACATTCAGGAAGGTATGTCAATCCAAAGTCTTATAATATGTAAACCAGTAGTAAAGAAATATATGTCCTCACTGATGTGCTTTACACTTATGCCATTTTGCTCCTTCTACTTGCTTCTCAGTCACCGGGAGCCACGTTGTGATGTCTCCCTTCAGCTGCCATCAGGTTTTGTTCTGCTGAAATGAATGTTCTGCCACTTCCAGCGCTTCTACAGTAGAGCAATGTATCAGGCTCTGGCTACGAAAATCAAAGAAAAGTAGAAGAAAGGCCAAACACAAACCAAGGAAATTGTTGCACTTCTTTAGGACTGTGATATAATATGGATAAAAGCATTTTTAAAAGGAGTTTCAAGGATGGATTTACTGCAGCAGCCTAAGAGAGGAGCTGTATCTTCCCCGTCCTTCCTAGCACCTCCTTTTGTATGTGTCCTCTCTCCTATAGCACAGAAAGGCTCCACCAGTCCCCACCACTTCCACCCCATCCCTATCCCCATCCCCCTCCCAGCATTGAAGTCCTGGCAGGAAAACTCCTGAAGTCTGCCTCAGGCTCAGCCTCAGCCTCATCTGATCAGACATTTCTTCCTACTCCACCCAATGGACTGCCAGCTGATAGGACAAAAAAAGTAACAAACAAACACTGCATCTCTACTGGCTTTTTGTGGCATTGGTGTTGAGCTCCTTCCAGAAAGCGAAGACAAAACTGTCTCTAAACAGGCAACTGGCAGGCAAAGGATCTGCTGTCATTCAGAACCATATCAGGCTTGAGTTTTGCTGGATATTATAGCTATGCTGTGACTGGAGATTGTAGCAAGCAGGAGCTCATAGCACCGCTGGGCTATATGTGTATTTTGCCCCAGCTTGACTTGTGGGACGCTCAGTAGAGTTTATCCAGATGATGTACAGGACAAAGCTAAATTCCACTTTCCCTCTATATTCTCAAGAGGATTCAGTACTGGCTGAGCAAGCAGACTCCCATCTCCAGCTCAGCAGAGAAGAGGAGAACTGGGCACTGCAGAGTGCCTGCTACTTCACACAGCGTTTTCCTCCCTGGAAGAGGGAACGTATTAGAGACAATGCAGTTCCAGGAGCCTAGACCTCCAGTTTTAGTACCTCAACATTGTTTGTATTACATGCATCTGAGTTTCAGGAGAAACCAGTGGATTGTCAGCAGCATAAATCCGCAGGGGTAGAAGAGCTGCCTGTGGAACTCAACCCACTACATCAACTCCTAAGAAATTTTAAGACCAGAATGCGGATCAACTCTCAGTGAGAACAGCAGTGTCTATGATCAGGCAAGGGACCAACTAATTTCCATGAGATGAGGTCAATTCTTTTTAATGGCTGTCTGCAAAAAAACTGCAGGGAACTTTAAAGTACTGCCAGTACAGGCAGAGCTTATAACAGATGTGTTGCAAAATAATCAGAGGTTTTGTTGGTAAGTAGAAGGGAAAACACAGTCTGCAGGTTGTTTCTGGAAATGAAAAACAGAGCGCTTCATACCTGCTCTTGTGGTAACTTTTGTGGTCTGTTAAAAGCTTGAAGAGCAGCCTCTGTACAGTCACTAGAATTGGCTAATAGCACAAGACTGGGTGAGGAACTGGAATAAATTAGTGAACACTAAAAAAAAAAAAAAAATAATGGTATATAGTACCAAAACCTTCAAAAAAGAAGGTTAAAATAAGAAGATAGATCTTTCTTGAACTGTACTGCATTTGACCAGCACTATTTCAGTGGCTTTGGAGAGTGGTTTTTGTCAGAGCATACATAAAACCCTTTCACTCTAAACTACATTCACGTGTATGACTGAACTTTTTCTTTCCCGTCCTGCTTTTCTCTCTTTTTATCCCCATTCTGAGTAAACAGAAGCACAAAACTAACAGCTGCAAGATCTCGTCACCAGTTCTCTGGTAACACAACTTGCAAGGCAACATAGAGCTAGTGCAATCCCTGCTGCCCCCTCAGAAGCAATGTGCCGGCCAAGCACACCACATGGAATGCAGCTGCACTCCATCTCCCGAGTAGCATCATCATTTTAATGTTATCAGATTAATGTATTTCTACCTCCAGATCATTACAGATACCTAAAAATATAGGCTAATTAACCAGTGTAAGATAAATCAACATGTGTGTACGCACACACACACACACAAATTTCTTTTAAAAATGTTTTCTAACTCAGTGCCAGAAAAAATCTCATTCACTCCCATGAACTCTCAAATTTGACATGGCCTTAAGGCGTTCTGCCGCAGAAGTATACATCCTAATTACATCTCCTTACATAAGCAATACTAAATAACAGGGTCTACAGGGAAAGCAGAATTTATTTCAAGTTAACAGTTTACCTTTTAATGATTTCATGGCTTTTTTAAATAACATAAGGCGACACATCTGCGTGTTTCAGACAGGTCCCTCAAAAAAACCACAAGCATGGATGTGCTCTCTCGTGGGGGAGAAGGAATAGAAATCACGTGGGTCACAGGAGCCAAACTGCAGGAATGCAGAAGTGAAGCTAGAAGAAGCTAAGACTGGAGGAGAGTCACATGGGCAGCACCTGCAGGACCGCTGTGAGCACGGCTGATGGAAAAGTTTTAACAGAAGTTTTTCTTTGAGCACTGAGTATAAAAGCGTGCTCTTTTTGAATAAAGCTGATTCTGGTTGCACCTCCGACTGGGGTCCATGCCTCATACGCTGCACTCTCTTCTGTGGGAGAAGCCCTCCCTGCCTTTCCTTTCCCCTTATACCCATCCCTCTACTGAAACAGCGATCAGACTATTCTGCACAGCCCGCTCCGATTCTTGTCACTGCCACTTGTGCCAACAGCTTCCTCAAGCCAGGCTGTCCCCCAGGTAACTTTTGCCATTTGAAGGGCTGAAGCAGTAGGTGACCTTGTAAAGGATAAAACTTCTGCCACAGGTACCGTGAGGAGGGTTGGTGTTGGGTTTGTTTCCAGACCACAGCACACTCAGACCGGACTGTTCTCCAGTATTTTGCTTCTGTTCCTCCTGAGCTTTCTCAGAGAAACTTTGGGCAATTATTCTTTCATGAAACGATGCTTGTTCAAGCCTGCTTTTATTTGCATGCTACATCTCATCTGCCTTTTCTCTCTCCTCTCCTCTTCAATCTGCAAAGTGGCTATGAGAAGGATTAATAAAAAGGCATGACAGCAGGCCCTTAGAAAGCTGGTGACACCCAGCTCATTTCTGCTGACCTGTGCGGCACAGGAAAATGCCGTGGCCAGCATCAGGCAAAGACTGAGGCAGTTATCTGGTGCTTCATCTGCACAGCAAAATCAATGCTGATGCACTGATGGAAGCAGTAGGATTATGTTGTAAAGGGTTTACTGGTCCTGCTGCTAAGAAATATTTGTCCTCTGTGAAAAATCTGTGTGCCTGGCTAGCTGCTGCTTGGAGATCAGGATGAGACTACTGCACCTTTTTGGCCCTGACCAAAATGTTCTGGTTTATTGCACTTGGCAGAACAGTTTTTATTCCAAATGGGACACCTGTCAGCTACAGCACTGCACATCGTATTACTCATTCAACTGCAGCAACTCTCACAATGATTTCTTCAATACCTGGATGAAGTTGACTGTAGTTCTCCCAACTGTGACTTCAGTCAGCATAGTATTTTCTAGATCTGATTGCTACAATGCTCTCCATTTTGCTGCAGAACAGCAAATTGGTTGGTTGTGTGAGTAAAACATTCTCTCCTTGAACGTAAAGGAGCACAGAGACACAGTGGCAGGAGGGGGAATGCCAATAACAGCATCAGGGAAATGAAGCCCCCTAACCCAGCTGCTCGCAGGGAGCTCTTAATTTCAAAAGCTTTCAAGCCAGGTAGTACAACAGAAATTATAAAGAACTTTAATGTGAGAAAAATGCATTCTCATTTTCTATAAGACAACTCACTGTCCATTTTTCAACAAGTATGTGCAGAAGGACTGAGATTATGTTTTTTTCAAGTTCTCATGCCAAGCATCTATGCCCTTTGCTATGGGGAAATTCAGCATGTAAGGACACATTTACCACATCACTTAACAGCTAAGCTGAAAATCCATGTGTAATTGCTAGTCTTCCTCCTACTGTAGGTTATTACAAGTCCTGCGTATTGAAAAGAAAGCTGGAAGTACTCTAATAAGAACATCTATATTTATTTCTGTGATCAAGCATTTATAGTCTGAAAGTACTAAAGATGAGGAACTTTTATCCTGTTAGGGTAATCATCCATTTCTTTGTAAGGTTTGGTATCTTCTCCCTAGTTGGATAGCTTAATTGACAAATTAAGCAGAAGTACATGGTCAATAAATGCTAGGGAAAGACTCCTTTTTTAACAAAGGTGAGAAATGGAGAGTGGTGAGGAGAAAGTGACTTTTCTTAGATACTTAGGGACTTCCAGACAGGATAAATAAAAGGGGTGGCTTTCAACTTATTTAATGTTTGGCCCAAATTGATCTTTCATCCAACATACATCTAAGAAATGCATTAAAGTTATTTTTACAATGCTTGTTGGAGTTTCATATTCTGCCCTTTTTCAGCAGCAAAGCAAATGTCAATGCTCTGAAGCCCTGGAAGCTCATGCTGAATGTCAGAAACACTGAGATCTGTAACTTAGAAGCCTTGAACTTTTAGACCATAGGAGCCTTAATACCTGGCAACTGCACACTGAGTTATAACTTGGAAAATCCTCAGAAAAGGATAAATTGGGATTCCTTGTAATGCAAGTAGTGAAGTAGTATGTCCAAAAGTGACATATAAAGCCCCAGGGCAAATAAAGCCATCCACATGAAGTCATTGCCAGCTGCTTCCCAGAGAGATGCTCGTACCTGCTGTAATGGAAGTCACAGGTCTAGCAATTTGAAATGACAGCCATGGGAGATGGGAAAAGAAATTTTAAAAAAGTTTTTTTTAAACACCATCTGGCAACTACTGCAAGGAAAGCCACAGCTAATGATGAACCTAGTGATATACTGACTGTATTAACTAAGCTATACATGGCACGCAAGGGGTTAGCTAGAACTAGTAGATTAAAACCAGGATGAGTCATCATTTACTTCTGTCCACAAACACAGTAGTTCATCACTGCACACTGCAACAGAGCAAACACTTGCTTTTTCATGAAAGCGATGATCAATCAGATCTGAAATATCAAAAAAATTCCTACTTTGACTCAATGTATAAAATTGTGTTTATCAGAGGGAGATGGGATTCCCCTATTTAGATACAAAATACATCTTATACATCTTACCTACATATGTGCCAAAGGTCCAGAGCAAGTTGATCAGGCTTTGAAGTCAGCCCTGCTTGGAGCAGGAAGTTGGATTAGGTGACGTCCAGAGGTCCTTTCCAACCTAAAGCTTTCTGCAGCTCCTGTCTTGTGGACTTCACATAGGCTCTTACCCCACTCCCACCAATTGTAATGCCAACTGTCTACTGAATTCTACAGTGCACACTCAAACTCTCACAGTTTAGTTAACACTCAGCCAGGCAGACTGGCTTTGGCTTCTGACTTCATCATGCCCCAAATTCCTGCCTCCTGCATCACCTCGGGATTGTGGTGGGAGGAAGAACTAAGGTTCTAGGCATCAGCAGGTATCAGAATTCAAATAAACAAGGAGACACTGTACTGACTGTGGAGTTCACTGAAGTGACATGTTGGAAAGATTAACAGAAGCCATGGTTCTGCAGGGAATGTCACAATGTCACAGTCCTAGAGAAAAACTGAAGATACGCTTTTCCTGTGGCTAATATAAACTTCTCACTGTGCAAACATAGCAGAAGAAAAGCAGTAATTTTGCCACATACTACAAAGGCTCCTGAAATTTAATCAAATAAAATGAAAAATCAACCTCAAATAGCATTACTATTTATTACTCAAATAGTAATAAAATACTTTAAAAAAAATACTTCAGTGTTCTTTGGTATAGTCCTTTTGCATGTGTTTCCTGGTTGCTCATGCATGATAAATTGAAAAGCTGATACTGGCTCCTTTTGGATTCCACCAAGGGAAACTTCCAAAGGTGAGCAGGCAGAACTGTCATTTTAAGTTGTCTCAGAGTCAATTTACAGAAGCAATATGAGCCTCTGGCTATGTCACATATAAAACATTAAAACCATACTTATGTATACACAGAACTGCCCTGTTTTATCTTGAAAATGTGTATATATCTATGCTGCCAGAAGACTATTATATACACTGTTAATGCAGACCAACACTGTGTACTGGAGTATAAATGCCATAGCATGGGAAAGGCGCACACAGAAGGAGGAGATACAGTATTACCTCTTTTCACTCCTTAGGCCACTCTGAGACACTTTTTAGAGTCCAGTGTGTGATGAAAGCAGCATGTACATTCCACAGGGATAAACAGCTGCTGCTCTTTTTAATTTCCACTACAGATATCACACTGCAAGGTCATCTGGTGCCTCACGCCAGTGTTTGGCCTTTGGTTCATAATCATGAATTTTTAGGAGACACAAAATCCTCATACACATTGCCTGCTTAACAGACAGTTGACAAGGAATGGCTAACAATCTTTCTCTTCTTTCATTAAGAGCATTCAACCTGCAGTAGTTGTGACATTTTGCCCCTTAAACAAACACTGATTATAGAAAATAAAAGTAAAGCTTGCCAATTCTCCTTTAAGCCCATGTTCTTACATGAGATAATAGCTGCCCTTTTGCTGGATCCAGTTTCAGTCTGCTACTCTACAAATGACAGTTTCGGGCAATTCTCTCACAGCTCTTCTTTAGTGTGGAGCCCAACTCCAGGCAGCAGTCAGTGCACACCCTCCCAGTATGGGCACTAACAAGGTTAGTCATGGCAGAACCAAAACACCTCCAAGCTGAGGAAATCAGTGATCCTGCTGGTCTTGATATGCCACTATTGGCATGGCAAGGAACAGGCAAATGAAGACTCTGCAACCTGGTAACTGAAAGAAAGTCCCAACTTTTGTGGCAATGGTGGTACATTCAACAGGACACACCTTTAGATGAAAGTCACATAGCAAGATTGGAGCTCTCTCTATTAATTTTAGACAGTATGTCCTTAAAGGCTATGGTTTTGATATTTCTTCTACTAAGCTGTGAAAAGCTCTGTTGGCTTCAATACAGTGCACAGCAAATGTGAGAGCAGAATCAGAACCTCTGTGCAAAGAACTACACAAGCTGAGGTTACAGACACCTTTAACAAGTCTTTCAATTTCAAGTGCTGATGTATTAAGACTCCACCTTCACTGTTCTCTCAGAACTCCTGAAAACTAATACATTTCTCAGAATTTCTTCTTCCCAATAACTGTCCACAATCTAAAGGAAAGGGATGAACAACATAATATTTGGAATCTTTTTTTTTTTAATCTAATAGGAATCTTTGTGCCCAGACTGAAATCTGCATTTATCTGTCGATTTATCATTCATGTTTGGTTTTGCAGTTCTCTTTTTTCCCTCTACCCAAAATATAAGCATGACCAAAAAAAGTCACCAGATGCTTGGAAATACTCTTGAAAATGTAATCTTTTGGAGTCTTGGAGAGAAAATTCCTGTTCACTAAGATAAATTAATGTAATTCATACTGAATTCTTACCATATACAGATCATGCAGGTGCACACCAAATAATAATAATAATAATAATAATAATAATGATAAACAACCCCATGATTAGGAAGACAAGTGAGAAATTATTGCAGGATCAGAATCTGCAAACAGGTGTGTGGTTACTAAAATATACAATGCTAAGTATGATTTTACTAATAGTAACTACACTACACTACCAATAGGACTAGTAGTAATTTCACTGTAAGTAAAAATTATTCTTATCTTTTTGTAAGGTAGTTCTTATTGAGCAGAAAAAAAACTAAGGGCAAATTCGTATTTTACCTGCCGAGGGGTCCTCTCTGATTTGCTCCTGCACCATTCCCAATCTGTGAGTTCGGGTTTATGGCTTTCCTCATGAGACAACCTCCTTTCTGATCCTTCGGAAAAAGTCGACTTATCAAAATTTCTGACCTCTTCTCTTTTAAAGGTTCCCGGTTTGTCAGGAAGGAGGCGGTCGGGGCTCCCCTCCTTGCCCGGGCCTGGCCGGGCGGCGGGGGCTGCCGGGGCCTCCCGGGAGCTGTCCGCCAGCGCCGTGGTGCTGAACCCCGCGTTCCCGGCACGGGGGGCATCGCCGGGGCCCCTCCCAGCTTCTTTCGAGTTACCACAGTCGTAGCTCACCAGGTTATGATAGGACGTGGATTTACCATCCCTGTCGTGGTGGTGGTGGTTTTCATGGGATATTTTGTAGATTCCATAACCTTGCTGGAACGACAGGTTGAATTCAAAACCCCTACGTTTGGCTAAACAGAAAGGGAAGAAATGTCATATTAAAGAGAGTCAAAACCAAGAATAAAAATGACATTACATACACGATGAAAATGACATTCTAAAACACAGAATAAGTTATTTAATTACTGCTAGAAACAGACAATTTTCTATCCATAAAAAGAATGAATTGTTGAGAAGAAAGACTTCTCAGATAGTATGTTATTATACTGCATTAATGAAGTCAGAAATTATACATTCCAAAGTTAATGGATTCCCAGGAACTGGTAGATGATCTGCCATTTTCAAAACCACATGATATATGATGTTTTATGGGATACACACAAGAAGAAAATATTTAAATTTTGTAATACTCTTTTTTTCACAGCCTGTTTCAGCTATGTTCCTAAAGGGGAACAATCATACAAAATGATAAAACATTTCTGAGAATCGATAACTAACCTTCAATATCAACAGTCAAGCACGAATTCTACAGAATAACAGATCAGAATTCTACAATACGAAATAAGTGTTTGAAGTATTTACCCAATTAAATTTTTGTATATTCTCCATTCTAAAATCAGTGCTCCAACTAATCTTATACAGTAATTGAACAATTAAACATTCTCAATCATTATTTATACCCTTTCCTTCTTCCTCCTAACACACATCACCTGAGATTCTTAATCCTCCCCCTCTTCATCTTACATTATGTAGTAACTAAAGAAGTGCCTTTTATTTAACTAATGAAATCATCTTCCCACCAAACATTTAATGCTGAATCATAAAATAAAAGGTATGAGGATACATTTATATAACCTTTATTTCTACTCAACAGTTTATGTGCTTATTTGATCATATATAGTTATGGGTGAAATTCTGACCTTAACAGTCATTGCATTAGAATTTGAGAATCATCTTTAGTACAAAGATTGAAAAGTCACAGACTTATTTAAAATTATTTTGTAATTGCTACTTTTCCGTCTGTTGTACATTTATCTCTCTAAATAACATTATTAAATATATCTGAAATAAATTGCCTTCTTGATGAACTGCAGACATCTTCTCTGGAAAATTGTTTAAACCAGCACCAGTTGCAGCACAAGCTATTCTGCACTTGGAGAACGTGTTTGAAAGCCATGAATGAGAATGGCTTTTCTCCAGGATTCAGGAGCCTTCTTTCTCCCTAAACATGCAGTGAATGTCAGGAATTCATCCACTGATGTCAGACGACGTTCACTCCAGAGAATGGGAAACACCCAGATGCTCAGAAGTATTTAGCTCTTAACTTTTGCAGTTGGACTAGAAGATCCTTTTAGGTCCCTTCCAACTGAACTATTCTATTCTACTCTACTCTACTCTAATTCTAACTTTCTAAATAGAACTTGCCAGCACTTTCAATTACCCTTGGACCAGGCCTCAAGGGACAACTGTATCAAACTCTAGCACTTCAACTCTCACTTCTGAAATATTAATGCATAAATCTATCATTTTTATATACAAATATAACTGCAGCATTATAAGTAGATTGAAATTATTTTTCTGTTAAAGTTATTATTTATAATAATTACAATCATAAATAAAAAAATCAGCTATTGCTCTATCTTTCCTCCTTGTAGACTTCCTCACTGATGCTTTTACCAGACTATATTTACTATATGTTAACAGATACAGATGTATTTAATATCCTGTGGCAGATTTCTGTCCTTCGAACTTTCCATAATTACCTACTGTTGAACAGCTGAATTTTTTTAAGTTCGTACATTTTCAGTTGTCCCAGAAAGCAAACATGTATGAATGTATATGCATGCATTTGTGTGTAATGGATGTAAATTAGTTACTAAAAAAGATACTGAACTTATATTAGTAGGTATAATAAGCTTCAATAAAATATTTTATAACAAATACTTCTCTCAGAATAATACTGGAAACATATTTTCACTTGTATTCAAAATGCAATCCTTTTGTGCAGATATATGAACACTGGAGATTGAGGTACTTCATAAATAACTGTGGCCAGGAAATTTACAGGAAAAATTATGCAGTCATTTAGGCACAAATATGACAAAGTTATTCATGTTTGCAGAAGCCTAAATGTGTTTTTCACTAGAGATAAGTTCATGGAGTGATAGCTGTATTTCTTTGTCTTCTCTTTCTCTGACTCAGTATTACCACATGATCAAGGTCTTTATGAAAAGAACAAAAGTCGTGTAACTGCAGGATACAGGCTGTGTGCAGGGATTCCTCCAGCTGGTTTTACATGGAGGCTCAGAGAAAAACAGGGCTTTACAAGATTCCAAGGAGGTTAGTAGTGAATGTCTGGCATCCTCTGTTACATCAAGGTAAACTTTATAAACATACAAGGAAATATTTTTAGGCAAAAACTGTGTAGGAGTTCCTCAGCTTTCAACAAGCATCATGAATGCACTGAGATACAGGCCCCTCCCATGAATCACGTCCTTCGCTACTCGCTTATTGGTGTCACTGTGATTTCTGGTTAGTAGCTACAGCGCAGGTGTACATAGCTCCCTTTCTTCTTAGAATCTGCTCACAATCGGCATGGTTTTTTCCCCCATGACATTAAACATGTTTAGCATAGTCCATGCATTTGATTAATAAAAGTCAGATTTTGGCAGATACATTTTTCCCAGGGTAGAAGAGGAGAGCAAAACTAGGATTCAGAGTTCACTGGACTCTGCTAAAAGATCCAACAGTGACCTGGGAAAATCAGTGAAGCTTCTGTGCCTCAGTATCCACTATTTCCATCCAGCTGTCTTGCATGAATGTTGTGAGACTCATTTAGTGTTCTGAATAATGTCTATGTAATTCAGGTAAACTATTTCAATGAGTACGAAGTATCGTTACTGACACTAACTTCCTATGCTTTTTACAAGATATATTCCAGCTGTATGTCACCCCTCCATACTTACATTTGAATTCTTCTGAAGACACTGCATATGAATTCCTTCTGCAATTAATGATGCAGCCACAGGGCAGGTGGATCCAGTGTTTTGAGAGGACAAATACTGGGGTGACTGTGGCAGCCAGCAAAGTCAGCAGGAAGCTAAGCGTCTCAAATGAAAGGCTTTGAAAACCAGTGATGTGCTGGACAACCATTTGTATCTGAAAGGCAGATCATTTTGAAATTTAAATCCCTTCAGGCACATGAGATACTTCCAGGAATAAACAGAACATCTCACTACAAATATGACACAAGTAAAAGACACAGGTTGTCATTAATATTTGCTGAGCCTAACAATTTTGTTTCTAACAGAGAGTGGAGAAAACACACTGACAGAGGCTCTCCTCTTCATTCTGCATTTCTCAGAAAAACCCTTGCTTAAGCTAAATATAGATGCCTGAGCACTACTAAAACAAGCAACTCACAATGCAAACAACTTAGAAGAGACTGCTACAGTCTCTCCTGCATGGTACTGAGGAACCCAAACTCCTGACGGGCAACAGGAGAGAGAACTTAGCAGCATGCAGGGCTGTGCTGCAGATGCTCTGTAACATTCTCTTTCCACTGAGAGAAGCTCAGGTGCTGAGTCTATACACATCCTGGGGACAGGGATAACACAGCCCAGACCCACGTTCCACGTTCTCAACAGATTCCTTTCTAATTATACATGAATGTACCTGTTCCCAAATATACTAGTGCATGCACATGGTCAGCCCTTCCCCTCTTCTCCCACCAATGCTACAGAGATTAAAAGATGCAAGCAAACCTCATTTTTCTAACAAACTCCTGTTTGTTAACCAGTCTGGCAAAGGACATGACTCACAGCTGTGAGGAGGGGCAGAAGAGCTAGCTTAGTACGATTCACAGACCCTGTAATGCTGAGCAAATGCTTGTCAGACAGCTGGCAATACAAAAGGGTGAACCTTATTCATCCCTGTATTCAGGTGATACAAATGATGTGATGATAAAGTAACATACTGATGAAACAGGCTCTGCCAAACCTGCTGAAAGGCAGTTAAATTCATGTAGTACACAGACATGCTTAAAAGGACTTTTGTCAGCACAAACTGTACTATAAGGAGCAATTGCAATGGCTACTGTTCATCTGTTTGAATTCATGGCACACCAACTCACATGCCATTCAAACGTAAGTAAACATTAGAAAGTAAAGCAATCTGACAATTTACCATCATTGGAAGCCAGAGAATGACTTTTGTCAATGCAAGAATCAGTGAGAATCGTTTCTGGGCAAAGCCCACTGTGAAGCTCCTGCTCTGTATGCTGTTCATGCTACGGGGCTCGAGTGCACTGCTCTCAGCCACATCTTTCCTAAAGACTGCCTCTGAGCTTGGACATGCGTTTTGGAAATGCTTCAGGGTCTTATCCACAGGGTCCGCTGGTGACAGAGATGGGGTAGCAGTACTGCAGCCTGCAGGCGTCCCGGGGGTGATTTCCTGGTAGCCTCGAGAGATTTCCTGGTAATCAATGTGTAGTAGCTGTTGCTCATCTGAGCACAACAGCTGGTAAGTGAGAGGAACAGACAGCACTGTGAGGAGGCAAAAGCACAGTGCATAGACAATAAATAAAAACAAGATGTAGGAACTGGCACAGTCAGTGAAGCAACCCCAGGAGGTGGGGATGTACTTGCCCCAACCACAAAGAGGCAAAATGCAGATCAGCAAACTGACAATCCAAATGGTAAGAACGGCCCATACCATGCTCACTTGTCGCTTGGAAGCGCTGCAGCTCATTGTCTCAGTTTTGTTGATGGTGTAGAAGTTGTAAGAAACTATAAGAGACCCTTTCAGGTTGCTAGAAATGCCCTGGAATAAATATAAAAGTGCTGAGGTGGTGCACAGAGGCTGGGGGAGGACATCACTTGACCACTGAGTGAGCATGAAAATAATCACTGGCACAATGCTGATCAAATCATCTATTGACAAAGAGGTCACAATCATTGAAACTGTGGTTTTGTTTTGCATTTTCAGCAGGGAAACTAGTGAATAAATGCTGCCCAAAAGTGCTGTGAATGCAATGATAGAAGTCAAGCAGAACAGAAAGACATTCAAAGTTCTCTGCTCGCTGGGCTTATCCATAACGCTATGATTTTCAGTGAAGAAGCTTGTCCCATTGAGTGACAAATTACTAGGCGTTACCGACATTGTCCTTGGCAATTTTTTTTCTTCACCTTATCACTGACTCTGCAAGTTTTCACTAGCCGAAACCAGAACTGTTAGCTCCACATCACAAGTTTCTTTGTTTTCCTAGACTCTCTTTTGTGGCGTCTGATGAAGAAATATTCAGGTGGAAGCATTCTTGATAACCAGAACAAAAATCAGGCAACAACAAAGTATCAAAGGTGCTGAAAAAAATGCAATTCTTCATAATCCTTTCAGTACTGGAAGATGGTTAATTTAGGCTCTTCAGATAATAACATGCCATTCACTTTTGACAGATATCAGGCAATATGCCTTACTCACGAGTTCAGTTGAAATGAAGGCAGAATATCAGGTATGTTCAAGCTCTAGTAGCTCAGCAAGAAACATAGTAGAAATGAGAGGCTGTTGGATTCACCCTGCGCTGTTCTGAGCTGCAGGAGGGAGGAGTCAGATGCAAGCAGGATAGCAGAGCCGAGGCGAGTGAGTATCTTCTCAGACGGAGCTGCCTCTTAGCTGGATCAGAGGACTGAAACAGTGTCCCTGCTAAGCCACACCTCCGATGCTGACACTGAAATCCAATGCAAATACTCAGATCTGATGTCAGCCGTAAATGTCATTCCCGTAAAGCCCATGGCTGCTCCAGAGCTGTGCATCACGAGCTAGAGTGCTGCTTTTATTCTTTTGCGCTTCTGTACTCCAAGCTTAGCAAGGGGAAAAGCCGCAGGAGGTTTTTATCAAGATGAAACAGAAGGGGTGCGTCTGCTCTGCCTTTCTGTATTCCTACTCCCACTGCAAGTGTGCATGTACGTGCACACACTGCACATGGATGCCAACCGTATAGCTACTTAGTGACAACCTTTCATTAGTGACAGGCAACTGCCATGCATGTTAGCCAGGTCTTGCCTGCCTATGCGGTATCGCAACTCACTTTGGGGTTTATAAAACTTTCATTCCCCACATGATTCAAATCTGAGCTGCATCAAATGCTGACTGCCTGCTCTAGCTGGCTGCACAGATAGAATCACAGCCCACTGCATTTCGGCACATTATGAATGTTTTCTCTTGAGAAAGTGCAATGCTGGTGAAACTTATAAGCTGACAAAATTTCCAACACTCAGATGTGAATTGGACAGGTTCAATGCAATCTTCTTGGAGGACTCTGCCTCTTTTTTCTTTTTGGCACCCCTTTGCATTGAAATACGCAATGGGGATGCAGGACAAACAGTTTCTGATTAAGGGTAATATTGCAAGGCTGCTGCAATTACTTGCTAGTTTGGGTAACATTGCAAATCCACTTAGGTAGAAACCTGTGTTATTAACAACCTGATCCTTGCTCAATTCTACCCACTTTGAAATGCATTAGCTGTGTCAAGCCAACAGCTGAATTGCTTGGGTGTTTTCCTTCCCACCAGGGCAGAGCAGGGTTGGAGGCAGCGATTCTCAGAGGTGCGGGAGCTCCAAACGGGACAAGCAGTGGAAGAGAACACACGGCCGCAACTGTATCTTGTGACAAGATCAGAGCTAAGGGCAATGACAACTTATCTGAATAACCCCTCCTTCATTTCCGATTTCCAAGCTGCCCTGCCATGGCACTGGGAAGGCTTACGCCCCAAAACAGACTAGGTCTTCCAGTCAACCCCATGCGCCCCATAGAGGCAGAGAACTGTCCTCATTGCAGGACCTGTTGTAAAGCCACGCTCCTCCTGCACAGCCTGACTGGGAGCCTTTGCCTCTCCACTCTCCCATTCACATTGCAGCTGCCTCTGTTTTGAGGATTCTGAATTATTTATCAGGACCAACTGTCAACCCTCACGTCAGAAATTTGCAAAAGAAAGGAGCATCCATCCTGCCTTCCATACAAGGCACAGTCCTGGATCTGGACCATCCATCTGGCCTTTAACTGTACAGGATTTGTCTTGGCTTTTGTGATTTATCTGTCCTGCTGGACTACTGATTGTTAATCTGTGCTGTGCCAGCTAAAGGCCAGGGCTCATTTCCTTTATTTACAAATCACAGTCACCTCTGCTCCGCAAGTCAACTTTAAATTACAAACACTGTTCTAAATCTGAAGATTAACAGTGTGAGCCTGGTCAGAAGTACAGTCTAGAGATAAGAAGAGAGAAAGAAGCATCATTCACCCTTGTTTGGACCTTTATTCTTTAGCCTGGCTTCCTCAGGACACACAACCACACTGCCCGAGTGTGCATAGATGGGTGCGCACGTCTCTCTCTTCCACTCCCCATCCCTCAATTCCTTTTGAAAAAATGATCATTTTCATCTCAGTCTGGTGGTGTCAAAGCTATTGAGTTCCCACAAGTTTTATGAAAATGAGCACCTAATCAGAGGAAATGGATTGCATCAGGCTCCCTAGACAAGAGACAGGCTGCAGCAGAGTTCCCTCTGCACTGGAAACTAGTGAACATGAAGTGGAGGCTTTATAAAAATTCAAACCTTAAAGAAAGCTTCAGCTGAAATTTCAATTAACTTGGATGCTAAACTGCAGGAAACCAGCTTCATTCACTCTGGCGTGTCCTAGTGCTTCCTGATATGTGATCAGTTGCCTTCATTCTTAAATTCCCTGTTTCCATTGCCTGTGTCATCTTCATTTGCTCTTGCCACATTACGTGTGGGTGTTTAGAAACAATTTTAATGATGCTTGGGAAGTTTATTTTCCCTACTTTAGAAATTTTTTTTCTCCTGTATCCTGAGTCATTATACTTACACTGGATGTCCAATAACCCTGATGGCAGATATCAACCACAAATTTTCTGAAAGTTCCCTCAGAACAATCCTCTTCACATGCTTTACTGACCTTGTTTCATTGGCTGTGCATATACAGTCTCTATGCCGCTCTGTAGGTTTTTGGACACTTTGGTAAGAGCAGTCCATTCTGTGCCTTCCCTTCGTATTTGGAATGAAATGCTCATCAGTGGTTTTAAGAAGAAAGTAATTTTTATTTATTGCCACACCCATTCAAGGCAGATGACATATTACTCACTTCAGTTTCTCTTCCCACAGAATGTGTTTTATTATATGAACTGCACCTTGCCATTCTCTGTGGCAGCTTTTACCAGAACTTACAATATGGTGAAATGTTCTTTCCTCTGCTCATTTTGTAGTTATAAACAGAAGGTCTTAGGAGCAATGAATTCAAGCAGCTTCCCCTCTTATTTATCCTTAACATGACTGATAAATTCTGATAAAACATGTACAGAAAGATCAGTTTAATCTTAAAACTAAAGAGAGAATTCGGTTGTAGTAAGAAACAAGCAACTCTATAAAGAGAAGCATGATTTTCCACACAGCTGTGCCTCCAGGTAGTTGACTTGCAATGCCCAGTAAGGTCTAAGCTCTGAAACTTTTCTTGTGGCTGGGGCAAATGAATCTGAACTAGATTCTCTGATCTCTTTTAAAGGATGAGTTTATATTGCAGGCTTTCAAAACTTACAGGAACATTATCTTTGCAGTTTTAATTTCACTCCCAAATCTGCCTGAAATTTATGAATGGACTCAACTAGGGCTGGGGGTGGCAAGGACAGGTAAGTGAGCAGAGAGGTAGACAGTGTCATCACAACCCCCCTTCTCCCAAATTTTCTAAAGAAACAGTGCTAGAATGGAATAATACAGCACTGCCAAAAACGCATGGGTAATGAGCTTGCAGAAACCAAGAGAAAGAAAAAGACACCTTTATCTGCAGCTGTGTCCTTGGTTTGGACTGTGTCAAGGCAAGCATCAATTTGTAGATAAAGATCTTTACTACCTATTCCCTTTCTTCTCTGCATTGAGCCTCCTGAATTATGGGAGGTTCCTAATACAAATACTGTCCCTTCCAATATAGGTATATATTCTTTATCCTGGCATGAATTCTCTTTGCTAAGGAATGATCACAAAGAGAAAATACATTAGACAAGGAAATATCTCTGGCTTCATTTCAAACAGCACTGCACAACAACATCTCTTTAAAAGAAGAGTCAGCCCTACTTGATAGTCTATGAAAGAATTTCTAAGAGACACACTGCATGTAACAATTCAGAAATGCTTGTAAAGAGAATCAAATATTCACCATTCATAAAATGCAATCAACAAACAGGGTATTAAAAACTTATCCTATTTAGTGTTCGAGTCACATTTTATTTTCATACCTTGCACTACTAAGCTTTGACTTACGGTTTTGCTTCCTTTTGTCACTCAAGAGAGACAAGATTATTACAGCAGCTGTACAAATATTTCATTTCAGAAGGTGATATAACCTCCGTGCCAGGCATAAATGTATATATATAAAATTCCATAAATGTCTTTGTAATTTATTCCTCAATAGCATGTGAAAGAAAATGTTTTCTTTTTTCCTAGAATTAGTTTAACAGATTTTTAAAAAGATGTCAAACTAAATGATCATTTTTGGTCTATTGGATTTAGAAATCACTCTCAGATACAAGATGGTTGAACTGAGGCTAATTATTTCATCTAGTTATTTGCCCTGGATGAATTAAATCAATGGTGGCTTCTAATAAAAGGCAGATACTCTTATACTTAACCCACTTCCGCTGCAGCTGTATTGCTGTGCTGTAGGAAAAGGGTGCTTACTGATTAGGAGCAATTAGAGCAATGTAAATCAGGAGTAATTCCATCAAACCTAAAAGTATGATTTAACTTATGTGCTCATTATGGGCGGGACTGCACCAGCTCTAATTCAAGTGAAACACAACCTTGTTGTGCAGATGCTCCTTTTGAAACCAACAGGTTATCGTTATCGCAGTAGCACGTCACAGCCTGTACCTCCCATGAGGTAGCGTCTCTCTGATCGGATGGGCCAGTAACAAGTAGTGCCTATTGTCAGAGCTCCCTAACTTTAGTTTTTGCTGCCATGCTGTAAACATAGACAGTAGACCGAGTCTGCAATGAACTGAACATTTTTGGAGAATTACAGAATTTGTAAGAGACAAATAGAGCTAAGAGTAAGCCCCAAAGCATCACTGAGGTACAATCATGGTCTGAATCTTTCCCCAAGACTTTCAGAAGTCTATAAACAGCATGCCAATGAAAAATGAAAATAGTGCCAGCACTTCAGTGTGAGGCTGGCAATAAACAAGATGGCTGAGAGATGAGAATGAATCCATCCGGGTTGTGCTGTATGCACACCATCAGAGATGATTATGTGCTGTTATTCAGGAAATGTCCAAAGTGGGACCAACTAGAAGAGAAACAAGCAATTATAAAATAATAATTCCAGGATGGCAGTGCTGAAAGGGAAGAGATATTAAGTATGCAGCGTATACAAGGAGGAGAAAGGGACAGTTCTCGTCAGGAAGGTTTTATTGCTCTACTGGATGGCAAGACAGAGAGGTGGTAGCAAAATATGCAGCTACCAAAGCAGAGAGAAGCTAAATTCTAGATAGCATGGAGAGTAAGACATTCTGCTAGGTGTGGCGTAATTGCTCTCTTGAGACAAGACACTTCAAAATGTCACTTTTATTGAGCAGCCACTGGCTCACTGAATTGATAAGAGGAGACAGACAGCTAGCAGGGAAGCAATTCTTCAGTACACCTCACAGTTACCGTTTGCTTTCTAATAGAGAGCACAGCAGGCTATGAATGTAACTCATGGAACAGCATGATATGAATGCTTTTAATTTTGCTGCACAGCTCTACTAGCAGTGGAACACCCGTAATGCAGCTGTATTAGCGCGATCATACCTAATCACGGAACAAATCCAGTAAATATAACATTGTTCTCGGTAATCACTCCTATTTTAGACACTGCGAGATGTAAGTAGCATACTGGAGAAAAAGCAAATGTTGTGCAATCCAGCGGGAGCTGGGCAGCTGTAATACCACACTACTGTGGAAAATTGCACTGTGAGAGTTAACTGGAGAATCCAAACAGCTGGGAAGAAATAATTATCCCTTTCTGAAGGGAGTTAAAAAAAAAGGAAGGCATATGACTTTGAGTGACCCAGCTATGACCCCATCTGGAAGCAGCAGGAAAATCAGCTGTGTTTGTAGAACTTTCTCCAATAGTAATAAAATTAATGACCACAAGAGCCATTCGTAATACTGTTTGCACATTTCACTGCCTGCTGTACAGGCTCAAGAGCTCTGCAGTGGGTTGTCTTAGCCCTTCATTTCTCTTTCTGTTGCTACTTCCTCGTCATCTTTTCTCCCACTCACCTTCAAGGAAGGCTGAATGAGCAGACCAGGAAATTCAGCCCCAGGAGTTAGGATGAGTTTTAATGAGTGAAGATTGAAAGCCCTGGAACCAAATTCTGCCTCTAGAGGACTAAGAACGTGTATTTGCTGGTTATCACCGCTTCTACCTATACCAACAAAACTATTACCTTTCTAGCACTGACCCATTTCCTGAAAATATTTTTGCAAGAAAACCACTATTTTAAGTGTTGCTTTACCCTGAAACCACAAATATAAATGGTATCATAAATGATACCCCAAAAATGTGGACAAAGCATAGGGCACACCTTACTTCACGTAAAAACAAAGAAAACATGGGTTTTTTTTAACAAAAAGGGAATTCTCTCTATTCTGCACATACATTACACAGACTTTAAGGGGCTTCACTTTAAGGGAAGAGATGATTTTTGTACAGCAGACTAGTACTCCTTCTCCAAATAAGCAGAGTAGCAGAAACGTGCTGCTCTCTCCCAGAGGAGGAGCGCCAAGGAGAGGAGCAGCTCTGCAGGAAGATGGCAGCCTTTCGCCAGCCTGAATGGAAAAAGGCTACAGGGAAATTTCTTAAGCTCGTGCATTAGAGAAGGCTGCTTAAAGTGTAGGTTTTTTTCTGGGACTTCTTTAGGAAGACTTCTACTCTGACTTGAAGCTTTGGAGAAGTTTGGAAAAATAGGAAAAAAAGAGGGTGTGGGGTAAAGCTGAAAAAACCCACAACTGATACTGTAAAAGAAATACAGAAGATAAAAAAAAATTTGGTGGATTTCAGATATTCTTTATGACTCTTAAAAAAACCCTGCTAAATGTATCTTTTTCATAGCTTTAATAAATTTGAAAAGATACAAAAAGTCATATGGGCTGAGAAAGCATGTGCCGGCTCCAGCCGCTGCTTTCTGTAATAGCTGTGTTCTGAAGTCCCTAAAAATCACAGCACAGCCATATCCTCCAACTTCTTCCTCGAAGGGTAACCAAATGTGCATGTGTTTTTGAAGTGTTTTTAGAGTACCGAATAAAGAAAGGGCTGCTAATTAATTTTGAGTGACAGTAAAAAGGTCTATTAGCTTTGCTGACGTAAAGGATGACTGAGTTTGTATTGGAAAGGGTGAAAAAAGTAGTAGAAGAGGATACTGGAATATAAAATGGAATCTTTCCTTTATAAAGTTTTTTTTTTTTAATGAAAAGGTTTAATTGAAGTACGAACTCATCAAAAGGACAGTGTTTTCATGAAATCTGAAGCATGGCAAGGCAGGAATACTGCAGACTACAAAAGAAATCAGTCGTACTTTCCAACTCTCTCTCACTAGGTGGTACTTGTTTGAGAAAGGAAATGTTCGCTTCAGATTATGATGGTTTTTAGTTTCAGATTCTCCCAAACAAACTTCACTTTTCATTAAGTGGATTTTTGTCTGTAAAGTATTTACAAAAAACATTGTGCAAGGCCACCAGATCACAAGGCAATGCAATGCGAAGAAGCATTTGGGCTTTCTCTTTATCGGCTCCCTCAGGTACACGAAGCGAGGCAGCCTACACTATTTTGCACTCTGCCAAGACAGTTACATCCTGCTCTGCTGGTTACACATCTCTAGCTCTGGTGTTTCTGCACAGCGTTAATATTCTGCGTAATGGACACTATCATTCTTCCCCCATGAGTTCCACAAAACCTTTGCTAAAACACAAACAATTAAACCCCAACGCTATCTTGTGTTACTTTCACTCCTCAGGAATATTCCCCTAAGCCTATCAATACTACCACCAATTTTAATATTCCAGCGTTGGGCTGATCCTACCCTGAGGGGAGCAACAGCATCAACAGTTTGCTTTGGCGATGCTGGGAATTGCCTGGGTGCCTTTATCTGTAATCATCAGCTCAAAATTCAGGTCACATAGAAGACCCTCCCTTTTAAACTGTGCAGTACAGTCTGATGTTTGGTATCATCTTACATATTTGCACAAATTAAGTAAACTAAGATGGGCACTAATAACAAACCTTTACTAGTTGAGCTTAAGAAAATGAATTATTTAAGAAAAAAACATACATTCTTCCCAAACCCCATTTCCCTCTCCAGTCAGTTCAATATCATTTGTGAGTTAGTTACTTACAGGGACTTAGTGGTTCTCAGTAAGGTTATTTCTCACATAAGTAGAGGCTGAATTAGTAGTGTAACAGCCTGTGTTACACCGACAAGCAACGAAACAAACACACTGGTCTCCTGTAAATACATTCATCGTTACTTAGTTTTCATAACAAACTCTTATTTTTATCAACTGCTCACCAGGTTCTGAGGCCTTTTCTAACTAGAGGACAAGTTTCCAATGCATGGGCAGAAACCTTCTGTATTGTGACCTAAAAGATCTGACAGTTGTTGTTTTGTAAAATCTGTGAAGAATATATTTTGGCACTGAGGAGAAATCAGAGAAAAATAAACGTATAGAAAAGGACAAGACACCCAGTTTTGAGATAGTGGGGCATTTTTGCACCAGCTTCAGAGATGCCCTCTGAATAAGACTGAAAAGAGGAAGGTCATTCAGAACTGTTTCACCCCACGCATGATGACTACTGAAGCTCAAACTTTTCAAAGAGTTTGTCTGGACTCAGTCAGTAGCTCTACATTAGTTACTTAAAATCAGACCAAATTATATGTATATATGGGAGCTGAAAATAACACCGGAGTTACCACAAAACCCATCCCTCTTGTGAGATGTCTGGTATTTTCTATGTGCAGTCTTGGAACAGAGCAAGAAAAATGTTCCTCTTTCTTTACCGCCAATATGAATACTGCATTTAGAAGAGAGGAAAAAAAATTCAAATCTTCATGAACCTCGAAATAATTTCAAAGAAGATTATGACAAATTTAATGCAATACTGACAAAGGATGGATATAGGCTCATGTTCTTCATACAGTCAGCGTCCTGCAGGCCTATAAAGCAAAACCCAGGAATTACAACTGACTTAAAGATTCTTAATCACATGGCTTTGATGGGTAACCTTCAACCCCACTGCGCGAGTTGCTGAACAGTATCAAAAATTACTACTGATTGGTGCTGCAAAGGCATCGTGTTATGGAGCCGAGTTCATGCCTGCTGTCAAAAGGGCTGGCAAGGTGTCTCACCACGGATCTCCAGCAAATGCACTGTAAACTCCATAAAATAAGCTACGGAGCAGGAGTTACTGAAGCAATGCTTCCTGTCACTGTCACTTAGGGAGGGAAGGCAGCTGTAAGAAAAGCAAGCAGACACAGCACAAGAGATGTAAAACAGGTACTAGAACCCTTGCACAGGCAGTGTGTCTCCTTATATTGTGCGTTATGGAATGGAGATTAAGAATGTTCTTACAAACTGAGCAAACCCTGGGAGTCAAGTCTTCTCAGAGGCAAGGTGCTGCTAATCCACTGATCGCATCGGCCCTTGCATATGTACAGTCATATAATGTAGAGTTATATTTTCACTTGCATCAACAAAATTAAATGGACCTGAGTTGTATTTCAGCAACAACCATTATAGGAATTATTTTATTCTCTTTAATCAATCTGTCATGCTATGTCAACTGTCGTCCCAACATGAAGAGCTGCTTGGTGTAAACTCTCTTGACACTTGGTGAGAGAAAAGTGCACCTAGGAAAAGTGATGACCTGAGACACCACAAAATGGAACACTTAAAACAATCTGAATTGATTATTTTTTCCAATTCTGGATGGAAACTAACAGGGTTAGTCAATATATCTCTCACTCTTCCCATTCTTGCTTCAAGAAGAAAAAGATTTTTTACTTGAGAGTGGTCAATCAGTGGCATAGGTTGCCCAGAAAGGCTGTAGATCTCCATTGTTGGAGATACAGACCTCCAGATCAGACATGGTCCTGGGCAGCTGGCTATCACTGACCCTGCAGGGGCAGGATGGGGAAGCTCCAAGGCTGCCGCAACTCTCCGTTGATTCTTTGCCTTGATGAAGCACCCTGGCATGGTCAGTGTCATTGCTCTCCACAGTAAAGTCAAAATCCCACATGTTGTCGGAGGAAGGGAGGCTCATGGTATGAAAAAGTGCACTAGGCTGTTTGCAAGCACCTACAAGTGTAAGACAAAACTCTCTGCCCTGGTGTGTTGTACCCCACTAAGCTGAACTTTAAGTGACCTAAGCTGTATGCTCAACCTTTTAAAAAGTATTCTGGCTGAGGTTGTGATTTTGGTAAAGCAGTCACAGAGAACTTCCATACTTTTTTGACAAAGAAACTCATCTTTCATTTTAAAAGCATTAATACTGAATAGTTTAAATAAACTAATCACCAGCAAAGGTACTAAATATATTACACAAACCAGATGCAACTTTCAAAACAAAAGAATTGTCAGTGCGGATTCCCAGATGATCTGTGCCGCTTCCAGTGACATGTAACAGTTACAGCAGAGTGAGTCAGCAGCAGACCTGAGCTCATGGAAATATTTAATCAGTCTGACAGAAGTTGTAAGTGACAAGTGGAGACAGGCTCAAAGCTTGTTCCTTGCCCCACTGGAGCCAGTGCAAGTTGTGCATGTCCTTGTATTCAGAGATTATTTCTCTTCATTGAGAACTCACCACAAGGTCCACCTAAAGCTATTTCCATTGCTATGGATATAACTTGTATTTCTTCCTCTTTACTGTTTTCAGTTTTATGTTTTGTGATGTTATTTATGTAGCCTGATTTTAAAAAAACTCTAGCTCAATATATCACAAATATTTTGCATTCTTTCTTTTTTGCAAGGAATAGCTTGCAATATGTTTTAACCAACAATATTAAAATAGAGACTTAAATAGCTACCTATGATAGCTCCAGTCAAATTTATAAAGACAAGTCAGAAATTAATTTGGACTTGTGTACCAATTCATACCAAAGGCAGAATGTGGCCAAAGCCTGTTAGATTCCCATTGATTTCAGTAAGCTTTGGATGAAGGCCTATCAGACATTTTCCTGCAGCTAGAGTTTGTAGAAAGACAGAGAAGTTTCCCTCATGTCACATTTTTCAAGGCAATTATATTGCTTTTCATAATCTATTTGAAAACTACTCTATCAGCTTTTACAACGGTGTCCACTCTTCAAGCCAGCCTTTCCTACAAAATTTTCAGTAATGAAACTGCTTTTGAAAAAATAAGTTTATAGGATTGTCTAAAAAAGCAAAATATCACAACTGAGAAAAGTCTACATAAGTGTGATTGTCAGTGAGCCCTCTTACTTTGGAGAGCTTCCTGGAGGTGAAAGTAGTCACAACAGATGAATGCAGCCTCTGTTAAAGTATCTGTCGATGCAAGAAGTTGAAGGTTTTTCAATTTTCTCTTGATATCACCAGCAAAGGAGTTTAGGGTTAGTCTTTTGAGCTTCTCAGCTGATAATTAATATCTCTTGATGTTGGGAAAACACTGAGTCACTAGATTACTAACCTCTACTCTCTCAGCTGTATGATAGACATTTTAAAAGGGCCAATGTTTCCCTGAGAATTAAATCCTCCACAAAATCACATCACCCCAGATTTTCTCCTGCATTGCCACCTCTACCTCTTAATTTAACAGTACAGTTCAAGTCCTTCCAGCTTGCATAAACTTGTTAATATGCGTTTTTCTTTAAAGAGAGATGTAAAGAAGAGAGACCAAGGATAAGAAGTTTCATTATCTTTACTTAGCTAGGTAAAATGCCATGATTAATAGAAGACTTAAATACCCATCTGTCCTTTCCAACTGGATAGGCTGTATCAGTTGTTGGTAAAATCATTGTGGAGGTTCAGAACAGTGTTCCGGGAAAGTTACATTAACTTTAATTGTAATAATTGAATGGTGTCTAAATCGCAAGTCACTTGCTGTTAACATGTACAAAGCAATCCGAGCCAGTGAAACAGTCCTCAAGACAGGCCACAATAGCTCACTGAAATTGATGAGATATTTAAAATTTTATGTACAGAACTATTAAAATGTTGAACTGTAGAATTAAAAAGGGGTAAACCTTTAACTTTCCAAATTTAACTTAACTGAATTAACACCAAACACAGTCACAAATTTCTTCAAGTAAATGGAAAATCTGAAGTCCTCATTTGTGTATCTAAATAAATATGGACTAATTTTCAAAATTTGTCACACACCTGCAAAGTTCTGTTTACAATTTACACATTTACTCATTAACTTTTATGGTTAGGTAAGTAACATGGAAGATGTGGCACCTAGCACAGTATAATAAAAGCAGGAAGTTGAGGTATTTTTCACGTATATACAAAACACATTTGTTTAGTAACAAAGATTAAACAAAATCAAACCAAACTCCTCGTGATGCCTGGGTTCGTAAAAGTGCTCATCCAAGTGAGCATACAGAACCCCTTATTTTGGTATTTCTTGTTTTTACAGGGATTTTAGAAGCCTGCCAGCTCCCAGCTCCCATGGGGCTCAAGACAGTCTCTGTGGAATGCAGCAGGGCAATGAATAGCTACGACAAGTACTTCAGTGGACCAGGTAATGTTTTAAGATGTTTAAGTAAACCATGCACAGGAACCCTGCAGCAATGAGGGACAAGACAACTACCTGCTCTGACACTTCCAACCCTCATTTGGCCCAGCTTTTAGTAGCTGTTCCTGTTGCAAGACTGACATATTGGTGTCAGCATGGGGCTCTACTCACAGAGCTCATTTCTAGGTGGCAAGCATAGCTATGTCCCACTGGAAATGAAAGTACAGAATATAAGGCAAGCAGCCAGTATCCTTGTTTCCCTGGAAGCTCATAACCCAGTGAAACAGAAAATTAAGGCCACTGGTGTATTCACCAAGTCAATTTATATATAAAAAAAATATAGGAAAAAAGGTAACAGGATCCTACATCACTTTTTAAAAATAATACTTTTTAAAATAGTACACCTTATATTAGAATTCATAACACAGCAATAAACACAAATAATGAATGATAGTACTGTAAACAAACCATGAAGTTCTGGATGTAACTACTCAATAACAGGTACAAGATAAAGAATACTAAAGGAGCTTCAGAGGCTTTAAAATAGTCTGACTAAACTAACAGGATAATTTTACCACCACTTCACAAAACTATAGGTTACATGGATATTTTAATTCAGCTTTGAAATCTATTTTAATATTTTAAATTTTCAGTGATGGAAACAAATTTTAACAGTCTATGTAGAATTCAGTTTGGCAAGGACAAGAACAAGACATCATTTAGGCAATTAAACTATACCGTAAATACATGTACTTACTAAATAAACTCTTATGCATTGTAAAAGGAGGAGCAGGTATTTCCAAATGCATGTTCCAAGTTATAGCCTGATTCTGCAAACTGTTTTTCTAAAAGTAAACTGGAAGTAATTAAAGAAATTTTCTTACAAGTGTTTCAGTACTATACTAAGCTCAGCCCTGGTTACAATAAGCCCTAAGGACATGTTACATGTCACATAAAAGAAATCCTAAAAAATTCCAGTTCTATTCCATGCTGCAGAGTATCTGCACACAAATCTTGGAAGATTTATCATGAGGATCCTCAGTGCCAGTCTCAGGTAAGAAATTACCTCCTCATCTGAATGTTGCAACTTACTTGGGTAGCTGAAATACAACATCTAGAATACAAAATAGCATATTTCTGTGGTGTCCTCCAGAAGATGGCATTAGTGAGGATTTGCTTTTATTCCTCTGCCTTGCTCAAAGTAAAATACTTCTGTTTATATGACTTAGAAAGCTAATAAATGAAATTAAATCTTAGGTTTGGAAATTCCACCTCCTTTGTCATAATTAGTTTTTTGGCTCAATTCTGCATATGCTGAAGCAGGGAGGTTTTGTTTATCAACTTTGGTGAAATAAGAGCCAGGAAAGCCCAGCAGGGTTTTAAAATGCCATGTTTACTACCAAATTACAGATACAGTAATTCCAAGAAAAACAAGACTACAAAGGCATAAATATTTCCTAGAATTTTCAGCACACTTATAATGAAGCTTTCTTCTCTGATATTGCAGTTTGATCTTTCCCAGTAATGGTATTTAAAACTGCTAATTTACAGAAGTAAAACATTTATCAGATTAGGAACATGTGGAATAATAAAAGACCCAGCAAGAAGGGAATTGCAGAGCTACACCACTGGGCATCAAGCATTTTCTTAATGATTCTAGTCAAGAGAAAGAACTCATGAATATTTTAATGACATTGTGAACTAAAACCTCCCAAACAAGATAAAATCACACTTAGAAAACAGCCTTTCAAACACAATGACAGGTCCAGCCTCTCTGATCTGCAATTTCTGAGACGCAAATTGTGATAAAGAGACCGCAGAATCCAGGCTTAGTGCCAGCATAAACTGGACACATTGTGTCATCAAGACACTAAGATACTATGGAAAGCCTTGCCATAGAAATATTACTTTATCAAGCTAGATGGAAACCATGCAGAGATTAAGGCTTCGGAGAAAGAGAAAAGAAAAATGCTTGAGAAGAACGTTAGATTGTTTTCCAACACTGAGTCTTTTTGATTCATGTATTTATCTTACCCCCTGGGACTGATGCAAAGCTTAACTACGTATTCATAGGGCAAGGCTGAGTTTTCCTTAACGTTGCTATTGGTATAACAACCATAACTGGGAACACCACACTCCCCCTACACTGGGTTGCGGTCCATACAGTGTATTTCGGCACAGCTGATCTGGCAATACAAGGGAAAACACTGCAGCAGGTTGAGCTTATGCCAGCTCAATTCCCCTGAACTATGTGCAGAGGTGCTGTAGACAGATGTCGACCAAGCCCAGAAGTCCCAGCTGGGCCATTTTGAACTGCAGCAGAAGTCTGAAATATCTCCCACTAAGTTACTGCAAAAACTGGGTACTGTGTTCTGTTACCCTGGCTCACTGAGGAAGCATCAGGCGCAAAGGGCTGAAAAGTCTGCATTTATACACCAAAAGTGACCAAATTCTCAAAATGCCTGTGTACCTACTCCTTCCACTGGCCACCACAGGAATTTAAATGCAGGCCTCTCATATAGATGCTCCAAATCCCAATTGCTTTGCCATGGTGCCCAGACACAGGAGGAGTACGTAAATCACACTTGGAGCTTTAAGCTATCGTCAATACTTTTTCTACCACGTGACACTCAAGAGAGCCAGGAAACACATACTAAAAATGCACATAACCCATGTATTTTTCTAGTGAACAGACACTTGTGATTAGCTTGGAAAAGTCAAATTTCAGTATAAATCAGCCACCCTTTCCTAGTGAAAAAGTGTGGTTAAATAAGCACACTTAGTCACAGTGCATGGCATATTAATCAGGTGTAAAGTGAGCAGATTTCTGGTTGACTTATTTAATAATAACACAGGAATAAATCATCTTGATTCCCTCCACACTCAATCTTGCATTGTCAGTGGTTTTAAAACTCTCATTGGATAATTGTAATGGAAAAATTATACACATTCATGATTGCAATCACAAGCTAAAAGCACTTCTCTCTGCTATGCTCTACATTTCTCCGTGTTTCAGATGAACACGAATGTGTGTTTCACATGAACATGAATGGTGTATGTCTCAGTGAAACACATTGGGGATTTGCTCAGTAAAGTCCATAAAATAACTGATTATCACTATCTAGTAAAAAACATATCACAGGAAGCATGATTCATGTTCTTAAGTTCTGGTAACTCCATCAAATTCAATTTCTGTGAGAATGTCTAGCTATGTTCTGAGGAGAGAAAGCACTACAACCCTTCCTATTAATATGAAAGAAAATAGGAAATCAATAGTAAAGCAGGGCACTTCAGGGTGTGCAATGGAACGTTTTCTGGTGAATACTACTTTTCATCTCAGAAGCATTCAATGATTTGGGTCCATTCCTAGCATCTTACAGAAATCCACATCCTCCTTCTGAGGCACTAGAGAAGCTGACATTCCATCAAGTAAGCATCTACAGATTGCTGAGGGTATGTGATCACTCAAAATCAGAACAGAATCATTAACATAAGACTGATCATTTAAGATGACAGGAATGCAGCAGATCAGCAACCACCATTTACAGTCCAGCTGCTACTAAGCTCCACCTGTCCAAAGTACTTGAACCCAAGGTCCATCTCCCATTAAATGGGCACTGTGACCCCAAGGACACCAGACAGGCTCTTCTGACCATAGGCTCTTACAGAATTCAGAGTGCATCAAAGAGTGGTCATAGTCTGCAATAACAGCACACAATTTTCTGTAGTTCACAACTCAGACAGTTAGTGTGCTATAGAAACCATCACAGTTTGCTATTTTGCCCACAGCAGAAGAAACCTTGACTTTTACCTTTTGCTTTCCTGACCCTCCAGAGTGATGGAAGATCTCACTTCTGATGAAATAAGGAGGGGACTCTTGGAGGGTCAGCACCTAAGAGTAGGTGGAGAGGTAGCCATCATTAGCATTTATTTATATATTTGTTTTTTCTCCTGAAGCCACCATCAGTACTGACAGTGCTTTTCATAATAGCAATATCAAGCTATCTACCAGGTATTAAACTAGGTCTTTCATTTCCTACTAAATTTTATATAGGTAATACATGATCATGCACCAGAAGATAACTGTGTGACCGTCTGTATCATCAGGACTCATCAGTATCACTTTCAACTTAAAAGACCCTTGAACCATCTAGACTCACAAGACCGATTTTCACTCAATCATGCCATAAACGCTTACATTACCTGATATTACAAAAATAGGGGGTTTTATACATTCAGCAACCTAAGCTGTTATAGTCTCTCATTTCTTCCCTTGTGTTAAATGATCATCAAGAGTTTTCAGATGTCAAGTCTAATCTCTGGAGAATTGTCCATTTCTTTTTAAAGTGTTTTTCATCCCTTGTTCATTCATGTCCTCTGATTCATGTCAGAAATTTTCAGATTAACATCCCAATTCATCGCAGATGTCTCGACTTCAGTATGTTTCTGGAATGTATGTATTATGTATGTATCTAAAGATTCTGCTGCTTCCTTTCATATGTGACACAAAATGCAGTAAGGTTCTTGTATATTATCTCCAGCTGCGAGAGAGAGAACACCTATTCCTTCAAGTAAGCTCAATGCCCAATGTGGTCTCATGAGAGTATTATGTGGTTGACAAAATCGTACCCAAGTGCTTGTGCTCTGCAAATACCAGAAAGGCATCAACCAACAGACATTCTGGGAATGGAATGATTCTTTATTTCTCACCACTGGATGTTTGCCACTCTTTTCCCTGAAGGTATTAAGACAAAAAATCCAGCCAAGACAATCAGAAAGCTTCCATGTAGCATGATCACTAGTCATTTTAAAAACTGTTTCAAACACCATGGAAAAAATAACTGATTAAACAGCAATCCGTAAATCTGTAATTTTTAGCTATTTGACTGCTACATTTTGCTTAGAAGGAAGTGTGTCATGGTTTAACCCCAGCCAGCAACTAAGCACCACCCAGCCGCTCACTCACTCCCCTGCGGTGGGATGGGGGAGAGGATTGGAAGGGTAAAAGTGAGAAAACTTGTGGGTTCAGATAAAGACGGTTGAATAGGTAAAACAAAAGTTGCGCACACAAGCAAAGCAAAATAAAGAATTCATTCCCTACTTCCCATGGGCAGGCAGGCATTCAGCCATCCCCAGGAAAGCAGGGCTCCATCATGCATAATGGCTACATGGGAAGACAAACACCATCACTCCGAATGTCCCCCCTTTCCTTCTTCTTCCCCCATCTTTACATGCTGAGTGTGATGCCATATGGTGTGGGATATCCCTTTGGTCAGTTGGGGTCAGCTGTCCTGGCTGTGCCCCCTCCCAGCTTCTTGTGCCCCCGCAGCCTCCTCGCTGGTGGGGTGGGGTGACAGGCAGAAAAGGCCTTGACTCTGTGCAAGCTGGGCTCAGCAATAAGGGAAACATCCCTGGGTCATCAACACTGTTTTCAGCACATATCCAAAATAGTCGCATACTAGCTATTATGAAGGAAATTGACTCCATCCCAACCAAAGCCATCACAAAGTGTAATTTTGATCACAGATTTTTCCACTCTGTAGGCAGAACGATTATTCTTTTCTACACCAACAGGTACTTATTTGACACTACTGAAAATCTAGTATTGTTTACTAGGCTCTAACCAGTCAAGTTCTTATGGTTGTGTAGCCTGTGGCTTTGTAGCAGTTAGCCTGCTTTATAAAAGAAGTCAAATTTTTGAGATGAAAGAAATCAAAGAGTGTATTTTTTCTACCTGTTTGTAAATACACAGCACAGTATCATACCATCATAGATTCAACAGAACATTATTGTAACACTCCAGTGCTTAGTGAATACCAAGATTGTTTTTCAAGAGTTATTTTACATAAACCATATTTGGTGAAATCATCTAACGAAAGCCTGTGAATTAGACCAGTACAAATATTTACAAACAGTAATCAATAGAAATATTTAGAAACAGTAATAATAGGGAAGACAAAAGTTTATTTGTTCAAAACCATAGTCACTTCTATGCAACCATGTATTCAGAATGCATTAAGTTTAGGTTACCCTAGCTAATTTCTTTTAAGTAAGAAAACATTCAAGATAAAGTCATAATATTGACTGTAAGGCAACCTGGGAAAACTCTCCTGCAAATACATGGAATTTAAAAGGAATATATCAATCTAAAAAGTCCCTTGCGCCATGCAGTTTCCCACGGATTGACTTTCAGACAATTATGCCTTCAATGTTGAGGTTTGGTTGATATATTATAAATGTCCCAGTCTGAGGGTTACTGGTATGCAAGAAATTTCTTAAAGGCTCCTCTTATATGTTGACAGCACTTTGCTTTTCTGATATGCATCTTACTGTTAATTTTGGTTTGCTAAAATAATTCTGAAGGAATATTAAAATATTCCTCCATTGTCTATGTGCAAACACGCATTCAGATCTAATGAGGAAAAACAATTACTTTCACTGCTCGTCGTGTCTCTCTTCAGTAAGTACAGGGTTTTCTGGGTTGAAACAGAAACAAAATACACTGTAATTAACATAAGAACTGACTCAAGGTCAGGCTCATAATCTGTTTCTTAATTAAGTTTTGATGTGAATGATCAGTAAAACATTTAACACCTTTTACTTAAAGCCACAGCAGATGACATATTCATCCCCAGGAATGCAGACTGGTTGACGTTGGAAGGGACCTCTGGGGTGCATCTGGTCAAAGGTCCCTGCTCAAGCAGGGTCACACAAAGCTAGATGCCCCAGACCATGTCCTGATGGCTTCTGAATACCTCCAACATGGAGACTCCACCACCTCCCTGGGCAACCTGTGACAGTGCTTGGTCACTGTCACAGCGATGAAGTGTTTCCTGATGTCCAGAGGTAACCTCCTGTGTTTCCGTGTGTGCCCATTGCCTCTCATCCTGTCACTGGGTGCCACTGGAAAGAGCCTGGCTCCTTCCTCTTCACACCCTCCCTGCAAGTGTTTATTCACATTGGCAAGATCTCCCTGAGCCTTCTCTTCTCCAGGCTGAACAGTCCTAGCTGTCTTCAGTGGCCCTTTACTGGACTCTCTCGATTATGTCCATGTTTCTCTTGTACTGGGGAGCCCAGCACTGGTCACAGTACTCCAGGTGTGGTCTCAGCAGTGCTGAGCAGAGGGGAAGGATCCCCTCCCTCGACCTGCTGTGACACTCCTAATGCAGCTCAGGAAATGTGTGACCATCAGAAAACAAAGATGCCCTTTTTTGAGGATTTTTTTTTTCTCTTTGAAGCCTCAAAACTAGACCAGTCTTACGATTTCCTCAGGTCTTTTCCTAAGTCAGATAGCTCATTCCCTACTTTCACATGATTCTTCTAGTCTGGAAGGCATTAGACCAGATCTCGCTGCTCAAGTATCATTTATAACATCATATAGGTAGTCACTGGGATTAGTAAGAGCTTAATGCACACACTACATTTCCCAAGGAAACAGACCAGGCATATCAGTTCCTCTTACACATATTTTCCATTAAAAACTTTTCTGTTTTAAGTCAAAGTTGGCAACGTAAAGAGTAAAATAGGCATTAACATTTTTTCCCAGTGAAAAGGCTGAGGATTCTCTTTCTTCATGATCTGACTGACAGACATGCTAGCCTTTTCTATTTCTGTTAAGAATATAAACAGTCTTCGAACTGGAATAACAAAGGTTTAAAAACCAGCTGTTTTCCCAGCTCAACTGTGCAGTGAAAAAGCTACTGTCAGCTATCTGCCTTGATCAAACATGGCTCTGAGTGTTCTTCGAAGACAGTATATAAGGAGGAAAGATAAAAAAGAAACAGGAGACATCACAACATAGTGAGAGGGACCTTTAGAAGATAGGGGTGATAACAAGAAAGGAAACAGGAAAAAAAAATCCTATTCTCAGCCTTACATACTAACAGACATTTTGCTTCCACTTTCTTACTTTCATCTTTTTACAGTGTTTTTTCTCATAGATTTTCCATTACTCACTTTTGAATGACTTTTTTTTTCCCTTTTTCCTTTTTTTTTTTTTTATTCTTTCTTTGTCTCCTTGTACTCTGTTTTCCTTTTCTCCTCTTTCCCTGTTTTCCACATTCCAGTTCACCACAACGTGTATTTCAAGGCACTGAACAACCTTATCATAATTTAAACACACTCATCTGCACAAAGAGACACTGCAGTTACCTTTGGTCAGCAACTGGTAACTTTCCCCTTCAATTAGATCTGCGTACAACAAAATATTACAAAACTGCAATCCAACATCAGGCACCACATACAATTCTAGAAAGATTAACTGGGTAAAATGATTTATAGCCTTATTCTGCAGCCCGGGATTCAGGGCCCATGCTGCCATCCCTACTGATGAATGAGTTATTTTTTTTTCAGATAAACAAGGTTACTAATTTCAGTACAGATTGAAGGGTTGAGACTATCTTTCGCGTATGTGCATTGGGGAGGAGGAATACAGTTCTCTCCTACTGATGAAACTGAACCATATGACCATACAAAAAATTAACAATTCCACAAAAAGGATACAGTTTTTCCTAATCCTCATACTTGTTTAAAGAAACTGTAAGAAAAGGTACAGGATTTATATTGGTAAAGATGATTTTCTAATGTGGATAAACAAGAAAAATATTCAAGATAGTCAGGTTTCATAAAAGCATGATTGAGTTAAGATAAAACCAGAAAAATTCAAGCTTATTGCAGAGCCTTATGACTGTGGATTTGAAGCTTACTCAGACATTTCTATGATTTAGAGTGTTATTATGATGCCAAATTGGCAAAAGGACATGAATACATCATTAATTAAAGAAAATTTTTGTAGTCTTATTTAATTAAAATGCTTTAATGCAGAACTTGAAAAAAAATCACAAGAGTTTTCTATAAAAGCCCAGCAATAACTGGAGAGTCCTGCTGTGTAATGCAGTGAACCCTAAGACCTGAGTGCCTTTTCTAAATTCATCTTTCCACTGGGCAAAGGCTGGAGCCATACACAGTTCTCAGACTCAGGCAGCTGCACTGTGCTTCACATGAGTAGGCAGGTGTACCAGTAGCGAGCTTTGAAATATTACGGTCCTCTCATCTACATCAGTCAGTAATTCTTTTGTGAGAAAGGTAAATTAATGAGGGGGAAATACTCTTTAATCACAATAAACACGACATCACTAAAAAATCAAAGGAATGTGAAGCAAACCCAAAAGTGTTAGCTGGAATTTAGAGCTTTCAATTTTTTATCAAACCAAAACCATTTTTTCACCCATGAAGTGCCTAAAGAGGAAAAAAATCTGTTGGTAGTGTGAGTAACAATTGGAAGAACATTTTCAAGGAAAATCATTTGAGGGCAGATGAGAGAAACATAATTGCAATCACCTATTCACTGCTGAAGCAAGAACGAAGGCTGAAGGCTTTGAACAAGTAGAGAAAGATGAAAGAACCTGCAGTGCATATCTACTTTCTAAGACCAGTATGGCATACTGACATGTTGTTCTGTAAGCAGGTACCCTTCCCTGGCACATCATACCCTATTGTCTAAAATTTCTTTCTTCATGCAGCAACGGAGTGATGTCTTGGTCTGTTTTAAGAATGAAACAGCACCTTACCTATAGGTAAAGAAAGCCTGTAAAGTAAAAGTTTGTAAAGAAAGTTTTGGACAAATCCATTCACATAACGAAGACAAGAAGAACATCAGCAAGAGAGCAACAGAAGACCAGAGCAAAGAAATGCATAACTACATTACAATAACGAAAACCAGTTAATTATAACTACTTCTGGCTTCACCTTAGTGTTTTGGTCAGAATCTTTTTACTTTTTTTATTAATTATAATACAACCTAGTGAGACTTAAGAGACTGAGAAAGCACTAGATCATCTCCCTAATGTAAGACTCTGCAGCATGCTAACGAAGTTTAATGAATCTCTCAGAGCACAGTATTTCACATTCCAGTCTTTTGGTAAGTTACCAGCCTTTTGGTAACTAACTCTAAAGTGCTTTAGTTTCAGAACTTTCAATTTCAAGGACTTCCTGAAAGTTTTTGGGTTTTTTATGGTTTGGGCTTTTTTCCAGAGCAAGTGGCAGAATCATATTAAGGTAATTTAATTTGTTGGAGTCAAACTACAGTTAGGTATTCTGAGGGCTAGTCGATGCCAGCACAAGAGTTTGGCTGATGTGTGAGTGTCAGCCACGCACTTCAGTACTGCTTATTTCTATCTCATCTCCTCTGTACAGCAATAAAAATAGTAGACAAAGCTTCTTCTAGTAGCTTGGTAGAAAACCCAGGTTTTCTCTAGTCTACTAAATCATGGGATTTGGCCTTGTGTCAATTCAATGATAGAAGGTACTTGATTTGTCCCATTTCAAGTTGCCCTCATTTGTCAGATACTATTTCAGACCCCACAGTATGTAGAAGGCTGATCAATTTAACAGCCACTTATTAAAACCCACTAAACTTATGTAGGAAAGAGTCAATAAATGCAAGATTACTATTGTTTTTACTGAGTTCTGTAGTCCACTCAGCTTGTCTTTCTGAGTGGTTGGGAAATGGGCATCTTCTTGTCTCTGATGGTTAATGTAGAATGCGATAATGTTCCAAGGTAATTGAACTTGTAACTGCAAATTTCAGGACACCAAGAACAGTATACAGTGCTGCCTTCTGTATGCAAAGAAGTATTATCAGGCATGCAGTGAAAAAAAAAGGAGTTTTAAAAATAACTTGGGAAAATGACAACTAAATCAGAATCAGCTCAAATTTTTCAGCAACTCTAAATTTGTTTGACAAAGTTTTCACATATACTTAATTTAAAGCATAAAATTCAGCTACACGGGGTAGCATGGGGTTTACTCTTTTACCAGATAATAACTGTTATACCAAAGGGTATTTAGTTAAACGAATATTGACTTTCTACATATATCATTAGAAACTCTTTACTTCTCTTTTCCATTTTTACGTCCAGGCATAACTCCTTCAGTACTCATGCAATAGTCTGGTATCTTCCGGGGGTCCAGCCAGTAAAGCCACAGCACAGATTATAATGGCAGACCACAGATTCTCCCAAAGCTGATTTTAGAAGAGTCCTTATCCTCAAACACTGAAAGGTATTTCAGGGAGCAGTGGAATACAGATGCCCACTTTCCCAGGTGAATGTCTGAATCACCGGGCTGTAAAGCCATCCTTTTTCCTCATCTCAGTTTCTCTCATACAAAGCAGAACCACTCCAACGAAACGGCCAGGAAGCCCATTCACCGCTGAAGGCTCACCCAGCAGCAGGATGGGTTAGGCAGTCTGGAACTGTCGGAGATGGTGATGCAGGGTCACATCCATCCTCAGGATGGCTTAGCTGGAGAGGTTGGCAGACTTGGATGCTCCACAGCCTAGTGCTGAAAAATGTGGCCTCAGATCCACTCAAGCAGATACAGAAGAGCACATGCTCAGTGCTCCAACTGCCAGCCCCTGGGGAAACGCAGCTCACCTTTCCAACAGCTTCGCTACTCTTTAATCTCCATTTCCTAGCTTGCAAATTATTTCCTATCTAAACTGCCCAGTGAATCTGACCTGACTTCACTAATCTGAGAGGGCCTAGCCTCATCTTTAGGAATTTTATTATTCTCTCAAAAATCTAACTGGCCGTTAAGTAATGAGCATTAGACCTCAAGCAAATATACACCATCTCTCCTCGAGATCTCCTCCGTTTCTTGAAATATTTTAGTAGCCCTGTATCTGTTGTGTTAGGGTCCAGAAACAAAAAACACAGCTGAAAAAATGCTTTACTTCTTTTAAATACTAAATAAACACCTACTCATAGCCAACTTTTAAAAAGTCTTCAGGCAGAAGCAAATACTGATGGCTAAGTTTCAGTTGGAAAGAGCAGACAAATGACAGAAATGTTGAGACTGGTAGAAAGAGCATCCATTTCTTAGCACTGCTAAGAAAACTGGTTGCTGCGCTTTGCCTGTAAGATGTTACTTGGAAGTAAAATCACATGAGGTGTGTATATTTCAAACAAGCCTGTGCGTGAGGGGAATTGTGGGTTTTCTCAAAGACATACCTAAAAAACATTACAGCCTATTCCCGTTTCTTAGGATGCAAGGAAAATTTGAAAGAACAGATGTCAAGACCAATACCCATTTCTAAAACATCAGAAGCTGTAGGAGGTGATGTCATGGTCTACCTGGACTCATTCAGCACACAATAAAGGCAGGGCAGACCATATTCCATAGTTCGAGTGCATTTACTGGGCTGGGCCTTCCCAGAGTTTTTTAGAAGATCTCTGACAATTGTCCCTTTCTACCTTTTTTAAGTTGTCAGCGTGTCAAAAAGTTTTTAAAGTTACAGCATGACAAATGTTGGCTTTATGTCAATTCTGTCCTCTACTCACAGACAGCTACTATGTAGTTCAATGAAGAGTCTGTCAAAGCAAGACTTGTCATCCCTAATTATTCTGTGTAACACAAGAGATACAATGCTTTGTTGTCTCTCATTTCTCCTTTTATCTGCCACACAGTGCTATCTCATCCTCAGAAATCAGAATGTTTTTAGTAACTAAAGGTACAAACAAGGACTTATTTCAAAGGCACACCACTAAACTGAACATAAAACTATTGATTTGTCTGTTGAAAAATGACAAGGGAAAAGAATACCAAAAATGCAAAATTTCTTACTTTACTAGACTGTTTTCCACATAAATTAAAAAATATGGATCACATTATCATTAGTTTATGCAGCAACAGTCTAGTTTGGGATGAAAAAGCTAAGGAGATCAGAAACTGTGTAACAGCATTCCTTATACAGTATTTGCTTTGCAGAAAATGTACTTATGAAATATACATGTGCTGAGATGTGATTAGGATGCAGTTCTTAATTTTGATTAAAATGCTGCTTCCTTTATGTTTACTGAGCTTCAAAAACCAGCCTGATTTGTATGCTTATATAGTATTTTCTGTCTCTTTTTTTTTAAAGTAGGACTAAATTTAACTTCACTGCTATGTATGTAAAAATGAATGCAAATATGAAACGTTCTTTAGCTTACAATTACTAACCTGAGAGATAAACTAGAAAACTATTAACTCAAAGCCCAAGATGATGACTACTTCTAATAACAGTAACTCCAGAAACCTGAAATGAGGTTTGGGATCCACCACAGTGAGCACTGAACACATCACGAGAGACACCACTTCCCCAGAGAGCATGAAGCCAACCAGGCCAGATGAAGAATGAGAGAAACTAAGTCATGGAGCCATGTTAAGATCATGCCTGAAGAGCTCCACTTGTCTGTCAGCAGAAAAGCATTTTTCCTCTTCTATTTACTTCTATTTGTGAGATTCGTTCAGCACTTTTTGTTCATTTTACCCCTGTGCTGTGGGCAGTTTCCACTATGATATTCAAAATGTATATTCAAAATGTGTATATTGTTCTTTAAGGGGGTCCAGCTCTCCAAGGTGGTCTCTACGGCACTTGTAAGAGCAGCACGTGCTCTCTCCCCCACAAGTGTCACAACTCTTTGGCCGCTGCCTGCCTGCAAGCACCACCAGCACGCCAGGTGAGGAGGTGCCCAGGTCTGTGTGCCTCGGAGGGTGCCCAAGGTCGCATTCACCTCCACGCACATTGCAACCCTCCAGACAGTCTCACAGGCAGCCTGAGGGCTGTTATTAGCAGCGTGTATGCACCCTGTGTGTCTAGGATTCCCATTAGGGTGAGACACAATATATCCTGGGAAATCCTTGGAAAATGTGCTTTGGGGAAAAATCTTAACTAATCTGGATCCTTCATACTAGAATAAATAATTAAAGCTTTTACGTAAATGTCAGTTATTGATTGAATGTAATTATGTAAACATTATTTTGGCAGGTGGATTAAAATCATTCAAAAATCACAGTGTGCTTTGATTTTAGTGTGTTCATTCCCTTCTTTGAGCTCTGTTTTGCTAGCCCTTTTTAAAGCACAAGCTTCATCACAGCTTGGAAAATTCTGGAAAAAATTATCACCATGGCTATTACATGGTCCTTCATTCAAAACCTAAGTTAGACAACACCATTTTCAGTATCCTGTCAAAAGCCTTTTCTACTAGAATTTCTGAATTTTTTAGGATCTGCAAAAATAAATTCATAGCCTAGAGAAAATTAAAACTTATTTGGTGCAAGCTGCATTAGATGGCAAAATGGGCCTTTCTTTCTCATAAATGACATAAAACAAGCCTTAGAAGCCAGAAAATATTTTTTTTTCAAGGAAAAGGAGTGATTATTTTGTTTTCCTGGCAGGTTTGCCAGTACTTTTATTACAGATTTTGCATTATTCATTCATGTGACTGTACTCAACCACATAACTAACATTCAGTAAGCACAGTGTTCCTAAGTTGAGCTGCCTTCTGAATCCGTTTCTGTTGTTTTTTAACTGTATCATATATCAATGCCTCTGAAAGACCTGCCACAAGCCTCTTAACAGTAAAGATATCACTTCTCTTAGACCCCCTAATAGTGTACTATCCGCTATCATAAGCATTTTGGTGAGATAGTATTCAAGTTCATATTTTTTTGCCAATGCCCAGCTTCCCTTCAGTCCTCTAATTTAATTAAAATAGAACAAAAGTCTTAAGGCAACAGTTTGGTATTGCTCACTGAGCATCTCTAGCCTTCAGCAACAGGCACCTTGGAAAACTGGTAGTCAGTCAAATTTGGCATGTTTCCTTGTTCAATGGAAACAAGTCTTTAAAAAAAAATCTGTTCAAACAGAAATTATTATCTAATCCTTTTCTACATGAAAATGTCTGCCAATCTCAGGACCCATCCCAAACCCCCCCCACTTTTTCTCAATCAACTCCTTTCACTCACATGTAAGCAGGGTGACCTAGAGGAAGGCCTTGTCCGGTAAGGTCTGGAATAAACTTGTGTCCATTGCTGCTTGTCCTTTCACTGGACACCACTGAGAAGGGCCAGGGTCCCTCTATGCTCCCTCCCATCAAGTATTTATACATACTGACAAGATCCCCCGAGCTTTTCTTACACTGAATGGTGCCTCTTCAAAGCCCTTCTTTCTGTAGCTTTTCCCAACCTTTCTGCTATTTCTGTCAACAGTACAAAATTTTCACAAAAGAACACCAATAAAATTACTGCACTCATGTGCCCATAGCTTGAAGGCAGTACTGCATGCCTGTGTTTGGAGATGAGGCCGCTGGGTTTCCAACTACCTAGTAATGTAAAAAGCTCCTTCTAACTTTCTCAAATGAGTGCAAAGCCAGTTATTGTAGTCTTTAAAAATATGTCAAGAATTCTGCTTTACTGTTAACTACTTGATCATGCAGACGCAGTGTAGAAAAGCTCTGCTGATGATTACTTTAAGTTTTGCTTCCACTGGGACTGGGCTTTTAATGCATCTCTCTAATTGTGCATATAAAGTAAAATGACTGCTGTTTCTACATTATTAAAATGGATTAGTGCAGTAATTTTTATGGCACAAGCAATGAAAAGATGAACACGTTCCTTTAAGAATCTAGTGGTGGCTGGCACTTCCATTTTGCCCACTGATAAGAGAATTCATGAGAGTAACTATGTGTTTTCATTTCACCACTCTTCAGTGAAATATTTATGAGCTTTTTTATTCTCCTCAGATTCTCAGAATTGTTACACCCTTTATCTGCTGCTGGATTTGAATAAGGAAGACAGCAAAGGTCACCGTGACAATGATAACTGCAAACTGTTTAATCACAGAATGTGTTTTAGCATGGAGCATTGTCAAGTTCACTTACAGATATAGTATTGTCCTGGTTTCGGCTGGGATAGACTTTTCTTCCTAGTAGCTGGCATAGTGCTGTTTTGGATTTAGTATGAGAAGAATGTTGATAACACACTGATGGTTCAGTTGTTGCTAAGCAGGGCTTACACCAGTCAGGGACTTCTCAGCTTCCCCTGCTCTGCCAGGGGCACAAGAAGCTGGGAGGGGGCACAGCCAGGACAGCTGCCCCCAACTGGCCAGAGGGGTATTCCATACCATATGAAGTCATGTTCACTATAGAAAATGGGGGGAGTTGGCTGGGGGAGAGTGATGGCTGCTTGGGGACTGGCTGGGCATCGGTCAGCAGGTGGTGAGCCATTTCACTGTGCATCACTTGTTTTGTATATTCTTCTATTATTATTATTATTATTATTATTATTATCCTCCGGTGTTTTATTAAACTGTCTTTTTTTCAGCCCACAGGCTTTACTATTTTTCCTATTCTCTCCCCCATCCTGCCAGGGGAGTGGGGGAACAAGCGAACGGCTGTGTGGTGTTTAGCTTCCTGCTGGGTTAAACACAACAAGTATGAATCCTAAATGTCTCTTTATCTCCCATTTAAAAAAATGTTGATGCTAAATATCAATAATTTCTAAAATGTGGATTTTAATAAAAAAATCCTGCAGACCTCACCTAGTACCTAAACCATACCTGATCTTGCACAAACTGCTGTACAATGTTTGTACACAAACATGAAGTGGCTCCACATGTCCTAAATACTTAAGTACCCAAAGGTTTGTTGTTTGTTTAAAATATAGCATGCAAGCCAACAACCCTCCCATCATTTTTCTCATGCAGTCATGTTTATTCCCTTACCCACTAACTTCACAGCTGGATCTGAGCACCTCAGAATCAGGAATGCTGGTAAATGAAGCAAAACCTGAAACAAAAGAAAAAAAAACCCTGTGTAAATTAACATAACTGAAATTGTAACGTTTGCATCAGGTTTGTATGTGCGTCAGTTGAGAGGGAGCAGTATGAGATTTCTCCCATTCACCCTGACAGGAAAGGTTCAGAGTGAACGGAGCGTAGATGAAGCCTGACATGGGATATACTTGGCATATGGTTCTCTCACTTGATCCCTGCATAGAGATAAACTGACAGAAAATCCACAGAATAAAATTTGAAGATGCTTTGTATCAAAAATAGTTACATGCCTTTAATTTCAATATTAACTCAAATTCTTGTCCTTCAGCATTGGGAATCTAGTGGTTTTGTTTTTTCTTTTTTTTATTTTAAAACAGAGATCATGTCTTGGTAGATTATTTTCCCAAATTCTTCTAGTCCATCTGAAAATAAATACTTCACCTTCAGCTCACTAAAACAGAGCATTCAGTTATAGTGTTTTGCAAAGCATTGAAGGATTGAAGCCAAATTTCCTGCTGGGAATTTAATTTGCAGGAAAAAGCATCAAAGAATAAATCAAGAGTCATTTTTACGGGATAGCTGAAGTACAAAAATTACTGCATTATGTCCGGGGGGTAAACAAATTCCAGTTAAAATTTTCTACCCTTTAACATAAAGGCAATCTCTTGTTTTACATTCATCCCCCTTGTGAAGTGACAATAATCACAAAACAATAATGAATATCAATGTCCTTTGTGCCACATGAATGTATCTGTCAATACAAAAGTCTCATCATGTCTCTAATGAATGATTAAGACAAGACACTTTGCATGTCATTTATCTTAAGAAAATTAACATGTAGTGTTAGCCTGTAATGTTAACATGTAGTGTAGCATGGTGTTGACATCACCATCAAAGTGGAAATCCCATCTGTTAAAATATAAATGCCAGAGGCAGATCTGTTGAATTTGGGCCGCATGTGTATAGAAAAGAGAAGAGAACATTCCTAAATTATAATTAGCTTGGACATTTGACTGAACACAGAGCAAGCCTTTCCAAAGCAACTGATATTTAAGTGAATATTAAAGCAAGAGCTTTACTTCAATGGCCAACGTGATCCTTGGGGATGCATGGAGCTCATGACTATGCCAATGCAAAAACAATTAGCAATAATTCAAGAGTGGAAAAGCATATGAGTTGGCTCTTAGAGAGTCTTCAAGTGAATATGGCCAGGTGGTTGTTTTAAAAATTTGCTGGTTTAATCTGTAGCAAATGTTAGGAAAAAAAAGTACATTGACAGCTGATGTTTAAACCTTTGTCAGCATACAGGTATGACACTGAACAGCAAAAAAAAATCTTTACTCCACTGTCTGTACCTCTCCCTGCCCCAGTAACACACTATGCAGCTCCAGATGGTTATGACACCCAATTAGTGATTACAGTGGCAAATTAGCTCATGGTCACAGACTATGTGTGTGTGCATACATTCGCACTCACATAACGCAAGACTACAGACTCACCCCAGCACACCATTATTTTCTGTGTAACTTTCAGCAACAATGTCAGCAAGTACTACACATCTGTGTAAAGCTGCATGTGTCCTTCATGGCTCAGGGCCCCTTCGTGTCTCAGGGCCCCTGAGTTCATTTCAGGTAGGGGCAATGATTGTTGGGAGACAATCAGGCCGAGAAATCATGCCAAGAAATCTTTATATTCCCAAATGAAAATGGACTCCATAGATAAAACCCAAGTTAAGCTCCTCACAGCAGATGAAGACTCGGATGTATCTCAGCACATGAAGACTGTCTCCCCAGCCCAGCTGTGAGACACTGGCTTAACCAAACTACAGCCCAAAGGGAGCAGTGACCAACCCTCCAGGGGCACAGGAGGGGTGCAGCAGCCGACAGGCTAAGCGTTAAGCCAAGCTTCTTCATGTTACACTGCTCTTTATACCACAGCTCTTAATGAAAGTAGCCTATATGCTAAACATTTAGAGCTATACCTTTAAATTTGGCAGTAATACATATGAGGACAGTGAGTTCTCAGAATAATTAGCTCTACAAAGTCCCAAAGCTCCTTTGTTAGTCATACATTGAGGATGGTAATGTGGTCTGAACGCCTGTCAGAGTACACAAAGCCTCATCTCTGGCAAAACACAGTCTCAATCCTTGTTTTCCCTTCTAAACTTGCAACGCTTTCCATTTACTATGGAGCTTACTTCTCCCACAAAACCAGAGCAAAGATACACATTGCCAATTTTACCACGCAGTATTTACAAACATTACTCTTGCAGAACCTCATTCTTCATTCCAAAAATCACAAATAACACAAGCAGTGTGCTAGCATGCAAATGGAGGAGCTGACAGGTACGAGGGAGGAGGAAAGGAGAAAACACCACTGACAGTTGTGAGACTTGTCTGCTCCAGGATGCCATTATGTACCCCAACCTAAGTACACAGTGAAGACCCACGGATAAGGTTATGTATGAAGATCACTGTGGTGTATAAACTGAATTCCTGTTGGCAATTTATTATTTATTTCCATTATGATGCACTTCACCAGCAGGGAATCTGTCCATTATGAATGTATCAAATACACTGCTTTATCAAGGTAATTCATGCATTTGCTTAGGAATCTATTTATCGCATTCATGCTCCTCATAAAATACTCTTTCTACAGAAATCGTGGGACCAGAAGAAATTTTTTGTGATTCATATGCAGATCTTCACCATGAAACAAAAATGATAATCGATTCATTTGCATTGCATTTTTTTGTGCCAGGAACGTCAAATTGACATAAATATTCTGACATAACATCACAAAGTAATCATACATTTAATCTCACTTAAATATGCACAGAGTAATAAAACAGTAGTAAGAACATGGTACCAAATAGCATTTTTTAAAACCAATGTGAGATAATTTGTAATGCTGATTTCTGTAAATTCTGAATTACACAAAAATGTGGCATTAAAGAAAAAAAAATTAAAAGCCAGACCTAGAGCTGGTTATACTAGAGCAGCTGTGACACATCATTGCTGTGCATTACAAGCAATATTACATTTTTAATATTCAGCAGTAGGCAATATAATTTAATACACAATATTGTAATAGTTGCTATTCTGATTTTAGCAAAGATTCAATCAGTGTGGAACGTTAACTGCAAATGGGAGAAGTTTTATTTTGTAAAGCTTTGGCTAGACAGAGATGGGCCTCAGCAAGGACCCAAAGTGTCCTGGACGGAATGAAATGGCATTAGTGCTATGGCATTAGCAGTAAGTGCCAATGACAAGGATGGGCATGAGGGGGAGTCTGAAATGTCCCTTGTCTCTTGAATCCTTAAAAACATTGTCATTTTCACCTAAGTTGCTGAGTTTACCTCCTCTAATAGGAAAACAAGGTATGGCTGACCAAGTCCATCAGAGGCAGCATTAAGTGGTCGGTGGTTAGTGCTCAGTATTCACAAATACTTCTAAATTTCTATTCAACTATCATATGATTGATACTGATAGTGACAGAGCAAATAATCCACAGCTTGGTATGCTACGTTATTCTTAAAGTTCTGGACAAATCCCCTAGAATTAGATTTATAACAGATTATAACCTACTATCCAAATCAAAGAGTGCTCTCCAACACTGTATTACTACATTTTGTTCCTGTTCTACCATTGTTCTGTCCCTATATTCAACACCTCTGAAAGCATTTAGTTAAGTTATCTTCAGTATCTACTGGGGTCATGGCCTCACTTCTTCCATTACACTCTTCTCATTTACATGACTAGGGACTCTCATAGTAATTCTTTTCTTTTTCTTTGCCAGATCCGACTGTTTGGCTTTTGCAATTATCTTTTATCCCTAAAGTTCCCAAACTCTGAGGCCTCGTACTTTCTTGTAAATAATCCCTTTTTCCATTCCTCGTAAACTCTTTGTTTACTCCTAACAACCTTTCAGCTTGAAATTGCTCTGCCTGACAAAAGTCACTGTCCATGAGTGGTTTGTAGCCTATTCTACATTTAAGAACATGAAGTGATACAGTCAACCGCTGTAAAGGATCATCAAATCTATGTTTATGCTGAAAGTATCAGCATTCACACAGGGGAAAGGCACTTAGAAAAATTTGCCTTTAAGCACAGAAAGATAATGGATGATAATAGCCTTCTCATTCCCCTGGATCGAGTACTGTGCTGTCCAGAATTTTGGCCAAAAGTAAATGCATTTACTCTGTACTCTTTATGTACTCACATTTTTAAGGATTCAATTATTTTTCTTGGAGGGCATTGCCTGTACCTGAATATAAAATATACGTCAAGTTCAAAACACAGTGGCAAGAGCTGCTGTATCAGGCATGGAATTACTTTATGTCTCATTTTCTTACACTAAAAAAGAAATTAATTATACTGTAACCAGAATGAGACCTGGGTTCCAAAGAAACAAAAAAGATGTCCCATTTATTAATCTACAACAATCTCTTCAGAGACCTTTGGCATTTTGCTCTTCCTTGCACATCTAGTATAATTTGCCACTAGTCTCTGAAGCTTTATAGTCATCTGTGGAATACTGTTCTCCACCACCAAGGGTGGAGATCCCTCGTGAAGATTCACATCTTTTCTCTCTACCTGTGGCAAGACATAGGGAGTCTTCACTGAAATGGACACCTTAATTTCCCTTTGAGTATCAGGGTTAGGAATATGGGGATCCTGTAAACCTCTTGAATCCACCACATCCCCAAATGCACCTTGACCAGCCCATTCATCCCACGGAGTCTGCGCACACATCCCGTTTGGGTGTTCATTCACAGAAGCAAGGCACAGTGGTGGAAACCGTCTGATGGAGCCCAGATGACAGACAGTAGGAAATCTGTGGTGGCTGCCCTCCAGTCTAATTCTCTACTAAAAGAAAAAAAGTGGCGCGTCTAACATTCATGGCTACAAACGAAATCCCCAGCTCTTGAATATATAATTGAGATGCAGACAATACAGTAAAATGCATCAAGAGAATACCTGAGACAGCGGTCTTCAGCAGACACACTCTTTAGTGGTATCTTGTCCTGAGAAACTGCTGCACATTTATACCAGGTCTTACTTTATCCCTGTAACTCTGTCTTCCACAGCTATCCTTCATGTGTTACCTACACACGCTGCTTGGTTGGAGCCACAGCGTTTGACCTTTTTGTGTCAACAATCACCAACACCTAACTACAAACTCATCACTGAAAAACAAAACTGTCTGGAGTACTCAATAATTGCATGTACTCTCCACAGAGTAGCTGATAAACAGTTCCTTGATACACTCACTTATCTCATGGACAATCCATTATCTCAGACATGATAAATAAACAAAACCAAAACCCAAACAATTTCTGAATTCTAGAAGAACAGCTATGAAAAAACAGCTGCACTGACCAATAGGGGAAAGAGAATTAAAAAATGTTTCATTTATTGGGATTCCACAATACGCTACTACAAGGGGGATCTTACTTAATTTATTCATTTTTAGTCCAGTCCAGTGTACTAGAAAATAAAGAAATAATTACCATAGCTACTTTACAGGAACCAGCATCTGCTTCTATCTTGATCAAAATTATCACAGATTTAAAAATCAAAATAAAATCACCCGTTATGTTTACCAACAGAAAATTAGATACTAAGTTCAGTGTATATAGGAATTCCACAAAGAAATTTGAAATATTTTTAGTAATGTCTAATGGCAAACTCCTATAGAAGTACATCTGAAAAATTGTATTTCAGCAACAGCTGTGTTGTTTGTCCAATTGCCAAACAAAAATTGACCATATGCTCTGTGCATCAGTGAGTAGTTTCATTCTCTTTTCCTTTTCCCAAATGTGCACTTAAAAAAGAAAAAAAAAAAAAGATAGGTTGTTCAGATATACTACTACTTACTAAGCTTCATCTGAAACTGTAGTGTGAACCTATAAAAGCTATAAGCTGTAGAAGAGCAAAAGATAATTCCATAAAATCAAAAGCTTTTGTATCTTATCCCTAATACAACAACAACAACAAAAAAACCCCAAAAGAATAATAGTTATGTAATTCTGTCTAAAAATAAACTAGGCCAATTTCAGTAGGTATTAAAGAGTAGTAGTGTGGAAGGCCTTGCAAAACCCACATTTTTAATGAAATAATGAATTTGGCATTCTTTTTTTATTTTCTTGTCTCTTTTATGTTGTGAGGGCAAATAATCAGAAAATCTAGACACTAAAAAAAAAAGTAAACAAGTCAAAATACTGCTAGACACTTGCATAAAAATATGAGCTATTGCAGTGCTCCTGCAAGAAAAATGTTGTTTTCGAGTTGTTCCTCTTACATTGGAAGGGTACTACTCCAGCAGTGGTTGGTTACCATCTTGAACTAGGCAGTGGAACAGTGCAGTGGACAGAATCCTCTTCCAACCTAAAAATCACAGCTAGAGAAAGAGAATTGAATTATACGGGCTAAGAAAGAAACCAGTATCTTACATTTCTTTTATTCTTTTCTTGAAAAAGCAAATGAAAAGACATGGGTGAAAGGTGAGATGAGGGAAGTGTCAGAAGTTCCCTTTTTAAACATTTTTTTATATAACAGAAAGCTCTTAGGAAAAGAGAATTGTGGGCGCTACCCAGGACAGCCCTTGCATAGTTGTTTTAAGAATTTTCTCTTTTTAAAATGTTCCAAACCAAATTTTTGGCAAGAGAGATGGATTTATAAACTACTTACTTTTTATGGCATGCATTTCTGCAAATAAATCTCTGTAAGAAAATCACTCTGAATAAATGAGGACTATCTTTATAAACATATAAAACTAGACATATTAAAACAAGATGCCCAGTAATCTAAACCAGCTTTGAGAGACCAACCAGTTGTTTTGAACCACCTTACTATCCAATTCTAATAGCAGTTACATGCATTGAATTTCTAAACATTCGTTAGTTTTCAAAAAACATAAGATTTGGGGAATAGCACCCTGGACATTCATTAATTTGAACATAAAAGTGAGTATGAGCCATGATTGCTTTTGTTCCTGTCGTACTGGAAAATAGTCTAAGCCTATTGATCTGAATGAAATGTTGCTTCCATAAGTAACTAATAAAACTCAAACACATCATTCAAGCTTCATTAGGATTTCATGGAGTGAAGACAGAACAGCTGTATTAATAACACAGCTTTCTTAGAGCTCTGCTATTCAAAGCAATATATTTCACATTTTCATTCATTTTGGTTTCACTTTATGAATTTTTAATCTTTCCAAGCCACTTGAAAATGCAGAAAGAAAATGTTAAAATTCAACACTTAGCAATTAGTCTTCCTTGCAAATTGCCGCTTTTAAACATTTTAGATCATTCATATCTAATTATTTTTATGGAACAAAAAACCCTACAAAACAACCACTCTGAAATCTATAAACTGGAAATATATCTATTAGGAATTTTTGTTGCTTTGTAGCAAACAACATTTTCCTTATCTTCAGAGAAAGCAATATTGACTCTAGTCCCTCACTTCAATCCCTTGGAAGGTTACAGATAAAAACTTCCTATAAACCATTTTGAACCACATGAAGGATAAGAAGGTGACTGGGAGTAGGCACCATGGATTTTCAAAGGGGAAATCACGTCTGACCAACCTGATGGCTTCTACAATGAGGTGACTGGCTTAGAGGATGAGGCGAGAGCCGTGGATGTTGCTTACCTCGACTTCCATGAGGCTCTTGACGCTGTCTCCCATAACGTCCTCATAAGCAACCTGACAAAGTACAGGTTAGATATGTGACTAGCGAGGTGGACTGAAAACTGGCCAAATGGCTGGACCAAGAGGGTTGTGATCAGCGGCACAAAGTCCAGTTGGAGGCACGTTACTAGTGGTGTACTCCAGGGGTCAATACTTGGGCAAATACTGTTTAACCTCTTCATTAATGACCTAGACCCTGGGACAGACTTTACCCTCAGCAAGTTCACAGGTGACACAAAACTGAGAGGAGCGCTTGATACACCAGTTGGATGTGCTGCTATTCAGACAGACCTTGCCAGGCTGGAGAACTGGGCAGAGAGCAACTTCATGAAGTTCAACAAGGGAAAATGCAAAGTCCTACATCTGGGAAAGAATAAGCCCAGGCAGGGTACACACCAGGGACTGACCAGCAGGGAAGCAGTTCTGCAGAGGACCTGGTGGATGACAACCTGACCATGAGCCAGCAATGGACCCTTGATGGTAAATGTGGCCAACAGCAGCCATGATGAAAAGTGTTGCCAACAGGTCAAGGGAGGTGATCCTTCCCCTCTACTCCAGTACTGGTGAGACTTGTTGGGAGTGCTGGGTCCAGTGCTGGGCTCCCCAGTGCAAGAGAGATATGGATGTACTGGAATGTGTGTAGCCCAGGGCCAGAAAGGCTATTAAAAGCCTGGAGCATCTCATGTAGCAGGAGGGACTGAGAGAGCTGGCAGTGTCCAGCTTGAAGAAAAAAGCACTAATGCAATAGTCTGAATGAGTAACACCACAATTCTAAATGATATAATATAGCCCTATTGCAGATCAAAATTATCAGTAACTGGAAAAGATCAGCAGTGCAATAATCATCTGACAATGGCAAATGATTTTCACTTTATTCTTTTCAATAAAATTTTAAACCATGAAAATCCTCAAATAAAGGACTAAAATTAATCCTATGTAACTTCAGAGGTTGGAATACACTTATCCAAAACTTGTTTTCTATTCTGTTCCTGTCTCTCATTCCACTCAAGATACAAGGACATCCCAAGTCTCAATTTAGGCACTTAAGATACCTAGAGTTAAGTGGGCTGAATCCAGGCTTTATAGATAAGATCTAGAACAATAACATATGGCTTCTGAGGAAAAAAAGTCTGAATACTTTTACAGGGGGTAGAACCTAACAAATCTTCACTATACAGATTGTGAGGGCTACTAAAATGATCCGAGGGCTGGAGCACCTCTCTTATGAGGACAGGCTGAGAGAGTTGGGCTTGTTCGTCCTGGAGAAGAGAAGGCTGAGGGGAGACCTGATTACGGCCTTTCAGTATCTAAAGGAGGCCTATAGGAAAGATGGGGATAATCTTTTTAGTAGGGCCAGCTGTGACAGGACAAGGGGTAATGGTTTTAAACTGAAGCAGGGTAGGTTTAGACTGGATATAAGGAGGAAATTCTTTACAACGAGGGTGGTGAAACACTGGAACGGGTTGCCCAGAGAGGTGGTGGAGGCCCCATCCCTGGGAACATTCAAGGCCAGGTTGGATGGGGCTCTGAGCAACCTGATCTAGTTAGTGGTGTCCCTGCTCACTGCACGGGGGTTGGACTAGATGACCTCTAGGGGTCCCTTCCAACCCAAAACATTCTATGATTCTATGATTCTATGAAAAGAGAGAACTAACAGTCATCAAGAAAAATTATTTACTATGTCTCCATTCTACTGAAATTACCACAGAAGTTTTTAGGACAGGTGTGGATTAAGGGAAGTGTGAGGAAAATATAACAAAAAAAAGGAGGGGCACAGAAAAGAAGAATTGGGGGGGGGGAGGAAGTGAGTCACTTGGAAATAATAACATTTTCTGAATGTTGCACAGTAGTTTTCCATGCTACTCCCTACAGAAAAATCAGGGTTATAGAAGCAGGAAAACAAGGTTATATAGTAGTTTTCCACGCTACTCTCTGCAAAAAGGTGAGTTTTGTACCACTCTTACAGAAGAAGGAAAATGGATGGAGAGGAAGGTTTAAGGATGAGGAAGAAAAGAAGCTCTCTGGAATCAAAGGCCCTAAGAAAATGCTTTATTAAGACATCACCTACATAAACCATCCAGCATGCTGAGTTGGAGAGGACAAAATGAAGAAACTAAAAAATTAAGCTAAGAAATTAAATGTTTCTAGTACATAAAAATTTGAACTTTCCTCTGTAAGAACCAAAATAGTTTTGTGAAAAGCATTTTAGATACCTACCACAGCACTGTTATTTAAAACACACTGACATGTACCCAAGACAACTCTACTCATGAAAACTGTTTGCCAGTGAAAACCACCGTTTTATTATACAGTTACTGACATTTCACAAGAAAATTTAAAGAAACAAAAACCTCATGGCATGTAATTCCCCAAATGTTCTTATTCACAAAATCAGTCAAAAATGGCTTTGTAAGATCTTAACATTTCATGTGTGATACAGTCTATCTGAGGAGCTCCACCTACAGGAGACAGTAACAACAGGACATGGCAAGGTGCAACACCCATGAGGAACACAGTAATATCACCACTTACACTTTTGGGTTTGATCTACCTTGTGTTCTGTTTTTAAATTTCTATTTGAAATTTAAAAGCAGAGTTGATTCTCACCATGGAAATAAGGTACTTTGACAGGAATTTTGATAATGCTTTAATCAGAACTGTGTATGCACATGACGTTCAATCACTTCTAAATGCTTTTCAAGATTAGCAAAAACATCCAGAAAATATTTCAGGAAGATCAGATGTCTGTTCACAGTTACAGAGAATTTTTCAGTCCATTTTTTGGTACCTGCTTCTTGAAATTTCCTTGAAAAAAAAAATATCCTCTGGCTGTGGTCAACAACACAGAGCATACTGAGGTATCTGGGCTAAGTAAGATAATCCCATATTTGCAGACAGTTAAGAAAAAAAGATGAGTATGAAAAAACCAGGACATTAGTTTTATTATTTATTTATAATTTGAAAATTCTTGAAAAAATAATTAAAAACCATAATACAACAATAGCCATTAAGCTGTCTAAGGGACACACTCTGCTAATCATGCATAGAACAAAAAGGGGGATTTGGTGGGGTATATTCAGGACACTCTTGAATTTTATGTTTAATTACAAAACAAAAAAATTTGCAATGCTTTCTGTCACTGTAAACCCTTATCTATTGCCATGTATAACACAGCCAACATTGAGCTATTTTAATTGATACCAAAATGGGAGATGTTCCTATTTTAAGGTCTAAGATCCCTAACAGTGAAGGCTGTGTTAATGGTTAAGAAGTCTACCATCAAACCCTCAGCAAGAGAAATCTCTGGAAGGGTGTTGTGTGTGCAATGGTTTTTGATTACCACTGCATTGTAAGTGGAAGAGGATTCCATGGAGGGCTTTAAAATTCCCAAAATATGTCTGTGTGTTTGATTCAGATAGGACAAAAGTATTTTAAAATTCTTCGCAAAACAGAGTGCCTGTTCTCTAGTCAGGGAAACTTGCTGGTCTGCCCAGCATCAGCAAGACTCAAGCACTGAGGAAATGCTGCTGCCAGATCTCCTAAATTTCGGTTCTTTATCAACAGACCAGACAGGATGCTAACGGATGGGATATATACCAGGAAATAACAAGTTTCAATGGAAGTGTGTCTGGAACACAGGATTTCAGTGAAATCTTGTTGCATCCTAGTGATCTTTCACCAGAACTTATACAGTTCCATGAAATGTTTACATTTCAGTGAACTGGCAAATTGCAATTATAAAAAATTTGACTGAAGTTTTTCTAAACAGCTAATACAACCGAACTGCTTATTCTTGGGTATGCATACAGTGCACATGGGCTTGAAAAGTCTGTAAATGAGACAGAGGAAATGGGGCATACGCATTTATACACATAAATATAAAGTGATGCAAATTTTGGCTGTTCTTTCTACATAAAAGGCCTCTTCAGATAGCCAATCCAGCTGGCAAAGTGCCTCGTGAAGTATCGTAATAGGCAAGAGTAGGCAAGGAATGCAGCCAGTTTCCTCCACACAGCAGATGCCAAGCAGAATTTGCACAGCTGCCTCCGAGTTATTCCTTAGAGCATGCTGTAAAGTCACTAAAGATTCAAGAGGATAGGAACTAAAGCCAACTCCTCCTATAACACCATCAACTGACACCAGCCAAAACCAGAGCACAACATCTATAAGAAAATCTGCAGCCTCATCATGTTCTGTAAGTAATTGTATTAGTGCTGTTGGGAGTTTTTCAAACTTCACTATTGGACAAGCTTTAGCTACAGCAATAATCCAGTTCACACTGGTAACTTGTGTGAGATCTCCTATGTTAGATGCTGCCACTGAGTAAGATCACATCAGCAAATGTAATTCATCTACGCTAATGCATGATGTGCGTGCAATTCAAAACATCAGTCATGATCTCTCTAAAATATCCACATTAGACAAACCTTTAGATATCAGTCTCCTGGGAGCAAAAAGGCAGCAAGAACACTCCTATTTGGTGGGAGGAGGTCAGCAAAAGTACACCTTTAAGCACTGCAATCTTGCAAGCACTTACCTGTGAACAGAATTTTGCACAGGCAAGTAAGCAAACATGAGCCGATAACTGAGCCCATAACTGAACACAGCTGTTTATCAAAAGCTGGTAATTCTGCCCCATCTCGCTCCTCAGCTTAGTACAAAGAAACCACAAATCCTTTAACCTAGTGTAACCTAGGGTTTTCTGTAATTTGCAAGGGTATTCTAGGAGCTCACAAATGAGTTCAGGAAAATATTACCCTTTCAATATTTTGGGAATTGCAGATAACCTATTTTAAAAATTGTTGTAACTTTATTCAAATCTATTATTAATTTGATATTAAAAATAAACGAACAATAGTTTATTGTCTAGAATAAGCAGAAAGGTATCCTTTTAATCAGGCTGAGAGATGTATAAGAATAGGGTTATTACTGACAAAAACAGACAGCTACTAACTTCGCAATTCTTGCGCTGTGACACTGTAGATTCACATTAACATGCCCTATTTGTCAGCATATTTGAATCTCATTAGGAAGAGAGCCTAATTAATGCTTCATAAATAAAACATACTCTGTCTGATGAGCAGAGATCATCTTGAGACAAAAACTCCCAAGAAAAAAGGGTCTGTCCCAGTTGTCACTGATTGAGTTTCCAAAACAAAACACATTTGGGCTCCAGTATTTAAAAAACTTTTATGTGCTGACTTTTGACGGGGAAACGTCCCACTCACTGACCAGGGTACCGCCGTTCAGCATGTACTTCAGACACTGATGGAGACACCCTATATGAGAAATTTAGCAAGACTTTGGTCTAAAGGCTAAATCCTGAAAAAATGTCAGTTTGAGACTAACAAGAGTTCTGACCAAATAACAAATCTATGATTCTGCTCTGGGAATGTGCAGAAAAGTTGACTGAATTCCTCTGTCAAAGAATGCAAAAATATATCTAGCCAGGTACTCAATATCCATAGAGCATCAGCAATGACAAGGAGAATGCTAAGAACTGAACAAACAAAAACGGGATTTGTGGTAATTTTTGAAATGAGTACTGCAGGGATAATAGGAACAGCATGAACTACAGTGGTAATTCAGCAAAGACACAGAGGGAAGTGAATCCTTCCAAAGAGACAAAGACAGGTGAGAGGTGATAGGGCTACTCTCCATGTTAACAATGTGGTAACTGTAAAGAAATAAGAAATGATTATCAGAGTCAGGTTAAATCAAAGTAACTGAGGCGATGGATGGGAAAAGAGGTTTTGCTGCAATATGGCAACTGTGTCTCTGCAGTGGTCTGGATCACCCACATTCAAGAACAACTAACGCCCATAGGGACACATGCAGAAGGATGGTCAGGTGCATGGAAAGCCTACTTTACGAATGATGATTAGAGAAGCTTGGCTTACTAAACCTACTAAGATTAAGGAGGTATGATTGCTAAAATGCATGAAAGGAACATGGTGCTGAATACTTCTATGTAAGATAAAAAAGATGGAAACACATGGACTGAGTGAATTAAACTGTGTCTAAATTTATGTCAGAAGTTAGAAGAAGGTTTCTAACTATTACAGCAACTGGACAGCCTCTGGTTCTTGGAAGCTCTACAACAGTCTTCCATTCACTATGAGAAAATACAGGAATCAAAAAAGCTTTGCAGATTTTGAGACAAGCCTGGGTATGTTTGTGAAAGATATGACAGGGTGCCTGTAAAAGCAGAGCACGGACTCACATCTGAGCTCCTGGGAGGCACTGCCACATAACCTGTAGAAGCTGCGTGTTCTCAATTCATTACAATACCTGTGAACTGCAAGGACTAGATGGCATTGCTCTCTTAATTCCATGAGAACCCTATGAAAAAGGCATTAAGAAAACACATCATACTCTGCAGGTGAGCAGACAGTGGAAAAGCAGGACTGTGCTTTGTACGCTGAAGCCATCAGTTGGCCTGATCTTGCATCTTTTATTCATCTAAGGGGCTTCAAGGCGGTTCCACTTCTCTCACCTGGCAGAATACCAATTCCTCAGTTAGCTTTCCAATGTCCTAAAAGAAGCCTGTGATCAAAAAATCCTGATTACATTCGGGAAAAGTGACTTTTCCTCTGTCTGATCACAAATCAGATTATTTTGAAAGCCTACTACTTAACTACCACAAAATTCAGCGTTCCCTTTCTTACTGATTTCAGTGGCAGAAGGACAAGGTGGCTGTTTTTTCATCTTGTTTTTATTAGCTTTTCACTATTAAATGTAATGATTTCTTTTATAAAAACATGAATTTTATTACAACAAAAAAACAAATCACAGAAAATCTTATTAAGTCTACTTCCTTATGGAACATAACAGCTTAGAGAATGCACATCTGTCTGAAAGTTCAGTAGGCAGTAGGTAAAGGAGATATGCTTGCACGAATAGCAGGTCCAACAGGACAATATCAGATACAATTTTACGAGTTTCTTAAAAATATAATCCTATTCACCGGGCAATTCTGGTTAATTGCATTTATTCATTAAAGACTCACATTAAATGTGTTCTGGAGCTGCATGTATTTGCATACATGGCACTGAGCTTTGCAAAACAAAAATAAATAAATATTCAGCTGTAATGGATGCTCTTACAACTGTGAACCTAACAGGTATTACACTAGATCTGTTCTGATTTCCAAATTACAGGCATATTTATTCTAATAAGCAAAAGCACATTAGAAACGTCCCACTGTATGAACACTGTGCACACAGAAGAATATTTACTGCAGCTAACACAGTCATCACGAAAGACAAACAACCCTTCTTGATAGATCACTGTCACAGTAACATCTACTTCCTCCCGCTGGAGACACTACATCAACGTGTGATGTTGCCGGAGATGGATTAACACAATGGAAGTCCACAGCATCTGAAGTCACACAAGACGTATTCTAGCAGAGATATTAAGAATATTTTTGGGCTCAAGATGCCTCTCATGTGAGTTGATCAGATGATCAGAAATAAATGGTTAATGGAAGGCTGGAATGTTAACATTTGACTTTCAACTCTGATGTACGAGGGACAGGAACTTTTCTGCATGGGTTTTTTGGGGAGAAAGCAAGGGAAATATTGATAGCTTGAAATGGTTTATGTTCATTTTACAAGTAAACTGTAAAAATAATCTGATAGGCTTGGCCCTCTTTTCCCCAGAGAAACTCTTTGTTTAATGAAAAAGGTATTCAGTTTGGAAATTATTTCTGAGTCAAATTGAGTATTATCTGAAAAGCACTGACCCAGATTCAGTGCCAGCATGAAAAGAAGTCTTACAAATCAATTTCCAACCAGACAGCATTTTTGAAGTTACTTACCCATCTACTAAAACAAGCTTGCTTCTGACCTTTCTCATACAGCCTAGCCTGGAACCTAACCATGAAAAAAGATGCCATGAACTTTTAACTTAAAGATTAGAACAGCTGAAGCAAAAAGGGAAATAGCATCATTATTTGGGGAGATAAATCATTATTAAAGAAAAGATCATAGAATCATAGAATCATAGAATGTTTTAGGTTGGAAGGGACCCCTAGAGGTCATCTAGTCCAACCCCCCTGCAGTGAGCAGGGACACCACTAACTAGATCAGGTTGCTCAGAGCCCCATCCAACCTGGCCTTGAATGTTCCCAGGGATGGGGCCTCCACCACCTCTCCGGGCAACCCGTTCCAGTGTTTCACCACCCTTGTTGTAAAGAATTTCCTCCTTATATCCAGTCTAAACCTACCCTGCTTCAGTTTAAAACCATTACCCCTTGTCCTGTCACAGCTGGCCCTACTAAAAAGATTTTCCCCATCTTTCCTATAGGCCTCCTTTAGATACTGAAAGGCCGTAATCAGGTCTCCCCGCAGCCTTCTCTTCTCCAGGCTGAACAAGCCCAACTCTCTCAGCCTGTCCTCATAGGAGAGGTGCTCCAGCCCTCGGATCATTTTTGTAGCCCTCCTCTGGACCCGCTCCAACAGGTCCATGTCCTTCTTGTGCTGAGGGCTCCAGAGCTGGACGCAGTACTCCAGGTGAGGTCTCACCAGAGCAAAGTAGAGGGGCAGAATCACCTCCCTTGACCTGCTGGCCACGCTTCTCCTGATGCAGCCCAGGGTACGGTTGGCCTTCTGGGCTGCCATCGCACATTGCTGGCTCATGTCCAGCTTTTCATCCACCAGCACGCCCAAGTCCCTCTCGGCAGGGCTGCTCTCGATCCTTTCTTCCCCCAGCCTGTACTGATTCCGGGGGTTACCCCGACCCAGGTGCAGGACCTTGCACTTGGCCTTGTTGAACCTCATGAGGTTCACACAGGCCCACCTCTCCAGCCTGTCCAGGTCTCTCTGGATGACATCCCGTCCTTCTGGGGTGTCAACCGCACCACTCAGTTTGGTGTCGTCCGCAAACTTGCTGAGGGTGCATTCAATCTCACTGTCTAAGTCATTGATGAATATATTGAACAGCACCGGTCCCAGTACGGACCCCTGAGGGACACCACTCGTCACCGGTCTCCATCCGGACATCGAGCCATTGACCACTACCCTCTGGATGCAGCCATCCAGCCAGTTCCTTATCCACCAAACAGTCCACCCATCAAATCCATAGCTCTCCAATTTAGAGAGAAGGATGTTGTGGGGGACCGTGTCAAAGGCTTTGCAGAAGTCCAGATAGATGACATCCATTGGTTTTCCCTTGTCCACTGATGTTGTCACACCATCATAGAAAGTCACTAGGTTCGTCAGGCAGGACTTGCCCTTGGTGAAGCCATGCTGGCTATCTCGAATTATCTTCCTGGCCTCCATGTGCCTTAGCATAGCTTCTAGGAGGATCTGTTCCATGATCTTCCCAGGCACAGAGGTGAGGCTGACAGGTCGGTAGTTCCCAGGGTCTTCCTTTCTACCCTTTTTGAAAATGGGCACAATGTTTCCCTTCTTCCAGTCACCAGGGACTTCACCTGACTGCCATGACTTTTCAAATATCATGGAGAGTGGCTTGGCGACTACATCGGCCAATTCCCTCAGGACTCTGGGATGCATCTCATCGGGTCCCATGGACTTATGTGCGTTCAGGTTCCTCAGGTGGTCACGAACCTGATCTTCTCCTACAGCAGGAAGGGTTTTGCCCTCCCGACCCCCCTCATGCCATTCATCAACTCGGGTGGGGTGGGGAGAGAGGTTCCCAGTGAAGACTGAGGCAAAAAAGTTGTTGAGTACCTCAGCCTTCTCCTCATCTGCTGTTACCAGCTTGCCAGTCTCACTCATCAGCAGGGGTACGCTTTCTTTAACCATCCTTTTCCGGCTGATATACCTGTAGAAACCCTTCTTGTTATTCTTTGCATCCCTAGCCAAGTTTAGCTCCAGCTGAGCCTTGGCTTTCCTGACCCCATTCCTACACAACCGGACCGCGTCCCTATACTCTTCCCAGGATGCCTGTCCCTGCTTCCACTGCCTGTGCAGTTCCCTCTTCCTCCTTAGTTTGACCAGCATCTCTCGTCTCAGCCATGCCGGTCTCTTCCCTTCTTTGCCCGATTTCTTACACCTAGGGATCGAGAGCTCTTGTGCTCTGTGGATCACATCCTTAAAGATCTGCCAGCTCTGTTCTGTTCCCCTGTCCCTGAGGACCGTTTCCCAGGGAGTCCTTCCGACTATCTCCTTGAGGAGCTAGATGTTTGCTTTTCTAAAATTCAGTGTCCTGACTATACTCTTCATTCTTCCCATGATGAGAAAGTAAATCCAATCCTGAAACATTCCTGGCTTAAGTCAGCATTTCTGTTTCTCCAGCAGTAACTTACAGGAGAAAAAGAATGGGCAAAATCTGGGAATTACTAAGTGCTCAGCATTTTGAACATCAAGTTACACATGCAGTCTCACTGGCCCTGCTAGGCAAAAAGATGTCTGGAAAAAATAGTCATGTGGAAGTCATGGTGGTGGGGTCAAAAAAATTAATGTCAAGAGAAATTCATCCCCAAATCTTCTCACAGTATCGAGTTAAAAAAGGTAGTGCTTTGAATTGAAGACATTTGTTCACTGACATCAGCAATAGGACTAAGTGTATGCAGTAAGAAAATGACAGGCAATTATGATAACATTTGCAGTGACAATAGCTCAGCCGGGAACAACAACAGAAGGTGGCCCCCCACACATCCTTAGACCAGGCCAGAAGTCCCCTAGATCTGTGTCAGACTAAGGCTACAGATGCAAAGGTCATTTCAGTAAATCACACCTCATCAGTAATTTGGGGGTGAATTTATTCAAAGATGGCCAATATTGGAAACTTTTACAGGCAAAGCTAGATATTTTGCCCAGATCCACTATGGCTCTTGTGGTAACTCCACTGAAGATAATATTCCCTCTGGCTGTGACTTTCATTCTGAATTTCCTGCCTTCTCTGAAATGCAGACACCCCTACATTTTAAGTTCATCTTAAATATGGAAGAGCAGAAGAAGTACAGCAGGAAATGTTAGTAACAGAAATTCTAAGATAAAGCAAGCCTTCTGATGTCCTAACAGCTTTTGCATGAAAATTATAATCTATTTCCTCTTACAAGAAAAGCCAGTTGAAACCTTACAACATAAATCTTCTTAAAGGTAACATGAATCTTCTCCATCAGTCACAGTGGACTTTAGAAACAGGCTTTCCAAACAACTATTCTCCATTTTTATGAACATCTTCCATATAATTTTTTCAGCCAACTTAAAAACTGCTGAGTAGCTTTTTCACAGAACTTTAGGACAAGCTCTAACACAGAAACATACAAATTTTCAATCAAAAGGAAGAACTGTGTTTCATTTAGCATAAAAAAATCTAAGGAAATTCATATCTTACAGAAGTGTTGAACTAAGAGTAGAGCAGTAGCATAATGCTACTTAGCTCTTACATGAATATAGGAAAGGCATACCAAGTGTCAGATTTTTACTTAAAAGAAAGTGTGCTAGGTTTATTTAAACTAAAGTAAGAAACTGTCTGACCAATCTGCAAAAATCCACAGAAGTCAGCGGAACTGCAGTGATTGAAATCAGCAAAGGATCTGTCCCAGTGGGTATGCGTGGTTGGGTGCAAGCATTTGAATGTTTGCTTACATGCCTGCCAAAAAGATTTTGCGCTCTTCATTGCACACCAAGCTGTGTTTTAGCAAGGAAGTTGCTATATGAAAGAGGAAGAGATGGAAACACAGAATGGTGGCTAAAATTGTTTTTAGGGTGTACCAGTACCATTTTAAAATCAAGAAGGATATAACATCACACAATACCCACAAGTATCTGCTTTGTTTCATCTACTACCTTTTTTCTCCACAAGAACAATTCTTTAATAAAAGAACACAGAGAGAGCACAGTTCATACACAGTGTTGCAGCTCTGCAATTTGGGACTAATTCTGGGGTCTTCAGTCAGACTGAAGACCTCAAAAGAACTCAGGATTCAATTAAACTTTCAGCAATGGCTCAATAACTTCTACAGCCTTCTGAGAATAGCCTCTTAGAACCCTCCTCAGAATCACACAGAAATACAGGGTTAGATTCTACCTTAAGCACATACCCAGAATAACTACAGAGAACCTCTTAGAGGTATTTCAGAATTACACCACGGCAAAATAGAACTACATTCTGGCCTACCTGCAATGGAATATAAATTCAGCATTCAGCCATCTATGTAAAATGTCTGGTTCCTTCCTTGGCAGAACAATCTAATAAAGTACAAAATTAATGGATGACAGTAGCTCAAATCCTGCCACTGGAGTTTATGCTGCCCACAGATTACTCAACATAATTACATCTCTAAGAATCACAGGGCTTTTTCTGATGTAAAAATTCATGGTAAACGTATTCATAAGAGTGAAACAGTCCTGAAGTAGATGCTGAATAGCATCTGATGGGGTGATGAAGGGCCTTTCCCAACTCAAATTAATTGGCATTCTTTTATCGGTTACTTCCCTTTGATCTTTAGTGCTGAGAAGCTGTGCACTATTCAAGCCTGAGCAAGGCTGTCCACAGTGTGCCTGTCCACACATTGTTTTCTCACTCAAATTTCACTGAAATTATTCTGAGTCATCAAACATATTCCTGGTATCAAAATCATACATTGTGTTTTAACAGGTACTCTGCTTTTATTATTCAATACTTGTATTTAGGTAGCAATTCAAGGTCAAACAGGTCAAAAGAAAGTTGTGCTGTGTGCTGCACTAATACAGTCAGTCAGCAAAAGTGCTGGGCTGCAGTTTGGGCTTCAACATTCATTGACAGAAAATACTTTATCACTAGCTATTAGTAAATGTAGCAACATCCCTGGGAATTAGCTATTTGCATACCATCCCTGCAAAACAACATACAACAGTGTATCTGAAGTGTGATTTGCCAGCAACAGGAAAGTACGAAGAACTCCTTCGGAGAGTACTCTCCAGATATTCTGCCCCTCTGCTGACCCCCACCTCCCTCCAAACGCTTAGGACTTTGCAGACACTCCTCAGCATCTTGCAGGTCTAACACTAAGCCAAGTGTTACTTGGCAATAAGAAGACCTAACAGCTTTACATACTTGAGAGCTGCTGAAAAGATTTTTATATCCCTTTTAGTGGAGTTGGTGAAGAAATAATGAAGACGGGCTGTGGTGCTGTGTGAGAGGTGAGGGATTTAAACATTGCAATAAAGCCTTCAAAAATATAGGCCATTCACACACAGTAATATGATGCCTAAATACACAGAAAAAGTGTATTAGCAGGTCAAAGATATTAGGGTAAGATGGTATATCTCTTACTACAGGAGAAGCAAGAGATAATTAGGGCTCATTCTGTGCCACCATATAATGCAGTCTGTCAATAATGCAATTCTTCAGCATTTTTAATAGGAGTGTACCATGCTGCAAATTATCTCCTGGGAAAAAGACACAGAGGAAATACTGTTCCAGTCTGTTTGTTGTTTTCACATACACAAAATAAATCCTAAAAAATCACAGGCACATTTGAAACTCCCTCTGTATAATTTCCAGAGCCGTTCTCTTCTTTATTCTACCAATAGCTTTGAATATACTGAACACTCCAAAGCTCACACTAGCAAGTATTTATATGCACACACAGCGCTTGGAAAGCTGTCCCTCCCTGGCAACAACAGCTGTAAAGATCATCATTACTGCCTCTGCTGTCCTGCATTCTGGAAAGAATAGTCAAGAAATTAGAGGAGAATTGTCTCATGGGGAGAGGTGAGGTACAGGTGACATGCAATCAATCTCATGGTAACTGTGTATTTATATTGTTCTTAATGGTCTTACATTGCTTGAACAGAATTACTATAACAGTTTTAAGCAGGTCAAAGTGTCTTTTCTTTTAAAATCATTCTTGAAAAGATCTGAGTCAGTAATTATCCTTCTAGAAGAGAATAATAGTAACAATAGGAAAGGTTATTATTTTCATTTGTATGGAATAAATGCTGTGCAGAGGAAGACAGCCTAAAATAAGAGTAAGATTTAACAGGCAGTTAGAATGAATGGGGTGCCACGAAAGATTCAGAGATAGATACATTTTCATACCATCTACACGTATAGAGATTCTGTCCAAACACAGAAGGAAATTCTCCCATTTTACATGCAATGAAAATGCATCATCAGGAAAGCATGCAAAACACTATCTATGCAGATATATCAAAAATGGTTGATTCAATTGAATTTTTGTTATTTCAAAGACAGCAAATTAAGTCACAAACCAGAAAATTTCCCTGAGAGTAATTAATTGTCATTGTTTTGCAAAGAAACGAGGAAAAAATATAAAGATCGGAAAAAATGTGTCGGGATGCAATCCTTTTTACTGCCTGATTACTGCAAGCTTTTCCCAGCTACGAGTTTTGGGGTAAGATTATCCCATGCCCTCCTTCTTTCCCTGCCTACAAGGGGATGAAATAGAATTTTCAGAGTAGCCAAACCAGATTTACCTGTTATCATTTCAGAAGCTTTATGGGTCAAAAAAAGCGCATTTATTTCACCGATAATAAGCTTGTACTACCCTAAAAGAAGTCTGTCAATATGAAAAAGGGGCAAGTTTTATTGCAATATTGGTGACACATTTGGCTTAATTGTGTGATCAGAGCAGCAATTTTCTGTGGTGTGTGTCAGCTATTTAATACAAATGCAGTAACACAGTCACAAGCAGACAATAAATATTGGTCCATATAAATGTTATAAAGACATTTAAGAGAAATAAGATATTCAAGTAGCAAAAAAGAAACAAAAGAACTAAGACAAATTGCAGTACTGATTGTATCATAATCTGAAAGAATAAAAGCTAGTGTCTCTTCAAAATCAGAGAAAATGGCAGATGTTTCCCCAAAGCAACTGGAAGTTGCAAAACAAGTTACAGTTAAAACAACAGAAGGAACATCTATAGTGAAAATGAACAAACACTCGTCTTCAACCTCAGGGCTTAAAGAAAACTCTTCGCCTGCTCGAAGAGTAATGATCCATTTTGTCTGTTTAATGAAAGGCATATGCGTCAGCATGATGTACTTGCGTAAAGGATTGACATCAATGAGAAATTCACACTATTCCCTTGATAGCAGCTGTCTTAAGATCTGCACGTTGTGATGAAACTGCTGCACAGTCATGCTTCCCATCCTTACAGCCTGTACCCTTCCATCTCACTACCCAGAAAAAAGTAAATCAGGAGAATCAAATTTTTCCCAACATACTAAGAAAAATTGAAAGAAAGATGCTTCACTTATTTACTGTCTTCCTAGAAGAAACTCCCACAATTGCCTTTATAAAACTGCATTCTCCAAACCCAGGAATAAACTTACTATCCTTATATGGTGGATATGAAACGCTGAAGTAATTATAATGGATTTTTTTTTTTTCTTTTCTTCTCTGTTCACAAGCTGTATGGGAGCAAATTGCATAGTCTCTCCCTAAATCACCACAAACACAATAAATAGGGCTTATATTAGTGTAAGCATAATACGGGGGGACATCTTTACTTCTACTTAATTCTGTCCCCCACTGATTTTCCCATACTGTCTCATTTTTTCTTATGTTTTCTAAGTAATAGGCCACTAAGATATTCCTGAATTCCAGAGCTTCCACCCACTTGGAATACAAATATTTGCAAAAGTTAAATTATCATTATCTTAGTAAAGCATGTCTCCTAAAAGGAGCTCAACAGATACACGTTTTGTATCTAAGAGAAAAGCAGGTCTGAGGCCTCCTAAATTCCCTTATTTGTTTTGGTGTGCTCCTGAGCACCAATACTCTCATTTACTATCACAGTAATTCCATTCAGAAAAGTACATCTAGGAAGATGTCTCCAGGGTTTTGCAGTACCTGGCTTTGCATAGCACTCGTTACTGGTTGACACGAACCATTATTTACACTAATAAGCATTTATTTTAATTAAATCCCTTAATTTGAAGGTTTTGCTATGTTTTCTTTGGGTGAAAAAACCCAAAAGAATATCACTGTTTTGACTTTGCACTGCTAGAAAAAAGAATTACTACAGTGCTTTGTGGTTCTACTGTAAGAAGGCTATTTACACTGTCAAAGGGAGTCTGTCCTGGAAATTTCCTGCAAATAACCTGATGTGTGAGAGGAGAGGGAACTGCAGAGCAGACCAGACCGGCAACTTCTAACAACTGCTAAATGTGGTGTATGTTCCACATCATCTGACAGAGAAATGCTAAGAGACCCCTTCATGTCCTGCATTGCATCTGCACGCAGTCCTGAGATACGCTTTGTTCTACATGCTGTAGGACATCTTCACTGCTTTCAGTGTAGGGCGCACTTCGAATATCACATCTTCAGTCAGAAATGTACCTCCCAGAAGGGGTTTTACTGCAGTGTTCAGTAGCTGGTGCTTAGAACTGCCCTGAAAGGTTAGTCTTCAAAGAATCATAGCACTTCTTTTTGAGAAGCATGCTCTTCAGATCTGCAACCGAAACTAAGCTCAGCAGCCTCCATCTATTAATCACCTGGCAGAGTTTGATAAAATACGTAAGTTCATCGGCTTGTTCTGAACTTAATCTTTAAAAGCAGTAAGGAAAAATTCAGCTGTTCATTCCCAAAAGCCATCTTTTGAAAGCAGACAATTCTTACCCTCACTTAAAACATAGCTGCAAAGACTTAAACTGGATTTACACTTAAGGCTGCAGGAGTATGAGCTCCTACTAGTAAACACAAGTGATGCCTGTCTGTATTAGCATCACAGTGCTTTTTCTGCAGGGTGGGCAAAACACAGCTGCAGAGTTGGTATTAGTTTTGTGACAAGGAGACAAAAGGTATAATTTCCTACATCAGCTGAGTGTTAACAGCTGCTCCTCTAAAGAATTCTTATTAGTCAATTTTACATCTCAGTTTCTTCATTCTGGAGAGAAACATAACAATTTGAGAAGCTTCCAAAAAAAGTGGTTATAGAATCCACAAATCTACTGCTTGCGTTTTTCAATGGGTGGGGATTGTCATGCAAACTGCAAGAAGGGTAGCGACTGAGAAGAAAGCGAGATGTCTGATTTTTTTTATGCTGAATAATCAGTAGCATCCGCCATGGTTTTCTATTTATGCCTTTGTCTCATTTGAGGTTTTATCCACCATGATGTTTGAAAATAGAAGTCAATGTGGACCTATATATACCACAGAATAAGAGTTTCCATGCATTAATTTTTTACATTTCTCCCACAATCCACCATTTACTCCAGAGAAGAAATCTAAGAAATATAATTTACATTATAGAATCATAGAATGGTTTGGGTCAGAAGGGACCTTAAAGATCATGTAATCCAACCCCTCTGCCATGGTCAGGGCCACCTTCCACTAGACCAGGTTGCTCAAAGCCCCATCCAACCTGGCCTTGCACACTTCCAGGCATTGGGCATCCACAACTTCTCTGGCCAACCTGTTCCAGTGCCTCACCACCCTCACAGTGAAGAATTTCCTCCTTACATCTAATCTAAATCTACCTTCTTTCAGTTTAAAGCCACTAATCCTTGCCCTATCACTACAGGCCCTTGTAAAAAGTCCCTCTCCAGCTTTCTTGTAGGCCCCCTTTGGGTGCTGGAAAGCTGCTGTAAGGTGTCCCTGCAGCCTTCTCTTCTCCAGGCTGAACAACCCCAACTCTCTCAGCCTGTCTTCACAGGAGAGATGTTCCAGCCCTCTGATCACCTTTGTGGGCTCCTCTGGACTCCTTCCAACAGGTCCATGTGCTTCTTACGCTGGGGGCCCACGAGCTAGATGCAGTATACCAGGTGCGGTCTCACAAGAGCGGAGTAGAGGGGGAGTCACCTCCCTCAACCTGCTGGCCGTGCTTCTTTTGATGCAGCCCAGGATATGGTTGTCTTTCTGGGCTGCAAGCACACATTGCTGTTTTATGCACAGTTTGCTGATCAAATGAGAAATCACGCCACTTTTTAGTACCAAGTAGAATGTGTATCAATACAATCCATGCTATTATCCACTTCCTTGCTTCCCTGAAATGCCATGGGCAATGACTCACTGTTGATCTAAAAATAGCTTTTATCTTGAATAAAACATAGGAATCCAGCTGCTTATTTAACCCCATATTTTTCAGTTTCTGTTTGAATAAAAATGATATGCTGGCACGAGTGATCTAATAAAAAACTGTACGACCTGAAACAAAGCAACTTTCCCAAACCCTCAAATCCTGGACCTTCAGTAACATATGGACATACGGGTCCACAGCGTTGCCAACATGACAGTAATGGCTGCAGTCCTAGGTGTAATTCTCGTAACTCACAGTTTCTTGAGTATCTTTGGTCTTCTAGTTAGGTCTTACAAGGGAGAAACTATATTCACTATCCACTTGTTGCAGGGTGAAATCCCTGTTGTTCCTAACAGCCATGCATTGCTTTTATGCAGACAATGAAAGGGTAAATAGAAGTGTCCTTTCTTTTTCTTATAAAATCAAGCCATAACCTGCTGCAAATTAGGTAGATTCATCAGCCAGTGAGACTTACGCTATTTTATATACATGTATGTAATCTCCTTCCCTGCAATTTTGGTTTTGGCTATTTGTGTATTGTGGATACACAATTCAACTACAATAAAAAGTTGGTGGTGGCATGAATGGTTTAAGTGAAAAGAGGGGAAAAGAAGAGCCAAACCTACACATAAAAGAGCTGAGGTTTTGGACACAACTGGTTCTAATGCATTTGGTTAGTAATTTAAATCCTATTAAGATACCAAAATATATTCCAACACTATCACAAGACCACCTCTTCTCCTCTCCTTTGCATTTCACAGTTGCTCTGCACTTCAAGGTAGACCTCAAGGTCCTTTGAAAGTTCTCTCTCCAGCTGCATGGTCTGGTTCGAAAACAACAATGAATGAAAGTACAGGGTCTCCTGCTCTATTATGCAGAAAGTTCTTGTGCCTTAGGCACTGGGTGCAAGCTGTGTGGCACAGTTGGTTAACAGGTGACAAATGCAGCTTACTCTCACATCCCTGTATCTGGTCTAGGTATACGACTGCTAAATTCAATTATACCAATAGTGTTTCCTACAGGAAACTAAGTGCTAGCTTCTCATGGGCATCACTGCAACATTATTTAATTCTATCTTTGACCCATTCATTTTATTAATAAGAATAAAATCATACTGTGCAGAATTCTGTCTCCTTTGAATACAATTTAGAAGTTGTAGACAATCTGGAGGAATAAAACATGAATTCATGTCCTTGAGTTTAGGAGAAACAATATGCCTTGTGTGTTCAATAGTGCAGCTAGAAAGAGGCAAGCAAGCAAGCAGTGTCCCCCAGCGTTCAGGAATGCAAAAACAAGGTGCAGAACAGTCACGGCAGCTCAAACAGCAGTCTCAAACTGAGGGTACACCATTCTCACTGTCTTGTAACAGATAGCATTGGCTTCAGAGGGAAAACAAGGCTTGAGATGGCAATGACAGTGCATGGCATGTTCTAGAGCCACTCAGAATGAAGACAACAAATGGTAGAGCTGTCATGTGCCAAGCCACTTGCCAAGCCACTCTCTATCATTTATCAGCAGTCCTGGAGAACAGGGGAGGTCCCAGATGACTGGAGGTTGGCAAATGTGACGCCTCTCTTCAAGAAGGGCCGGAAGGAGGATCCGGGGAACTACAGACCAGTCAGCCTGACCTCAGTACCGGGGAAGATTATGGAGAGGTTCATCTTGAGTGTGCTCACCAGGCACATGGAGGACAATCAGGGGATCAGGCCCAGTCAGCATGGGTTCACAAAAGGCAGGTCTTGCCTAACCAACCTGATTTCCTTCTATGACCAGGTGACCCACCTGGTAGATGAGGGAAAGGCTGTGGATGTTGTCTACCTGGACTTCAGCAAAGCCTTCGACACAGTCTCCCATAGCATTCTCCTGGAGAAGCTGGCTGTTCATGGCCTAGATGGATGTACTCTTCGCTGGGTTAAAAACTGGCTGGGTGGCCGAGCCCAGAGAGTCGTGGTGAACGGAGCTAAATCCAGTTGGCGGCCGGTCACAAGTGGTGTCCCCCAGGGCTCAGTTCTAGGGCCGGTCTTGTTTAATATCTTTATCAATGACCTGGATGAGGGGATTGAATGTGCCCTCAGTAAATTTGCAGATGACAACAAACTGGGTGGTAGTGTTGATCTGCTGGAGGGGAGGAGGGCTCTGCAAAGGGACCTGGATCGATGGGCCGAGGCCAATTGTATGAGGTTCAACAAGGCCAAGGGCCGGGTCCTGCACTTTGGTCACAACAACCCCATGCAGCGCTACAGGCTTGGCAAAGAGTGGCTGGAAAGCTGCCTGGTGGAAAAAGACCTGGGGGTACTGATTGACAGCCGGCTGAATATGAGCCAGCAATGTGCCCAGGTGGCCAAGAAGGCCAATGGCATCCTGGCCTGTATCAGGAATAGTGTGACCAGCAGGAGTAGGGAAGTGATCGTGCCCCTGTACTCGGTGCTGGTGAGGCCGCACCTCGAATACTGTGTTCAGTTTTGGGCCCCTCACTACAAGAAAGATGTTGCATTGCTGGAATATGTCCAGAGGAGAGCAACCAAGCTGGTGAGGGGACTGGAACACAAGTCATACGAGGAGCGGCTGAGGGAACTGGGGTTGTTTAGTCTGGAGAAGAGGAGGCTGAGGGGAGACCTGATCGCCCTCTACAACTGCCTGAAAGGAGGCTGTAGTGAGGTGGGGGTCGGCCTCTTCTCCCTGGTAACAGATGATAGGACGAGGGGGAATGGCTTGAAGCTGCGCCAGGGCAGGTTTAGGCTAGACATTAGGAAAAACTTCTTCACTGAGAGGGTTGTCAGGCTCTGGAATGGGCTGCCCAGGGAGGTGGTGGAGTCCTCATCCCTGGAGGTATTTAAAAGAAGGATAGATGAGGTGCTTAGGGACATGGTTGTGGGATGGCAGTGCTAGGTTAACGGTTGGACTCGATGATCTTAAAGGTCTTTTCCAACCGAGGTGATTCTATGATTCTATGATTCTATGTAGGCACTGCTACCAAGGAAAACATACACAGACTATACGGATAGTGGGTGACTAAAGCCACAGTTTCTGTAAAGAATCCCTTACAAAAGGGAACTGCAATCAAAAGTAAACATTTCAGGCTCAGTTCACTGAATAAGCATTAAACACTTTCTCTCACCTCTGACAAGTCACACCTTTCTGCTGAATTCAGAAGAGACCTCACAGCACCTTAACAAGCATGAAACCTTTCCCCTATTAATGACAAGGACATAGCACATGAAAAGAGTATTTGCAGTCTTCTATAACATAATTCATTTAGAAAGCCACAGAACTGACTAAAGCTCAGAACTAGTGCTCAGAATAAGCTGACTGTTCTACAATAGGACAACATGAATAAATTTTCATTTCTCATTCTCAAACCTGTCTGAACATCTGCATTTTGTTGGGATTTCAAATGTGATTGTTCAGACAGAAGTACAGAAGAATTTACTGTATGTGTGAGAGGAGGTTTTGGTATGTTAAAAGGAAGAAAATCAAAGCTTTATCTTCTCTTGTATGATGACATGTAAGAATATTAACTTTAATTCTACTCATATGCTCCTTATTTGTTGCTTTTTATAGCTGTTTCAGGGATGCATAGTTCATAGCTCTCTTCTCATTTTTACTTGTGTAAAATTTCCCTGACTTCAGACAGCAAGGTTGATTTCATATTCTAAAAAGAAAGCCCAGTACATTTCTAAGCAAAGGTTAAAACAAAGCAATCAAAGAAACATTAATCTTCATTGCATACAGTTATCTCTCTGCCAAAAAGCTGGAGATCATGTGAGGGTTAGTGAGATATAAGCACATTTTACTTCTGCTTTGTTCAGTCATGATATATTGAGTTTAGTTGTTGACAATACTAAGCAGTTTTGCTCTGGTTTTGTTTTCTCAAACATAGGATAGCGTCCCTAAAAGCAGAGTAAGAACATCGAAACAACTTTTGTAGCCAAAGTTCAGCCATTGGAATCAAGGAACCCAATCTTTGTAAAAAGCTCCTCAGTACATGCACTAATGCCAGAAAATGGCTTTTAGCTTGTTATCTTGCAATACTAATGCACGAAGCAATCAATTAGAAACCTGTATCCTGTCAAGAGATATAATGCTGTTAAAAGATTTCAGGGAAATGGAGCCAAGATGCCTGAAGCCAAAGAAAGGTTTCCTCTCAGGAAACAGTTTGAGATAGTCTTGAACTAATTGTAACAGATTTTGGAAGAGGCAATGAGGTTTTTTAAAATAGGGAAATCCTTACTCCTTAAATTAATTGAATTTACTTAGGAAATTTAAAAAAGAGGCAAAAATTAAGGATGGAGGGAAGCCAAGGGAAGTGGTAGAGTCCCCATACTTGGAGGTATTCAAAAGTCGGGCAGACAGGGTGCTTAGGGACATGGTTTTGTGGTGGGATGGCAGTGTTAGGTTAATGGTTGGACTTGATGATCTTAAAGGTCTTTTCCAACCTAAACGATTCTATGATTCTATGATTCTATGATTTGGCAAGCTGTCATTGAGAATACTGAAGGATTTTCCCTTACGAAGGGTAACGTGGAACTACTCTGGATTTGCTATTAAGCTATTACTTGTCTACCAATTTTGGCACTACAGAGCTATCTCTTTTCCAGCACATGGAAAAGGGATACAGGTGAATGGTGTACATTCAGGACAGTGGCTGAGGTGCGAGAAGATGAACATCAGGCCATTTTTCAATTTGTTTCGATTTCTTTCCTAGTTTAGTAGCTGGTGAACATCAGGTTATTACAACGTTTGTCCTTTTCTTTACACACTGCCAAGACTACTGGCACAGAATATGGGCTCATTTTCCAACTTGCCTTTATTTTTTTTTCATCTCTCTTAATTACCTGTAAATTTATACTGCTGATACAACTTTTCCACTCTTAATGTCTCTGAGTTGTGACTTAGCTGCCTTTAGCAGAAAGCCTGGCACCAGAAGTATGTTAGATAACTGCCTGTACATAGAAAAATAAATAGATATGACTCACAAAACAAAACAGATCTTGCTCACTTGCCCTGTGCTAAAAAAGCCAAGTTCCGCTCTTAGTCACCCCTTTGCAGGAGTGACAGAAACCTCAACTAAGGTGTTATACCACCACTGGACACAATGGAGTTTACATTAATTTTCGTGATTGAATGGTAAAATTGGGCTGAACAGATCTGGCTGAGTAAGTAGGGGAAGTGTGAGAGTTAGGTGAATTTCTTTGCTAGAGACAGCTTTATCTTAAATTAAATCCTCCCGTCACAACTGAGGTCTGAAGCTGGTAACTACCTTGGAAAACAAACACTGCTAGTAGTCATGTTAACAAAACATTCCTAATTGAGACATGTTAATTTTCCAAGTGCAGACTTCCAGTCGACTGTGGTCATCTGACATCCTGAATGCAGTTTAATCTCTCCAGTTAAAAAATCCTTTCACGTGATACAGCCAAGACAAGTGGAACAACTGTCTGTGAAGTCATGTGAATGCCACAAGGCCTAGATGTATATTCAATAAAGAAGCTTTACTTCAAAGGGCTGGAGGGTAAGAACAACTTTGAAAAATGACAAGTACCAATTGAGCTAAAAAAAGCTGCTCAGATCAACTGGTTGGCCTAAACACGTTGCTATTTCCACACAAACAAATCAAGGGATATGGATAAAAGTGACTTTCGCATTGCACTGTATAAGTTGTTGATAAGAAAATATGGAAACCCCCTCTCTCAGCAGCAGTGTTAAAAGTAGCACATGTGATGGATTAGTAAAAGTTGGCTGGACAAATGATGAAAGTGATGTCAGTAGAGCCATAGGCATGCCCTCTCTCCAGCTTAGTTCAGTAACTAATTAACTAATACATTCATTAGATTGAAATAGCAACAGATTTTTCCTCTTATTGCTTAACAAATCATATTACTGTAATGAATTAGTTATTTACAGACTAAACTACAATCACTGTTAATTTTCATCCTCCACTTAAGTGCTTCCTCTGGTATTAGTATTAGTTATCAGTATGGCTAACATCAAGCGGTTTGAGTGATATAATGAAATAAAAATTACATTCTGATACAGTATGAGGTAAAATGCCTTCTTTCTCAGTGTCCGCTCCATTTAAGTATTTCCTCTGTGTATTTTCCAGAGAGGGTGTTTGATCATCTTTTTTCTGAAGATTTTCCTGCTGTTTAACAGTGAATAATCAACTGGCACACCACAAAAGTAGAGCAGCAATCACAGCAAAGACTAATGATGCTTTAAAGGACAGCTAACAAATATACACAGTATGAAAAAACTGCTTTGAATTGGAAGAAACTAGGCTAAGTACTGATCAGTTCCTCTGGGTTTCAGACAGCCAATTTTTCAGATATAATGCCACCAGTATTCATGACAGGACACAGAGAAAGGGCCTGACAGCAGAGTATTTTTTCTTATGTACAACCTTTTTTTGGTGATAAAAACAAGACAAAAAGTATCATCTCCATCACAGAGAAAGAGTATACAAGTATTTCTCGCAAAATCATACCATCATTTGAATCATCATGTGAAAGAGAAGAAATTTAAAATTTAATGTTGAGTGAATATAATTTCTGTAAAAAACCAAGTTCATACAATGACTTAGAGCAGAAAAACACAAGCAAGTAGGAAAAAACTACAATAAAATCAAAAAGTTTCATGCATAAACTTATATATTTCTTACAAGTGGTATTGACCTGAGCTTAAAATGTTCAAGAGTGAAACACTGTGCAAATTATTTCTGAGGCCTCAGAGAGGTTTAAATAAATGCCCCTAAATGTCAACATTAAGAGGCATTTTAAGAATAACTAGGATTTTCTGCATAAGGGGAAAATGATCCTGGAAAAAAGATCTCCATTCTCTCCATGATGATGATGATTATTATTAATCATATCCAGATTCTTTACAGGCTTAAAGTCAAGCACATGACAAAATCAAACAGCATCTAGCTGCTTTGTTGGAACCAAGCAGAATGCCCAGCACCTTTCAGCTTAAAGTCCTCAAAGGTTTTACAGTTCTCCTAGAGTACAGATCAGGCTCTGTGGAAAAGGAGGAATGGTAATTATACGTAATTTTAATGAGCAAACGAGCAAAACTTTACTGGTTACTTCTGCAGTATGAGGGAGTAAAACTAGGGAACTGAGTTCATGAAAACACAAGAAAATAGAAAGTACAAAAAACATTAAAAGATCTTTGTCCTAATGTTAATACAATTAAAATTCCATTTTAAGTTGTTTTTAAAATTCCATAAACCTAATTAACAATGAAGAGTGTGAACTCTTGGGTTCCAGTTCAGTAAGTCATGTAAGCAAGCTCTTGAAAGCAACCTACATAAATCAATGTATTTTTGAATGAGCTGTATGTATATTTGTGGAATCAATGTCACAACTTCCAAACTTTTTGTTATTCAACTGTATTTGCAGATGGGAATTATGAATGTTTCTTATCACTAGAGGGAGCTACTTTCCCATATTAATACACTAATAGCCAAATACAAACACCTGATAGAAAAAATTGGATGATCTTTGCACAAATTGCAAGACACACTGTCTGGTTCACATGGTCCACCAGAGCTGGGGTTAACTCGCAGGTCCAAGGATAAAGTTTATGTTCACTGACTTTGAAAGAGGCTTTTGGAAGCCTCAGGAAAGCTGTGGGGTTTTTTTTTATGTCTCTCATGTCTTTCCTGTTTAGTTTAGTTTAGCAGTGAGCAACGTACCATGGCTGTCTGTCCTCACATGTTACAGATTATTATGTGTGCTGTGTCCAGATACCACAGGGGACAGCATATAATGACAAAAAGTAAAGAAATTGGCTAGTTATTTTTTGCTAAACATATAAAACTACATCTTCCTAACTAATCTAATTTTCTGTAGCTCACACTTTTAGGTCAGATTTCTCCCCTCTTGTAAACAAACCCCATGCTTAAGCTCAGATCCTTCTCCATCCCTATTGCAGCAAGAAGTCAAAGCAGCTAAGGGTGAATCATTGTTTTTCTATGGGCAATAATGAAATGCATTGGTGGTTTCCATCACTGCACACAGGTCAAGAAGCAGAACAAAGACACAACTTAAATCCAGCAAGGCTGTCAGCTGCTGCTTCATTAAAGGTGCTTTAACAGGGTGTAGTTTCATAGCCCAGTAAGGTGCTTCTGTGACCTCTAAACATATAATTGAGTGGCGAAATAAAGAATTTCTGTACTTATTTCTCAACCTGTACCCTAAGGCCTGGCTCCAGCTGTTCTGAGGTGGGTTTCCCTTGAGGTCAGAGTCAGTTTGTCATCACCATGTGGGGTTTACTCCACATTGTGTGCACAGGAGGATCTTCACTGACATGTTGATGACATTCAGACAATCACTGAACTTTACTCCCAAATCTTACTCCTATACTTGAATCTTCAAAGCAACAAAACTCAGGCTTATACAAGGTTGGTATAGGGTGAACAACTGATCAAATTCCTTAAAACCTCATTATACAAAGTTAGGTAGCAGGGAAAATCACTCAACATGGAACGGGAAGAGTAGGGACCACACATAATGCGTTTTTTCAATGCTGAGGAGTCTAAACTTAGACATTTTTTCATCTCATTTTAACAAGGATGAGTAACTGGAAGATGCAATGCCTATACCCTCCATTTCAGTTACTTTATCAGTAAAGATGTGACACACCACATGTTTTCTGCACCCATAGATAAGCGGATCATTTATTCAGGTTCAGGCTCACCCACGGAAAACAAGAGGAAAGGCTGAGTTACTTCTTATCCCTTACATCTTAGAGATGACATTATAATACAGTTTTGTGACACATTTACTTAGATTGCAGGTTATCTTGAGTAATGGGTCTCATGATGTTTTCTTTTACCTTATTTATAAAACAGACCAGCAGGCTAGCTCTGCCTATGGTTGCATGACATGGTGGTAAACTGCTTGGGGAACCTACTAACTCAGGTTTTGTTTGCATTGCAACATGTAACTTCTAGAAGTGTAGCAAGACTCAGCGTGGTGCTTGGCCCCTCTATGCTTAGATCAGTGAACCACTTTCTGTCTCCCTAATCCTGCCAACAGTACCTATATATACTTCAGGGATCTGTGGAGTTAAAACACTTTTTCTCAGTTCCGCTGCTGCTACTGAGTTGGCTTGAGTGGGTTTGCAGGGCTGTGAGAGAAGAATTAGCTGAAGGCGTGTTTTCTTTTGTTTCATTGTGGTATTCATACTGCTCACCCCATAGCAAGAGCATAACAAAAACAAATTGTGAAGTCAATTCTTAAAAAATCATCTCTGCCAAATCAGAAATGCCTGTATTGTGCAAGTTCTGAAGGCAGTTGGGGGAGTTTAGCAATATAAAAAAGTATGTGTTTTAAATGCACTCCCCTTTGTTTCAAAAGAACAATGTCAATAAGGATCTCTCTTCCCTCCCCATCCCCAAAGGCTCTGACAAGGGAAAGCAGCTGCTCATCACCTTTGGGGCTCAGCAGGAGATCAGAGATGCCCAAGGGATGTATGTCACAAATCAAGGTGTCCCAGAGAAGTCTGTGAGACCTCTTATGCCTTTCAGTTCTTAAAGCAAAGTACAACTGCCAGAACTTCTAGATGGACTCCCTCTTCAGAACCCAGAACAGAGGGTATATTGTGGCAAAATAAAGTATAAACAAGAACTGAAATAAGCCTGGACACTACAAGAAATTTGTTTAAAATCAACACTTTCTGTGTATTTTTTGTTTGTTTCTCTTGTGTTTTCATTCTTCTGGCTAAGCAGATGGGAAAGGTAATTTTCTGGGCCTTTTTTCAGCAACACACTCATCTTTGTCTGATGCAGTCTCTTCTACCTTTTGGCACGATGTCCACTATTCACTAGTATGTTTCTTTCTCATCTCTTCAGAGAAGCTTCACATGCTACAGGCATAAACCTTAAGCCTGAGAGGAACCTCTTCTGAGAATAGGAAGAAGAAAGGAGAATGATAGCTTTTAAACCTGGATTTGCATATTTCCTGGCCTTAAGGCTCTCAGGCGTCTCGCAGAGCTTCCTCTAGCTGCCTTTGAGTTCTTTTGAGTCCCAAGGAGGAATAAACACAACACTGGACATCCCTGCTCCCACGTCTTGTCGTGGTACTATAAAGAAACCTCTCTGTTGTGGGATTCACACATGGAATACATTAAAATGCTCGGATACGGGTTGGATCTGGGGTTACAATTCTTGCTCTTAGAAGCTTACATTTTTTTAGGTTGTTGATGGCAGCAGACAATAAGTGTTAAGCATAAAATCGTAACAGCAAGGAAATGGTGCCTAAAAGCAGAAGGTTTTTGGCTTGGATGCCCTCAAGCTTTCATTCAGAGACTAAGTCTTGTCTGACAGGTTAAATCTACTGGCATGACCTTTATCAAAATATTTTTAACAGCTGATTGCCTCATGTCACCTTTTCCTCACCAAAAGAGGACACGCTGTCACTTTAACATTCTTCCTAAGTAAAACATTAGTTGCAAATTGCAGAAGTTAAAAGATACAACTGCAACATGAAAGTTAAAGGCAGATCAAGTATCTTGCCTCTTAACATCACCGTGAATAGAGCAGAGCTTTTTCTGCCTCTTCTGTGATTATGCAGGTAATTACTGATAATCCTGCCTGTGTCTTCATGTTCATTACTGAACATCAGCTACAGTTAACACTATCCATCATACATAAGTCTGCTGATCAGGCTGGTGTCTTTGTATCTGAGGAGACTTCCATGTGACCACCAATACTGAGAGAATTTTTTGACACAGGTAAATATGAATCAAATACTTTTTCATATGGGAAGAAATCTGGATAGTCTTACACTTTATCAGTCATGCAGGTAAAGACTGATAACCTCTCTGAGGCCTTACATTCCATAACATATAGCAGTTTCTTATTGCACGGAAGGAAATGAATGCTGTCAGAAAGGACTCGGCATAAGCAGCAACACAGAGGTCTTAATAAGGAGGAAAAAGCACTCTTTTTAAAATATCCCCTGACCTCTGGAGATACAAAGTACTTGCCACTGTGATTTAGTCAGCTTCTTTCTCATCTAGTCTCAACTTCATGAGCTTACATAGGCTTTCTTAATGATTCAGTGTGTTTATTATTCTTAAAAAGGAATCTTATGGTCTCTCATCTACTTTTAAGCCACCATGTTACTTTTTTTACACTTACGTTACGGAAACAAGCAATTGTTTCTAATAAAACCATGGATATTTCTGCATGTGCTTTAACCTAGCCATAAAAGAAAGATAAAGCACTGACAAGGACTTGAAGAGATTTTAAAGGATGACAGAAGATTCAAAGACTCTGAATCTTTGATCTCAAATGGTATTCTAAGCCATGGTATTCAATTAAGTCTAACTTAAATGCCAAATACATGAAATGCTTTAATTGGATCAAGGTTAATATGTATGAAAAACATCTCCTAGAACTTTTTTTTAAACTGTGTGTTCTGTGAGAAATAAATAAAATTCACCCAGACTGGGTGAATAAATAAAATTCACCCAGATGAGTCACTCCTCCTCATCTGCAATAATCAATAAACGCTCAGTAAAGTTATCTAAATTCTTTGTAGACCATCAGTGGTCCACAGGCACTTCCAGGTGGTCTGTGGAATTGTTCTTGTCAAGTATTTGTCAGTCTTCAGGCAGTGTTTGCTGTAAAAAAGGCAATCTCTAAGAGCTTTCAGGAGTTTTTTGGAACACTGAAAATCTCCCTGCTTGTCTGCTCCAAGTCGTTCTCTCTTGTGTATTTCTCACCTGGAAATTTAATTACAACAAAATTTGCTGTTGCAGGACAAGTAGCATCGCACAGAGTAGTATCGCTATGTACAGATGGGAGCAGCTGGAGCTGCAAACAGGAACAGGAGGACTCAGTGCTAATAAGCATAAATTCTGAAAGAAGAAATAAATAGCACAGACAGAACATGTGGGAGAGAATGCTGCACACCCATAATTTCAGGCAGGAGCCAGCTTATTTTACTCCTTCTCTTTAAGGTCATGATCCACTGCAACTTAATACTATATTGCCACCAAAAAGGGGAAAAGATAAAAAGTGTGGAAGAGCCACTTAAGCGGAGAAATATGTATCCAAACCCCTTTCCCATTCTTATCAGAATAGGGCTGTAGTACAAAAACTGCAGTTTCCTTATGATCAACATGATCATAGCATTGTAGGGAATCTTCCCTAGAGGGGGAGTCTTGCAAAAAAGAAATCTCAGGTGAATTTCCATGTGGAAATCAATTCAGACATAAGGTGGACATGTCCAGAAGAGTGGCTGCTTCCCACTTCTTTCTTCACTTCACAATGTACAATAAATATATCCCTGCTCTTTCCTCAGTGTGCACTTGGGGGCTCCTCAGGTATACATACACTCACCTCTGCTGAATATAGCAGATAGCAAAAGTGTAAGCTATTTTCAAAGCTGCTAAAACTCAATTACATTATCATGAAAGCTAAATATAAAGCAAGTCTGGTAAGAATTACTTTTAACTATATATGATAAGTATATATGCTATTATAATGCTAGTTCAAACAGTGACACCCCTTATAAATTTTCCAGCGCTTCATCCACACAAAGATCACTGCTGCCAACTGCCTCAAAAAAGAAGAAAAAAAACCTTAGCCTGTCAGAGGGGTAGGGACAAACCTGTTGTTCTCTCCAACAGTCCCAGTTATTCCTGGACTGCACAGACATATCCTTCAAATTGTCCACAATCTTCCAAAGGAGATAAAACAAGCATAGAGAAAGAGCAAACAGGGTTACATGGTACTGAAAGTGTATTTGCCTCTGTACTTATACAGAGACCTATAATGGCATGTAAAGGCAAAATGCAAATGGAATGGAGAAAGAAGGACCAAGCATGTGGGAGTCGGGAGGTGGAAGAAAGATGAACACAGATGAGTGACACTGCTGGAGGGACTATCATGGGAAACAGAGAAGAAGAAAGACAGTTAACAGATGCCAAGAGAGAGGCTTGCAACATGTAACTAAGAGGTGGCTGCAACATGTAACTAGTGAAGGGACAAAAGCAACATCCCATCAACAAGTGTCATGAGTTATAACAGAGAACTTGTATTATGATCTGTAGTACCCTCCAGGATGAAATCCTACCACTGTTGAGGGACGAGATAGGAAGCAGAGATTGCTGCTGATCTATGCATCTCTGCTAGTGGATGGGAACATGTCCACCATTGCTGCTGGGGGCTCTTTGATGCTCTAGCTGGACAGTTTCATTCACTTCCTCACATTAATTCCCAGTGGAATGGGAATGAGCTGAGTGGTCAGCAATCCCTGAAATACCTTTATACTGTTTCCTCATGTCTCAAGAGTTACATGGACTTGCGTAGTTTGGTTTAAACAAAACTCATCTTTAATGGTGGTGCATGTAAACATTGTATCCTGAGTAATCTTTATGGCAGATTATGACTTGTTTTTTTCTCACCCAACTCTGTGGGAGTCTGACTGAATGAGACATGAGTAAGGACTGAATCAAAACCTCAGGACCTCATTCACCGGAGACTTAAAATGCAGAAGTAGCATCCCTGAGTTCACTTCTGGAGTTCAAAAAAATCTAAAATTAAACATCAACGTTTTCAGTGGAAGTTCATCCAACTGACTCACTCGAGTAGGCTTTCTCATCTTCCAGTATCCAAACTACAAAAACTGTGATGACTGCAGCCTACATAGAGACCATTCCCCTGACTTTGAAACAGTACCATTAGCCCTAATAAGTACAGCATCTTCAAAATCAGTGTGAACTGCAAAATCACCTGAGTCCCCAGACAGTCTGCCCAGTTCACTGCAACTATCTCTACTAGCCGTACCAAGGTCTACACTGTATCCAAGTATGTTTAAATAAGTCAGAATCACAGGAATAGTCTCAATTACATGACTTTTAATCTCATATTGGATAGCTCTGGAAAATCTATTTGAAAACAACAGCCCTGGTAGCACACTACAAAGAATCTCTGAATTTCTAGAACTCTGTCTTTCAAGACTGTATGTAATACCAGCTCATCTGAGAAAATGTCTCAGGTTCTAGTCATCTTTCATAGAAGAGAATTTACTCTGCTTGCCACTTCCCTCTAACTCTACAGTCATACCAGTTAGTATGTTACAAGTTCAAATATACAACTTCCATTTGCAGCGACATTAATGAAGATCTATGGTTCTGTATCTTTCCCATCACTGGGTATCAAAACTTCCAGACACGAATTCCTTACTGTCTGTAAGGAAAAGAAAGCTGTATAATCCTCACCAATAGATCAGGAAACTGCTTCTCACAATAATGATGAGGTCAGCATAGCAGAGTGCAAACAGAAACTGTAAGCTTGCAAGCAAGGACTGGATGGAATACTTCTTTAGTAATGCCCCACTGCCATTACCATCCAAAATTTCCAAGGGGGAGTAGACACATTTGGGACAGCTGGATGTGCATTTCTATACAGGTGATAGGGGAAGACAAGGAAGAATTGTTAGAAACCTCTTTATCTTCCCTCACCCATGAACATTTTGGCTACTAAAGGTTATTTTCCAACATGGAATAAGAGTAGTTCTAGTCAATATTGCTGTATTTTGAGTTGTCGATTTACAAGGACAGGAAAAATGCTGATGACAATTGTGTGTTCTTTTCTGTTCTCTCATATTCTGATCAACTTCAAATGGGGACAGACAGCCTAGATAACCTTAGCTGCACCCTAGACTACACTGCAGAGAGATCATATCTCACAGCTACCTTTTGGTGGGAATCCAGCTAACCAAACTCTACCCCACCTACAAATATATGCAAACTTACACTCTAACATGCCCTTCTGATTCCGTTTCTGTGCAGACAGTGACTTAAAAGGAAACCCTCCGGCTCACTGTTACATAGACAAGGTCAGAGTTACACCATGTACTTCTTTCTGCACCTGGCAGCTTTGCAGGAATGAGAGCCAAGGAACTAGTGCAGACAGCTCTAGCAGCAGCTAACCATACCGTGAATGTCTCTGAGTAAGGGCCAGAGTTAGGAGAAGGCACCTCAAGCTGCAATTTGACCCATTTATGTGTGGCCTGAGTACTGACTTTGATTAAATATTCCATGCTGCTGCAAACTATTTCTACTTCAAACAGAGATTTTTTTCAAGAATGTGTACATATGTGAGAGTTGGAGTGTAGGAGAATGCACGTGGATTTGAAAACAGGATGACTTGACTTTACTTTTAATTCCAGCTAAGCACAACTTGCCAGAAATCACTGCCCCTTAACAGCTGTTCCAGAGCCCAGATAAAAAAGAGCTGGCAATTTCAAGCCAGCCAATGTTGACAATGCTAACTGCCAATGTTACGGGCATGACCCTTGCTGGCAGCTGCAGTGGATGCTCAAAAATCTTGTGTGTGGAAGTAGAAGCTACTGAATTTTTCACTCAAATATTAAACAAAAGAATTGCAGGTGATTTTGATCTTAGCCTGTCTGAGGAAGTTTTGAGTAAAAGCTAAATAAGGATTTAAGGGCTGTGAACAGAGATTCCACACAGACTCACAATTCAAAGAGGCATGTTGACTGAATTGTGAGAGAAATACCCACGAAAGCTGTTCACTGTGTAAACAGAATTCTAGTCTCCAGTGCTGTGAAATCAGCTTTTCATTAGCATCAAATTCTCTCCACTGTTTTCTAGAAGGGAGGAAAAAAGTAAAAGTTTGGGAATAATAAACTTGCAGTGAGCTCTGCTAGTGCAAGTGCTTCTCCATCAATGCTTCTTTTAAATGTTTCTAATAATGGGACGCATATACTCACATCTGTTAAGTTACAGAGGTAATTTTCACCCACTTAGAGCTCCATTTGGAGAGGTATAAAAATAGCCTGGCAACAGGAATCTGGCCCATTCCTTATAATGATTATTAGAAATGTAACTAATTATTTTTTTTTGTTTCACTAATAACATGAAAATCAGGCAGAAGTGTGCCTTTGGACATTCTGTGGCAATCTCTTTTGCTATTAAAGATATGAACATGGTTCCTGCAAAAGTTCTGTTCAGTCTTTCATACTACTCCTCTCCTCTTTAGCTGACCCTTTCAGAAGAATGGAATGATTTTAGAAGAAAGCAAAATCTCCCAAGACTGTTCCAAGACATCTCAAGACTCAAGCTCATTGAACTGTCCATTTCAAATATGTGCTTGATGATATAATCTGCATCTATGCTATCATTATTTCACAAGGGTGTCAATATACATTCTGTATGTTTTCTTCTGCAGTTCATCTAGCTGTATACTGGCCCATAAACACAGAATATTATGGATGCAGCAATACAGCTTTCAAAAGAAAGGGAATTGAGTCATAGTCTTCAGCACAAATACATTATTTGTGTATGTCAATCCTAGCTGGGTTACTGGATCACAGAAATAATACTGATGCCTTTCACTTCTGCGTTGCTTCCAAATAATGTCCCAGAATTTTGATTTCTGGAATCATCTAGTTTCTATTTAGGGAAAAAATACTTTACCTATAGTATAGTTATTCTGCCAAGTTTCTGCTAGCCATGTTTATTTTCATTATAGACTGATGGATATTTTGCCTATAACTGTACACATATGAACTGTACACAGTCTGTTCTGTGATTTGTAGTATCTTCTGGAGAAAACTATTATTATTGACTTTCAGCATTTCAGCCCATTGAAACTTTCAGCTAAACTGATTTTTTCATACAATGTTCCAACTCCAGTGCAACCTCTCAGCCCATTACATTTTCCATACTTAATAGTAAGATTCCTTCCCTGTTTAATATTTTTTGTGAGAATATATGCAAGGATTTTTTTCTAAATATTAAACATTTAATTACAGAATTAGAATTGTAAATCTTTGCTGTGCTATGCAGTAGCTTTTCAATATTTGCATCAATTTACCTAAAGATTTTTCTGGAGAAAGCTAGGAAAAAAATGTATTATGTTAAAACCCAAACCAAGCATTACTTTTTCATTTTTCTCTTTTTCTCAAAGATTTTGCAGAACGCTATGCAGGCAGATAACTATCTTTGCAAAACTGAACCAGCAACATCTGCTTATGGCTACCAACGAGAGCATCATGAAATTCTGTGTGTAAATGCTTGCTTTATTTATGATACAAATGCTGCAAAAATATACATCTTCATTAAAATCTTGTAAATTAACAAGTTCAAACTTTTCCTAAAGAAATGCCTAGGGGACACTAGATCTTTTCTCCAGGGATTCCTCCACATCCCTTTTGCAATACTCTGGAACAAAACTAGAATATTCTGTCCGTGGAAACGTTGCTCCCTCTGTAAAATTCACTCCAAAATTTCTGTGACAGGTAAATATGAAAGGTAAACAGAGAAGATGACCTGAGATTGTCTGAATAGATTCAAGTGAGCAGGAAAATTAAAGGGTTTGAAGCCAAACTGTTTGGATCATCCTCCTCTGCAGTTATAGTTGTCACAGTCCACATGGCAGCTACAACTTAAATTTCTTTCAGCTTAATTTGATCCTTGTGTGACAATCTATGAAATTCAAGTCAGTACCATAATTACATCATAACTTCCCCTAAAATTCATTAAAATCACAGTCTCAAATTCTTTTAAAAGAAACTGCACGAAATTAAAGCTTTCCACAATCTTTGATTATTATTTTCAGTAAGAGTGCAACACCTCACTAAGCAAGTATGTGTAGTGGGGAAATTACATTCATACAAGCTGAGTTATAACACTGCAGTTTTACTCACATCTTTCACCATGCCCTGAAGTTTCCTTTTTTGCTCTCCTCATTAACCACTTCTTTCAGACATGCCTGTATTTTTCGATGTCCCTCTGAAAGAAGTCCTCTCTTCAGGGTACATCTCTAAAACAGTTAATAAATAATTGTAAAAATAGTGATTATTGTACTTCAGCGATAGATAATTTGCTTCTCTCTGCCAAACTGTCCGTACTTAAAGAGTGCCATCAACTTACCCTACAAGAACAGGAAGTCAGCAAAGGAAACCATCAGGAGAAAGGAATGTCAGAATTAAGTGTCTGCATGTTGGTTGCTGTTTGTCTAGAAAGCAGAAATGCAGACTGTCCTCTAAATAAAGCAGCACTTAAAACCATGACAATGCAAGTGCAAGGCCTCACAGGAATCCAACACTAAATAAGTTAAGACTTCAAATAAAAGATTTAAGCAACATCTGCGCTGTAGAAGAATGCAGACGGTTAATCACAATTCTGGGCTAACTGGCATGGCAGTTATGTCACAGCCAAGACCCTTGAGCCCACTGTGCTGTTTGCTGAATCTGCTGTGCTTGGCAGAGCCAGTAACACTCTGATGAAGGAACATTCACAAGTGTTGCTTTCGACCATAAGACTATTGTTGGTGAGCACTCACAAGGAACACAATTCACCTTCACAGTTTTGTAAACAGATCCCTGATTTTAAAATGTACTGTTGTGTAGCGGATTGGTTTAATGGTTCTATCACAATCTCACTTCAGAAAAGTAGGTACACATTCACAGAGAAGCCATGTAACTTCCAATCCAATCTTGCTGTCACCAATACCTAAGCTAGCTCAGGTACACCCACATTTCATGAAGTCACCGTACAGGTACTCCTGGATCATATGCAGATGCACAAGACAAGGAAAAACAAGAAAAATTCTCCCTCAGCACTCTTCATCAAGAGCCTCTGCCCCGAGGATCCATGGATTTAGTCTAGGGCAGCTTACATATCCTGGGAGAAGACTGAACTTCCTCCTGGGAAGAGCTACTACCTCAGCTGGTTCCCTGTGGGAAGCATTTGAACCTCCCCATACTTAATTATTCAAGGCATCCTAAGTAATTTCCTTTGTTTATAATGAACAAATCTTTATTACTTCTAAGCAGAGGGCTGTTGGTGTTTGGCCAGAAAGTTGCCCTTACTGAGTACTCCATCCCTGGGACCTCTGGTAGGCATAACGGGTGCCACATGCCAACTGAGGCTACTACACCTCGGCCACCCACCCCACCCTGGAGGAAATACGCAGTGCAGAGAGGTGCTGAACATCTTGAAGGAACATGATGTTACCTGAGGTCAAATTCATGGCAGAAGGCACAGGTTTCTCTTAGACATATTTTTGTGAATAAATCATTCCTATGTACTTTCTTCAGGTTCAGGCTGTCAGTCATGATACAATAGCAGTGCCCCAAATTAATCACAACCTTTCTTATCAGCTGTTTCTTTTGGGGCTTCCACAATCACCACCTCTTTTCCTGCAGTTCCTTTCTTACACCTCCTAGGATTTCTGCCTTCACGTGTTTACATCTGGCATTACATTCTGAAATTTCAGTGAGTTAATCAAGAATCAAGCTTTCGGGAGGGGGGGGAAGCTTTGCTTCAATTCCAAAAACCACCCAATGTACCATGAATGTGCATACCTCTCTCCTTGACCTAAAACTAGGAGAAAATCCATTCATGTTAGTGGACCCTTCTAAGTGTAAAATAAATGTAGTAAGGGAATCAAACTTAATTTTAGCTCAATAAAAACAAATCTAAATTGAGAATTTCAATTACTGAAAAGTGTATGGGACGGTGTGGCATTACATGACCACTGCTACAATGCTTAATTTAAAAAAAAGAAAGATTATTTCATCAAAGTCCATTCTTCATAATAATAAATATATGAGATAATTAAGGGCCATCAAACTAATTTGTTCTCTTAAAACATCCCATTGCAGTGTTATAAACTAGTGGAAATATGGTCTATTATTGCAGGATACAAAAATAATTCTTAATTTTTTTTACTTTTATTTTTTCTTTGTTCAGGAGTACATCAAAGTTGGAAGCATTATGCAAATCAAGATCAATTTTCTTGGCAATGGCAAATGAGCAAATGTCCTGTGTGGACTTCTTAAGTATTGTCATCCAATTGCCATGAGATCATATTTCAGAACGTAGTTATATGTTGTATGCTGTACATCATTCTAATATACATAAAATATCTGGTTTCATAAATGCACTTCTGTAGTAGATCATATCTTTGCCTTTCAGAGAAAGATAATTTTTCTGATGTGGAGGGGGAGCCTCCCAAATCAGACTTCAATGGAACAATTTAATCTGAATGAATTCCATCATTGAGGGCTACAAAAATGATCCGAGGGCTGGAGCACCACTCTTATGAGGACAGGCTGAGAGAGTTGGGCTTGTTCAGCCTGGAGAAGAGAAGGCTGCGGGGAGACCTGATTACGGCCTTTCAGTACCTAAAGGGGGCCTATAGGAAAGATGGGGATAATCTTTTTAGTAGGGCCAGCTGTGACAGGACAAGGGGTAATGGTTTTAAACTGAAGCAGGGTAGGTTTAGACTGGATATAAGGAGGAAATTCTTTACAACAAGGGTGGTGAAACCCTGGCAGGGGTTGCCCAGAGAGGGGGTGGAGGCCCCATCCCTGGGAACATTCAAGGCCAGGTTGGATGGGGCTCTGAGCAACCTGATCTAGTTAGTGGTGTCCCTGCTCACTGCAGGGGGGTTGGACTAGATGACCTCTAGGGGTCCCTTCCAACCCAAAACATTCTATGATTCTATGATTCTATGATTCTATATTTAGCAAAAAAATCCCAAAAGAAAACCAGATTTAACTTTACTTTCTGCTTATGCAGTTATAGATATAAAACCTGAAGATGGCATCTGAGGAAAATCTAAACTGCTATTAAAGTAAAAAATCCCATTTCTTACTGTCATGCAACATCTATTAGGTTTTGATAGAGATTTAATGCTTTTTACCATGAATTATTCTCCTTCAGCAAATATAAAACTCCCAATATTTTTCAACCAAATGTTTCTAACTGTGTTGCTGTATTACAGGAGCAAGACTGCTCTGTCATTAGACTGCAATACACCTTAGAGTGTTTTTTTGGTGGAGGAATGCAAAGATGCATCTCATTTCATTCACTCTGAGTTTTAGATCTAAATTCAGCTAAAAGCTTACAGCTATATTCAGTCAATTACTCAATCTAAAAATCACATCACTTCTGCGAAAAATCTGTTTGGTTACACAGTAATACTGATATATGAAACCCTTCACTGGAGCCCACTTAAGGTTGAGCTCAAGAACAGAAAAGAGTTATTAATCTTCACAAAACTTTTATCAAGTGTGAGCTAAACATTGTGGTTTTGATAAAGTCTGAGAATAAGTCAGTAGATTATGACTTCAAGTCCTAGTGGGTGCACTCGAAAGTCTGAGCTATTATTCCACAGGATTCAGAAAGTCGGACACTACTCAGATCTCCAAGATTTCAGTGCATTAACAGAATTTTATGAGAAAGCTTTTACAGAGCTCTCTACATTGCAATTAGCTATTTCCATTAGTCTTTCATTTCTATAGGAGCCATGCACATCCAGTTAAAAGAAAAACAATAAAGAGTGAAAGTGAAAACCATTATTAAATTGTCATTTTTAGTAACTGTATTAAGAATCCTTCAATATTCAATTCTTACTGGATTTGTGGAGAAAATTTAACAAGAAGCAGGGCCCAGCTTTAGGCCCTGAACTCCTAACACAAGTGAAGTTTGCATGTGAACTGGTTGGCCAAACAACGCAAATGCAGACTTGATGTTCAAGGAGTTCATATCACCTGTTCCTTTCTGAGACCTTAAAGGTAAACCTTATAAAAACAATCTTAATGCAAAATTAATATTTATGATGCAGTTTTTATTTGGAAGAATCAAAAGATAGTTTTATACCTACAGTAGAAGATGTAAGGAAACAGTATGATGGAAGTGAGGGACAGGGCAGAGACTGTTCCTCCCACATCTATTGTGGGATCTATCTAACCTCAAATGCAGTTGTGAAGTTAGCAGCATTGTGCTGAAGAATCATACAGAAAACTATTTTTTTTCCCCATTCTACTTAAGCAGTTGAATGGAGCAAAACATCAAGAATGATTGAAAGTGTCTTCTCAGGTCACTGTGTCTGGGTACCAACTATGAGACTCAAAAATGTTTTGCAGGACAATAGAGGTGGGAATGTCATACATTCTGACTTCTATGGCAAGTTTATTTGGGGATTTTTTCCTCAAGAAAATTCAGGATCTGATGTTCCACCTTTTCCAGGTACAAGCTACTACTGATTATCCCAAAGTTAGAATTTTTTAAAAAGGGGACAAAAAGGAAAGAAGAAAGCATTGCATTAACTTTAAGAATGACAATGTAATACCTGCTGAGCAATCTCCTTCAGCTTTTGTAAAATGTCTGCAATAGGTACAGGCACCCATGAGGACAAACACGTCACTTATGATAGACATGTGCAGCGGAGGGAAGCTGCAAAGCTGTTATTTAATGGCAGTGAAGGGGAGTATTTCACTCATAAGGGCTCAAGTTCTCTATTTATAGTTCAAATAAAGTAGAAGCAAGCATAATGTGATGCCTCCTGAACTGCCTGCCAATGACATCAACAATTACCCAAAAGGGCTGAGTAGATTGTCAGTCAGTCTACAGTTTAATTCTTGTCCTTCACACCCGACATAGACTCAGGAGGGTATTTCTTTGTAACTGAACTAAAGCAGAAGTGCAGCAAACTGTTGGTCAAAAATAAGTAGCCCATAGCACTCTCAGAAAGTCAAACTTTTTGAAGTAGCTCTTACACAGTAGCTGACACAAATGGCAAACGCAGTTTATTACCCAGGAAATCTCCCATTCTCTCTTAAGCTGAACACCTTGTACCTATTTCCTGTATGGTGTGCAGCTCTGTACAGAAAAACATCCAAATGAAAAAACTAAGGAAAATTGTGCTATCCTCTATGATGGTTTTTAAGTGTAATATGATGCAGCTAACCACTTCTGCCCTTTGAAAATGGCCAAGAACTATAAGCTGCGAAAATTGCCTGATAAATTTTTTTCTTTCCTTTCTATGTGCAATTTTAGTAAAATTATCCTTAAAACTCACAGTGAAACATTGCTGTTTGTCAAATTTCAAATATGCATGAAGAAAATTCTTAAATGTCCTGTTCATGCAAGTGCATATATTCCTTTTTAGTCCTTGGGTATAAAAATAATTTTGCTTTACCAGTCAGTATAGGAAACATTTATTTAAGCATTTTAAAATAGACTCTGGTGGTAACAAAATTATGGTCTTTGCCTCACTTTATTTTCAGGAGTTCATAAGAACTTTCCCTCTGCAACACAAAAGCTGAAGTCCAGCTCCCTCCTAAGCTGAGAAGACTGTAATGTGTTTAACTACCAGACGGTTAGGAACAAAATTTGACACTTCATCCACACTGCCCTTATCAAAGAGCTGATTCAAAGTTGCCTGAAACTCTGTTTCCAGTCTTTAATGGAGTTCAGATCAGATGCCAAAAAAACCCCTCCATCAACAAACAAACAAACCAACCAACAAACAACAGAATAAGGCATGCACAGATGCTATAAATACTTTCTGCACTGAGTAGTCCCTGTACAGGTAGTAGCATTTGCAGGACACAGTCCAAACCTATATGCCCACAACGAAAATGACACACGCATACAGAACACTCCATTTCAACTGTCGGCGTGCTACTGCTTTGTAAGATGTCTTCTGAGACAGCACGGGTGTCACAGAGTGCATTATGCAACAGAAGAATTAAACATTCAAAGGTTCCTTTTCTAGACTGGCTGTGTCTCTTAATTCATTTAGCAGCAATGAGCTCCCAGGATTCTCTTAGAAAAGTAAATGGGTTAAACTGATGAAGTATTTTTAATCTGTGTTGACAAAGGTCCGGAATGAATGTACAGTTACATTAGTTAAATTGGGGACTACTCTGCTCATCCCCAGTAGAAATGTCTTCCTCTTTTATTATTTAAAGCTTCTATTTTTTTAACATTTTGTTATTTCGAAAGAAGTAGTACATCAAATGCTAATTCACTGGGAAAACATCCCTGCATTTTCTGCAAAATCACACTGGAGAAGCCATGGAAAATGAATTTGTTTCATTTTCACGCTTCCTTTACACTTAATTTGTACACAGTCTTTTTCCTTTTCTTTCCCTACTTTCATTGTACAGTGCAAGGAAAGAGGAAAGGAAAAATAACTTTTTGTCCTCCTAATTACTGAAAGCTGTAGAGGAGGACTGAGGATCCAGCCTGAAACATCTAAGTCTCTACCTGTTTACGCCTCTTTCTACCCAGCTATTAACTTGAACTAAAAGACATCTCACAGGTCACCATGTGCCGCATAGGAGATGAGCATTAGTAGGAATCTGGCACTCTGATGTAGTGTTTCCTGATGCCCTGACAACATGTCTGCCTTGTTAGATACTAACACAGTATTTCTGAACTCGTGTTGCGTATGTGGCCCTCAAAGATGCGGCGATCCTACCCAGATCCATCAGCAGCAAAGGAAGAGCTTCCAAGGATTCAAAGGAGTGACTGAAAACCAGTTTCCTCCTTGTGTTTCTCTGAGCTATAGACAGAAAGCAACATTGGTTTCACTGCCTGCAGCTAATTAGAATGACAACGCTCTTCCACCTTTTTATTTGCATTTGCCTTATGTCAGAGTTGATGACATTTTGACATTTTTTGCCAGGCTGTGCCCTCTCGATCTCACCAAGGGCAGTGCAACTCCACAGACCGACGGGAACGAGGTACGTGGGGCACTGCCTATGGCAACATGACAAGTTGCTCCGAGGCAAGCTGGACTGTCATCTTCTTAGTTGATGTTAAACTTTTTAGTTTATGCTAAACTAAATTGCACTAATTTAGCTATGTTGCAGTAACCTTTCATTTAAATTTTAGTCAGCCAGTTCTGAGTTTATTTTTAACTACGGATCACTGAGACAGTAAATTGTGAATCCTGTGTCCAGGGTGTTAGAATATATGTAAGCCTAGTCACAGGGCCTTTCATTCCAATATGTAACTGTCAATATATGCAAGCAGATGTTGTTAGAGGTGGCTTTGCTCTTGGAACACCACCTTCTAACCAGTGAAGTCATGGAAGTACAGATAACAGTCTCCCCAATAAAGCAGCAAGGCTTTGTTAAAGAAATCAATACCATCTTGAAAAGCGGTTTGGACAGTATTAATTTATGTCAATGATAAAAATCAGTGGCACCATTTTGAATCCCTGTGGTTTTAGTCCCCACAGTGACAAGCAGGGAAGTACAATCTAGAAGAAAAACTCAGATTGTGATCTTCCTCAGTGATAAATTGCCTGTCTTCACCTAAGAGTGCAAGGTCACATGGATTTTGTATCTGGTACACAAAGATGACGAAGTAATGGTTTACCAGTCTCACTGAGGAACTCAAGTGTTTTCTTAAGGTCAAAAGATGTTTAAAGGATCGTGCAATACTTTCAGACATCTAATGAACCTCTATTCCTTCCCAAAAACCTCTCAAAATTACATTTCATGTCTCATTGTAATGTAGTACTTTGACTATGTTACTCTTGCACTACAGCTCTGCCTGCCTATTTTCCTTCGCTATAAATTGCAACTGTATTTTGAGTGAATTGGGAGGCAACTGTGCTGTAACTTAAGTCTGCCAACAGCATTACATTGGTGGTGAAAAGGGACTTTGAGTTTGACCACAGAACCTGGGCATAAGGAGGAATTCCATTTTGGTGACCTCAGCAGTTTTAAATTGTGACACCAAACAATACCCCAAAATCTGTCAGGAATACACAGACACAGTGTAACAATTATGGAAAAAGAAATGTAGGGAAAAAAGTAACATGTTCTAGAAGCATTGCCATAATACAATGAAGCCCAGCGTAACCTCAAGCATCTTTCTATAATCATGGCGATTTCTTAAGGAGTGGGAAGAGGCAGAGAAGAGCCCAAATAGGCCTGACATCCCCCCTTCATACACCACAAACAGTATGGTTTTTATTTTTACCAATGATAGCAGCAATTACAACAATACGTTCTCACAGAGTTTGCCAAATGAGACTCTCCTTCCTCTACAGCAGACAAAGGGTCTGGCTGGTTCATTAGGACAACTATGTAGGCAAGCCTCTTTTGGCTTCCCCAACTCATCGATACTCATCTGGTTTGATATGTTGTCTCCTTCTGCTGTCTATCTTTTAGTCTTTGCTCAAGCCTGGCATGTCTCAGACGTCTTACTCTAATAAGGTGATCTCAGCTGACTTGTCCAAAGACAACACTAATCACACTCAGTTTGTCTCCTGGCAAGCTGCTCTGAAAGCATTTCTCATGCCAAGACTGACATTAATATGGTCTAACAACTCTTTTGCCCAAGAAGGTATGACATTATTAGTCCAGCTCTTCCTCTCAAAGAGAAAGGTGAAGAATGGCCTTCAGGGCTTAAAGCATTACACTGCGATTAAAAAGTTGAGAAGTGTTTGACTTCCTATGTTGCAGGACTTTGCTCAAATGATCTTTGCAATTCAGATTCCTATACTACATAATATAGACATTTATTATTTGGGGTCATGATTTAATATAAAATTATAAATAAATGAGAACTGAAAGATATTATTGTCCATCTCTATTTATGACCCTTGATAGTAAAAAAGAAAATACCTCTTTCTGTGTTCCTGCTTGTAGCCTCCACGACCCCAAATTCCAAGCAGAAACACCTTAAAACAAAGTTCCTGTCATCAACCACTTTTACCCCACTTCTTGCGTCAGTTTGGCTTGGTTTTGTTTCCATTATTAATCAGTACTCTTTGAATTCCCACTCAAACTAATGTACCTTCCTAGCTCCTCACTAAGCTACAGAAAAGAGGACCGAGATTAAAAGAAGAAAGTGGGAATCTTTATTTGCATACCTTCACCAGGGACTGAATGTTTAGGTAAATAATGGAACATTTTTGCCAGTACAAAGACAACGCACTGGCCACAATGTTAGAATGATACACTGGCATCACTCCTGCCTGTGTGTGTATATATGCACTCACTGCAGTGGCAACTGGGGCAGGCCCCAGGTAACTCTGTGTGTGTACGCATGTACGTACATGAGAAAGTGTGAAAGAGTGAATGCAAAGCTCTTCCCAACACAGCTCAGCCCTTCCTTGGTCCACTTAATAAATTACACTTCACAGCATTAAAATGTTTGGCACTCCTTTTCCCCATAAACCTCTCCAGATAATCTGTGAATTTCTTTTCCTTTTTCTACCCAATCTTACTTACAACACCGTCAGCATCCCTTTGCCAGCCAGACACTAGACATATTTTCTTCTTCCCCAAGTTCTTTAATTCCTCTGTCACTCCCTCCATCTCACAAGGACAGAGGCTGCAGTGCCTAGATTTAAACCTCTTCAGTGGATTTCTGACCAAGTCCTGCCTTCCTTCACACATACACTCAGAACACACACACACTCTTATATCAGAAACAACAACAGAGCAAAAAAAAGGTCAGTACACAGCTAGAACTCATACTTGGAACTGAACAGTGCAGTGTAATAGAACTGACAGTTCTCCTCCTGAAGTATAAAACCAATGCAAACTACAGCTCTCATAGTACCAGAACATGATTCAAATGACAATTGTTACATTTGACTTTGAAGAAAACTTTTGTGTTTATGAATTTGAACAGTGGTAACATGGGAGCTTACCTGACAATGTCCACAATGTTCTCACAAAAACAGGAGCTGCATTCTGTTTCCAGTTGCCGTTATTCCATTAATTTATCAGCTGGACATTTCTATCACCTTCTTATGTAGTACTATGAATGCTGAGCTGTTCCAGCATCCTTTTTTTTATTTTTCATTTTTTTTGCATAAAAGGTTATCTTTCTGCATCTATTTCTTCATGCCACAGATGGACATGACTTAAAATGGCCACATCCCCATGTTCTGTTGACACTTCAGAATTGTGGAGCCTGTAAGGTCTCTTCTTCTCGAGAACAGGTCTCTTACGGTACCTAAATTACTTTGGATGTCAACAGGATACTTCACTAGGCAAGGGAAGACTACACAAACCCAAACTGTCCTTGACATCAAATCTTCCTGTGCTATCCATTACCAAACTCTTTCTCTTTCCTTCAACTAATGAAGGGCAGAATTCGGTGCTATTTTTGATCAGATGATGATTGCAACACCAGGCTTTTGTACCAAGCTTGTGAACAATCCATGCACGTGTACACAGGATTCACAAACACTCAGGTCTGCTTGGTATGCTAGCTAAACTGCATGTGACCTCCCTCTTTCAGTCAATTTTAAAATAACCAGGTATAATTTCTAGTGAAGAACAGCAGTCTGGGGGCTTTTTACGGAGACACAAATCCTTACAGCAGCTGGGCTCAAAATTATTTGCTAGAAACTGGCCCAGTGCCCTGACCTCTGAAGTTAACTTCCCAAAATTTTCCTGGGATTGCCAGCAACCAAAGGATTTTGGGATGTTTCCAGTATCTTTAACCAAACAGGCAAATGGATTAAGAAACAAACTGGCACTCGCAAGTAGAGTAGGTAGATGGCTGATCCTGAGGGAAATTTTTCTGCTTTTCATCATACATTTGTATTGTTTTCTTATTCTCCTTCGCAGTGATGATAATTAAAACTTGACTGTGCCAAGTGGGTTTTTACTGCCTTTGTTGATTTGATTCTTTTTAGAAGCACAAATGGCAGGTTAGAAAATAACAGCACATAAGAAAGCAGAAAAGCCCACTGTGGGAACTTTGTGCTCTAGATTAGAGCACAGCCCTCATTCCTAACACAGGAATGTGAACAGTGAAAGCACAACTGAAATGGTTACATTTGTATACATTTGTCTGTCCAGCAGTCCTCCCTCCACCAGTCTTTTTGGGGCATCGGCAGAAATTGCTCAATCAGCTGGGAAGAAGAATCAAACAGTAAAAAGATTTGTTGACACTTATCTTGTGTCAAGCATCATTCATGCCACTGGTTCTTTTCCATTTAAACAAGAAATGGAAAAGAAAAGTAGAAGAGATTTCTATTTTTCCAAAGTTACAAAAAAAGTAATAGACCTTTATGACCTTTCAGAAAGACTTTCATGGTAACATAAAAGCTGAAATCGCTACTACTGGGTTAGGCAGTGATGTCTGAGACAAGACTACACAATCATTCCCCCCGAGGCTGAAGACTGACCTGCCTCAAATTCCAGGACAATGCTAAAAACTGTCAAAAAGATGCAGTAAAGATAGATCTTTATTGTAAGAAACATATTGCATGCTTGCAATGACTGGCAGCAAACAGAAGAGTTGGATGGCTGCTCAAGTTGTTAAAAGACATGAGGAGGTGGAATAGTTTTACTTTATTTATCATCAACCGTATTTAGATTGTATTGTTTCTGTTCATTTCAAGCTGATGTTATATTCTCTCCTTCCTTAGTATATTCATCGCTTGTTTCAATAGAGGCCTACAATGTTTGTGGAGCCAGTAGTGTTTCCTTTTAAGAACACTCATTTCCATTTCCTCTATTGCTGAATTGAAGCTCAGGTTAGTATGTATTTTTATGTTAGAAAAAAACCCCAACATTCCTAGATACCAAGCTAGGCCATGACAGCTGCTGAAAACACCTGGAAGTTGTAGGTTCTCATTAAAAATAATACATTTGGAATGAATTTTGTGTCACTTTTTCCTGTGTCTACACCACTTCACTCTTCTTCCCAGATGAAAATTGGCAGAGGGAAGAAGCAGTGTGACATTGCTAAGCATATTTTATTGCAAAATATCGCCCATTTACATGTATTAAAACACAAAGCTACAGATTTAATTCTGATCAGAATGTCAATTCTTCTAGGTAGTGAAAGAATGCATCAGTCTTGTATTACAAACAGCCTGAACATAAACAGGTTTTACTGTTATTGCTTTGATAAAATCTTTCTCCCCTTCCAAGGGTTTATATCATTTCACACTTACAAGAAAAAAATCCAAAAAGTTTTTCAAATAGGATTCAGCCACAGCTGCTCTATCATAAATCTAGAAAATTAAAATGTGCAGTTAGACAGTTTGGCTAAACAACATCTTAATTTCCTTCACGTGAACCAGCTTGTATAAACATTAACAACAGCAGGGTTGGGGAACTTTTTCAGAATATGTAAATGGATAGAAAGAGACAGCAAAGGCAAGAGGAAATGTAGCAATACAAGAGACTAAAAGAGGAAGGCTGCAGGAATACACAGGAGAGCTAATAATGAGAAGTAACAGACAAACAAATTCTCTGGAGCCAGAGAGCACTGGAGGAAGGGAGGAAGGGAAGGAGGGAGTATATTCCCCTCAGTGAGATAAAGTAAGATCACCAGTTGACGATAATGAGAAAAACCCCACCGGAGCCACTGAGGATAACAATGGGAGTGGGAAGAAAGAGAGGTGCATAATCTGGCACCATTTGTGTAATTGAGAGAGGAATTTAAATTTTCCAATCCAAGAAAAAAGTTATAGTGATTACCTTGAAGTCTACCCAAATCAATTACTACACTATTTAAACACAATTCTCTCTCTCAAAGGGCCATTCGTGAATCCTGATTAAATTCTTCCATTTCTGACTTTGTACTTTTTCTGAGACACATACAGGCATCATGCCAGCCAACAGCGGATACTAAGTGTAAGTGACTTTTCAATGTATTGCAGATTTTAGCAGGCACATCAACGAACTTTCTACAAACAGCAGAGTCAGGATTAATACTAAAACCAAATGTAACATATATGCACATAGCATGCAAACTATTTCTTACTCTTGTACAACTAACTAAACTGGCAACTGGCCATTCCTAATAAAAATATCTAATACAAAAAAAAAGAAAAAAGAACCAAGAATCCCACAGGTCTTACCTCTCACTCAATTAATCAGTGGCACATAATGAAGATATTGCAGTTCATTACAGGAAAAGAATTGTTAATCCTGATGAAAAACATGTTTTCTGCTGATACCAGCAACCAGATGGCAACTAAAAGATGAACTGTCAAAGGAAACTGGCAAGAGTTTTCCTTCCTCCAGCTAATACGGATACTAGGTTTGCATTGGCAATAATATCCAGTAATCAAGGTAACCAGATTCAGGCAAGGAATAAACATAAAAATGAAGTAATCACAAGGCTTAGGAAAGCAACATGATGAGCTTCCCCACCTATCAGTGACACGGAGTCCCAGTGCAGAAGGTGTTATGTACTGTTCTAAGTAATACCAGTGAGGTAGATACCACTCTCTCCACCTGCATGAGAAGCAAAGACAATCCAGGGATGAAAATCCTTTGGCCTTATACTCAAGTACTAAACCCAATTTCCAGAGGTGTCAATCACGCACATCTACTCCTAACTGATGAGTGCACCTTGAAAAATCAGATCCAAATTCCACATTAAGAGTTGTTCAATAATCAGCACAAATCGAGTATTTTCTCTCTGCAGTTTTGTCACACAGAAGTACTGTTTCCTAAACAACAGTATTATTCTGACACACAGCCAAGACGTGTATTTATGCATTAGGTGTCACAGGGCAACCACAGGTATGCCAGTCTTTCAGGTTGCTTAGTTGTAATATTGCCCCACAAAGCACACCCCTAAAGAGCTGGAAAAGAACTATTTTTTGCAGAACCTTATTTGTAAGGTTCTCGTTGTAATCTCCTGGCCAAGTAGCAAGATTAAGACTATTTCATAGCTATCCAAATAGGAAGGTTCTGGGATGCAGAGCTTTCCAGCTCCAGTGACACTTTGAAGGAACAGTTTCTTGGAGCTTTGGCCGAGTCACGTTTTATTTTAGCAATCTGCACAAAATACTTCCCTGTCAGATTAAATACACTGATTACATCAGCTTGTGCAGGTATAATTTCAGGATTGTTCCTGTCCTTTATTTTAGATCTGGCATTTGTATTCAAGTACTGCTGTAATTGTTGCATGTAGCTGGAAGTTTGGAGTCGCTTGTGTGTGTTTTCCTTCTCCACAGTGTCTCAAAAGTTTGGGAACTGAATGTGCCTCTCCAAGGGTGCCTGCTGAAACACAATCCGCATGTCAGCATCATTTTATAGGCCTCTACCTTCCTCTAGTTATTTCATAAAATTGCCTGCCAAGCTCAACTTTCAGGATATAACTAGGAACGCAACACGCACTTTAATGATATGCTCTGTTTCCATGGTGCAGTACAGAGACCACACTCACCTACTGGCAAGGCACAATAGTGGACTGTCTGCATTAAATTACAAATTCCACGGCCCACACATGATCCACTTTTGTCTGCCAACACTGAAAAACACTGTTCCACTGTGAACAACAAGGGTGATTAAATACTAACATACCCTATGGTCAGTTTGGCCATGTCATTATTTCTCAGTGGCATATGCTATCAGGAAAAATAGGATCTGTAGGCTTACACTAACTACTTCTCAAAACTACTCCAATTCAGCAGCCAAGTCCCACCAGAGTCATTTCCATGTTGGTTAAGGGCAGCAGGAAAAGGCCAAAGTGCGAATACCTTGAGTATGAGCTATGATTCACCTGACAGGTGAGTAGAACGAAGTCCAAACATGCTGAATTCTGTTACCAAGAATGCTGCAGTTTAGCTTGGCAAAGTGCATGGGGCGATGGTAACTATAATAACAATAATAAACAAAGTTGAGAGCAAAGAGAAATGGCCTAGTTTCAATCATATAATTACAGTGTAGGACACCCCCAGAGATAACATGACCCTCAGCCTATGTCTCTCTATGATCTATGATCTTTGGCTTTTCTCTCAGGTAAGACTCACTGAGATGTGTCTGCAGTTCATGTTCTTTTTTTCTCATATAGCTCTTTCAGATTCCTCTTCTATGCCTAATATATTACCATTCAATCTGCAATACCAACTAAAAAATACCAGGATCTGTCCTTCCGTTCACAGCTATTCTCTATGCTGAGCTCAGTCAAAAATGGCGTATCAATTCCTACACCACAATTACTACATTTGCAAAATTAACTTGAACACTTTGTCTATTATATTAGCCTTTCTGGCCATATTTTGAGATAAGAGGACAGATTATGCCTGTATTTTAAGAAAAGCCAAGAAACCACACCTACCTATGCTATTTCAGAGACTGACTGCCCTCCAAACACGCAAGTGAAAATCCCTGGGACTACTCTGTATGTCAGAAATGTTTGGTTCATGCTCAGATAAAATGTGCTTGGTTACAGGAACATGTCATCTGCCCTTGCTGCAGTCTTCTCTCCCTATTTTTTCTCAGAACAGGTCCAAGATGATCTGGTGGGATTTGTTGGCAGCTTGAGTTCACCCTGGCTATAAAGGCACTACGGACTTGTGGAACCAAGTCTCTGTTGCACCTTTGGGCTTTGTTATAGTCCCAGTGCATAAATACAGTCTAATTCCTGACTTTCCTGCTGTCTCTATTACTACCCCACAGCAAACACAAGCTGCAGAAAGACAAACTGATCTGTAGGCATTTTTAAGAAAGGCTGTTTTAAGATAAAACAAAATAAAAGACTCCTCCTTTTTAAAACAGAAGCACGGGGCCCCAAGCAAAAACATGCACACAATTAATTTGATTTGTGCATGGAAATGTGGTGAGCACATGAAAATCCAGCATACTTCTGTACAGCCTTGGGCTTCTGACTTTACAGAAATCCACCCCAATATATTAAAATCTATTTTTTCTATGAAAAACAAAAAACCCCACCATCAACTAAATTGCACAAATTTGAATAAATATGTCTGTCCCATACTAGCTGAAAAAAATGGATTACCTATTTTTTTTAAAAAACTAGCACTGTGGTGTTGGTATCCATTTTATTAATATAACTGTCTTTTCACCAGAAAAAAGGAAAAGACAATGGAAGAATCTCTTATGTTGAAATAGAAATTAATCCCCAAGTCACCAAGCAAAAGTTAATAATCCAAACAGGATCCTACTTTTCATACTAAAATGAGTATGAATAGCAATCCATATTCACTGAGAAAACATCACTCCTGGGCTGAATTCAATCAAAAAACCTATTAGTAGTTTGGTTCATTAAATGAACAAAATAAACATTCTGATATAACAAGATTTCTAATAATGAGAATCTAGGAAATTCTTCTTCTTTAGGGGTCAGTCACCGTAACTTCCCACAGTTGTGCCTCAGGGCCTTATTTTGTGGGAATATTGGTTCTATCAAACAAACAATTGCTTTTTTAAAAAGGAGTGATAAAACTTTCCAAACTGAAGGAGTGGGAGGACTAAGACAGACAAAATCCTGCAACCAGCAGGATTTCTGAAGCCTTCAGGCCATGGTTCATTCTGCTACCTCTTCTGATTCAAAAGGAGTTTTATCTCTGACTGATGGGAGCCAGGTTATGCCAATATTGAATACTTTCAGAACTACAAACCTCAAGGAGGTTCACTCACAGAACCCATCAGTTTATTTTATTTATAAAGCATTTATCAAAACAAACACTTCTGTAACAATGTTTCATCTAGATAACTGTTGCTGATTCTATTTTATACTTCACCAGTTTTCTTTTCAATTTTCATATATAATAAGGTTTAAGAAAATATCTCACTTATGAATTCAGACGGTAGCATTACAGAATGCAGCCTGCACCACATATTTACTGAAATGCTTCCTGCTTGTAACACAAATATGTATCATTGTATAAGCATACTGCAGGGATCAAGCCTTTTTTTCCTACTATGATGGTTTTCACTGAGACCAAACCACAAAGAGCAGATGAATCGGAAGATCATCAAAATCACTTCCTGACAAACAATAATGTCAATGAGATTCAAATCAAACACTAATGTTAAAGACAAATATATAAATTAGAGCAGGATGAAGTAGCAATATTGAATCAGTAGCAAGCTTCTTGGGGTTATTAAATATACTCAGCAAAACACATAAATTGTGGTATCATATTATTTCACTGAAATATAATTCTGTCAGCTGGACACAATAAAAAGTTGTCGATGCTTTGTTAGAAGGGTATAAAACCTGTCCTTGCTGATAGTTCAGGGCAGGGAAATGTGCATTCTTGCATCTGTTACAGTTGTGAAGATGAAACTTTGCTAAAAACATCCATCATGCTTTCTTTCGGACAGCTGTCAGGTGGTACTGCCTCATCAGTGGCTTGCTGGCCACTGCAGCTTAGAACACAACATTCAGCCGTTGATCTCATTCCACATTGAACCATTTCCCAAGTCCCTCACAGGTCATGACAGGAGATGTACTCTTGTGTGGTCCACAGGCAGACATCAGTTCCAATCCCCGTGTGTTCATGGTCAGGTGATAAAAGCAAATCCAGCCATGTGAGAAGGGCCAGGCATGACTTACAGTTTTTAATTGATTACAATTCTTAATTACAATTCTTAAATTAATGCTGGGCACTCTTAAGGAACTTTGCCCACCCTGGAACCAAGGTTGTACACCACTGCTCTAGACAATAACCTGGCCACTGTGCTGCTGAAGCAGTTTGATGCTGACACATGAACAAACAGGACATGCTACGCCTTCAATTTTTTAACAGAAGCAACAGAAGACCTGATAAAGATTTATGTTTCAAATATCAAAAGCACAAGAATACCATAGTGAACTTGCAAGCCAGACTTGAATAAAGTGCTGGCAGTGAGGTATGCTACAAGAAACCTTTCAGAATTGCAACACTCTGGGTGTTTGAAGCACTATTCTGGCTACTGAGGACAAACAAATGTAAAGTATGTGTGCTGTATAAACTCAACACTTCTCTCATTTACGGACCAGCGAGCCCTCTTACTGTTCTGAGCGCTGTACTAAGCATGCACTTACAAAGCAGAGCTGCCCATTCATGGCTGCACACATTTTGAAGCACCTAGAAAACAGGCAAAGCATTTGCTTCCTTTTTCTGAATTACTGCCCCGGTTAGCAACACTTTGACACCAGCTGCAGCTGTTCTATCTGGTGCAAATGGAAGGAATAAGATTTCATTTATTGCTCAACAAAAGATGTTCTGTTGTGACTGTACGTTTGGGGTCTGTGATACTCCTGCTGCCAAACACCTGCATTTATTCAGACACATGTGCAAAAGAATCATATTTTGTTTTTCGTATTTATGTTGTCAGATGCCAACCACAACTAGGTTAACTAGTGAAAACTGACTGAGAACTCTGCTTCAACACCACATTTGAGCATTCTTCACACACTGTATAGCAAGTCTGAATAACTGAGTAAAAAAAAACCAATCCATTTAGCTCAATATTAGGGCAATTCTGCATTAGCAAATATACTGCAGAATGTATTGGGGGAATTCAGACATTTTATCCAGCTTTGCTTTCTCTTTCACATTTTTCATTTGGGTTCTGACTTGCTCTGAGTAGTGAGAATTGCATCTTGGTTCTATCTGAAGTATTATATTTTATTTATTTATTTATCTCATTAACATAGATAACAATCTATATATGTATTTTAAGAAGTAAGCCTTCATCTGACTTAGATTGAAGCTATCTTATCAGCTGAAAAACTAATAGAAGAATTTCCAAAGAACAGTGTTGTACTCTATACCTAGAAGAGTAGCCAGGTATGATTAAGTTTACTTATGATGCCAGAAGAGCTAAAGAAAAAATTTCAGCATTGCCTTCTCAAGGTCTTGTATACTAAAACATTTTTGGCAATAGAGATTAAGCACAGAAATGAATCTATATCTTAAGCTATTCTCTCCTGTAAAACTGTTGGAATAGCAGTTATGCTGCAGGTCACCATGTCCTTCAGCTTTTAAAATTCCAGTTCAGCTCTTCCATGGCAGTGACACTAAACACTGCTTTCCTTAAAACGCCTATGATGCATAGGTGGAAAAGCTGATACAATAAACAATTCTTCTAACACACCTTAGCACAACCTTGAAGCAGCAGTCATTAGTTGTAGCAGGGTGGCCTACACGGGTGCACAAGTACTAGCCAGCTGTATTAAAACTGAGAGGCTGAGATTTTCTTCTCAGCAAGAAGCCACAGCCAGCTAAACTGATACCACTGAGATTTGTTACAAGCTACTCCAACTCAATCACTCTTTTTCTACGGCATGTGAAATTAGAAAATAACTTGAAGAAGGAATGTAACTAGTTTACATTAGCCCTAGAAGAATTCTCTTACAAAGGCATTGGCAGAGCCATTTCATCACTGCCATAAACCAAATTTGTATAAGCAACCCCAGGGCTCTTAATCTAGACTTATGACTTACTGTTACCAATTCCATAAAACATCCACAATCATTTCAGTGGCTGGATTAAAGTTAATTGTGTGGGAACAAATGCAAGTCTGTCAACTTCAATGAATGCATATCTACTTCGCACTAATCCTGAATTTGACTCAAAATTAAATAATTAAATTTGGTAGCATATGGTAGAGTTTCAATTGTATTTCAGAAAACTGAATGACTCAGTTATATTCTCTTCTGGTTTCTTTCAACTCTTGGAAGTTTTCTTGGTTTTCCTCACAGAAGCTGAGTTTATACATCCTTTCCACAGAACATGCAGGCTGATGGCCATCTTGACTTTACACTGTCATTTTATTTAGAAGTCACAGTCCACTACCCAGTAACTCCCCAATAAGCTTGCTCTTAACAGTCCAGACATGTGGCATCTGCTGCCCAAGTTGTATCACAGAGCTTTTCATCTGTGTACATCTATCTCTATTCTGTTGCAACAGCTGTTCATGCTGAGAGTTCTTTTCTCAAAACATTTTTATTCTCCACAATAACCTAAATCCCTGGACCAACCAGAAAATGAAAGTGGAATACAATAAAATATGCTGCTCTTTAAGCTGAAGATACACAAAACAAAACATTCCTTTCAAAGAGCAGCAATTGACAGGATGCAATTTAAGACACTTAACTTTCATATCAGTGCTGTAAGGAGCTGAGGTGACAGCTGTGGGAACATTTATCTTGCCAAATATCACCACCATGTCCACCATCAGAGGCAACTAATGGGGAAGTCTCTCAACTGCAAACTTTTTTACAGTGTACCCTCTACCACTTGGATCAGGCATATATAACTCTTGGTCTTCCAGTGAGCCAATCTGCTAACATTCTCAGTAAACTGAACAGCCCAGGCATGTACAGAAGGATAGATGGAAGACTAAAGGATTGATCTTAATCTGTTTTATCACTAACTGGCTGGTGTGAAGATTGAAAGGTGTTCTGTACTAAAGCTGATTATACTTAACACTGATCGTGACAATTACATGGGAGCTATAAGTATATCTGTAAACGTGAGTTCCATGAACAATTACAACCATGTTATATTTGAATTTTGAGAGTTCTAAGGATCATTGAGAAACATAAAAAGAAATTAAAGGCCTTAGAATAACATCATTGGAAGTACCATGTTTCCCAAGTCAAAGATCAGACAGTATATGACCAAAACATACAAGTGGTCCAGCATTTAATATTGCCTCTGTAAGGCTTCAAATAAATACACAATGTGGAGGGAAAATCCACATATACTAAGAAAACATTGTACATTAACATCTTCAAAAAATATTACCAGCTGCCTGAATGGTTTATTATTAATTTGGCATGCACACTAATCCAAAGTGCATGACAAATTTAATTCATTACCTCATACAACCTGCCACAAAGGTACTGCTACCTATTATGTACAAAGAAATCACAAACACTATTAATGATGTATAACTTTAGGTAGATATTTATTCACAGGGTTTTTTTGTGCAATGTGCAAACATCTTCCTTGTGTAAGCATTAATAAAATGGCTAACACAATACAGTAAATGGGACAGGTGGGCCATTTACAAAGACTCAAACATGAAAATCAAGGAAGATTTACTAGAAAAAGAAATGACAGAGGTTATGTGAAGAATAGCTCTTGTGGCAAGATTGTTGAGGTGAGATAACAAGCAATCATCAAGAAAAGGTAAGAAGAACTTTATTTCTGAAGATGACAACAGTATCCAGTGCCACCAGACAAAAGCACACAAATTAAACCGTCTCAAAGCCAGCCCTTTCTGAACACTACACTGAACTGGCAACCAGACAGAACTGCTTACTAACAGACTGGGCTGCTGCTTTTTTTCTTTTAAAAATCACACTTCAAGTAACTGTACACATGCTAACTGGGCTTTAGCTTTCGTAACAGGCCCTCCAGTTGAATTGCTGAGATGGCTTGTTGAATCTAGGTGTCGATTCACATCCCAAGGCCATCATCTTACAGTCAGAGTACATAACTAAAACCACGGTGTCTCACACATAAGTGAACTAAGACCGAGAGATTACAGTGCGAGTCAAACGTCTGAGAACCACTAACCAGAGCTGTCAGAACTGCAAGAGGAACACTGCAGTTAAGAGGACACAGCTGGAGTATACACGTAGCCTCCCAGCTTTGGGTGGGGGGAAAAAAAAAAGAAAAAAATAAATTTTCATTTTTAAGTACAATCATTTCTTCAGCTCCATTTAGCAGTCACCTAGTATACAAACAACATATACGGGTATTTTGTACCTATCATTGACAAAGTTACTTCTGCAAGCTTTCAGATGACCTTGTCACCACTTAAAACATGCCAAGTATGGTACAGTCTTGTAAAGGAACAGAGAAGCAACACCCTCTCTATTATAAAGACACAACAGCAATCAAGTTACATTTTCTCTCACGGAGCTCTGTTTCAGACACCCTCATTTCACTTTTGCTCAAGATTGCCTTTATATTGCATCTCAAGCACTGACAAATTCAAAGTATTCTGAACAAATCTGAGAGGTGAACGTTAAAGTCTGCACACATTTGTGTTTCATATTTCAGTGTTCAACCTTAACAGCTTCCGCTGATCATATATGGGAGGGCTCGAACAGAGAAAGCCTCTAAGAAAAGGCTTTATGGGACAAATGCATTAATTTCCATTCAGAAACCAGTAGGGAGTAAGTCTTCCATTTGCTTTGCCAATAAACTCTCAACTCCTCATAACCTGAGCAAGGAAGGGTGGTAACACAGCCTGCCTTACTGCGGTCCAGGTGAGAGGTGAGAAAGCTGTGATCCTGACAAGGACTCATCTCTGCTACAATCTCTGATGGGCGTCCAAAAGTCCTATCAGTCACAGACAGTTGGATACAAAATCTTTTGTGGAGTATACAACTATAGATAAAGATTTTACAGCTGTCTGCACTGTCAGTAGCTACTGACTTAAAATAACAGTCCTTCCAAAGCAGTCAACAGTCCAATCTCTACAAAGGAGCTGGCAATTTCTACTAACAAGGCACTCAGCTCCTTCCTGTGCTACAAACTACAGTTCTCTAAAGTGACCAGAAAAAAAAGAGCTTTCATTTGTTCTATGTACTGCCCAGCTTCCCTAGTCACAAAGTTTGAAACCCATGTACTATTTGCAGAATAATCACTAGGACATGAACTCATCTAAACAACAGAGCAGGGCAGTTAAGATTGCTAATGGGGGCACCTACTTCTAATGACACAAATATGCTGACCCAAATATTTCTGATACAAGAGTGGGAGAAGCAGAGGATTAATAATTGCAACTAAATCCTGTCCTCTGTGGTAGGGAGAACACAGGGTATATGGCAGCCAAAATATTGTAGTCTGGGTCTTTCTCCCAGGAACCACAAAATGCCACAGGAGCATCCATCTCAAAAATGAAGTTGCTGTGTCTTTCTGACTGGCTTTCACATGACAAAGTCATAGTAGTAATATCAAGTTTGACCAGCAGATATTCAGAAAAGGGTCTTTACCATTTACCTGAACTGTGTGCAAAACGCAGGACAATTAGAAACAAGCTGCTGTGGTATCTTCAGTATAAATGCCAAACAAAATAATAAATACCACAAAACTGTAGCAGCTGGGAGTGGAAGACTTGCTCTGCAATACCCAAAAGAACACAAGACACTGAAGGGGCAATGAGGTCGTATTCCTTAAACTAGAATGTACAGTGGGGGGGGGGGGGGGGGGGGGGGGAAGGTCAGAAAAGCAGCTAGATAAAAATCTCAGAACGCCTGAACAAATTAGAAATGCTCGCGTGTGGCTGAATGAACACTTAGACAAAAGCTGTCCCAGTAGAGATGTTGCACAGAAACTTTACCACTGGCTCCTCTCAAGTTCTTTCAAATTGCTTGGCACCTCCCTCTGCTTTGACAGAATTCAAGTATCTGCAGAACAACTTTCTGCAATCCTAGACCCAATGTCATCAGCCTTACGTAGTGTAATTTGTCAGATGGAAACAGAATACTGCAAAAAAACCATAATACAGCTACATATCAAAACAAATAAAGCTCCTGATGGAGTTCTCTGAAGGAGAATTCTATATTTGGCCTGTCTGGAGCCATAATGACCTGTATTTGTCATCTCAAGGGTAAACTGTCTGCCATGCTCCACTGAGAGGTAATCTGAAAAATGATGGAAGGGCATCAGAAGAAATTTTGACTTTCTGTAACAGCACCAAGTGTACCTCATTTGGTTTAAGACTTCAAATTGTTTCTGAAGCCTGACACTGATTTTTCTGAAGTCTTTGCATTCCATGCTAGTAGTCAACAGTACCTGCACAACCATGGTTTTTGCTCTGTGACTTCCTCAGATTTCTGATCTCTGATGTTCATTAAGATTTTCACACATTTGCCATATTAAGCCATTGTGACAATGAATGTCATTATTTGGGGCTTACTTGTTACTATTTACTCTCCTGTCAACATGGTTTATATTTAATCCTTGGAGACAATTTGGAAATCCTACATGTTTAAACACATCCTGCCCACCCGATGTGAATTCATGACTGCTCGTTTCTGTTCCTACAGATACTGGAGCAAACACATATGCTGTAACAAAGGTGACCGAGAATGTTCCACAGGAAGACAGAAGCATTTTGTTTTCTTCAGGAGATGTTTGACTAAGCACTACAGATGCCTGACAGCTTTTTATTTTCTGTGTGACTTGAAGCCTGTTATGAGAGCAAACACAGTCCTGCTCATTTATAAAGGGGGTTTGGAATTCTTTGATGGGTGCCAATACTGGCTATTATGCTTTGGATTTGTTTTCTGTGTGCATTGTAATGCACTAGTATTTTGCTTAACTTCTGTATAATTCAGTATTTCTTTCTCTCCCCCACTGTATCCTAAAATAATACTTTTTATTCCCAATCCCTAACCGTCATTCTGGGGAAAAATGTGTATGGAGAACTATTATGTTGGGAAGATGTATTTAAATGGTTGCTAAAAGTGCACAGTTTGAAAACAGTAAGAGCAAAAGGAAAGTACTGTGGCTTTTGGCCAGAAGAAATTTTCGCTCCAAAAATCTTATTTCATATACACAATAATTTTCCCAAAGAAATAATGCTGTTCTTGTTTATGGGATGGGATGGATCTCTTCTGAACGTTGGCACAAAATTTAAGATTAACTGACGTGAAGCATAATTTAGCTTGAGTTCTCTTGATTAGGCATCTATTGGCAGCTTCTTCTGAACTATGAGGAATAACAATTAACTTCAAATGGAAATATGAAATCTAAATTACAGCTGCTAAACCTAAGAACAGCAAGAGAAAATTCCATTATAATAAGATATATTCAAACTGCATACACAGCACCTTTAATTTAGGAGAGTGGGCTCATTAGGAATGGCAGAGATGTATTTCTTTATATTCCTCAAACTTGATCATGAGCAACACAAGATTGTACCTTAAACAGCTTCTCAACTGTATATGCATCTCTCCTATAGATACAACTTGCCTTCTGTTCCACTGGGCCTATTTTCCATCCTAAATCTTACAAAAATTACTCATGTCCTGGAGAGGAGACCCGGAACTGCACTTGAAACTTTAACAGAGTAACACCTGATAATACAAGTAGCTTGGCAAGTGGGCCTATAGCTATGAGAAAATACAACTGGCTTTTCATTTGCAACCTGGAGAGTACAGTTTACTTTCAAGCATGGATCAGTGACAGATGCCAATACATCAATACAAAATACTGAGACAAAACACTTGAGACAAAGCAGTCAGTCTGTTAAGTGAAACTACTTGCAAAACATCTTTTCATTAGGAAACTCTTACTCATTCTTGTCCTGAGTGTAATTACTACCTGACATATTGTTTCCCTAAATTTCAGTTTATTTTCCCGCCCATCTGCCCTAACGTGGTTGAGCTAGAACTGAAAGAGCTAAAAAAACACATGCTAAAACACAGCCTTGGTAGATTTTCCTGTTTTAACAGTTTTACTCAACAGACAAAACCTGAAGAGAAAGTTTCCTAGACATACTCCCCCCATGTAGTCTCTGTAAACTCCCCCAAAAACTCAGATCAAAGCAAAACACATTTAACTGGACAGATGTTATCTTCCAGCATACCCTCATCTAGCTCATCAAACAACCCAATTGCCCCCCTTGCAAGCATGCCATCTTTCTCTCTTTTATAAAGACTGAAGTTTAACTACATTCAGATGTACCTGTTTCATCTCAGGAGGCACAGCTGACATTCTCAACTCTCCCAAACCTCCTGCTGCTGTGCTGCACAGCAGGATTACTTCTACAGTCATGACTAGGATAGCACAGCTGAGAAAACTTCCCTTACTATAATGAACTGGCCTATCCCCCCACCACATTTCTTCTTTGTAGGAGACATTAAGCAGTGAAACCTTGAAAAGTTATTAATGTAGCTACATCAGGACATCATCATTCTGCATTTGCTCCTTTATCTACATGGCAGTGTCCAGCTGCAGCCTACATTTCTGCAGAAGCAGTTCCAAAAGTATGCTGTTTCTTCTTTGCCACGTACATCAAAAGTACCAAGTGGTTAAGTGGGTACTGCAGAGAATGAGATTTGAAGTTGTTTTATCTATTAAAAATCTCAATTTATCGATACTGTTGAAGTAGTCTATATTACGCTCATAGGAAAAAGTAAAGAAAAAGTGTTACTTTATTGCCTCTGTGATATAGTACTGAAACACTGGTTGGTATATTCAAACATATGTAAGTATAACCTTAGAAGGAGAAAGAATGGAAACACTCAAGTTAGATTTCCAAATCAGCCATTGTTTTGCTTTCTTCAGTTTCTTAATGTTCCACCTCTACGATAAGCAACTTCACTCTATTTAGTAACAGCAGCAATTAAGGGTTTTGAAAAGTATTCTCTTCATCTGGTGGAAGCTTCAATACAGATACCACAATTTACATATTTATTTTAAAATATGTGAAGCAGAAGAGGAGTTCCCAGAACTCTCTCCACCTTACTGAGGAAGGCTGTAATCTGCCAGACTAGACTCATGCTTTCTCACCCTTTTCCCCCGTGTAAACCTTGCTTTTTGTTTTTTTAAACAACAGTACAGCTTGTTTCTTGAACAATATGAAATGCACATAGGAAAACATGCATAAAGGACCATCAAGTAAGAAGTGATTAAGCAGACCCAAAGCCCAGAATCAAAAGAGACAGGTGGGAGTCACCCTGTGCATGTAGGACCTCTGAAGAATGACCAAGCATGACTGTGGGACAGAGAAAGCCACTCTGGTTTTCAAAGTGGAAGGACCCTGCCTTCTGTCCAGCTCAGCACAGACACCAGCATCTCTTTAATGCTGAGCAGAACAATAGTGCAGAACACTGCAGAGAAGGAAAACTTATGTTTATATGCTGGTACCACTCCGTAAGGGTTCTCAAGCTGTCTGCTTTTCTGCAGGTAACAGAACAAATCTACTTCACTGTCATACTGCAAGGAAAGACTCAAGACAGTAAGTGTTTTAACAGTCATGTCTACAGCCTGCAGAAAAATCACTAAAACTCCATCTCCTTAATTCATCCATGGACTTCATATAAATAAAAGGTAATCTTCAGTTTGTATTAGTTGACTTAAGACTCAGCTTTTAAGTCTTGGACTTCTTTTGGTTGGGGAGCTGCATGACACACCTCCTGTCCCAAACCACTCTTCCTGCTTAAAAATTTATTAGAATTTTATTGAGATCAAGTTCTCACATTCTGAATCCAACTATGCCAGACATGCTTTGAAGATACGCCATTAATGGGCTTGCAGCTGCTTCCCAGTCATCATTCTTCTAATATTAAATGACTTAGAATTTTACCACACCAGGATATCCTTTAACAGACAGTCATATTATTGTGGCAGAGCTCCATGTTTCAGAACATCCGTTTAATCACAAGCATTGCCCTTGGCCAGTTTCAAGTATCTTCCATTTATATTCAGACAATGACATTTCACTATTCCCTTATATACAGTCAACTCACATACAGTTGTATCATTTCAGCAGGTCACAGGGGAAATGGACTAAACTACATAAAAATCCTAGTAAGAATGGCAGCTGACTGATAAAGAACCAGTATGTTCATAGGGCTCCAATTAAACCCATTTTCTGGTGCATTAAGGGGGAGGAAAGAATTTATAAGATAGACTAGATTTCTTCCAAAAGCATGTAAATAATTTATGAATTCAAGTTCTAATGGAAAGCAGGTGGGACTTGTACTATAAATGGCTCCAGCCCTAGAAAACAGAAATGTTCATTGAAAATACCCTGTCAGGTAACCACAAAAAATTCTTCTTTCGAAAATACAAACCCCAGAAACAAATGGTAGCACTATGTTAGAAACTTCTGTAAGATTTCAAACATTCTTGCACTGCTTCTTTTTACTGTAAAAAAGCAATCAGCCCAAGTGAAAATAACTTGGAAAAATGCAGCAGTATTGCAGATGCTCACATGCAGAGATAGAATCAAAGACAGGTTTTCAGAAGTGTGTCATGCTGAATATGAAGGAAATACTGTGAAACCCACTGTGACCAATATTTTCAAACTCAGAAATTTTGTTTTCAGTACTCCTGGGCACTCAGCTTCCAGTGACTTCAAGGATACCTCTGCTCACCTACCACTTATTTAGATGTTTGGTAACTTAGCTTGTCTTTCTGTGTCCTGTATTTATTATGCAGTGCCCTTGCAGAATTTCACAAGAGCTAGAATGGAGAAAGGCTTCTACTGGAAAGCGTAAAATATTAGTATTTCAAAACAAACAATAACAATTACTGTATTTCCAGAAATGTACAAACTTCCATTTGCTTCCATCTTGCATCTTATATTGGCTATCATTCAGGAAGGCTATTAGTATTTAAAAGGGAAATGTGCCGGGAGCTCCTTTTAACACAATATTCTCGAGTTATTCCTAAGAGATCATCTACCTGGACTTGTGCAAAGCATTTGACACTGTCCCACACAACACCCTTGTCTCTGAATTGGAGAGAGATGGATCTAATGGATGGACCACTCGGCGGATAAGGAATTGACTGGATGGTTGCACTCAAAGAGTTGCAATCAACAGCTCGATGTCCAGGTGGAGACCAGTGATGAGTGGTGTTCCTAAAGAGTGCATATTGGGACCAGCACTGTTTAACCTCTTTGTCAGCAACATGGACAGTGGGACTGAGTGCACCCTCAGCAAGTTTGCTGATGACACCAAGCTATGTGGAGCAGTTGATATGCCTGAGGGACAGGATGCCATCCAGAGGGACTTTGACAGGCTTGAGAGGTGGGCCCATGCGAACGTCATGAAGTTCAACAAGGCCAAGTGCAAGGTCCTGTACATGGGTCGGAGCATCCCAAGCACAAATACAGGCTGGGCAGAGAATGGATTGAGAGCAGCCCTGAGGAGAAGGACTTGGGGGTCTTGGTTGATGAGAAGCTCAACGTGACCTGGCAATGTGCACTTGTAGCCCAAAAAGCCAACCGTATCCTGGGCTGCATCAAAAGAAGCATGGCCAGCAGGTTGAGGGAGGTGATTCCCCCCCTCTATTCCGCTCTCGTGAGACCACACCTGGAGTACTGTGTCCAGCTCAGGGGTCCCCAGCATAAGAAGGACATGGACCTGTTAGAGAAGAGCCACAAAGATGATCAGAGGGCTGGAACATCTCTCCTGTGAAGACAGGCTGAGAGAGTTGGGGTTGTTCAGCCTGGAGAAGAGAAGGCTGCAGGGACACCTTACAGCAGCTTTCCAGCACCCAAAGGGGGCCTACAGGAAAGCTGGAGAGGGACTTTTTACAAGGGCCTGTAGTGATAGGGCAAGGATTAGTGGCTTTAAACCGAAAGAGGGTATATTGAGATTAGATGTAAGGAAGAAATTCTTCACTGTGAGGGTGGTGAGGCACTGGAACAGGTTGGCCAGAGAAGTTGTGGATGCCCCATGCCTGGAAGTGTGCAAGGCCAGGTTGGATGGGGCTTTGAGCAACCTGGTCTAGTGGAAGGTGGCCCTGACCATGGCAGAGGGGTTGGATTACATGATCTTTAAGGTCCCTTCTGACCCAAACTAGTCTATGATCTGATTAGCCCCAGGGAAGTCAGGATTTCACAGCAGGGTATTAATGCAGTTTTCCACTAAAGCAGATACATAAAAAAAAGCAGGTCACAGCTTAACAAAATGAATAGTACAATTACATTTGTAACTAAAGCAGATATTATGACTGACATTTCCCATGTGAATTTTTTCAGCTGCAATAAATGCAATAAACATATTCATTAATTTTCTTTTAGCAAAACCTATTAATGGAAAGGCAGTGGTGTCATCTCCTCAGATGTTTCTTTATTTAATCAAGCTGTTCTTCTTACACCAGCAACTGAATTCTTTAAATTTAGCAAATGGTCCAGCAAGGTAAACTTTTAAAACTTCAGAACTTCTAAATCTTTTGAGCCTCAGTTGCAATTGTGCACGGGACAAACACAGCTTGAAGAAGAGGAATAACAATACCAAACTACACCTGTTCTTGAGTCTTACCAACAGTAGAGAAATATTACATATCCACATATCTATATTGCCCTGTTTTAATTGCTTTCTAAGCCTTCTGTGTATCTCAGCTCAAACAAATGAACTCTGGGTGCATTCTTATTTTATTAGAGCCTGATATAGAAGACTAATTGTTGTTACTATTATCATTATTATTATTCACGATCTAGTGGAAGGTATCCTGCCCATGGCTGATCTTTAAGGCCCCTTCCAACCCAAACTGTTCTATGATTCACATCACTGTGCTCCTCCACCACAAGATGAGAAGAAAATTAAAAACAAAGTATCACTTGTGAATACCTTTGAAATAACTAAATCTGGAAACTCAGAATTCATCTTAAAAAAAAGCTATGAAAATCACACCTGGATAGCAGCTGATTCAAATTTCTAATCTAAAATTCTGCAAGCAGAAATGGTTAATTTTTAAATACCAAACAAATTTGGATTATTCCCGCTAAATGCCATTAAATCACATGAAAGATATTGAAAAACTATTTTGTTTTAATCATTATTAGTAAAAACATCTGATAAATCTTATCCTTTAATCTCCTCATAACTGAAATATTAAGATGACTGTATCAGCAATGATTTTGCTACACCTGTCAAAAATCATGAGTCTTCCCAGCTTTAAATATGCTGGCAATAGGGAAGCTGTAGCCAATGTCACCATTACAGAATGTTTTAATGTTTATCTGAATGCTAGCAAGGTTTCTCCAGTGAGTACAAACTCATCAGGAAAAAAAACCAAACCCACCAAGATAGATCACATTAGCAGACATTTAAGTCTTGTCTTACACACACTTCAAATTTTAATCTCATTCTACCTAGTTGATCTTATAAAAGATACAGCATGTTTTCATTTATCATCCCATCAGAATCAACTCCTTAACAGTCAGCTTCTTAAGAAACCAATACCTACATCAGACAAAGTCAAAAAAAACCCCAAAACCCACTCGTAAGGTAAAAGGTAAAATACCTTTTCTTTATCACTACCATCCCATATCAACTAAGACGATAATCCAAGATGCCTAGCATTAAGCTATCCAAGATATAGCAGGGTGTTTCAGTAATGTTTCAGAGCACATGGCAGATAAAATCTGAGAAAAAGTGGGAATATTACAAACATTCTTGTGAATTTTATTTTTGCTCAGCCATCTTTAGCAGAGCAGAGTATTATTTACATAGTAAAAGCAAACCACAAGTTAATGAGGGCAAATAATTTTTTGTCTCAGGTGGAAACAAATGTAACTTAGAAACATTAGAGCATCCAGTCAGTGAAAAACCATGAATAATGTCACACAGCATATCGCATGGTTTGAACTCATCTTCCCAAACATAAAGTAACAGCTGTAAATGATGCATAAGCAAGTACAATATTTACCTAAAGCTGTCAAGAAAAGCTTGACTAAAACAGAAGGTAAAAGAAACCTCTCTATGAAGAAATTATAAACTGTAAATGGAAACAGCTGAAATCTCACCATTTAAGAAGTCTATTTATGCTACATTTCAAATTTAAAAATGCACAAGCCAAGGCTAACTCAGTGTAAATACAGACCAGGCAAACACACTGCACTAGGTTCTGAGGATGGTCAAGATCAGGTAAACAAAAAGATGCCGTAAATTCATTTTTGTTCTTTCCTTAAGCTAAACACACCTTAAGTACAATACATAGCCTGGCAAGTTGAGACAGAAACAGGAGTCACAACTCAGAGGTACTGTAATTTTTTTTCACTCTGGGTAAAACCCCAAAAAAAAAATTCTTGGTTTTAATATTACTTGCAAGGCACTAAGCACCAAACAAGCGTACTGCCTATGCTGAAAGACTAACACAGCTCTTACCTGCTATGGTCTTTTCCCTGGTTTTATTACAACTAGCAATGCTTTAAGTTCTATTGGGAACACATTCACAAGTGAGTTATCCTTCCTTTGCTACCTGGGAGAGGTTGCACAGGACCTTCCCAAAGGGCAAATGTGGATTTCTACAAGGAAAGCCTTTCAACATTTGTGCTTGGTTAGGATCATCCACAGAAAGAATGGACTGATGGAGAGATACACCATCCCTCTACCAAAAAAAGGAGGGAAGACTAGCTAGAGAAAACTATTTTTGAAACTGCAGAAGGACTCAGCATGCTGAAAAACCATACACACAGAATAAGGAGAAATAAAGTGAAACAAGCTAGTTATGCACTTAGTGAGGACTTGCATTATTTTATAACTATTACTTTGCACCATTAGCTCACATAAATCAAGAACAGCTTTGACGGAAATACTTCTTTGAAGTATGAAAGTAAGAAAAAGAATTATATTAGCTCTGAGCATTTCTGAATATTTTTCAGAGGAAGTCTTGCTGGAGCGAAGGTGAAATTGTAATTATAACAATATTCTGAGATAGGAGGCTGCAACAGCCCTGGAGCCGCAGCATGCAGCATGCTACCCTGGCATCCAACCCTGCCCTCCGATGGCTTTGACAGCGGTTGGGAGTCAATTCCCACGTCTCTGGAGCTGGCGAGAGGGGAAGGAACAAGCTATGGCCATGCCTCTCCTGGAGACAACTGAGCTAGAAACCTGGAGGCTGGATTTCTTCCCTACAGCTGCAAAAAAAGCTGTAGGCTGCAGTGGCAGGAAATGAGCCTGCAGGGGGGTTGGACTAGATGACCTCTAGGGGTCCCTTCCAACCCAAAACATTCTATGATTCTATGATTCTGAAACAAGAAAAACTCAAAGGCCTATGAAAACATGCAGAAATTATATCAACATGTTATTGTGTTTCATAATAATTTTCACAAAATAAATACTACAATTTCCAGTCCTCAGAAACACAGAATGGATGTCACAATTCTCACACACAGAAATTTAAACAAGTGTATTTTCTAGATCTTCACACACAGTGAGAAGGAAGCAAGAATTGACATGCTCCCTAAGTAGGTAAGTACTATTATCTCCTATAAAAAAATAACTGTCAGAATTTGCCCTTATTAATGTTTAGTTTTCTCTATCCACAGGACCTATGCTTGGCAAAGGCAGATGTGGTGTCTGCCATCATCACCACCATCAGTGAAGAAACGGAGACCTAAACCAGTGAAGCTATTTCTCCATGTCTGCACCATAAGCCTGTGGCAAAAGCATATGCATATGCATGTGTGCGCGTCTCTCTCCCAACTTGGAGTTCCTGCAGTTACCAACCTCGCACTGCAAAGCAGGGGCTGTGGCAGAACTGTACTCAAGACTTCCCCTGAACTCCTTCAGTGCCGTTACAAGTCCCACCGGAGTTCCTAGGGCCTTGTCACGGCACAGCACCGACAGGCATGCTTCCATCATCAACTCACTAGTTTCACTCATGGTATACTGGGCACCCATCATCACCAGATATAGCACTTTGTATTTGCTGTTCACTGTTTCTTTTTGGATAGGAAGGGAATATATTTAACTGGTCAACAAACCAGAAGTCTTTTTTAATTTTAACATGGCATTCCCTGGGGTTATCTCACTGAATGAGAGAGAATAATAACACACTTCTGGAACGGGCTTGGTGCTTCAGCCAGATTCTCTCTTCCCACTTCCGCCTGAGTCACTCTGTGATCCCCCAGGCTTCTCCACAGCCAGGTGTCAGATTATTCTGGCTGGGAGTTGTACTTGCACAGTTGGTACCACCTGCTGTAAATTCTTCAGTCCTTGTTATCTCTGCAGCAGCTCTTGGCCTTTCAAAAGCTAATTCAGTGAAGAACGAAGAAGGGACAGTTTGTGCTTGATGTTTAAACTGCAAATTTGTTTTCCAGAAACTCTTCAGATTGGTAATTTTGATTATATTTTAGTAACTCACAGCATGACAGAATGAACTATCAACTCCTGCTGCTGCTATCATTTAAAGAAGGCCAAACTCTATGCTGTTAAGTTGGATGATCAGTGGTATAAATCCCATGTGATGCCAACGACCGCAATGGAATTAATTATTTTACCCACGGGTGACAGAGCTACTCTGCGGTTGTGTAAACAAGCAAATACAAGTTCACTGTACCTCTTCATAAAGACAGAAACCAAACTATTAAGCACAAGGCAGATTCTAGTATTTTTCTGTTTATCTCACTACTCACAACAGTCAGTATTTTTAGAAACACGTGTTTTTACTACTGAAGATGCCACCAGTCAAGTAAGAGGGGAGGTAATAGAGACAGTAGTTACAGAAACAGCTGAATTTACATTCTTGCATTTAAACAAGACTGACTTAAACTCACTGTAGCTGCAAGACCTGAACATTCCACAGGAATGAACCAATTTAAAATCAACAAGTGCATTTGGATTGCTGCAGTCAGGAGATACGGGTATGGACCCAAACTAGCCTGACTGATCCTGATACACATTACAATTAAAAAGAAATTTTGAATTTGAGCACATTTCACATGTCAAACCCACTGCTAATCCAAAAATAGATCTGAAGAGGTCAAAATTAAAGGAAGTTCTACACACTTTGCTGTACAGGTAAGCTGACTCATTTTTATTGCTGTGTGGTCTTCCTACAGGGTAGTCACTGAACAAAGAGAAGGTGGCTAATTATGTTTTGGGTATCTTTAACCTGGAAGAAAAAATAGCAGTTTTATGCTACTGTGAGAAAACTGACCATTTGTTTTCTGCCTTTCCTTTCCCTTACCCTCCACCCTGTCCAAGATAAAAGCTTAATCCAAAGCACTGAGATGTGGAGTAGGGGAAAAAAAGTATTTTTAGGTTACGTGTATTTTGCCCTTCCTCTCTGGAAAGTAAACAACAACAGAAGTTCATAGTTATTCTCAGTTATGAGTAAGAATAAACTAGGACTTCATAATAAAATACCGTGGCATTTAACAGCACTGTCTGATCTCCCCAAAAGATACAGAAAGATGTAAAGCCGCAGAACCTTATAAATGGCAAACAGGTAGGATGGAGAAAAACAAATCCTTCATTTTTTTTTTAAATACAATTATGTATTTCAAGATCAGAAAGTAGCAGTAGTCATATATATCTACAGTATGATGCATATATAGTGCCTGGTTAATGTGTATTTTAATATTCATGTCTTATCAAACATGCAAATATAAATTCTCAGAGAAAACACACATCATACGGTTTAAGCCAGCCATGTGTTACCAAGATAATCTTGAAAATCTATTTCTGCACTTCAAATTACAAAATCTTTGAAAGTTTTCCTTGTTCTCTGCAATATAAGCATTTTTCTACTTCTCGTCTCTCAGTTGTATGTGTAGAGTTGCCCTAGTTCAAAATCTTACTTAGGCAAGGAAAGTGGTGTCTTTAAAACTTCTTAAGGAATTTAATAGGTCTGGAAACTCTTAGTAGGCTACTAAATCCCTCCATAAATCCTGGCAAACTCCCAGACTGCCCATTCTCACAGGGATACATGGCCTAATTACAAATCCATTAAACACTGTGAGTTCAAGGGTCTGCTTTAACCCTGAAATTATTTTATCTGCCTTAAACTAATAACTTCAGAGAAAACAGAGAAGAGTAAAAAAGGACAACACCAATAGGAAAATAAAGTGAAAACAGGGTCAGAAAGTAGGCAAACGAAAAACATGAGAAAAGCAAGCAGCAATTGAAAAAGACTAAGCAGTCAGGGAAAGAACACTGAGATAAAGGGGAAGACTTTCAGCTAAAGGGGAAAAAAAGAATACTGCTTGCAATGTATAAGCCATCTCTTAGCCAAGTGTAAGTAAACTAAGAAAAGATATTAAGATGTTGATGTCATGCCACCTCTCTAGGTAACAAAGCTCTGTCTCTGCTGTTCAGCAGGGGCCACAGTCAGTCGCTGCAAGTGAGTAGGTATCACCGTAAAACTCCACCTGGCAGAGGCATGATGATGCTTTTTAAGCTGAATGTAGAGCAGGTATTTGCTTTTATTACATGTACTTAATTTTATGTATGCTCAGACATCTGCAACTGTGCTTATGTAACTAAATACCACACACAAGCACCTAACTAAATGGCCTGATTTCTCAGGGCAGAAAGATGTCCTAGTCTTGATCTCCCTGTTGAAGTTACTAGAAGCTTTGCCACAGGCTCAGGTGAAGGCAGGACAAGTCCTCACCGAGACAATCGATAGAGATTTATTTTTCCATTTTCAGATTCACACATACAGAAGCCTTGCCCCTGCATATGTTAAGATAAATTAATATAAACCATTAGGAAAAACTATTATTTTTCTCTCCCAGATCTACTATTTGATGAGACTTAAGAAGGATGGTTTCAAACAGGGCAATTCTCACTGTGTTCTGACACTCCAGAGTCAGGGCTTTTTTTCTGCACATTTTTTCTACGGTACTCATGTTATGCAAGTCTTGCGCTTTGCCATTCAGGATTAAAGAAAAGACCAAAAAGATACATTTAATCATGGACTTTGTTCAAATTATCTCATTGTCCAGGGACATGGAGACAGCTAATCTGTGACACTGAAACAGAACTTATTTTTCTTGCAGACTATTTGCTTATGTCATTTAGATAGCGAAAAGAAACTCCAATCTAGGGTGCAAGCATCAAGAAAGAATAGAAAAATGTGACTATTGATTTGCCACTATGCCAGGCAAGGTGGCATTACTTACTGTTTTGATAAATTGTGGCTGACTGTTTTCCAGTGACCTAGACATTACTTATGAATATGTTTAATCTGTCATCCTAAATTTAGATGTTTCTTTCCTCTCATTTTTAATACCTTCCAGCCTTAATAATCTTCTTGATTGTAACTGTACTCAACACTCACACCAAACATGGCCTTTAGTGTTTAGCATGTTTATTAGGCTTGCAGTACGTCAATGGCTCATTGTTTTAACAGAATATGACAATGAAGAGAATCACACCCTTCGGCGCGGTATAACCTGATTAGTGGCTGTACCAGTCTTGACATTTTTCCAGCCTACTGAGAAAACACATACTTTAGGATCTGTTCTTCAAAGACTTTTGTCTCTCCTGATAAAGGCCTCCTCATCTATCAACAATCTAATGTGGTCAATACACAATGCAGACGTGCAGTATTTCAGCAGAATGCTCTTATCTTATACCTAACTCCCATGCAGCTCTGCTAGGCCCTACTGTTTAGTTAATAAATAATTTTTTTGATATTCTGAACAACAATTCAAAGTGTTGTCAGACAGGATGCTTAGATTTGTGCATGTGAGGTACAGATATAGTAGGCAGGCATATAAATGCAAAAAAAGTCTAATCACTAATCCACTGCAATAATTAATACTTTTTTCTCTTGCTTCTTTGCTGTACTTTTAATTTTCACACTAAGATACCTAGGAGGAAATACCATATCCCTGGTTAAATATTGATGACGGTCATTATGAGCCTGTAGAGAAAGCAATGAGGCCCTTGTTTTTTCAAAGCTATTGTGGCTCTATGAACTCAGCAACAGCTGTGGAGCCCACTGAAATACCTGGTCTCCAAACTCATCCAGGTAACTATTACACTAGAAGAAAAGTGGACCTTGAAGAGGCAACCCGTATGAGAGCTCTTCTGAGTGTAACTTGGCACACTCAGTTCTGAAAGAGCATTTACACTGTACGGCACTGAAGTCATCAGCTTCTCAGGCATGTTGTATTCAAGCATCCATGTTAGAGGAGCTCACATAAGACTTCACACAGTATCACTCAAAATTTCTAACACCAAGTGCAAGGCTTATTTTTGCTGGGTAGCTTCAGACCACTCTCAGAATCTGTTCTGTTACTATGAAAAAAATTAGTCCATCTTTCTCAAGTACCAAGGATAAGTTTTCTTCGCCTATCAGTGCATTTAGCTACAGCTTTGTATCATGGTTCTGAAAGAGAACAGTTTCAGCCAGTGCCAAGCCAGTACTTGGGTAAGTTACTCTGTGACCACAGTTATCACACAACAGGGACATTTCAGTAGGCACATACCTCTGTGAGGCTGTAACAGCGTTTGGAGAGAGGACTTTGGATGGACAGTGATACTTCCAGAGCCTTCATGCAATTTATGCCACCTTCCCGGCACCATGGCTGAAGCCTGTCTCACTGTCCAGGGAAAGCGAGGCACATTTTTCCTAAAGCAAGTTGCCTGTGCCATCTGGAGGCTGCTCCAGACCTGGGGCTAGGTGGCAAGGCATTTGACAAGTCAGGTGATAGTACACAGCTGCTTGACTTTTGTCATCTCTTTCTCCATGCCATTCCTAAGTGCCTGGGTGCTCTTTAATGGAATGGATCATTTCAGAGACACTCTTTTTTCCACAGATGTTTGGCAAAGCATGACTTTTAATCTACACTTGATTAATGCTACCATGATCTCCAGAAAACATCTAGCTTCTCTCTTAAATTTCTGAACTATTAATACCAAAAATTGAAATTTGCAATGACTGGTTATTGTGTTACCACGATACCTATTGTATCCTTGCTCACATGACGGAGAAATCAGAAACACAAAATAAAAGAGAGACAGGACAAACACTCTGATTGACACAGAGCCAGTTTTACTCCTTGCATTAGTGTTCATACCAACACATACCAACACCAACAAGCCTCTGGAGACTATGCAACAGGCTCAGTTTGAACCTTGGAGGAATCCAAAGTAGCCCTCTGTTTTGTATTTCAGTAATTATTTCCACAAATCTGCTCAAATTCATGTACCCTCCACCAACAACAGGATAGGCCCTTTCATAAGCTCACTCCATGGCTTCCAGCCTGAAATCCTCTGCAGAGTGGCGTAAGGCTGGTCAAATAACAATTCCTGGATGGCCGAGTCATCTGTAAACTATCAAATGGATCCAAAAACCTGTGTTCCTTTATTTCTTGGTAACTTTAATTATCTTGTACAGACACACCAGGCATTACGACGATTCAGCTTCAAACAGTGCCGCAGTCCAACGTGTTCTTAGCCTTAATCTCATTATTTAGTAGGATCTAGCTGCTATCATTTAGCCTGGAGAAATACAGAGCAAGCACGTGCTTTACAAGTTCCTAATTCAAAATATTCTCCACATTTGTGGTCCCCTCTTATCTCCCTGCCCGTGGTTCACTCTTTGGTCAGTAACTGCTGCTGACTCTCTGGCATTTCCTGTAAAAAAGCAACCCCAAAACACACCCCTCATCATCATCTGCCCGCCACCGCACAGGCCCCTTTCCTGGCATCGCTCCACTTCCCAACCACAAGGCTTTCTGGCAACGTCAAGCTCTGCAATAGAGGCCAATAGGAAATGACTAGCCTCAAGGCCTAATGATAAAGATGATGGCAATGCTACCAAAACATGAAGTTTAGGCTTTCAGACAATACAAGCAGCTAACTTCTCCAAAAGAGAAACACGCACATTTTACTCGGAACTACACTGTCAGGGTAAAGCACGAACGGAGAAGCGCAGTTGACGACAGCAATGCGGTGATGACGACTAACGGTGACCAGTGAGGCACCGCCCGCCGCAGCCCCTCAGGAGCTCACAGGAAGGGCTCCCTGGGCCGGCCCAGGGCTCTGGCTGCGACCGCGCCAGCCCCGCCGCTCTGCGGAGGGATGAGCCGCAGCCCCCGCCCCCTCACCGGAGCTTCAAGTCACACTGGGACGGGGAGCTCTCCTCCAAGGGGGCAGAACTCACGACAGGCGCCGACAATTACCGTGTTCCCCGCGGGCGCCCGCGCCCCTCCCCGGCTGCGCAAAGCCCGCCTCAGCCGTCGCCTCCTCAGCCGCTGCTGCCGCACGCGCTCCGCGCCCGACGGGCCCCCTAGCGGCCCCACCCTGCCGCGCGCTTTCCAGAAGGTTCCAGGCGCGGCGTGGGCTGAGGCGGGCGGCGGCCTCCCCTCAGGGCTGCTAGGCCGCGGTCCGCTTATTCCCACCGAAGACGCAACTGTACGGTCAGCTGGGCCGCAGGGTTACACCGCTCCCCACCTGCGAGGCGGATCCGCTCGTTCCAGCGCGAGAACCGCTCCTTGCGGCGGCAGGCAGGCGGGTGAGTGCGGGAGGCCAGGCCGCGGGGAGCGCGGCCCCTGCTGCAGGGCCAAACCACCCGCGGGGCAGCCGTGCCCTGGAGCCCGAGCGCGGGCAGCTACTTGGGAGCATGGTGGGGTGGTGACTCCTTACGTTTTGCACGTCTCTAGTAGTTTCTGCTCTAGTTGTTGCTGGAGTAAAGGCCTTTCTGTGTTTGTGCGCTTTTTTTTTTTTTTTTTGCAATGCTGTGGTTTTAAAGTTAACCGGAAAAGTGTGACTAAGCTTTGCATGGTCTTATTTGTATTATGTAGGAAACCTTGTAGATAATTCAGCCAAATTATGTCTTTTACCTTTTGCTTCTGTGTTTACGTTATTACCAGTTTTTACGCTGTCTGCATATGTCACATGCAGTCACACCTCAATCCATTTTTTACCGTTTCTTCCACAAAACCCACCTGCTATTTTCCCAATAATGCTTACAACTATGATTGCTGACATGGCTGCAGAGAAATCCAGGATGCCAAAAAGCCTGTTAGCCTCTGTTAACTGAAGCATTGTGTGTGGCTTTTAGGCAAGCTCAAAAACAGCCAAAAAAAAAAAATGCAGCTTTTCAGCCAAGCATTTTATCAGGCTTGCAAACACCTGCAAATCAGTTACACTACGAAGCCTGTCGACTAACAAAGCTTTGTAATGTGGTACAATTAGACCTGAATAATTTAGGCACTGAAGCAAATATTTTGAGACCTGGGCTGTTTACTTTCCTGAATGAGAAATCACTCAGGCATGGATTCATTATAAACCTACTGAGAAAAAAAAAAAAAAAGAGTAAACACTCAGCGTGTTAGACGTTAGCATCTAAATTCTTTCACACTCCCAGTTGCATTGAATACACACGGGGCCAAGGAGGGAAGGAAGATTTTCTGGTTTCTTCTGCCTATGACATAGGACTTGACAAGGAGAAGAGATCAGCGGGATTAAGATGGGCGGTCAAAATCACATGGCAGCATTAATGCTGGCAGCTGTTTGTTTCTTGAACATTAACTTTGTTACTTTGGAAAAGTGAGCTTTCCCAAAAGGAAATAAAATATCATCAGCGTTGTTTCATAGTAATGTAAATGAGTCCTAATTTCCTAAGCGTCATCCAGAGGTCATATTGAGAATGAGGTCTTATTGTTGTCAGTTTGGACCCACTGAAGAAAACAATATTGAATGGGTTATTGGCTTTTCTTCACTTGATGAAGAATTCGAGTTGAGCTGTTGTGACGCAGATTGTTTTTCTGAAGGCTGGGCAGTGCATCCATTTTTGTATATTGTTCTGAACTACCTGCAGGCATAGTTTTTGGAGAAGTATACTTCCCTAGCCACTGATTTTTACTAGATAGCACTCCTGTCTCCTCTCAAACTAGTATTGAGTAGAAACCTTTATTTTTCCAAGGACACTGATTTAATGACAGTATGCTCCTTCATTAATTTTTCTTTCATTATCTCTAAATCGCATGCTGAGTTCTATTTGGTTCTGTAAATTTACCATGTTTTTGTTTCAAACTGGTGATTGTCCATCAGAAGTCCAGAGTAGTGCCAGATCCCATTAAACTTAGCCCTAAAAGGATGAACCTGCAAACTGTTAACCCTGCGCCTTTCTCACTGAAAAGGGTAAGATTACTTGAGCGTAAGACAACTCAGGAAGGCTGTAAGGACAAAATATTCTAATCTCTAAATGTGGGGGTTTTGTTATTTTTTCAGTTCTGGGGTGAACTTCCTGTTGTTGGTTTACTTTGTTTCTTTGTGAGATTACAGTACTAGAAAGATGAAGTTGAGTAAGAAGAAAGCAAATACTTAGCATTTAACAGGAATCAGTACAAGCTGTAATCTGCTTTTTGGTTCATCTTGGCACTGGGTGTACACCTTAGCAATGCGTAGGGCATCTCCATTAATAGAATGAAGCTCTAGGTCTCTTACTACCCCTAAAATTACAGGGCATAAAAATGACCCGAATACACTACTGATCTCAGATAGGAATTTGTAGAAGTTTTTCATATGTGGAACTTGAAGGTCAGTGAAAGAAGGAACTTCGTGTGTGTGCCACCTACTGAAACCCTCTGCTTAGCTGAGGCACACTGGGGTGGGTGACAGGAAGACAGCAGTGACCCTGTCACACCCTTCCCGTGGGCTGAGGAAGCAGCCTGAGAGCCGTCCTGCGGCAGTGGCAGGGCTGCACTGGCCAGAGTGTTTCGGCTATAGCATAGGCCTTACAATGTATTGTCTCCTACTACAAACCTGGTTTCTCTGATGGTCCACGGGAACATCGGTAACAGGTCTTTGTATGTTCTTAGGCAGGATACAACACTATTGACTTGATGGGAGTTTTCCCTAAGGAAGGCCCAAACAGGAATCTCAGCATTTGACTCACAGGTCACACCTCTTGTAGCCTGCGTGTATGCAAATGTCTAATCCCTCTTTCCAAGCACAAGGCTCTACAAGAGTGGAAACTCTCATGCTGCCTGTCAGGCACATTAGTCCTCTTCAGACTACGTACAGATTTCCAGTAGAGTTCCTCCCGTTTCTCTCTTTGAGGTGAATTAGGCAGTTACACTTCTTTGGTACACTTGAAATTTTTGAAGCAAGTTCTTTTTTGCTATTTTAGTTCAGTCTGTTCGCAAGCATCACCCTCGACTTTTCAAGCTTTGTTTTAGTTAAGGCTGTCCAATAGGCATCTAGTTACAAAATCATACGTATTTTTAATGACTCCTGTATTCCTACGTTGCTTGGTGAGTTGTTCTATTGTTTGTGTCGGAGTGTCTTTAAGGCACCAGGTAATGTCAGGACTGACCTGCAGGAGCAGATGGCTTGTTTTAGAAACCGGAATGGAACTGCACAGGAATTAATGCGGGCAAGGTTGAAAGTGAGATACTCATATTAATTTGAACACTGATTCTGAAAAGGATATAATCAGTATATTTTCCACTCCTGCCTGTAAGAAAATGTAGCATTTTTGTTCTCTAGACTTTCTGAAATTTTTTTCTTGCCTGTTTTTGGTACTTCTATTGCCTTTTCTCTTCAGTGAATAAAACCTTAGTTGTTCCTTCTTCAGATGTTAATTTTGCAGAAGTGCTTCATTTTTACAGCTAATGCTCAGTTAATACCATATCAGCCACCCTTCTGCATCTACAGATCGTTTCTGTGCAGGTCAATAAAGAAGTCAGTATTCAGTGTCCACCTTTCTTAGAGAGGAGGAAGGTTGCCCTTCTCAAGCAGCAGACATTTTAGTGCATGTGGCTGGTAAAAAAAGATTTTAGAAATTTCAGCTGCCATTTCTGCTTCAGAGGTAATAAAGGTGCTTTTAGGAAGGCAGCAGAAGTGAGTATGGTATCTGGTTTGAGTGAGAGGAATGACAGCAACTCATACTACTTCTTCTGGTATTTGCCAATTTATTAGTAAAAATTAAGCTTAATAAAAATGAAACTTAGTAATAATTAAATATCTTTTGATATTTGGTTGGCTGGAAAATCTTATGACAGAGCTCAGAGCTGCCTCTGTGCAAGAAGTCACAGCTGTCTCCCTCCTGAGAAGAAATCACTCGGTGAATGAGATACAAGATCTTGCAGAGGATATGTGACTGCATTAATTTGACAAAGGCAATGAGTCTGCATGGAAACAGGCACCAAGCGTTGCAGACATGCAGCCGCTAACCTTCCATGTGCATCATCTCTTTCCTTCTCTTGAGCTGACTGGAAAGAAATGAAAAGCCGGAGAAGGAAGGAAGGTGCAGGCTGCTCTCGCACTCCAGCTCTCCTCTCGCTTTGCGCTCGGCCTCGGTGCCTTCCACCCTCCTCCGCGGCAGCGCGGCGGGCAGAGGTGGCCCCCGGGCCTGCGGTCCCGCGGCGGGAACGGGGCAGCTCCATCGGACGTCAGGCTCAGCCGCGCCGCCCGGCTCCCGGCGGCAGCTCCTTCTCTCCCCTTTACCTAAGCGCTCGGGGAAGCTTTGCGAGGTGAAGAGCCCGGTTTGTCGCTGTCGGGGCGGGGGGGCTTGTTTGTTTGTTTCCTGCCCCATCACATTTTTATGATAGCAAAGAGGAAGAAGCCTTCAGGTCACCCAGAGAACTGCTCGTCCGCCAGCCCGCAGACAAGGGCTCCTTTGATTGCCAGCAGCTTCGCTCTGCGGCGGCAGCGGCGAGCAGCCGGAGCGGGGAGCGCCCCGGGCTTTGATGTCCCGGCGAGCCGCCTGCGCGCCGCCTTCCCCCGGGACCCGCGGCGCTGCCCCGCCGGCTCGGGGCGCCCCGCGCCGCCTCCGCCCGGCGCTGCTCGGGGATGCGTGTGACGGCCCCGGGGCCGGACCCCTCCGAGCGCCAGCCGGTGAGTAAAGGGGACGGGGGCCGGCGGGAGCGGGGCGGGCACGGCGGCGGGACGGACGGACGGACGGACGGGTCCCCGGGGGGGGCGCGGGGGCGCCGGGCCGGGCTCGGCCGTGGGTCGCGCCTCCTCGAGCAGCGTCCCGAGCCCGCGGGACGCCTCGGCAGCCCGCGCCGGCACAGCGGGGCTGAGCTGCCCGGTGCTCTGCGGCTGCGGCGGGAGCCGAGCGCCCTCCCCGCCCTCCCCAGCCGGCTGCAGCCCGCGGCGGCCCCGGCCCCCCCCGCCCAGGCGGCCCCGGCCCGCCTGGCCCGCGGCGCCGCCCAGCCGAGCGACGCCCGCCTTTGGGGTCGGTTTTAAACGGCAGCAAAGCCGCGCCGCCGAACGCCGTGTCAGGCTCAGCACCGTCCCCTCCGCCTAGTCGGGACGGCGGGGGGAGAGGTGCTAGCCCGCGGATGGGGCCGTCCTCACCGGTGGTGGCTTGCTTTTACCGTGCCCGGGGGTAGCTCATCTGCACAGTACATGCTACACAAGTTATTAAAAAAAACCCAAACATATTTTTGTGACGTGCTACATTATCTGTAGAGACTACACTGAGAGGCAAGTAAGCCAGAACTCGATTTTTAACATAAACGTCCCAAAAAGAAAAGCTAATGCATTAACTCCCTATGCCACCTAGACTGGGATCAGTCAGTGTAATTTCAGCTGTCTGTTGTATCTAAGCTTTAGTAGCCAGAGTAGAGGGGAACACAGAAGCACTAAGATAAATGTAAGAAAACCATAATACCTAGGCTTATATCTGCTTAATTTATTCTTATACTTTTGCTGTGCTTGCAATTAGCAGATAAAGAACCTTTTACCTGGTGTTCATTAATGCAGATGAGATAAGTTCTCTAAATAACTAGAAGTAAAAATCAGTCGGTGGGATGCCTTTAAACATAAGGAACACTCCTGCAGGAACAGAAAGATTAGCTCACTTGGAAAAACTTAGCTGACTGTAAGGAACATATTTGCACATGAAAGGTACAGTGTTTCTTGCTGCTATAATGAACTGTGTTTTCAGTGCTCTAAAGACACCATCAGAGTCAGAAGATAAGCACAATTTCTCAAATTAGGCTCCAAGTATTCAGAGGATTCTGGGGACTGGTCAGTATACAGTTAATATGAGTAACATTTTTTTGCTACTTAATATGACTGGAAGTGAGAAGGGTATAATGGTTAATTTGCTTTTTATATTATCTATGAATCCTATGAATTATCTAACCTCACAGTTAATGCAGGGCAAATTTCTCTACATAGCTCTTTCTTTTCCATGGTTCTATGGGATTTCAGCCTTGTGTCTCAGAAAGCACTTGCTGATTTGACCAAAAGTCTTCAGAGAAAAATAGCAGCTCATGAGGGAAATGAAGGCAGTTGTAATGGTTCCTGTGGGTTTGGAAAGACAGAGGCTGGCCAGACCTTGCGGGATTCCAGCCTCCTGAGCTATAGCAGACCTGTGATTCTCGCACTGCCAGTCACTTCATGCATCTTGATGTCCAGGGAGTAGTAACAAAAGGGCAGGTGAGACACACTGAAATAAAATGTTCTCTCATTCATGTAGAAAAACAATGTTAGCGTGGTAGTGTCCAAGGATCTACTGAGACAGGTATTGTGTAACCATGTGGAACACAAAATCTCTGTTTACCTAGGTCCATAATCCTGAGTTATTTGACATCTTTATATTATTAATAAGCATAGTCACTTAAATTACATGTTTTTGCAGTAGAGGAAGCTAGCATTCTAGGTGAGGTGGACATCAAAGAGAGGAAGACATTACTGGAAACTGAGGAGCATGAATCAGGCAGAAATGGAAGTTCCAGAGCAAAAGCAAAGACTGAATATCTGAAAGATCATAGCAGCTTGAGGAGACAAAAGATGAATACAAGCCAACAATACAGTTAAACCAGTTTAAATTAATTATGTTCAAGTCTTAGGTTTGAATGGATGCAGAAACTGAGAAGGGTTCCCTTACTGCTGTTATGACAACTTGGCAGAGAGTGGGGAAAAAACGGTGTGATGAATACAGGAAGGCTTGAATGCTCTGACGTGCACCACTGGCTGACCTTCTTGTGAGGGGTCTGGTGAATGTAGGCATTTCCATTATTTATCCCAGTGAAACTCTCATATTTTTCCCCATGGAATGGAAAGGGTGCGTACTCTCTGGATGTAAAGATCCCCAGGAAACGCTGTGAATAGAAAGTGTTGAGTTTTCATTGTGAAATGCTGAGAAATACTTTGCTCTATCTATAGGAATTTGAATCTCAGTCAGCAGAGGGAAGTCTGGCCCTAAATAAATGGGAGCAGATGAAGAGAGAGCAAAGAATTGTAGAAGAGCAGTACTGCAAAAGGTGGCAAAGGTACCTCTAAAGAGCGACAGAAATACAATGTGAAAATCTACTATTCCATGAGTGAGCCTGAGTCCATTCACATTCCCGCCAGTTTTGCTTGTATGTGTTGTAGTTACCCCTATTCACAGTGTTCTAACCTCAAAAGAGAGTACTCTGTCGCACTTCTTTAAAAATTACTGTGAAGACTCATTATCTTCAGTGTGAATTTGACATGCTCCCAGCAGAGACTGACTTTTTTTTTTTTTTACTATTTTTAGAGGCAGCTGTAAAGCTGTAAAGAACTGCTTACATAATATTTTAAGAAATAAAAAGGTTTTCCTTTGGCATTAGATTAGTTGGCAGATTAAGTTAATTTTTATTCAAGCAAGGAGACTTGCTTTTTGCTTGCTTGTGAACTCCTGTACCTCATACAAGATTAAACCACACGGGTACGTTTAAAAACCGGCTCTGATTTGTTGGCCTTTCTTTTCTATTTGGTGGCCTCTTCATGTGAAGAAGACCACTCTTCTGTTCTCTGTAAATAACAAGTAGCACATGGTATGTACTCGTGTGCATGTCTGTGTGTGTGCATGCGCGTGCACACGTGTGAGAAGAAGAGAGAATTTTTTATTTCATGGCTGACGTTCTAGTAGTGTTACAAATAATTGGAAAACTAACCCAGAAAACATCTTTGTTACTGTGCAGCTGAGGAGCCAGTTTCAAGACCTATGGTTCAGTGTAAGTCCTCCAGTGAATTTTCCCTTTTTCTTTTTCAGACGCTGGGTTATGGGCAAGTCAGAAAGCCAGATGGATATAACTGAAATGAATACTCCAAAACCAAAGAAGAAACTGCGATGGAGTCGCCTGGAAATAGGGCTAGCTGTTGTAGTGGTTCTGCTAGCTATTATAGCGATCGTAATGATCATTCTGTATGCAACATATGATGGTGAGTACACTTCAACTGTCTTTCAAGGTACAAATACATATGAATATAAAAGTATTTTAAGAAATTATTAAAAAATGCTTTAGTAAATACAGTCCAGTTTTTAGTATATAGTAAAAAACAAATGGAAGTTGCATTATATTAAAATGTATTAGAAAAGATGCCATTGCATGGTCTATATAGCTGCACTAAATAAAACATTAACAGAATAATGTCAGCTCAGAATTATTTGCCCAAAAAAAATTAATTCCCAGTGTATAAAATTAGATGATTAATAGCTGCTACATCATAACAATATTTCATATGTATGTCACAGGACAGTATGAGACAATTACCTGAAACGTAAAGTTGCATCCGCAGTTATTATTGCTGGACACTGACACAAAACTGCTTTTTTGCAACAGGGAACAGTAAAAATTCATTTGTTCACCCAAAGTTGTGGTAAACTCAAACATCTGCTTGTTCTGACTTAGGAATACTTTTGTTTGTAATTAATGCTTCAGTAATCAAAAAACCTCTATAAAATACAACACTGCTGAAGAAAACCAAACTACAGTGCTTATTCCATGTTCCTTTAAATGTATGAAAACCCTATTTTCCTTTTACAGGCTGTTGCAGCAAGGACTCTTAGTGAGTTTAGTCATACTAAGAGGTTTTGTGATTCAGTAGCTATACAAAATACTTGAAAATAATTCCATTCAGGGGTGAATACCCTGATAATTTTTGGAAAAGATAATACAGATAAGCTAATTTTCATTTGAGGTCAAACTAGAATGTTTCCTTATATTGGAAATTAAATGCTTTGTTTCACTTTAAAGTACTTAATAATTTTGTTTAAACTTTTTATTATACTCTAGTTCAATTATGGAATGGAAAAATACCATTCTGAAATTAAAAGATTGTTTTATTTCTAAAGTCTCAAAAGGAAACATTTTCATGTTCCTCAACCTTGTATTTTGTTTAGAAGACTTTGGAGTGGATGTCTCAGAATTTTCATATAATTCCTCCAAAATCTTGTCATTGTAAGATATTGCTAAATTGAAACTGACTTTGCAACTGTCTTCAGTCCATGTGCTATTTTTCTCTAAATTTCTTCTTTGTTATAAAAATAATACTTTGCCCACCTCCAATTGATTGATAGGACCTTTTCCTCTGATGACTACAGAAATTCCACATGATGTGTGACTAGCACTGAATGACCCTAAAGGGATGAAGGCAATGGTATTTTTAGAGACTTACCCTAGAAATATTCACTTTCTGAGTGTAAGGTGTCCATTCATCTTTATCTTACTGTACACTGCAATTAAATGCAATTTTAAAGTGAGTGTCAATGAAAATATTATTTACAGTAGGTTTTATGATATTGACATTCAGTAAAGAATTAAGAATATGGTTGTATTCTCTTCTAGATGGGGTTTGCAAAACACCAGACTGTATAAAATCAGGTAAGAATTAAAATATATGCTTTTTAAATTAATGTATGTATTTTTAAACAAAATTACCACCATGTAATGTTCCCATCTAACTGTAGACAAGTACAGCACATTGAGGCATGGGATCTGGTAAGCCAAATCACTTTCTTAGCATAGCTCTTCTACAAACGTAAAATCTTGTGATGTGATATTGTCAGAGCTTACAAAGTCATCAGGGTCTGGCTAGTTTAAAATTTAGATTCTCCAAAGAATGCCTCCAGCTTCAGGAAATGCTTTAAGTGAATCAGAAGATGGCTCTTCCCCACAGCCACCTCCAAGTCAGAATTCAAACAGAAGATATGGCTGTAAAAAAGGTACATTGAAAGAAAGTCTTGATCACTGGTAGCCGTTAAAGATGCCATGCTACTTTCTGAGGAGATGCAATATTAATCTTCATGTCCAGAAAAAATCCCATATTTTATAGTCTGTCAAGCTAGCTTCATCCTTCAGTAATAACTGAAAAACCTCTTTATCCTGGTACGAACTCTACTAGAAGGTTACTAAAATGCATCAGAGAAACGCTGAGTTCCATACTACATATCCTCTAGCAGTAGGCAAAGTGGTAGTTATCTACACTTTCCCTTTCCCCTCACCTACAATTCTCTTATCCTTTCCGTTTTCTTTTCCAGATTGATCGATGCTGGTTTCCTTTTTTTTTGTCTAATCTGCTTCTAAATATCCCATTCTCTTTATAACACTTCCTCCACCTCATTAATACAGACTGATCCTAGGCTCAGAAGCAGCCTCTCTCTCTCATTCCTTAGAAGAAAAGAGCATTTAGCTGGCTGTGCCAACATATATTTCAAAGGGGCTTTATGCCAGCTCTGCCCTGCTTTCCCCTTTCATGCCATGCAGCGGTCTTCTCCATGTCAGGAGGAAACCCCGACATTGCCAATGTATAAACACCTTGCTATATCTGTATACCCCTATAACAGGTCTCTTTCAATTAAGCGTTTTTCTGGGAAGCTTCTGAAGATGGGACCTCTGAAATCACTCTCTTAGTGTTACTTTCTGGCAGGCATTCCTGTTTTGCTTTCTCCACCCCTGTAGAATAACTTGGCCCCACAATTCACAAAGGCTGTGGCCCAGTCACAGAGGGTGGCAAGAAATCTAAAACAGAAGCTCAGAACATGGATCATTTCCCAGCACCCACATGGTGACCTCTCAGCTTACCAAGCAAACATCTTGCATTTTGTTCAACCTTGGTAACCTCCCACTGAAAAGCATCATTTTGATTTGTAGGCCACATTTAGACTTGCGGACGTACCAGAAAAGTGTAGAAAGGTCATTATATTGGTTTCCTTACTTCCGTAGGTCTACTTGTTTTAGGTCTCATTTAAGACAGTAACCAAAGTAGCTAGGGTAGTTGACCCACACCTCAGTCCTGCTGGAGTCATACATTGGTGAAACCCCAGTGTCTCAATAACTGCATATTGTAATCAGCACAGTCTGTGTCTTACAGGACTTATTTCAGGTGGTCATCACTGTCTTCCAAGGTCTTTTTCTGCCACCATGAACTCTCATGCTGTAGTTTGAAAAATGATCAAATTAGTTATCTGCTTGATTTTTTTATCTTTGTAGATGCTCATTTTCAGCTAAATATTTATGCATATCTGTTAAAAAGAAGTTCTTATAGACTATGTAATGATGAATGAACTCAAAAAGGAAAAGCAGTAAAAGGTTTGGAGAAATAAAGCATAATGTAAACTGAAGATCTAGCAAGAAGTGGCTAAGTGAATTAAGCAGAATAGTTTTACTCTTTTATGCTTCCATTAAGATTTAACAGCATGCAGATATTTAAGGGAATAAATATTCGTACTTAACATAAGTAAAATTGGGAAAGCATTACAAGGACATTGGGGGGGGGGGAAAATGGCATGCTTACAAAATTATGTAACAGGGTGAAGAAGGAGCATTTTTTAAAAAATACAAGTTGCCTCTATTCAACAGAGATAGCCATAGTGAGGCACTGGTGAGGCCGCACCTCGAATACTGTGTTCAGTTTTGTGCCCCTCACTACAAGAAAGACACTGAGGTGCTGGAATGTGTCCAGAGAAGGGCAACAAAGCTGGTGAAAGGTCTGGAGCACAAGGCCTGTGAGGAGCAGCTGAGGGAACTGGGGGTGTTCAGCCTGGAGAAGAGGCTGAGGGGAGACCTTACTGATCTCTACAGCTGCCTAAAGGGAGGTTGTAGTGAGGTGGATGTCAGTCTCTTCTCCCAAGTAACAAGCGGTAGCATGAGAGGAAACAGCTTCAAGTTGCGCCAGGGCAGGTTTAGGTTGGATCTTAGTAAAAAATTCTTCAGCAAAAAGGGTTGTCAAGGATTGGAACGGGCTGCCCAGGGAAGTGGTTGAGTCTCCATCCCTGGAGGTATTTAAAAGACAGGTAGATGTGGTGCTTAGGGACATGGTTTAGTGGTGGACTTGGCAGTGCCAGGTTAATGCTTGGACTTGATGATCTTAAAGGTCTTTTCCAACCTAAATGATTCTATGATTCTGTGAAATATGAGAAGAAAAGGTAGATAAGCTAAAACATCCCCAAAATAGAAATTTACAGTGTGGTTCTAATGTTATAATCTCTTTTCATTTTTCATTAAATACAGCTTTATTTTTTCACACATTTACTCACTATCATCTCTCATATTCTACAAATTGTCTAGTTCAAACATTGAAAGAATAAGTCTAAAAGAAATGGTGAGAATTCAGTCTCAAAACATGTAAAATGTCAGGGTAGTGCTATAAATGTATTCTATGAAAGTACTTTCTACTGTGAGGAAAATGAACTGCTTGGCATCATAGAGCTTTTCTGTAATGCACATTCTGCTGTCCCTGTATAGGACATGAAAACTGATCCACTGCAGACAGGGGAACTACTCCTGTGAGTAACTACTACTACTATGTGTGCAAGAACTGCACGTTCCCGCCTGGAACACATAACATTTACAACCAGGCGAAAGATCGCTTATGTATTTTACCAGGTGTTAGTACTTGGTATTTACATACCATACTGTAAGAGTCCTGGGAGGCAATCAGTTTATCTGGTTAAATTACAATATTTATAATTAATTTAGCTGTGGGGCTATACCTCAAATAAGGTCTAAACTGATGCAAAACCAAGGATGTCAAACTGGAACACTTCCGACCATATTATGATCTGTAGCATTAGTATGTGTTCTGCCTAGCAAGGGTCAATTAAGCAGCTAAAAATCTGCATGGGCTATTAGAGTGTTGTTGCAATGAAATCTTAGGATGCAGGAAGCAGTTAGGATCAGGGAGCCCCCACATGAAGTGTGGGTGTGCTTGCCATTACAGAACTGCCAGTTCCAAATCTGCATCTCTCTGTAAATGATTTAGAATGGATAGCTCTCAGCGAAGTTGGGAATGACCAGTTTGAAGTTAAAATTATTTATTAACTGAGCCAGGATTTCCATGTCCCGCCATGGTGTAATGCATTTAAGGTAGAAATTGCTGTAGAAGTGCAGGGCCTTTTCCACACTTATATTGCCATTAAATGAAATATAGTCCGATTATGAAAAGTGGAGGTGAGTGTTGGTAAGGACATAATCACCTAGAAGACTTGTTTGATTAGTTGGTCACTAGAGTGACTTCTCGGCTCCAGAAGCAGAACACTCTGAATCAGGAGCCCAGAATGGTTAGCTGGCATCTGCTCAGGCCTTCAGTGCTCAAAGAGCTTCAAAAATAGTTCAAAGAGTTTGTCAGAATTAAATAATTTAATAACGAATTAATATTTTAAAAATGCATTGTGAAGTGCTTAAACTAGAGAAATAAACTGTATTATTGCTGTTTAATAATAATCTTACTGGGATGAATCTACAAATTTAATGTTTAGTGTTACTTCAAATCAGGATTTTGGAACAGTTCATCTTTAACTTGGCTGCTTCTTCCAGACCATGTAGGATAACATACAGGAAAAGTTAGACAGATACAGATAGAAAGCAAGAAGTATTACCTTTGGAAAATGGTGGTCTTGCAAGAAATATAATCGGGAATAGACATTAAGTGAGATGGTAATGCCTTACACCAGAACTGACCAATACTGTGACAGCTTTTTGCAATGAATTTCAAAATTTTGCAATAGATACAAGCCACTGAAAAATAATAAATTGAAGATACTAACAGAATTTATAGTACATTTAATAGAGGAACTTCAAATAAATGACCAAAAGAAAAAATGTAATGAAAATTCAATTGGTTATACGTAGGGTAAAATACCAATAACAGCATGATAACGTTATCAAGGTTTGTGAAATCCATTGCAGTGTAGCACATGAAGATACCGTGTGATTTGTACATCTGAGCATTTTTTTAGTAAGCTGACATACTCTGCTAACTTTCCTGAGCTCAGATAGCACAGACTGATGAGAATAGGGAATTTTGATCTCTCTCATATCAATTTCACCTAGGTAAGCATATTGTGTTTCTCCTATATCCTCCCAACGTCACTGGTTGTTATGTCAGCTTATATTACTTTATTTGTAAGCTATTAAAGCAACAACTGTCAATCTGGAATACTATAATAAAATTAGTCCTTAGAAGTAATTGAGATAAGGCTCTAATTCTTCAGTGACAGGAAATTGAATAAAAAAGTAAGAATAGGAACAAACTCAAACACTGGTTCATCAAAGCAATACTGAGGATTAACAAAAAGTATAAAAATATCAGTCTCATACTTCATATTTCCAGAGCAAAAATGCCTTAGTGTGTACAGCCATGAACTTACCATAAAGCTTCTTTGGGCACAAGTATCAACTTACAAATAACTGAGAGCACATTTAGGATTCTGTCCAGCCTAATTGGTCCCACTGACTTTGAAGGGGGAATTTATGTGTCATTATGCTTCTGGGCTTGGTTGATAATAAAAGTCACATTTCATTGATTTTCATGTATCTATAGTATCAGCTAAATAATTAATAGTTATCTTGGGGTTCAGATGTGGAAATTACACTCTTGAGAGTATTCTTGAGGAGAATATTTAATACATGTATTTTGCGTGAAGCCCTAAGTGAAAGAATACAGTTCCCATGGCTGAGCTCTTTCTGTTATGTTTGCAGTTTTTAAACTTCATGTTTTTATAAAAGTTGATTAGCTAATATTGGCTAGCCTGGACTTTACAGCAGAAACATTATGATAGATGATTATTTTTGTGTGATAGTAGGCAAGGAGGATTAAACATATGCTGGCTACAAATAGAGCAACCTGATTCCATAGTTAAAGCAAGGTTTAATATTACATAGACTGTTAATAATTTCCCAGATTTACACAAGACGTGGATTTCTCTCTTTTTTTTTTTTTTTTTTTTTTTTTTTTTTTTTTTTTTTTTAAGTGACAAGACAGTTGATAATAGCCATCTTTTCTTGGTGTCAGAAGATTTCCCTATCCTACCATTACTTTTTGGCAGGGCTGGCACACTGCTCTGAATGAGCCACCTGTGATGTCCAGTCCTGGCTATTAAAGTCTGTGTTGCTGGACTAACGTGCCAAGAGACTCCAAGGGACAGTGTTGCCCTTCAGATGCTGCTCTGGCCTAGCAGATGTTCATACCTTAAAACAGGAGATTTTTGTCATAATTAGCAATCTTTCTCTTTTACAGCAAATAGATGGAGCTAGGACAGGAATAAAGTGCACCATTCAAAACATTCCTCTTCCCCTAAATGAAATAGGACAAACTAGACAGAAACAAGTACTGGAGTTTACACAATCACAGAATAGTTGGGGTTGGAGGTGACCTCTGGAGATCACGGTCCAACAGCCCTGCTTAAAGCAGGGTCAGTTAGAGAAAATTGCTCAGGATCTTGTCCAGTTTTGATTATTTCTCAGCTGGACACTTAGCAGCTTCCCTGGCAATCCATTCCAGTGTTTGACCACCCTTATAGTAAGAGTTTTTTTCTTAAGTTCAAAAGGATATTTTTAGGTTTTTCTTTCTGTATGTGTCCATTGCCTCTTGTCCGAATTTACAGGCAGAGGGGAAATTCCTTGCTCCAATAGACTGGATAGTAGGACTGGATGCTTGGCTTTCTCAAGAATGGGTGAAAAGCAAGTGTCAAATTTAGTAAAAACATGAGTGAATTTCACACTCTCTGGCTGTTGGCATGATCCTGTATCTTTTCAAACTGAAGTCACCCTGCCATTGATTCAGAAGGAAGAGAATCAGGTGCTAGGCATCGCACCTATTTCCACAGTGGTTTTGATGCTGCTTAAGCAGTCTAAAATTGAAAATGCATGTGTTCGTAATTTTTTCCATGTTCCAAGCACTGGAACATTGTAAAACCATCAGAAGTTGGCCTAAAATACAACACTTTTAAGCCAACTGAAGAAAAATGAGGTGGGGGCGGGAAAGGCAAGTCGATATAAATACTGTAGCCTGTCTATCCACCTCTCATTTCCACCAGCATAACAGATATGGAAAATATTGAAAGTACTGGAGAAATAACTATAAATATTTGACTCGCCCACGTGGGAGGAATGAACACTTGAAATCACAAGCCTCACCATTTACTAAAAATAATGTCTGAAAAATGGGAAGGATAGTCAGTCTGCTGGGAAATTCAGAGGTATCCGTAGCTCTTGCTTGACTCCTATCATCTCTCCTTTCTGTGAGAGGCTTCATGCTAGCATACTAGTGGTGAAGGCAGTCTAGGTGGAAGAGGAATATAGAAAAGAAAAAGCCCAGAAGGTTTATGAACAGCAGCTGGGAAACTCTCATCAAGGAATCAGATTTCATTAGTGAATCCCATGTTGCGATCAGTCAGTGACCAGTTAGTCTTTGACGGGACACTTCAAGAGGGTCAACAGGGATAGCAAGAGGTACTATCAGTTCTAGAATAAAATGTGGAATAGGTCTAAAAAATCATTGTAGATTCAGGAAAGCATTAATAGGAAAAATTTCTTGACAGGAACTTAAATTTACAACAAAGTAATTATTTTATTGAAATAGATTGGATTCAGCTGAGCCTACATCATGCTTAATTACTTAAATTACATTACGGTGGATACTTAACCTCTGACCTGCCCTGTGCTTTTAATTTCTCTTTTCACCACATTTCAATACAAAGAAGTCAGTAAAACATCTTACATTTTATTTAAAACTGAGCAACCACTCACAGGGAGTAGGAACATAAGTCAGTTTACCCATCAGTAAACACAGGCAACAGAAAAGTATGTAAGGTATGGGCAGCAAAGGAATAGTAATTCATTGGTCACTGACTAGTACTTTGTTTGGTCTAGAACATTCAAGTAGGCTTGAGCCTATTCTAAACTAAAGGAAATCTGTTTATTACTTCCCTTTTCAGAGCAAGCAAATGTGTTAATTTATTTTCTCTAAAGATTCTTTATGCCTTGATTTGTCTCCTATTACAGCAGCCCGAATCCTTGAGAATATGGACACCACTGCAGAGCCTTGTAATGATTTTTACCAATATGCCTGTGGAGGATGGCTTAAGAGGAACGTCATTCCAGAAACCAGCTCCCGTTATAGTAACTTTGACATTTTAAGAGACGAACTAGAAGTTGTTTTAAAAGGTCAGTGGGATTTATGTTTGTGGACTATATAAAGTTTCTTCTTTGGTTTACATGTTATTCTAATAAGATGTGGTTGTCTAGCAAAGCTTAAAATACTACCAAATATTTCAGTTTCTTTGTGTTTGGTTCAGGACAAATCTACCACAAACTGTTTGCTTGGAAAATGCTTGTGGAAGTTATGCTGTTGTGTCTGACACTGGAGCGGAGTTGACCAGACCTGACCTTTCTGGTATCTGGACTCTGTGTGCTCATCTGCATATTATAACAACTGAAATCCATATCATTAACCTCATGCACTAACAATAGCAGCCAAGCTAGGTGAAGAAGAAAGAGATCTGCCTGTGTCCAAGTCAGCTGAAATGCTGGAAGTTGCTTTCTGGCAGCCCTGCATATCTGTATTCCATCAGCTAAATCCCAGAGAGCAAGCAAGCAATTTTCTAACTAGTCACATCTTAAACTTATAAATGTTCCTTTTATCACAAAATATAATAGTGTCTAGTTGTCCATATTCCCATTTTTCAGAGGAAAATAACAGTCAAAAAAGTCAGTTTATACTCATGAAACATTCTCCAAACCAGTCTCTCCAGAGTGAGTATCATTTTTCCACTTTGCATATATTCTGCTTTTGCCAGGTTTAGTTTATGGATGCCACAGTGTTCCTTAGGTTTCAGATTCTGTGGAGCAAACCAATTGTAAAGTAGTAATTGGAGTAATTGTAAAGTAGTGGCAAGAGTGGGCTGCCCCACAAGGGAAGGCAAGCTGGGAGCCAGCTGTGACTTGAGGCAGACAGGGATGGAGGCCTCAGACAAGGGGCTCAGTCCCACACGACCCAAACCAGAAGAGCAGAGCAAGTCTGGTGACAGTAACCAGGTTCAGCCAACAGCCCTGTGATCACCAGACAAGTCCATAGTCATGCAGCAGGTCTGCAGGCAAGTCAGCCAGGCAAGGGCAGGCTCAAGTACAAGGCCAGGTCCGGCATACGTACAAGAGCATGGGCAAGGGTCTGACCTGGACTGCTGCTCCTGAGCCAACAGGCATAGAATGCACAAGTGGAGGCACTGGATGACACTTCTCATGGCTCTTTCTTACAAATTAGCTCTTTTCACAGATGTATGATCCATGGTCATGCAGCTGCACCATACCAGAGCAGACCTTGAACACAAACAGCTAAACTCCTGGCTGCAGTAAAGAGATCGCAGATTAGAATTACAGGAAAAGATAGTTACAGACTGCTCAGTGCAGTTAGAGCCTGCTGGTACAGTTAGGGCCCTTCACACAATAGCTTAGTCACCTAAGAAAGTCAGAGCATTTGTATTTCGCCAAGGATGATCCACAGAATACCTACCTGATGCCTTTATGCTCAATATGTTGAGACTGATGTAATTGCAAGCTGTATAATCTCCAGAGCTTTTTTCCCTGCAGCTTTTGAAAGGCAAAGATTCCCTCGAATTTGAGATGGACAGTGAGCACTTACTGTCCACCCTCTGGTCCTCAGGGTGGTATCCTCTATGGTTCCTTCAGTATCTTTCCCATAAACATCAGATACCAAGATAACATTTGCTGTCTGTGTGTTTCAGATGTCCTCGACACACCAAGAAGTAATGATATAACAGCAGTGCAGAAGGCAAAAACTCTGTACAGATCATGCATAAATGAAAGTATGTCTCCTGAATTTATTGCATATGGGATATATAAATATCATATAAAGAATCCCATCTTCACAGATACCTATATCCTCCTAGTTTCTGGGCATAGTTTTTCAGAAAGTCTTTATGAAATCTAAAATGTATCCATTCTATAAAGTCAAATAAGAAAGTCAATAGTAAAATTAGTACTGTTTCTCCTGTTTTACTTGCTTTGATATTTTAGGTGAGATTACTGTTCAGTTACGAGTTTGTTGCAGATACTTAATTTCAAATCGTTTCAGTTAAATGTGAGTTAACTCCTTTTGTAGAAATTACCAGGGATGAGGTGGAAAATAACTGGCATACCAGGCTTCTAGAAAGACGATGAGATCACTTATTTCAAGAATTTGAGCTAGATGTTGCAACTAGAATGAGGAACAGTAAAACAGTTAGCAGTGCTTCCTAAATCACGTAATTCTCAAAACTATTATTTCAAGCTATCTGTGGAGTGAAACAATAGTTCTTCAATGTTGTGGTTGCAAGGATTTGCATATGCTGTTTGCAGTCATGACTGAAACATATTTCTAAATGCTAAAGCACAGTCATACATCAGAGCATACTCCTATTGTGATGATGGTGAAAACGTATTTCTCAGCTTCATTATCCTGAACTCATTATAATTGCATAACATTTGTGTGTTTTAAAATGTCATGGTAACTTATTTTATTTTTCCAAAAGCTACCATTGATAGCCGAGGTGGAAGGCCTTTAATCAGGTTATTGCCAGATCTATCTGACTGGCCTGTAGCAACAACTAACTGGGATTCTTCCTATGGTAAGACTATCTGTGTTTATTTCCTTTTCCGTTAAAATTTCTAAATTATTATACTTCTCATTGGTTACCAAAAATAGAGACTGAGTACACCTTTCATTTGCTTAGGTACTACTTGGACAGCTGAGACGGCTATTGCACAGCTGAACTCCAGATATGGGAAAAAGGTCCTTATTAATTTTTTTGTTGGCACAGATGATAAAAACTCCTCAGCACATATCATTCATGTAAGTCTCCCTTGGTGGCGTTGCCTCGTTGATCATAAAAGTGCAGCAAAATAACTAGAAACATAGACATAAATGTTAACTAGGAGAAACATCAGTGATTTGAATTTTACCAGAATAAGTTGTAGATGGGTTTGTGAATCTATGTTGGTTTTAAACTTAATTTATCAGTTTCACAGTGTACTGTCCATTCTCAAAGTGAACATCTTTATTCTATGCACTCATACACTGTTATTCTCAGTGAGATGAGAATGAGACGTGTATAAACATACAGACGATTTATGTGTACATTGCACAGAATACAGACATGATTTACTTATACATGCATGCAAGCAAATAAGTAAACATCATTTCCTTATCATGTACTTCAGGCAGAAAGCTGTGTCACTGAAAACCTGGGCTATAGTCCCAATGGCAGAAAGCCCACAGGGGGCGTTGTGTCTTTACAAGGTACTCAGACGCCAAAGTTCTAATGGGACCTGCGGTCGGCTGGCAGATAGGAAAGTGGCTGAGAACATTTGCATAAGGAGTATGTCGAGAGTGCCCTGCCTGTAAATGTACGATGATCTCTGAAAATGGAAAATCCAGAGGAAGACAATATTACATATGGTGAATCTTCACCAGCTGCTCCTGAGACGCAGCAGTTACAAGAGCAAAGGTCGAATCTTTCTCGCCAGTGGGTGGATAGATCGTTGACTACATTGCATGTATGAATTTCAAAGATGCAGTAACTGCCTTGCTTGTCTGTGGACTGTTTTGTCTACTGTACAGACACTGTTTTCACACTGGTTACGCATAGCATGCATTGTTCAGCAGAAAAAAAAAGACTGAAAAGAAAGACAAGAAGTATAAGGAGAGTGAAAAGAATTAAAGGAGGGCAACAGGATGAGAGAGAAACTCCCCTTTGGCCAGAATATAATTTAGCAAGAGTGAAGCATCAGTGACCTGTAATTGACCAAAGAATAGTACAGTGATATGCCATTTTGTCCTTAAGCACTTTATAATTTTTATTTGAATTTATAGATTGATCAGCCTGGGCTTGGCCTGCCTTCTCGTGACTACTACGAATGCACTGGTGCATACAAAGAGGTAAGATGAAGCTGACAGATCTCTTGACTACATTTCAGAAGTTTTAGCCTGTATTTTCAAGGCAGACATATCCTCAGGAGTGGGGTTAGGCAAAGAGCAGGAACCCAAGAGATTCCCTGAAGAGATTCCTACACTGCCCCTAGGAAACATCACTGGGAGAATTGGGGAAACTGGGAAAGTGATAATGATGAGCATTTAAACAGGGTTGATCTGCAGGTCAGAATAGCATGTGTGACAGACTGGAGAAAGAAGTTCTAATAGGGGTATGTGTGCAGGCAAGGCAAGAGAGCCAAAAGGGAAATGAAGAAGATATAGAGAAATGAGATTCAGGGCAAGTAAACATAAGTTAGCTAACAATGGGAGGGAGTGTAGCAAGTGTCCTGAAGATGAGGTGTTACAATATTATGCCATAAATGTTAGTGACCTAGTTTGATCTTCCTGGCTGCACTAAACGCCAGGGGGTTTTTGTCTAGGCTCCAGTAGCCCATATGTACCAATTGTCTGTGCACTGGATGAGAAGACTGCACATTCCTCTGGCATCACTACACCGTGGACATCTCAACCTGTCTTCCTTCCTGTTTCCCCTTCCCTTCCCTTCCTCTTGTAATCACTGAACATATATGTGTAAGAAAAGAAAAGTAGTATCTTTTGCACACAATTCCTGTACGATTATGCAAGTCAGAAGAGGAACAGCTACCTAACTTTTTAGGACCTCTTGGAAGGAAATAAACATGACACAATTTAGCTTTGTTACACAGCTTCTGCCAGGCTTCACAGCTGAATCAAGAGGTACCGCGTAACTGACAAGGTTGTATTAAGATAGAGTATGAGTGCTTATGGATCACCCCTGTTCTGTCACTACAAAAAGGATATCATTTCTGATCTATGATTGACCAGCATTGATTGGCAAGTGCTGCAGGTGTCAGTGGAGTCCAGGTGGGCTAACCATATCACCAGTAGGCTTAAAAGAAAAAAAGAACCATTCAGAACCAAAGACACACTTTTCTGCATGAAAGATCTGAAAACGTCACAGTCCCCTAAGTCAGCTGCTGAATGAAGATGCAGCAGCAAAAGTATGTGATACCAAACAAATTGCTTCAGATACCCAAAATCTCATATGGTCTTCTTTAATTCATTTTTAGTTATTATTTGTCTGCATTTTCATTAACCTGTTAGCACTGATACTGTGTATCCCTCATTGCTCATCTTGGTTGTGCTTTAAGTCCCTGAGAGCTGAAGTATTTGCTGAAGTCATGTGGAAGCTGAAACTGCTACCACAGCAACCTTTAATTAGAGAGTTTTCTTCTGTGCAATGAAATGCAGAAGCAATGAGAAAGCATGCAAAACGTCTTGGGTTTGTAGGTATTTTGCTGACATGCTAACAGCTAATACTCTCATACTGATTACCTTTAATTACAGATCATATGCAAGTAAAGACAATCATTACCATACTAACTGTTCAGTTACATTATTATCACATGTGTTTTGGCCTCTAGGAGCTGGCTAATGTATCACAGTTTGCTCTCTTCTTTGTATTACATCGACTGCAGCAGTAAAAGACAATTCCCATTCTAATTTCTGACCTACCAGAAAGTACCATACTACTTTCCGCTGCTGGAAAGTAGAGGAGGAAGTATTTAAAAAACCCTAGAGATTTATCACTGAAAGGCAGATCTGTAATATTCTTAGAAGCATGAATACTTCAAATGAGAGACTTTGCCCCTTTCAGTCCCTGCACTCTGATAGCAGTCTTTTATTGGCTCTGTTTCCTGCTGTGTCATTCTACTCTTTGAGCTGTATGTAGCAAACAAGATATCTGTCTCCTGCACTTAACCTCTGTCTTTGTCAGGACTTCCCACCACAAAGCTACAAGTGAAATCTGTGAACAAGGTATTTTAAAAATCATTTTTTCTTGTAAGATATATGACTCCTCTGCTCATACAAGAGTTACTCTGACATCTCAGTTCCCGCTAAAATATCTGGGAGTATTTGTACAGTCCATCTGAAATTAGCTGACTTAGTTCTTTGCTACGTGACCATACAATGATCGGCACTTCAGGCCAAAAATAACATCCATTTGTTGGTACCTGAAGATCTCTGTTGACTTACTGATTTGGGGTAATGTCTGTATTGAATTCTTACAAATTGTGTTTGGATATTTTAAAATGGCATTTACAGGCTTGGCATGACCTCTCTTTTGTGACTTGTAGCTGTCAGTGGTTTCATGAGCTTTCCTCTTTCTAGTAAAATAATCTGTCTTAATTGAAAATAACACTGAGAGTTCAGTCCTTCAAGATACTGTGAGCCACCTGTCTTTTTGAAGTCTGCTGTCAGTACTTTTCATGAGCTGCTCAAGAGTTTTCCAGCGCACGCAGCTTGTTAGAGCAGTGTTGTTGGCAGGTAGGGGAGGCTGACAGGAGTTGGATGGCAAGGAAGGAAGTTAATCAGAATGGCTGTAAAAATGTAGCATTCATTAAAGGGGTGCGTCCTACTGCTTTAGGAGCTGAATATACCGTAATATTTATATTAATAAAGTTGATGACATGCACACCTTATTAATCCTAGGTTTTATCACTGTTTTAGCAGATTATGCTATTTTGCATAAAATACTTATTATTAGATAGCTAATCTGCTATTAGGTATTTTTATTGCATTTAAAAAGCATATTGAAAACAGCATTTCTGTTGATAGAAAAATGAGTGTGGTTTAAAGGGGAATTAGAATAATATTAAGTTTCATAAACTGTAATGAGATCTGTAGCTATTTGTAACATTTAAGAGTATACTTCTGTATTTCCATTCTTATCCTCAGTGAATTCTGATATGTTAAATTTAGTATCTACTATATTGTCTATAGTATATCTAGGTATGCTAAATTTAGATACAGCAACATGATTTCTAAATGTTCCAAGAAGCAATAGAGGAGATACACTGCTGCTGGGAGTAATTTTCCCACAATGCTAATTTCAACGCAGTCCATCAGCATTTCTCTGGGTTTTATGTTTCTGGGAACACTGCTCTTTGGAAGTGGTATTTTTGGAAGTTGTAATTAAAGTGAGCTAGAAAAAACACGGGTGATGGTTTAAATATGGATGTACAAATGTCTCATTTTAAATAATGAAAACACAGTGCAGTAGTTGAGACTGTTTAGCTTCGAATAGTGCTACAAATTATACAGCAATTTTCCATGAGGGAATTTTTAAAGTTAATTTCTATTTGTCATGTAACAGTATTTCAGAATAAATTACTATTGAACTATTTAAGAAAGGGAAAATTAAGACGAATTCTTAAAGATAATCAAGGTATGCTATACTTCAAAGAGTTCTGTCTTCAAAATGTTTCTTTTTTTCCTTGCAGGCATGTTCTGCCTATGTTGAGTTCATGACTTCTGTAGCTAAACTAATCCTACAAGAAAGAAATATTTCTTTCAATGAGAAAAATATTTCTGACGAAATGAAGAGAGTTATGAACCTGGAGAAAGAGATTGCCAATGTAAGAAAAACATTTTTAAAGTATATTTTAAATAACTGACTTTTTCCTTAGTACCTAAGAAAGCTAACTGTAAGCTGAGTTGTTAAGTTACTTACTAATGTTACTTTGTGGGAACAAAAGCTGACCAAGAATGTATGGGGCCTGGAACACCTAAGAGGAACACATAAAAAGAAAGACATGCCTTCTAGCGAGCAAGGGAAAATATTTCAGTTAGCTGTTTTCCAAATAGCAAAGTGTTTTATCCTACCTAATCTGTTCACAGAAGCCCTTCAAGAGAAGAAAGGGAGAGCAAAAGAGAGAGGAAAAGAGAGTCTCTCTTAGAAAGTGAGTTTTGGGACATGCTTTTGGGCCTCTTCTCCTTTGCCCTTTTTTTCCACATGGGCTGTTTGGCTGTCAGAGCAGTAGATTCCCAACCCTTGGCCTGCCATGCCACACAAAGTAATGTTTGTCCTGGACAAGCCGGGCCACAATGTTGATTGTTCCAAGTGCATTTTTAATCAAACACTGTTCTCCATTAAAGTATGGCTTGGAAAAATAGCTAGAATCTGAACAGAGAAAAACAAATGGAAATCCAAGCGTTTCTGAGCAAAAGCATGGCTTATGATTATTAAACATCTCAGAAGGACCTGACACTGAGAATGACTATAAAACAAGCCAAATACAAATTTTTTAGCTTCAGCTATTTTTCAAGTTACCCTGATAGTAAGGGCACGTGTTTGGCAGAGGAAGACCTTTCCCACCCCATTTGTATAAACTAAACCATCTGATTTTGATTTCTGCACATTTTCCTGTGGAAAAGACTTTTGGGCTTAGATCAGAGATGGAAAATTATTACAAGAAAAGGTATTAACTGGAGAAAGATTTGAAAGGGAGTACAAAAGGAAACCACAACTGAAATGTCTCTACAGCAGTTGCTGCTGGTAGTGTACAGTTGGTGGTGCTGCTATTGCCTCAGTTTTTAACCTCTTTCATCCAAAACTCAGCACCAGTCTTAATGTTACTGGAAGAGAGCTGGCATTTTGTTCTGGGGAATTTGTTGAAGAAAATGCAGAAAAAAATAGTGAATGCACAATACATTAGGAGAGAGCAAGCGGAAGAGAAATCTTTTTGAAAAGAGGATAGAGAGAGATAAAATCAGACTAGGCATTTTTCAAAATGGTTTAAATGGGTAAAATTTACTATTCTTGCTCCTGACCAAGTCAGTTAAGAGTTCTTGGGCAGTAGTAATGTAGGTTCTCCCATTACTTACTCTTGTGCATCACAAGATCACTCTCTTCCTGTAGTCATTTGTGTACCTGCATTTTTTCTCTTTTCCTTAAAAAAAGTGGAAGTTAAAAGGGGGTGGAGTACAAGGGGAGCAAGTGCTGATGCTGTCGCAAGGTACTTCTACATGAGAACACAGGTATGCAAGAGGATACAAGAATGTACTTCAGAAGCCTGCAGAAGCATCCTGGCAAGGGACACACTAGTGTTTGAGGAAAAGAACGGGAAGATATCCAAGAGAGCATTCAGAGACGAAGGGAGTAGTTACCATTAGGTGCTGGTGTTGTCTCCTCTCGGTCTACATTGTCCGCACCCTAATTCCATAGACCACCCTGCTGACATTTGCTGTCTACAGACTCCAGTGATTAACTTGCCTCATAAAGCACCACCACGGATGCAGTTCTCTGGCAGTCAGGCAGTTTTATTGCCTGTAAGAAACAGCCCTAATACAGTCATGCCGTTAAGGTGTTAATGTATGTGCATTTTTAACACCAGTGCACAACCACATTGCCAAGACTAATACAATGCTTATTTGAGTTATGACTCCCTTTCTACACAGCAGTTCCAGAAAGAATGTATCGGATAGCACACGCATCCCGATCAGAACGCTCACATGCATTCCTACTAGAGCACACTGGTCACCCTATACTCAATAAATACATCTCCTTTATTCCCTTCTCCTAAGATTTTTGTATCTATCGGTTATGCTGTCTACTCAGGGCTTTGAGTGGTATGGGTCTGTGTTCCAATCGGTGTTCCTGCACAGCCTGAGTTGTTGATGCTGTAACACCAAGCAAATCGAAAAAGTAAAGGTCCATTTTACCATCAGAAATTCAGTTCATTTAAGCTATCCTTTTGTATACTTTTTATCTGTAAAATGCTGTCCCTATTTACATGTGAGGTACTGTACAGTTAATGCAAACTTTTAGTAATAAAGCCAGAAATATTAATTTTCTTTCTTTTTACTTCCACTTACCAAAATCCCTGCAGACTGACTCAAGGTAGTTAGTAATTTTTTCATTATTAACTTTGATAGGCAACAACAAAATCTGAAGACAGAAATGATCCGCTTTTGCTGTACAATAAAATGACCTTGGCACAACTCCAAAACAACTTCTCACTGGAAATCAATCATAAGGTGAGTGATTAATAATCTGACATTTAACCTCTGATTTATGGTTGATGAGATTAAATTATGAAGCCTAACAATTTTTTCTTAAAGTAATTTCTTTCTCGAGCTTAGACATACTTGAAATTGAACAGGATACCTGACATGCACGCTATTTTACCTAAACATCTGATGACGTTAAGCGATCTGTAAAAGACTGTGGTTCTGTAACCACTGTTCCTCCTAACTTGAAGGCAGATCTTGCCCCTCTGCTTCAACATAAAGAGATGGAAAAGGACAAAGGAAAAAAAATATCATGAGCTTGACTTACCCTCATGGGTTCAGGATGGTAAATCTTGCAAAACTTGTGCATACGTAACCCTTGCTGGAAATCAGGAGAGTATTAAAATACAAATAAATTCCCTTGTTGTAATTGCCACAGCAGCTCCAGGGGGCCCAGGACAAAAGTTAAGACTGCAGCCACCAACTGACTCAAATATGTTGTAGTGTGACTATTCTGGCCCTCTCTGTTTATCCAGAGCTGCAGATTCAGAACAAAAAGTCCTGGTTTTCCAACATTCCCTCTGTAAGATGGGCTCCCAAAGCAAGCAGAAAGGAGCCCAGGAAGTCATGACTATGAATCAGGAAAATTATGCCCGTTCTTCCTACTGTAGCTCCCCCAGGATGTTTCAGCTCTGCCTTTTCTCTTAGCCTGAGCCATGTGCCATTTGTGCAGTATAACCTTTAATTCATGGCACCACAAAGTCTGGCTAAAGAATAGCCAAAGATTTGATAACATAGGTGTGCCTCTCAGTAACATCATGTCTTACTAGACATGGGTATTTTTTATCATAAATGATTTTTACTTTAGTATCTTGCAAAACAGGCAAGCAGGTTAACTAACACGTCACATGGAAAGCACTGTGGTCTGACTGGCAGGAGTGCATTATTGAGTCTTTCAAGGCCAGTAAGGTACCATGAAATACTATTATTCCTACCACAGTTTCATAATCACTGCTATTTTTATTGACTTTAAATTCTTCAACTTTAAATTATATGACAGTTCACTTCTGCCTGGCTTAATTTGTTTCATAATGTACCTTCTCCCACAGGTCTTAGTTGAACAGTTACCATTACAGTCATAATATCAGAAACTAACTTCTCTTGTCACAGAATGGTATTGCCCTGCTTATTTTTAGTTCCTGGGGAGTGCTGCAGATCAGCAATAATCATCTGCTCTAAATTTATCCAAAAATGCTCAAAAGCCACATGATGGGAGTTGGTAGCGTTGTTGTAATGGTCTAAGGATAGAACAGCAATTATTCCTAAGATTAGCTTGAAGTTTGCTGCTTCTCTTTCAAACCTGAAGTGATTCTATTCCTGAAAGCTTATCTGCTTTCCTCAGCTACATTAGTTTGTGTGATGAAAGACGTTACCTCTTCCAATAAAACTTTCCTCTCAAAAGATACAAACTGGGGAAAATCACCAATACTTTTCAAAGTAATAGGTGTAACAAAAATTTAAAAAATAACAAAAAAAAAATTATGAAAAAAAACCATGAAAATTATTTGTTTTCCTTAAATGTAACCCCTTCCTTTTCATTACTAAAATGAGTACCTACCCAGTGTGGTAAAAGCACTGAGTAGCTCTAGAGTTTTGATGATGATTTTCAGGTTCTTCTCTGAATCATTTTCTCAGTCAAATGATGGTCCACAGAGGCCATGGATTAGGAAACCTTGGGCCAATATGGAGAATTTGAAGCAGTGTATACAGAGTTAGCTGTAACATCAGTGTCATTTACTAAAATGCCAGTGCCGTGCAGCTGAGCAGTGACCACTGTCCATGTTCTCCTAGTAAGCAAGAGAATGACTCTGTGTTCTCCAGTCAGGCCTTCAACCCACCTACTGTCTCAGGCACATGACATTCCTAACCAAAGAGTTGTCAAAAGGAAATTCTTTTTCTTGTCAGCAAACTAGTAAAGAGTTTCCAGTTGAGAGTGCCCATGCACTAAAATAATGCTCTGTTCAGACTAGATAGACACTACAGAATGAAAACTTAATAGAAAATAATTTTCTTAGGTACTGGGTCATGAAAGTTATGTGGGCCTCTTGCAAAGGTGAATATCGGCATAAAGAAAATGGGGGGTTAGGACCAGAGAAGCGGAAAACAAACAAGAACTGTAGCCTCTGTCTGAGAATGGTCTATCACAGCGTGCTGCAGGCTGACCTGCTATCAAATCAGTTCCTTCTCCAGTATCTAGTACTGTGGCATGCAGAGGAAAATTCATTACAGATAGTGGATTTAGTGTGTCTGTTTTAAAGCCTGTTAAAATAAACCCTTTAATGGACTTCTGTGTACTTCAGAACAAGTCCTAACCATATGATTCAGAATGGATTGTCAAGTACACTACAAATCTTATTGCCCCACAGATAGACACACACCTTACTGTAAATCAGGCTGTTAGTCATGCTTCGATTTAAAAGTTCTTAGCCAAACAGAGCAAAAAGGCAACTGAAAATGTTATGTAATATATCATTTCTGCTTTTTCAGGCTAAAAGGAAGGGGTCATAACATTTTCAATTGTGTTAGTCTGAAATCAAAACAATGTCTTGACCCTTTATGCTAAATACCACCCTATTTTAATAGGATTTTAGAGCACAGAGGATATAAATCATCTCAGATCAGTTGTTATTATGATGACTCCATTTACAAATAGTGCAGCTATCAGGAAAATTAAAGGCAGAGCATTTGTGTTATGCAAACATATTTAAACAGGAAAAAACAGCTAAATACTGTTTATGATTTAACCATATAATAATGCATATTGATTTTCCAGGTATTCAGCTGGTCAAAATTCATAAATGATATAATGTCAACTGTACAAATTAATGTTGAGAACACCGAACATGTCATTGTTTATGATCCAGAATACCTTATCAAGCTGAAGTCTATTCTTAATAGATACACTCCCAGGTAGGTATGTTAGGTATTTTTGTAATTTGCATTTTATTTCCAATAAATTTAAAAAGCCTGAAAACATTACCAGCTTATTCTTGCTTTGTTAAACAGAGACCTTCAAAATTACATGATCTGGCGATTCATAATGGATCTTGTCAACAGCCTAAGCCGTAACTACAAGGACACAAGGAATGCTTTTCGTAAGGTGCAGAAATTAATCTCTTTTTAAGTTGTAAAGATGTCTTTTGTGAACCACAAAAGATAGGTTTTCTATGTACTTGTAGTATATAAAAATGTAATGTTATTTTGAATTTTGCACACAAGCTAGATGTGTTTGCTGAAGCTTCTGCTGGAACGTGGACATAATTTATATGATACACGCTTGACAGCTGTAGTAGATTTGATAAGCACTGTTCTGGTACTTGGTCTCCCATGTTTTTCTGAATCTAAATTAATCCCCATTTTGATAACAGAGCAGTCCCATTTATTTGTAAATTATTATAGTTCTGATTGATTTGTTACAAACTCTTCAGCATCTAAAGTAATACATTCAAAGTCAAACACTATGGGTCCAATCTTGTTTTTCAGTCATTTGATCCTGCAGATACTTTAGTGCTTTTAAGGAAATGCTGAGCAATTTCACAGACTGGAGATGGAAGTCCTTTGTATTTCCACAGTAGAACTTTCTACTTTGTAAGTTTGCTCAACTCCATTAAAAAAGGTTAAGGCTGTTTTGTTGTATCTGTTAGTGTCATAAGAAATACTTTTAACACACATACGCAGCTTTTTAAGGAGATTCTGCTTGTTACAGAAAAAGAAATAATTACGAGAAGAAGTGAACAAATGCTCAGTTTGGTCAGTTTTATATGTCTGAACAGGGCAGTCTTATTCATTGATTATTTGGCTTTTTCCCCTACTCTTTAAAGTGTGAAACTGTTTTAATGTAAAGCTTCATACTTGCTTAGTCTGCATCATCAGGGAATACTATGTTTTGCACTCCATAAACTAAGATCATCCCCCACTACATCTTAGGACTTCACTGTCATTTAGAAAAATGTCAAAGTTTGAAAGAACAACAGAAAAAGGGTTTACCGTAGTCTATGTATAAAGCATGCAGTTGTCTGCTAATTAATTAATACTGTATGATATAGTATAGCAGGAACTTCTCACACGAAATGCAGTGGAAAGAAACTAGCATTTGTCTTGTTAAGTTTGCCTTCAAATATAAATGTTAGGACAGTTACGGCATTCCAGGAATCTCCCTTACTATGTTTTCTGGGTTGTGTAGCTAATTGGTCACTTATTCATTCAAAAGTCCATTTGCTTTAAATACAGAGTGCTTAAAATGTGCTACAGAAAGTGCCAGAGTCCTTGCAGAAAGATCACTGGATCTGCAACCACTCCCTTAAGAAATGGCAAAAAGATCTCAACAGACGACTAGCCTGCACGTGCAGATGGGCCTGTGTGTGTTACTGAGGGGCTATGCTGTCACTCTAAATCACTTATGTTTGGTTCTCCATCTCAAGGTCACATTTTCAGCTTTCACTGTAACATTTGTTCAGAATTGTGCCCTTTCAGCACATCTACTGTCAAAAAGCCCAGATGTGGGGGTGGAAGAGCATGCAGAGTAGTATCATGACACTAGTTTAATACTTACAGCTACTGGAACTGTATCCTCAGGGTACAATTACTCCCACCAAAGAAACACATCAGTATCTTTCTTTTTTCCCCCAAGATCTATTTAAAGAGAAAAAACCTGTGTTCCCTATGATGTTGTAGTTGAGAATTTATGCCCCATAAAATCAGAAGGTGTAATTTCAGATGCATCAGCACTGTACATGTACAAATCCACAGTAATGCGTTTTAATTGCATGCTATTTTTACTAATAAGCAGGTAAGTTTCTGTTGCTGTAGAAAGCACCACTTTGTTTTTTGTTGTGCACCTCTGGTGACACTAGGCTTACTTAAAAAGAGCCTCAGGGTTCCTGTGTAGGGCAGTCCTGGTCTGATGCAAGTCCACCATGGTCTCAAATAGCCCTCTACCCAAACTATGCTAAGATGAGTGACTAGGATAAGTTTGAGCAGCACAGAGTGATCTACCAGTATCTTCATTTCACAGTGATTCTGAATTAGTTATTAATTTAATTAAGCTCAGTACTGGTAATGTTTATTACTGGTTTTGCTTTAAGTTCAGGGGGAGAGGGGTTGTATTTACTTTTGCTATATAAGCTTTTGCTATGTAAGCAACTGACTGCTGATTCAGCCTACATGTGTGCAGGGAGTATCTAAGAAATAGATTAAACACTGACAGATTTTCTAGTCTGTTCAGCTATTTGTCAGTAACCTCTGTGCTGTGTTGTACTGGTAACGTTTTCAAAAGACCATTCCTGTGTCCCTAATGCCTTTGGGTGAAAAGAAACATAATTTTCCTTTTCAGTACAAGTAATTGAGTTCAAGGTGTAGCAGTTACAGAGCTTTTAACACCAAAAGTCATTGATTTGTACCTCTGAAGAGATGGGGAGCTGCTTCATTATAGAGTATGATTTCAGAGAGTTGCCCTAGAATGGCACTGTCTGTTATATTCCTTGCATTCAGGTGTCATGCCATTATATTATCCACTTCACTTTGTCACATATTTACACATTACCATGACAAAATCTTGTGGCAATATCATATAGAGTAAATGAGCTTCTACTTTGCAAGCTTCCAAAGGTGGGAGGCTCTGACAGAAGCTACTGGTTGGGTGGAAAACACAATCTTACCACTGCAGAAATCAATTTGCTGCATAATCACAATGGCCCTAACAGAGCTGGAACTGCAATACACGTCCCTGTAACAGTGAAAGCTTTGTGTCAGGGTATTCCTCTTCAACCTCTCCCATTCTTAGCTTTTAGAGTAGTTTTCTTCTCTCTACCTTTCGTGTTTTGGAAGAATAAAGAATATTGCTACTGATTCTCATATTTCCTCAGCCTGTGAGAGACGTTCCGATTACAGTGAGTCCACCTAACTGCCATAAACACAAATGTGAATTACACACATGCATTTAAGGTCAGCTAGGCTCCTCTGAAACACACATCTGCCAGTCAGTCACCATTCTGCTTCACTTTATGTGGGCCCAGATGTCACTGTTTTTACCTAATGTTTTTGTTTCACAGGCACTTTACGGCACAACATCAGAGACTGCTGTTTGGCGTCGTTGCGCAAATTACGTCAATGGCAACATGGAGAATGCAGTGGGACGATTATATGTAGAGGAAGCATTTGCTGGAGACAGTAAACATGTGGTAAAGCTTTAAGCAAACTTAGCCTGTGTGCCATCTAAGCATCGTTTTACTATCACTTACCATGGAGTTTTGTACACAGCTTTGATTACACATTTTATTAACCTTTTCTGTATAGCAGGTTCACTTTCTAAAAATCCTAACTTTCAGATTTGCTTCTTAGTGTATGACTGAGGAGTAACAAGAACATAATGTGCTAGGAGAGTCATTCCTTTGTACCCAAGTACTTCTGCATTACTTGTCTTGAGCAAATGACCACAGTGTGAAGTAACGTGAAATACAAAGATTACGTGTGCGCATTTGGAGGGAGAGAAGCATCTGCCTGCTCCACTTGTTCGCTGAGCCAGCCTTGAGCCTAAAGCACCACTGGCACATTAGCGATGGACAGGGCACAAGCCAATACACATGCCCAAGGAACAGCACTTACTGAAATCAACAGTCATTGCTTGTTCTTTGAGACTGATGCTAGTTCACACCCTGCCAACATGTGGCGCAGGGACAGTTGGTTATTTCTGTTTGTCACACAGAAAATTGCTGAAAATTAACCTGGAGTTAGGCCTTAGTTTCCCCCTATCACTCCTACTGTAATCCAGGCTTAAGGTACACCATTTTTTGTGGTTGACATATACACAATAATTTGAGCAGATGCACAACATCCAGCAGATGGATATCTGACAGACTTTTTGTAACCTAAGTTCCATTGCCTTGTGAGCTCATGCCCGTTCCCTTTCGTCCCACAGGTTAAGTTACTACTTAACTTGAGCTCCAGATTTTGAGTGTGGCCTGTAAACAGCATACACTCAAGCAGCTCATGCAGGAAAACCAAGTCTCTAATAAACACACTTTGACTGTTGAAAAATAACTGGATCATTTTGTATGGATTTGTAACATACTGATGTTTTTTCCAAGGTTGAGGAAATGATTCAAGATATACGTGATGTTTTTATAAAAACCTTAGATGAACTTACCTGGATGGATGCAGAAACCAAAAAGAAAGCAGAACAAAAAGTAAGTTAAATATCGGTAACGTGTATCCCTATAAAAATCAGTATTTCAATTGTTTTTCCTGAAAAAAATAAGCAGTAACATTATCGCTATTTTATATATACAAAAACGCATATATTTGTGTTTATATAGGCACAGCAGCTTGCAGACTTCCTATATCAGATCCAGATTACGTGGGAAGGGGCCTCTGTGGAGATAAGCACACAAAATAGGAGGAATCTATATACAAGATTAAGACCTTCCAGGCAAATCAGTGATTAAGGGGCTAGATAATTAATATCTACAAGAAAGTAATACTGAAAATGAGAAAGAATGATTTATGGTGATTTGACAAGCTATTAGGAGCAATAGGACAAAAACAAGATGTCAAACTGCAGAATGGATGTCGTCAGTGAGTTCTCTTTTAAGGGAAGACATAGCTTCAGACAGTTCATGTAAGTCTAGACTAAGTAACAGAAATCAGTTGTAGAGAGCCCTGAATTGGGAGTGAAGCAACTGAAAGAACTATTTATTACATCTCTATTTTGTTATACTGTAGAGATAATAAATCTTAAATTTTGCTTATTTAATGATAATTTATTATTAAAATTTAATTTTAGAAAAGCTTGGAAAATATCATATATATCGTATATATACTATAGAGCGGGACATAGCATTTGCCTCCAGAATTGTGTGTTAGAAATTCTTAGAAAAAAGCATTTAAAATAACTATCAAAATATTACTGATTTATCAAACAACTTGAGACTGTAAAGTCCACAAAAAGCTACGATTGCAACAGATACCTAAGACAGTCATGGCATCCAGTGCGCTTACACTTATTCTGATGTGATCAGACAGTAAAGATGCAGTTATACGCACTGGTGCTTATGTACATTCCTAGGGTTCTTTACATAGTTATGCATATTCATCACTTACAACCACACAGTAACTTGAAATCAGGAATGGCAGTGTAAGTCAGTTAGTAAACTGAAAATCCTAAAGAAGTTCTGTACTATGATTAGAAATAGACAGTATATGTACAAGGTCTATGAAATACTTCCGCTGTTAGAAACAATTTATTTGACAAAATGAGATGCAAACTGTCTGAAAAGTTAGGAATAGAAACCCACACACACTCCACATGTTGCTTATAATGTTCAGCTGTTTGTGGGAATAGCCTACATCAGAAAATTACTTGTATAAATAATGTGACTTTACTCCTAAATTTATTAAGGCATACAGAATAGTACAAAGAATTGCTAAAGAATCATTTGGTCTTTGTTTCTTTTAATTACTCCTGACCTTGCCATCAAATATAAATCAATACTTGGTTATCTAAAGAAACTGAGTAAGGTTCGGGTTAAAAAACTTTGTCCTGTACTTCAAATTGTCAAAGTTTGGGAACATTTAAATAAATTATTTCACTCCAGTGTCGATGTGGGAGCTAGTTAAGAAATACGGATACAGACCCAAACTGAGTCAATCTGTACAAATTTCCAGAAATTTGTGTGTTTTTCTATAATGTATTGAAGTTAAAAAATGTCCAGTTATTATTTCTGTTTTAGATGCTGTAAAATATGTCAAATATTTCAGGTTTTCTACTATTTGTTTAAACCAGCCTTTCAACTCAAAAGCACAGTTGAAGTATATTGGGCTGTCTGGTGCACATTTCTGTAAGTTTACTTACAAAGGAAGGAACAGAACACGCTTTCTAGAATTTTCCATTGTTGTAATTAACCATAAGCTTTACATGCTTTCACTGAATATAAAAGAAGTAAAGAAAAACTACATATAATTAACATCCCGGGTTTCTGCAGTTGCTTCCTTACTGCATTTATTGTGTAATTTATGATGGATTTAAAAGTATGGCTGGACTTGCTATGGATATCAAATTATCTTGTCCCTAGGCAATAGCAATTAGAGAGAGGATTGGTTATCCAGATGAGATCGTGACTGATAACAATAAGCTGAACAGTGAGTACCAGGAGGTAAGTATCCACAGTAGGTGGTATAATTAGAAAAGGGTCTTAAGAGAAAAAAAGGTGAATTTGCTTTCATGGCCAAGCCAAACCATACATATCTGCACAGAATAACTTCATCTTGTGCTCAGTTGCACAGGTGTCAATAAGGATGTATTAAAAGCCAGTGTAGTACAGCTGATCCAGTAGAGATAGTGATAAGTATTTGATGGAATTTCAAGGGAATGTGTAAATTCTAGAGGAATTATGCTAGAATAAAACATGGAGCCAATGGTGTTCAGTCCAGTATTTCTAAATCTGCCACGGATTGACGTAACACTGGTTGAAGTGGATGCAAGCACACACAACTTAGTAACTGTGCCTATTTATCCATGGAATTAGTCCCTCAAGTATGACATTGGACAACCCATATAGTTTAAACTGCATCTGAGCTTTTTCAATGCAAAATGTGACCTCAGTATTCTTTTACCTTGTAGGCTCATTTGTAAGAGTAACTACATTAATGTATTTAGTATACGTGTATGTTCAGGCAGAGTATGTCTTAGAATTCAAAGTTTTAATTTTGAAAAATATAGACATATAACCACATGCTTTTTAAAACACCATTTGAGCCTTATTCATGTGTTCTTTCTAAGGTGGAATTGCAGCTCACCAGGCTGGTAGCTACTGGTTTCAAGCGGGCAACTCCCAGAGGTTAGGGTTAAAACCAACAAATGCTGAACTCCACTCAAAATATATACATAAAGAGGGAATAAAGATCTCTGGAAAAAATTATACAGCTGCTAACATATATTCAGCTACAATATCAACTCTGTGATGTAGCAGAGCACTGCAAACCAAGTTCTAATTGTAGATCAAAAAATACTCTTAAAAATGCATTGTTTAGCTCATAATGCTTAAGACTAGATTTTCCAGATCCAGGTGTCTTTTACTGCAAATCAGTAACACCACCACTAAGTACTTTTCCCTCTTTATTTTTAGTTGAACTTCAAAGAAGAAGAATACTTTGAAAACATTATTCAAAATTTAGTATTTACCCAGAAGAAAAGGTTGAAAAAACTTAGAGAAAAGGTGGACAAAGAGGAGTAAGTATTTAAAAATACTGTGTATAGTCTTTCATCCAGTTTTCACAGGATGAGGTACTTGGAGGTAATTAGTGATGATTTAATGACCTTCCTTCTGCACTTTTTCCTCCATGAAGATGGGAGGTAAAAGGGCATTGCTCGATTCTCAAAGGTTGCACCTACATTAGCAAGTAGGGCAAAGAAATCAGGAGATGGTGTAGAAGGTTAAGTATTCTGGCATATGTCTAGTCTGGTCCCTTAGCTCCCAGAGTGGATTAAGTGGACTCCTCGAGAGCAGCTTTTTAATTAAGTTCATCTGAGAGATGAATTTCATCCCTGAGAATTTTGTTTCTCTTGCTCAAGAGACTACATGAGAAAAGAGAAAGCATAATTAAATGAGGATGAGCAGGAATTTACTTCAGAAATGTAATCCTGCTCTGAATTAAAATATTAATGTAGAATGTCGATGTACCAAAAGATGGACACAGCACATTCCCTACCTGTATAGGCTATTCTTCCTGTCGCAGCTCTCAACATTTGGAATTTAGTTTAAACCAAATCAGAAAAATGACTGTGTTCACCATAGGCTGTGCTAACTTTGCAAGACTATTCATTTGAATAAGGGCTGCAGAGCTGGATTTATGTTGAGGAGAGGATACAAGAACCAGCTTTGTACAGTCGAAAAAAGAAAAGAGTACGGGGAGGTCTTATTACTGTCTTCAACTACCTAATGAGCGGCGACATAGAGAAGCCCATCTCTTCTTGGAGATGCACAGTGATGGGACAAATGGGAAGAGACACAAGCTGGAATGTGCTAAATTCCTAGACATTAGGACGTAGGAAAAACTTTTCCCCGTGTGGGTGGTCAAACAAGACCCAGAGAGGTTTTGAGATCTCCATATCTCTATCCTTGGAGATACTCAAATCTTGAATGGACAAGCCTCTAAGCAACCCAATCTAGTTAGCTTCACATGGGGTCCTATGACTTCTAAAGGTCCTTTTTACTTAAATTATTCTGTGATTCTGTGTTTCTATTTTTAATTACTTTATCAGTACTGTTCCAGACGTGTTTTTCAAGAAAAAAAAAAAAAAATCAAAATCTGCAACTGTTCAGACTCTTTCTAATCAGTCATCTTGCATCTTCAAACTCCCACCTTTTCCGAAGATGAGGTACATACTTCACACCTCTGGAATGACTATGAATTTTCCGAATACTGTCATAGCTTTTTATGGTAAATTTTGCCTGCACAATGCTGCGGTATGAGTGGAAACAGAAACAAAAATTAAGTATCATTATTAATCAGTTTGAATAACAAAGGGAAAGGGCTACTAAAGCGATTAAGGGATTGGAATGTCTGATATATAATGAGAGGCTGAGCGCACTGGGGCATTGGACTTGACAGTCATCTCCAAAATTACCTTCCAGTCTTAATTATTCTCTGATTCTGTGATTCGATGTCTAGGTTTGTTCCAGTAATCATTAAGTCTGCCTTTAAGAACTGAAACTCTAACATTTATTCTTCTGTTTTTACTAGGTGGATAAGCGGAGCTGCTGTTGTCAATGCTTTTTATTCAGCAAGTAGAAATCAGATAGGTAAGGTTTTACAACTTACTAACTGGATACAGAGTTAATGGCCAAATTATTTATATATATATACGTATGCAAAATCAAGAAGTGAAATGATCTTAATGCTATAAGGGTTGCAGAAGGGCCTCAGTGCAGCAAAATCAGAGGTTTCATTCATCTCCTCGTTTTTTTGAACTACCTTTGTGCAGAACAAGGACAGAGGCTTGGGATTCAGCCATGAAAGCAATAGCAGTGTGGAGTGGCTAGAAGTTTAATGACCACATAAATTTGGTGGCCCCAGCCATCCTTTTTTTTTTTTAAGGGATGAACAGGGAGTACAGTACCACTTTCACCTGAAGGAAACACTGACTAAAAGCAAGTCATGGAACTTCCTGCCATAGAGTACATGTGGCTTCCATTCTTACAGCCCCTGCACAGTCCCTTTGTACAAGCTTATTTGGTGTGGCTTTGGGAAGTTGAATTTCATCGTGCTCGTTCATGAATACACCAGTTCATTGACTGAACTGCTCAGAACCCCGTAACATTTCACATGGTAGGCCAAAATCACAGAGCCCTGTACCTGGTCTCATGAAGCAGTACACTCTGCTATCCGTAAGGGTAATTACAGAGAGTGAGACCAGTCTAAAACAAACATCCTGTTATCAAGGCAACAAATGTTCTGCATTCAGTGATGAAATAATGCTGGAATATTCATGTAAAAACCAGCTTATTCTCATTTTCTATTTCTTCATCTCCAGCACTTTCACATACACAACTGTAAGATCCAGTGCTCAGCAGACAGACTGCAGCGATCAGCTTCACATAAGCTGTGCTGAGCCAGTTGTTCTGTGCTGGACCAGGAACCAGGGTCACTGCTGCTGGAGCATACGGTCACTTTTTCAGGGCTGCTTCAAGTCCCAAGCAGGCAGAAATCCTACATGGCTCTGTCACCACCACTATGTAAAAATAATCATGACAACTGGAAAAACAACATTTGGGGCTCAATGAAACCAGCATTTCCCCAAAGACAATCTCTCACCAGCTATCTTGTCTATAGGACTTCAAGATCTAATTATGAACCACGGTATATAAGAGCTCTGTAACAGTATTACTTTAAGTAGTCCCATTTAAACTGCAGGTATTAACTGTTAGGTTATCTTAAATGCAAAGTTCTGTCATACATTCTTTTACATATGGCTTAAGAAAAGTTTAAGGAATTTTGAGGCATCCTTAATTGCTGTTCTCAAGATTTAAAGTCTGCCAGATGACTTCAAGATCACTGTCTGATGTGTCATTTAATTCTGCTGCTTTTGTGTTGAAAAAATGAAAATGGAAACTTGGTAGATTAAACCAAGGAAAAAATCAAATTTAAAAAGAGAAAAGTTCAGTACAATGAAACAGTTTTCGTAATGCTTTTAAGTATAAACATTTCTAATGTCAGCCTACCCCAAACCATCCATGATTAAAATAACTTAAAATAGAAGAGAAAGCATTAAAACGCTTTTTAAAGGAAAAAAAAAAATCCATTAAAGCTAAAGATTAGAACCACATGGAAGCACTGAGAACTATACCTCGTCTGGTGAACCATACCAGCCCTCTTCATAGTGGTGCAGTCTTCCCAGAGTCACAAAACATTTAATAACATTTATTATGCCTCACAATATTTGTCCTACCCATTCTGCAAACATTGTTATTATCCACGTTTCATGAGTTGCAGTGTCCTTTCTAAGCCGTTAGTGAGGTAACTATGATCCATGTGTAACTAACTCCTGAAAACAAGTCTCACAAAAATGAAAAAGAAGAACCCTTGTCCTGCAGGGCTCTGCACAGAAAAGAAACAATATTATTTCTTGTTTATTTATGAAGGCTTCCAAAGAAAATACTTCGTGGAGACATTATTTTCATTGCCAGGGATGAAATTACCACTTCTTTTCAGTCTTCAGTAATGCCTTCCAATATAGTCCTGCTTCTTTTATCAAACAAACCATTAAATCAGTGTGGAAAATGTTAGATACTCTCTTCCACTGGGCTCTTACAATACTAGTGTGAAAAATAATGTCACTGATCTGCAAGGCTGCCACTGCCAGCAGGACTTCCAGTAGCACCAGAGGTAATCGGAAGCTTTATTTCGGGACCAAGTATCATGCTTCATTATATGGCAAAAAGCACTCCCTGCTGTTCAGTCTGCAAGCACAGATGCATCAAGCCCAATGGATGCAGTTTTCTTCCAGTTTTTACAGGGTACGTTTAATACAGCATACTAACATTTTCACAGCCGGTGTTTTCTCTGCAAAAAAATAAAGTTCATTTAGCACCCCTGCACATAAGTCTTGATTCTGCAAGTGCAGGTTTAAAGGAATAGCATCAGGTTTATAATGGAATAAATCAAAAAACTAAGCCAAGCTTTCCAAAAGGATTTTTCCTTAATTATTTCTGTCCCCACTGAAGAATTGAAGAAGATAAAAAGTCCTGCAGTCCTAGATTTTCAGATTTTACTGAGTCAGTTGATCTGCTAAGCAGACTTCTGCAAAAAATGATCCTGACTTCTACTGGTCGCCTGTGTCTTTGCAATAGCTTGCACTTCCAGAATCACAGAGCGCTCTTAGGGGCACAGTGGGACTGCGGCCTATGTCAGCCTCAGCATCATTTAGGCAAGAAAGAAGAGGCATGGAGAAAACTCCTTGTATTGGTGCAGTCATAAACAGGACGAGAGAATACAGCCCACTACAAATGGACTACCAGCGTGGTGCCGTTTGTGTAGGAATTCAGCAGCTACAATACTTGCCTATTTTTAGGTTTCATGTCCTAGTCAAAACTTTGGTGGTATTTGCCAAGATGCATGAACTTTTCCAGTTAACCCAAATTGTTCTGGTTTTGCAGAGGGTCTGAAGGTAAAACATTAAATAAGTGTTGTGAAATCCAAGATAGAATTCATAGAGACAAAACTCTGTTGACTTAAGTGACCAGCACTGCTTGGTTAAGGATGACAAGACAGTGCAAGCAGTTTGGCAGGTGGTAAAGCGAAGTGAGCATTCAGCTCATTACTGAACATTTAGCACAAAAATCTGCTCGGAAGGCTCTGCTTAAAATAGTTTGTTCAGTAATTCGTAGAAAAGGAATTATGATTTGGAATACTGAAATTGGTGACTGGCAGTTAATATGAGGCATAAATTCTTATCTTTTAGCTATGGCATGCCACAGATAATTAAAGCAGTCTGATCTTTAGAGTGATGTCTGAATTAGCTTAGTATTATGCTTTAAAAAAAAATCCCTCTAAAGAGGAGTTCTGTGCATTATGTGTAAGAAATACAGAGCTCTATTATTACATTTAAATATGGTCTGATCTTCACTGTTCCATCAGCAGCACTGATTGTAAGGATGCCACTCAACTTGAAAAAAATCAACTGAGCTGCTGCTAGTAAGGTAGCCCCACCATATGTTCCTTTAGGTACCAGCTGCCACTGACCTACAGGCAGGCGTGCAAAATTGAGCTGACCTGTGCATCTAGTTGTTGAGGGGATGCTGTGCAACACAGTGCTGGTAAAGACGTTTCTGTTCTCAAACATGTTCAAGAAGAAAAGCAACGTGTTCTCGTGTTTGTTCAGGGCTGCACAGATTCTGAGGGAAATACTTTATGCCTTTTCCTGCCTTGGCTGTTCACAAAGCTGACAAGTACAGTCTGCCCTTTAGATCCCAAAGGAGTTGCACTTCTCTCTTCTTTAAATCACTACTTGAAATGTATCCCACTGTGGGAGGAATGCCTGTCCACTTCAACCTCTAGTATGTAGTAGAAATCATGGAATATGTTGTTTTCAGGAGGGTGGAGTTGTTCAATAAAACCTATGAATTGCGACATTTTACTTTAAAAATGAATGAGCTGACAGGGTGTTAATTAAATTGAACTGAAAGTCCTGGGTAACTGTCTGCCTCCAGGCAGGGAAGGTGGTCCTATGGTTTCAAGCGAAAGACGGGCGCAGTTGTAATATTCCAGGGCACCAGGACTGATGCGTATCATTCTGAGTAAACATCTTGCTAGCAATAATCTCCAAAAAGAATAGTGTTCTGATGCTGTACGCTCCAGATATATCTGGTTTAGCCAGTCATCAAAATAGCCCATCACACAGTGTGGCATTTGCACTGTAGTCTTTACTGTCAAAACTTTTTGATAATAACATCAAAACATTTGGATATTTAATACCACGTTGAACTAACAAAGTCATAGAATTACTGTGACAGTAGGCAGCAGTTTGACCAGGACAACAGAAATTGTTTCTTTTCTAACCTGTTTATTATGTTTCAATTTTCCCATGGTTCTTTCTCCTCCTGAAAGAAACTGCTAGAACTGTACTGGATTTATGCTGAAATGGAAGAAGTATCCATTTGCTTTCTTTTGTTGTGTGAAAACTGTCATCTAACTCTTTTTTGTTCAAGCTTTGTAGAGTGTCATACATCTCATTCACAGTGAGAATTAATACTTTATATTGCTGCAACAGGGTGAAGTATAGGGAAAAGGCCTGCATGAGATGTAAAGTGTAACTGAATATTTTATGGAAATTTTTTTAATTCTTCATTTATAAAAAGATCACAATTGCAACATATTTTTTTTACTAATTTGTTTCTTAAAAGCCTAGAAAAATGAGCACATAAGTGGGTGAAAAGAACTGCTTTGTTCCAGTTCTTTCATTGCCAGCTTGGAGTATTTTTATTTATTCTAGTGGGAATTACTGATATTTTCAGCGGACGAATAAATTCCTCTCTCTCTGATTGATTTGTAGTGGGGCCAATGATCAAATAATTTATTCTTTAGGGGAACGCCCCCCCACTTACATGACATTGTGAGTTTTACTTAATAATGATACAGGAGCCTGAGAATGCTAAGTGCTGTAAAGTGCTTTTTTGCAAAGTAATACAGTAACAAAGTAAAAGCTGATGATGATTTTGCAAGTGTCTGAAGAGCTATTTTGCTTTATCCTAGGCTTCAGGGCATAGGGGAGTGGTCCTGCTGCTCTGTTCCTACTATCCTATAGCCATTACCACATGTCAGTTCACTTACTGTTGCTGGTAAATCTGAGGGAACAGCATGACTTTGGTTGAAGCCCATAAAAATGGTCTGTTCACACTGCACACATAGGATAATGAGGCAGTGCCTTAATTGTGTTGTGGGTTTTTTTGCAGTCTTCCCTGCTGGCATTTTGCAGCCCCCTTTCTTCAGTGCATCCCAGCCCAAATCTCTGAATTATGGTGGCATAGGCATGGTCATTGGTCATGAAATCACACACGGTTTTGATGACAATGGTAAGGCACGGCATTTCTGGTTCTAAAGCTTACAATGCACAGAATGTTTTGCATGCTTTAGTGCTTAATCATTCGAGGGGGCAGATAAAATGAAGTTTCCATATATAAGACCAAATCTGGGTTTCTGAGGCTTTACGGTATTGCTCCCCATGCTGATTCCCAAAAGCGCTATCCAGAGGATCCCACAGACACTGCTGTGGCTGCTAGGCTGCAGCAGCAGCCCAGGCAGGATGTGGGCCCGCGGCACACAAATATATATAAATATATACAAATATAGTTGCTGTTCACTTGCTTTTCCCAAAGACTGCATCAAAAAACAATCATAAACTACCCATAATTGTGAACAGCGTGTGTCACTAGGCTGGCATAGGTGTGAACCCAAGGGTCCTCTCACCAGGCCTGTTGCCCAGCCACATCAACCATTCTAGACCCGCGCTAAAGCTAATCATCTGTTACGACTGCCTCATTACAGCAATTCTTTTGCATGAGTGATTATACTTACTTGCTACCCCTCTTACTGCATCAAAAACCTTTTTTGCTGTGTACATAATTCTGTTAACATATCATTATAGGCAGAAATTTTAATGAGAATGGAGACCTCATAGACTGGTGGACTGAAGACTCAGCACGCAATTTTAAGGAGCTATCCCAGTGCATGGTGTACCAGTATGGAAACTTTTCATGGGACCTAGCAGGTGGACAGCATGTATGTCATATTTACTTGTAACTATCAATGTTATTTTTAGTGAGGAAGCACAAAATCTTACATCCTAAACATGCAAACCCTTATTCACATTAATGTCTTGGCTTGTGGCCAACACTGTTGCCCCTATGCTGGGGAAAAAAAAAAAAGGCAAAAGATAAAATTAAAGATAGTGGTAAAAACTCCACACATTCACTGACTGTTCTGAAAGAGGCAGGATTTATGTTCTGAATGAGGGGCAGTCCTGGAAGCCTTTTGGGTCCTCAAAGTTTGTTTTTTTTTTTAATTCCACGAAGGAACAGACAAAAAATTAAAAATTGGAAGTTTGAACCTCATTTCCCCAAATCTTGATGCACAAATAATATAAATCCCCATCAAAACAAATCCTGCCTGGTACTTTCCTTCACTCAGAAGCTTCTTGCTCTTTCCCCAAGACAAACATCTGGACTACAGAGCAAAAAGGTCTGAGAAGAATCAGGGTACAGTAGGAGGGGAAACGATGATATGCAGATTCAGGGGCGGCAGGCAATCTAAATGCAACTGCATTTACAGCATTCTGCACAGTTACAATTATCAGGCCTTCAGTGTAGTGTCTGTGTCTGGAAGCCCTAATTTCAGGAGAACAGTTAGCAGGATCAGGTCTGTTCTGTGTCCCAACAAGATCAATATTCCATTAACTCACGAAACGGTCAGTGATATTACAATTACTCATACTGAACAGGAGACCAGTCCTGTTCCTATTAAATGCAAGCTGCAAAACTGCCACTAGAAGGAAACAGGCCTGTCTGTGTAACATGGCACTTCATAGCATGTCATTTCAGGGGTGACCAAATGCTCTGCTAATGCACCTGCACTGCCTCTAGTACACAACCCGGCTTTAATCATCTAGAGAGTGTTTAACCATCTTCACACTACTCCCACCCTGCGGCCATAGGGATTTTACTGTCCCAGGCTGGCAGTGTGCATACTTCAAAGCGACAGATAGCAAATTTCAACCACAGTACTAGCTGAGCTGCCATCATCCTGTCAGCCAGGGTACATACTGCACCAATGCAGTTTTTAGTTGACAGTCCTGCATCTTCCACACGGCAAGTGACAGGACAAGTGAGTGTCAGCCCCTGGATCATTGCTACCCAGTAAAGAAAGGAAAGCAGTTTACTACAGGAGCGCTCAGTTGCATTGCATTGTGGAAGACCACTTAATTTTAACAACTACCTTATATATTTTGGACCTCACTGGATAACCACATGCAGCACTGAACTGTGCCACCACCTGTTTTTCTGTCAGGAACAAAATTTCTCTTGGATGGGACCTCCTAGAGTTAAGTGGTGAATAAGAAGACACAAGCAGCTATTTCTCTGGCTACTACTGTCTGGTTTTTTTAGAAGCTGACAACATACTCGGTCATACAGAATAGGAGAAGATAGAACTTCCAGCCCTGAGGTTTTTCTAATCTGTGTGTTAAACTGTTGGGACTCAGAGAGATCATTAGAAATAGACAATAGTATTTCAACATGTTTTTCTGCCATTTTTTCTCACATTAAATTCAATCTAATGATGATTCTAAGTTTTGCAGCTTTGAATATCATAACCCAATATCTTGGGCTAAAGGTTGAAAATACAATTTTTTAGAAATAAAATTAGAGATTCTTCATTACTAAAGCTTCATAATTTTTAGTGATATTTCACTGACTTACGAATACTATACCAGCTAAATAGGTATCTTCTATGTATCTTGCTACCAAAGAACTACCTCATTTGCCTAATGCACAGGAAGGTACTGAGTTTCTAACAGATTTGCTGATGTCTGTTAACTGATAATTTCAACTATTTGGAGTTTGGATTTTGTCTTGTTTCATAGACTATATGGACAGATTCTGCCCCTTTCCTCTAAAGGGAACTGTGGTAAGAAGCTGAGGGTTAAAGACATGGAGGAAATAGGAAGAAGGAATGAACAATGACTAAGCATCAGAAAATCAGGGTAAAAGAGATCTGAGAGCCTAGAAAGCTTCCTGCAGGGGAAGGAAGAGGATTACGGAAAATTATAGTATCCGCATGGATTTTGAGACAAGGGAGGCAAAGACATAATCTTCTGCTAAAACTTCAGATTTTATGGGAATTCTCACCTTCAAAAATTGAAAAACGCACCAAGTTTGGCATTACAGGTCCTGGGTAAGCTCTTCCCTTCAGAAAACTCTACTTTCCCTTTCTATTTTGCAGCTGAGTGGAATCAACACACTAGGAGAAAACATTGCTGATAATGGGGGTGTTAGACAAGCATATAAGGTAAGAACTATCCATTTTTCTATTTTAGCTGAAACCATCATAGATTATGAAAATTAATTTCAGAGCCTTTGAAGACAAAACATTTTTGTGTTAGGGACAGGACTGTACCTACTGCATCATCAAGGTTTAAAACTATTGACCAGCTGTTGCATTTCTTTCATCCTGTTAATCATTTCAGGATACATATTATATGTTTCTAGTGCACTTTTTTTCAGCTGACTTCTTTCTCTCTATTGTTTTTTTATTATTTTCCTTTTGTGAATAGGGAATTTGTAGAATGAAAACATTTAATGAATCACACTTGGACCATCACCTAATTGAACTGATGATCCTGAGCAGCTGTCTGCCTCTGGCTGTCTGTCTTCACCAGCTTTTTTATGCCAGGAAGGAGGGACAGAATTACTTTCTTCTGACCCATAAACAGTCTCTGTCTGCATGAAACACTATTCACTGTTCAAAATACCTTGTACAAGTGACTTGGGTCCCCGGTACAGGTATCCAAAGATGTCAGTGGCATCTGGACTCCTTGCGCTAAGTCTTCCATGGGAGCTTGAATGCTTTTTGGTTTTCCTTCCATTCTCTTCCTGAAATAAGATCCTTAACTCCTTAAATTGGCCAACTTTGAAAGTAAAAGAAGCAGAGGCCTTCTCTTTGTGAACGCAGGTTGGGAGGTGAGAAGCAAGTCAGCTTCTCTACGAACTTTTCTTGTTACTTGCAAAGCTGATGGTCACAGACCTTAATAACATGATCCTCCCTCTCTTTCCCCGAACTCCTTGTTCTATGGCAAAACATTCAACACTTGACAGCTGGAGTACTGTCATTCCTCAGCAAAGTGCCTGCAGAGGTGCATGGGCCAACTCACACTTCTCACCGTTATCATCACAGCTTCTGCAAACAAAGCCATCAGCAACACTTACTTCACTAGAAAAATACATGTTTGAGGATAAATACAACTGTTAATGAGAGTTTAAAGAATTATTTGGAAGCCTAAAAGAAGTGTCATTGTAGCACATTAGATTAGGCTGATCTTCAATTACTGGAACATTGTGCGTTTAAAAAAAACACAGTACAAACCCATGAAAGGGGATACTCTTTCTGAAAGGAATGGAGTAGCCAGAGAAAAATCAGAAGGTCAGAAGTATTACAAAAAAAAGAATTAGATATTCATAATTATTGTGACATCATATAAATAGTAAAGAAAGGTCCAAAAGGAACCTTGAGAGGTCACCTAGTCCGCCCCCCTGCCTGCTAGCAGGTAGAATAAACCATTTCTGTATCATTCAAACATACCATAAGAGAAGTTCCACTACCTCCTTGCTGCAGTTCGAGTGCCATCATGTCTTTGCTTTCAACAGTGGAAACGGAGAGCAGTCTGCTCCTTTTCTGCGACCTTTTATGTATTTGAAGGCTGTTACATACTTGAAGGCCCAGACTTCTCTTCTTTAGACTAAACAAACCCAGTTCTTTCAGTCTTTCCTCATAGGTCATGTTTGCTAGACCTCTGCTCATTTTTGCTGCTTTCTTCTGGGCTCTCTCCAGTTGGTCCAGACCTACTGAAGTGCAGTACCCAAAACTGGACAGAGTGCTCCAGCTGAGACCTGGCCAGTGCCAAGCTGAGTAGAAGGATTACTTAATACATCTTATATAAGACTCTCCTGTTTATACATCCCAATGTGACACTTGCCTTTTTTGCAGTACTGTGGCACTGTTGGCTCTTGGTCAGCTTGTTATCCACTAAAAGTTGCGGAACGTTTTCGGTAGGCCTATTAACCGCTCCTTCCTCAACTTGCACTTGTGCAGTTGATTGTGGTATCTTGGCATTGACATCAGTCAGAACATCTCTCCAATTTGCCAGCATCTTTCTATCAGTAATGATATCCTAACAACACATTGTTTGACGCATGGTCTTTGTAAGAAATGTGAAAGCAGCTGTTCTGACTATGGAAAGGTTTTAAATCTTCTGCAATTTGTTAAAAACCAAAAACAATAAAACCACAATGAAAAAAATCTACTTTTCATAATGCAACATTAGATAACTGATCAAATGGATTTCTTCTCCCTGCAGAATCAGTTTTGTGATAGTAAAATTGGATCCTGGAACCCTACATTGTATAAAGGGAAAGCATATCTTACCAGAAGTGTGTTATTTTAGACTCTAAACCAACAGGTGGCAAAAAATATGAAATACATTTATGTCATAAACATTTAAGAGAAAAAAACCTGTAAGCAGGATGGCAAATACATGTGTTCTGTAGAATCAGAGAAAGGAATGATTTTTTTTGCCATAGCTGAAGCTTTCTACCCCACATCTCTCAAGTCTAAGAGAAAGAAGGGGAAGAGGGAAAGAAGAACAAATGGGGGAGGAATGAATCCTCTGATCACACCTTGATTGCCTTGAAGATCATTGTGCCTCCTTGAGCAAAGGCAGGCTGGGGTGCCCAGTGCAGTCACTTAGCCAGGAACCCACGCAGAGGGAATCCCCAAATCATGTGAGTACACCTTAGGTGTGCTTGTTTTGGGACTGTGCCTTAGGAAGCAGCACAGCAGTGTGTTCTCCATGGAGATCTTTACCATGCAAGGTACATATTGAGGGCAACTGGCAGTAACACCTGACCCACAGAACCTACAGGAGACAGAGCTGCTGTGGGTGAATCTTCATACAGACAGCTCTGAAGTCTGTGGTTTGGAGGCTGGTTTAGCACAGACCTTGCTGATGCCTCACTACAGCTGCACCCTCAGCTGACGTCAGAGAATCTCGCAGTCAGTTCCATTACGGAACATATTCTACTTTTTTAACACACAGCCACCTTGCTTTATGCAGTCATTAATTAACCCTGTGGAAGGATTTGCTAGGTAAATTTGTAACAGTCCAATGGAATTCAATACATTAATTATTATAAAGCTTGACGAAGAATAGTACTAACTCTTGGTAGCTGCTTTATTTCAGAACACAACTGTCCTCCTTTGTGTTCTTAATTTCTTCCCCTGTAAAAGGTGCATACTTATGCAAAGATCTTGTAATCTGGGTGTACCCATCTTACTGAAATTATTCCATTAGCCTCTACTTCTTTTTTTACAATAAATTGCCTTCTTTAAGCCTGTTTATCTTACCATTTACTCCAGTATAAGTTGGGCAGCTTCACTAAACCTGGTGTAAAATACTACTGTATAGCCCATTCAATGGGAAAACTGTCTTGATTCAGTCAGGCCACTGGTATCACAGTACTAAGGAATGGCCCTGTCTTTTCCTGCGTAAAGGTGGCATGTGGTAGGATGGATGGCCAAGGTAGTCCATGATTAATTTTGTCAGAGAACCCATGTTCCTCCTTGTCATCGTTTTGTTTTGACTGGCTGGGCTGGAAGTTGTAACATTTCTACTCCATTCTACAGGCCTATGAAAACTTTGTGAAAAAGCATGGAAAAGAAAAACTTCTTCCTGGTCTTGAAATGAACCATAAGCAGCTGTTTTTTCTAAACTTCGCACAGGTATTCTATATTTCCTGACTGAAGGCTTTGAAAATCACTTTGAGTTACAGTTTAACAGTAAGTCAGAAAGAATAGGCTTACTTTCACAGTTTTACTAGGAGCTGGCGGAGGTGCTAAGCTGAGCTGTGTTCACTACAAAGTAGTGAAAATGAATCCTTGTTAGTAATTTTAATCTTCTCTAAATAAATTAATTCATCCATGAGTAAGTCTGGTAGACAGTTTCTTATGCCCAAGTGCCTTTGTCTGAGGACAACAGTATACTCAGTTGGGGGTTTTAAACAAAATAGACATTTTTTCCTCTATGTTCTAATGTGAAATTTATTCTCACAACATAAAGTATTTCATAGTGAAATGACAGCAGGTCTCTTCCTGGACAATCTTATGGCTAACAAATGCTTTTCTTTGTTATGTGTGTAGGTATGGTGTGGAACATACAGACCAGAATATGCTGTGAACTCCATCAAAACTGACGTGCACAGCCCAGGCAAATTCAGGTCAGCATGTGTAATAAACTTCAGTGCAATTCCTTGGACCCACACAGCTTTTAGCTATAGAATTTAAAGAACTCTACACAAAAGGCTAGGCCGACGTACTAGGGTAGATTTAACCATATACACACATATATATAGTCCTAGCTCGATGAAGATGGTGGAGAGAGAGAAAGACAGACTGTCCCACTAGACCTCCCAGCCCTCGCATAGCTCTGTGCTGACACAAATGGGCACAGTCCTTCCCAGGAAGCTCCGCAGGCAGCATAAGGCTGTGTGGGAGCTGTCCTCACTCTTGAGATGATACAACTTAATTCTGTCCACACTATTGAGAAGCTTTGAACAGTTATCATCACAGGACACAAACACCATCACCTGGCTGTTACCGAATGTGCATGATTGTTACAGCAGAGTCCCAGGGACTGTCTGGAATCCAGTGTTCTTCCAAAGTCCCCCATAACTCCCGACAGGGTTGTCATAAAGACTAAAGGCTACAGATGAACTTCCATCCTCCACTAAAGTCACAGGTAAAATCTCTAGTTAATCTGTGGAGTGCAAGGATTTTTACTCTTCCAAGAATGGAGAAGAATTCATCTTCTTTTAACACTGACACAAGACAGAAACAACCTTCTGTCGATAGGCTTTGCTGTCATAAGAATGAAGAACACCTTTGCCACCTGGAGCTAGAAAGACCTTCTTCTGTTCCAACAGAACAAGAAGCATTGGCCCGTCTTCACTGTTACATTAACAGCATTACTCCTAATGCCTGCAGCTCAGAACTGGGGCTCTGCTGTGCCCCAGGCGTTACACAAGGTCACTACTTGTTCTCTCTTGCAAGAGTAACAGAAATGAGTTTTAGGTGGAAGATGACTGCCCCTCAGTCAGTAGCAAACCTGTATGCTGTGGTGCAATAAGTGAATTTGTGTTTTCTGCCTTGTATGCTCAGTCTTCCCAGGAATAGGTGGACTTGAATTCAGTAGTCATGCAGGAAACTTGGATGTTCAGGGTGGAAGTCTTTGGGCCAGACTAGGAGCTTTTCTTTTTAACTAAGTCAGAACAACCTATCCATCAGTAGTGTAACAATGTTTTTGCTCTAATAAATCTGCTTGATAAATGCCACGAGATCAAGTAGTAATGTACACATCACAACATCTCTCTTAGCTTTGAAAGGCTGTATCATCTGCAGGATTCATGTACACAATAGCTGGTTCCTCTCCTGATACAATTCAGTACATTAATTCCAGTATCTTTCTTTCAGTGGCTTTTCACCAAAGAATTATTTTGTTTATCCCACATACCCAAATATTTAGTGAAAGCAGTGACTGTTCCTTCAATTGCTCCTTGACTGGCATTTCACTGTGGGTGGTTTTTCTACTATCTGCAGATCTCTCCCGGAGGCAGTTCATGCATCAAATCCTACAATCAGCTGTATTTGGTTGCAATGGTAATGAGGCTCTGCAGCAGTTCTTCAGAACTGTGCCTCCTCTTTGCATACCTAATTTGTATGAGTCACGAGTCCTTTGAAGTTCACTAGTTCAGCATCTTTGTGTAATTGTATTTGTGTATATCTTGGATATATTACATCATGCATTGTGCTGGTTTTATATCAGTATGAAAGGGTGGATAAACTTGATACGGAATTACACAAGTATTGATGAGAAACCATACTAACATTTTTAGAATGTGAAGTAATTTTCAGGATGAAGCCCCCCTAAAGAGCTCTAAAATAGAAAGCATTTCAGTACACAAGACACAAAATTACTGCCTAATGACACGGTATTAAAATGTCACAATGGCTCCCAATGTGCCTTTTTTTTCTTTTTATCTGGGGGGATATGGTGGTGGTTGTTTGTTTGACCACCTGCTATGCTAACTGCAGGCTATTTCTCCTTACCGGTAGGACAGGCAGCTCTTCATAAAAATTGTTAATTGCATAGTATAATTTTCGTTTATGGGCTAACAACTCTCAGTACTGGGCAGGTTGAATCTTTTGTCCACTAGAAAAATAAGCTAACAGAAAGATGCCTTAGATCAGGTAATTGTCAAAGGCAGGCAAAAGGGAATCTGTATCTGAGCATTAGCCTGCAAAATTAAAACACAGCAACTACAGTAACAGATACAGGTCAAGCCCTGCTTATGTACCCAACCCCTGTATTTCTGGGGATATTAGTAAATGAAGCAGGATTCTTACCCCACTGCTCTTTTATCTGTTGGTTAATAACAAATGTAAGTAGAGTTTTATTACACACAAAATACTTTCTGCTCTGTTTCTGGCAAAATCCCATTTTAGCAGGTCTAGTCCTAAAGAGCAATGAAGTGCTGCTAGATCACTTAAATGCATGACTTTTTTTGTAATCATTTCTCTGTGCTATCTCCTGTGCTGCTGCTGGCTCCTGAGACCAGTTAGCAAATTGTCTCGCTTTTGATCTTGTAGAGACAGTCAAATTGTTGCAGATGTCAGGTGCTGAACTTCACCTCAACTTCTGCGGACACTTCCTGGTTGTGTTAAAGCTAATGATGAAGATTATTCACAGAATAATCACAAATTACTCAAAGAAGCAGTTCTTCAAATAATTCCTGGTCCACAATCAATGTGCACCACTATCTATGACATTTGAAGCTGAAGTTGGTTTCCTGCTTAGGTATGCTCATGCTGTATTTCCATTCCTGAAGGAATGAGCAACTCCTAGCAGATATATTCACATATGTTCGCAATCACACATATAAAAACTGTTTTAGCTGGAATGTTCTCATGTTCACTAAAAAGCTGTTCTTTGTAGGAGTCTTTTTTTCAGGAAACTCAGCCACTGAAACATTTGTGGAGAATGTCCAGGGAAGCAGTATGATCTTACTTAAACCTTGATTGGTGTAAAAATGTAAATGAACATTCACTGAAAAGTTACACCGCAGTCCTCTACCTTGTTTTCCCTTTACCAAGAAACTGGTCAGCAAGACCTGGCAGAAAAAATTCTCCGTGAAAACTAATGACAAGCAACAAACCTGTTCCTAGTGAAATAAATGGAAGTTTTGTGAGAGCCAGTAATGAAGAAGGGGCAGGTTCTGTATTTGGGGGAGCTGCAGTAGGGACCATACAAACTGAAAAGAGAAAATACAGCCACTTGAGGTGAAATGGAGGCAATAGTCAGAGTTCAGAAACATGGGCATATTTTGAGGTGACGCAAAAAAAGAAGTTACAAAATATGGGTCTTCCTGTTTGTTTTAAACAAAGGCAACCAACAATGACAAGATGCTGTTCTCTCTTTTAAAGGGTCATAGGATCACTGCAAAACTCTCCGGAGTTTTCTGAAGCTTTTTCATGCACCAAGACAACCTACATGGATCCTGCTAAAAAGTGCCGAGTTTGGTGATGGAACTGTAAACCTTGCATCTCGAGAAGCTTTCCAGAAAAAGAGAAATTTTGAACTAATTTTGAGCAGGGGAGAAGGGAAGAAATCTGAGGGAAATGTGTTCGAGTAGGCACCGGAACTCTTGGTAAACAGGCAAAAATAAAAAAAAGACACATCAAAGCATCACATGAAAGACGAATGCCAATGCAGCAATTAGCTGCTCTAACTGATCAGCTGCTTTTCCTATCACTGAATCCTGTAGAACATAAATCACTTGACAGTGTACAGTAACATTTCATTTGTAGTTAGTCCTGTTCCCCACTGGCTTTTTGAATTTTTTTTTAAAATGTCGAAGTATAATACATTATCTCCCACTGGTCGGTGAATGCCTATTTCTGATCAAGCGGAGGAAGGAAATATTAAGTAACACACACAGTTTTAGACATCATAACATGATAATGAGACAATAGTTTATATCTTAAGTATCAGACTTTGTACCCTCTGCTGTTATGAAAAATGTGTTCTACCAAATGTTTTCATTTTTACTTGAAACCGGTTATAAAAGAGGAGTCCAAAGACCTGTTGTATTTAAGTTAAGTAACTGCTCACTAATTATTCCAGTGTGTATTACCTGAAGTCACTATTTACAACAGTTTATTTACTGCTTTCCAGCCAGACTGAAATTGTAGGTAATTTATTAATTGTTGAACATATAATCTGTAAGATTGTGATCAAAAACCCTTTCACAGTTTTCTAAGCTTTTTCTTGCTTTCTCTAAAGTTGGTCTTTTTTAAAGTTTCTAGTAATGTATAAATCATAGTTTTTATATTTAAATCTGAGCTACACTTTTGACTTGAAGTATTGTAATGTATTTTATCAGTGGCTGGGACTGGGAACTGGGAAATTTGAGTAAAGCATGGTATTAGGCAATAAGACATATTCTACAAAACTGAGCTCTCCAGTGGAGTATACCAGTATTCAAGTTTTCAGGCTGACTTTCTCGGTGTTTAGGGCCTGACCCCACACGTAATTTGTACATGTTCTGATCGATGTCAGTCCTCACATCAGTAAAGTTGCACAGCTGATTGCAGAATGGAGCTTTAAGTAAGAAGGTAAAAGGCTTTAAATCTGCAATAATATGTATTAAACATCCTCATGCAGATTGCAAAGGAACTTACTGCTTTGTATATCAAAGCAAACAGATTTCCACAAATAAGTACCAGATACCTCAGATGACTGCTACAATAGGTATATTTAAAAACCTATGTTCCTTTTAGCTTTCTGAGTTTGTCATCTGATAAAAACATTTTGATAATAAACTGAAATTATGAGCCAAATGCAATGTGTGTTCTTTTTATGAAATACAAAAGTACAAAAAGAATATTTTCTGCATGTAAATTTCTATACTCGCCCTGAGCACCACACTTCAACATTTGTAACAACTGACAAAAGAAGAATTCAAATAATTTTGTTCTAGTTTAAAAGTAGATCTCAGTAGGTTATTTAGTATCCAAGGAAATCACACCAAAATTGCCTGCAGAAAACTTCCAAAACTTTTCCCCAACAGTATGTTAAAGAGAGCAGAAAATAAGATTCCTTTTCCTGAATTCCCAGCTGGAAGAGTCATGCTTAATGCAGGAGCAGTAGCAAAGGCATCCAGAAGCAGCCAGTACAGCTCCATTGCTGCTGGAGGCACGGTAGCTGCACCCCCAACAAGCAGCCAAAGGCAGCCGCAAAGCATGTTCCTACAGACCTTTCTGAGGGCACGTGATGTCCAGACACAGAGAGGACCGTGGGCCTTGCGCCCGCACCACCCTTTGTCTAGTCACCGCTGCATATGCAAGTCACTCCTGACCGCAACAGGGAAGCAAAGAGAGAAAACCAGTAGAAGTTAGAGAAGTGTGGTAGAAAATCCCCCAAAGCTGTGTTAACAGGGTTTTTACCTCTCTGCTGGGCCCCTTTCTTCACTCCTCTCCATGTATTTGTCATAGAACTTCCCATACTCTTAATTGTTAACCTGACACGTCCAAATGAAACTCAATCCTTCACAAATTCAGGCCCATAGAACTATGAAACAGGAAGTACAATTATCCCCGTTTTACAGATAGACATGGTAACATCAAGGAGAGAAAAGAAATTCAGAAAGTAACTAAATAAACCAGTGGATCACTAAAAAAAAAAAAAAGCAGTACAGGTAGATCAGTGTAATGGCTGTTCAGTAGTGTATCAGCAAGCTTTTCTGATACACCTCAAGTTTCATTTGCCTGCTGGACAGACGAAAAACTAGAAGAGCATCTTTATTGTTGGAGATAGGGATTCCTCCCTATGATTTTCAGCAGCAGGCATACTACTCAGTGAAGGTTTTTTCACTTCTGAGCGACCTATACACACATAGGAATAAGTTGTATCTTGATTCACGCTAGCCTCTGACGGAGCAGGGAAGGTGAATTCCTATATACTGCCAAGGATACAGTCAGGTCTTTCACTGTCACAGCAGGAAAGCAAGCTACCCTTGTGGAAAGCATCCAGCAATGCTTTGGCCAGAGCAGCAACAGATACTCCTTAAGGAAACAAGACACAGACACATTTGACAGCTGGCTTTAGACGTCATCAAACTCAGCTTCTACATTCATGAACTGCAAGACTCTCTTCCCAAACCCCCATTTCCTCACTGCTTCCCCCTCCCATCTATTTTATTACAGACCATCCAGCTATAACAGTGAGCTAGGAGTTTGGAAAGAAGTGTGAAACATAAACCAGACATAATGCATAGGACCAGAAGAAAAGCAGTTTCATTAGTCATTGCTGACAGCAGAAAGGGCCAGAAATACCCTCCTTTCATTACATGAAATCATGAAATCAAGTGAATGGACACCTAGAAAACAACCTACAAACTCCATTAATTGATGTGAGTAAGTAAGAAAGGTTTAAAGGAAAAGGACCTGGTCAATGTAGGAAACTAAATAGTCAAACTGTTAGTAAAAGTCATGTTTACATAGGCCCATGCATCTATATTGCCTCCAAAAACATCCCCCTGAGAGAACTGCTCCTTCCTGCCTTTCCACAGCTGTATGAGTGACACTAACCACGGGCTCGAGCCTGTAGGTGCAACTGAGCCTGCTCATTTCCTTATTGCCCCTTTGGAGTAGGTGGGAAAAATCAATGAAGGGTTGGCTTTACTCCTGGCTAAAGCAGCTGACTCAGAGCTGTGGGTAGCTGTGACTGCTGGAATGAGCCCTAGTAGGAAATGACTACACTCCAGAACCAAGAGAAAACAGAAATCATCTGCCACACAGATCTGAGTTTCAATGTGTCCCGATACAATCCTGGGGCAAGGCACATCATGCTCCACCTCTCATCAATTTTGTCATCTCCAAAAGTCACTTGGCACATCAGCTAAGTGCCAGAAAGCCTTGTATTAACATTTAACAGACAACTAAAAAGTAAAATACATGTCTCGGAAATCAAACTTTAACCAGTGGCAATTATGATTTCTTCACTCATGCAAAAGTGAAATTCAGGTCTTCATAAAAGAAACATAGCACTAATTATTTGGATGTGAGATATCTGGCATTAGACAAGCAGTGACAATCAGAATATACCTTCCATCACAGCTTGCGAGCTAATTAGTGCCAGCAAGGATTTTCCTTCTCAAAGTGTTAGTATGCCAGAGAATTATTTATAGACTGCCACAGAAAGCATTTACCAAAGGCCTCAAAAAACAACAAACAAGCCTGAAGGACATGTCAGTCAGTGCAGTTTTCATGTTTTACTGCTTCTCCAGTTCCACATTTAAACACTCAAAGATTTCACAGCAGGAGTTCAATTTGTGTGCAAATGCACTGGTCCTTTCTAGCATTCCCATGAGCTTGGCAGGAAGCACCTGTAAATTCAGTAAATTGCCTGATTTACTGCCAAAAGTTATAAAAACAGTAAACATGGCATCACTAACATAAACACCGTCGCTAAAGTGTTCACATTTTCTATAAGTTTTACCTGCCTTGGCTACATTGCCTAAGAAAATGTGTTTCTGCTTTACTGAAAAGATGCTTAGAATCAAATTGGCATGAATACCAGAGATACGAAGAATTTGTGACAAAATGTAGAAAAAAAATTAACTAGTGCCCTATGAAGTGTGCATCAGTGCGTGTTTGTTAACGTTCAAAACCAGAAAGAGTCAAATAAAAAAAAGGCAAACCCCATCAGTGTTACCTCAATGGAAGGCAAGGAATTTCTGGAAGAGGAGAGTATTCCATACCTAAAAGAAAGAAAAATGTGTTAATACCTGATGAGAATTTAAACTGATCTTGGTCTGTAGATGAAAATGGGCTATCTCCTCTTTGTTAGATTCTTCTAATTCCCTTGCCCTTGATAGTTTTTTCTTGGTTTATGTTTTCCAGCTACTTAAGTACCTTCCTTCTGTATTCCCTTGGAGAAATCAATTCCTTGCAAATAGCCGCACAACCACACAGTCCATCTGCAGTGTTTTTCCTCATTTCCTGCCCACTTAAGCGCCAACTTCTCCCTCCGCTGCATTTTCCTTTAAATACATTCATACAAATTTTGGCACTCTCTTCTTTGGTACCAAAAGCAGTTTTGGGGCCTGCTGCTGTGTTGGTCTACTCTTAAATCAAACATCTTACGAGTTACAGCAGGAACATCCGCTCCTGTCTCTTACTGGCAGATTGACCTGCAGTTCCAAGCACCTGACCAAGCACTACTCAACCAAAAACTAAAGTACTATGGTACAACCACTCCTTCTATAAACAGTTAATATTGCCCAAATCTTGGTTACATCTATCACCTTAATTTCCCAACCATCAGAGAAAAAAGGGATGAAACAAAATATCTAATTTTATTATCTAAAATAACTGCTGTTCACTTGCAAGCTGGCTTTGCAGAGCCATTTCCAGCATTTGTCTGCATGAGGCTGCTGCGAGTCCAGCAGGATTTACATTCTTCGGTCTTGGGGCTAGAATTGCTCGCCTAAGGAGTATTACAGTCCCTTTCCCCGAAAGCTTGGTCAGGCTGCCGTTGTCACAGCCCACCTGCCCTTCTAAAAGCTCTGAAATTCTGTGGAGAGCATCAAAATGTGAAGGGAAGAGCTGGAGGGAGCATGATTGCTTTCTCATAAATCTGACATTTTTTTCATTTTGGCTGAAATGTCAGTTCAGCTTTTTGCTTTATCACAGTATCCTTGTTACCACCAATGATACAGGAGAAAACCATTTACAGATATGAAAAAAATATTGTTATTTAACAGCTTTCTCTGATCTACTTCAGTGCAAGACGGGACAGAGTTAAACTCAAAAATAAGTTTAATAGACAGATACAGCAGGATTCAGTGGGCAAATAGCTGCATTTGTTCATACTTCTGAGGAAGAAAATCACTTAATTTTACCTAAAAAAAATACATTATAAACAACTTCCCAGTATCACTGTCAGCTCCCGTAAAATCCGAGTCAGTCACTGTAGTTCTACAGATGTCTTTAGATTTTTTCAGTTGACTTAATTTGACTTCCCATAGCAGCAGGCTGACAAAACTTTAGGGACTATATAGAATACACATAAGTACTGACATTGGTCAATTAATTGACAAGGTGTTAGCAACACAGCTACCAAACACACATAATACACAACCATCACTAAATAATTCATCTAAGTACTGCTGAGATGCTGTAATTCACAGTCCACGAGCTTCACTTCTGCTGCCCAGGGGCTCGGGGCTGCACACTCACCAATGCCAGCGGCAGGACTGCACCCCCCCCCGAGCCCTGACCAGTATCTGGACTCAGCCCATAGAAAAGCTCTAACGGTGAAGATGCTGCTAATGCCCCTTAGGTACTTTTTCTTCTGGACAAGTGACTTCTTAACCACTACCTCTTCTTAACTTATTTTCTTACATATGCTACCTTTATTTTTTTTTTTCCTTTATGAACCTATCAGTTTTAGATATTGCATCATGGGCCTTTAAATTAACTCCAAAATATAAAAGGCCAGAGTTTTCTCAATCTTTTGTAATGCCCAGTGGAAAACCACAATACAGTAAGAAATAAATAAGATCTGGCACGTACTGTGTCCAGAGGACCATAATGGATTCACATACCTTCTGCAGCGTTGTTAGGAGAGCTTTTTACCCAAATGGCTAATGAGTAGTAATTGCCCAAGAAAGGATTTTCCCCAACATTGTGCTTAATCACAAATTGAAATGTCGGCAGACTTAAGAGGAAAACTGAAGTCCTGCAGAGTGTGTTGGAACTGAAGCTGGAGATACTCTGGCACTCAGTCCTGTCCCTTGATCCTTCAGAGCAGGCTGTGCGCTGCGCTTTACTCCCTGCCCGCGCCCCAGGGTTTCCTTCCAATGCAAAACAAGGCACGAAGGCAGCAACACGCAGTTGGAGCCCATCACTGGTACCTTAGCTCTTTCCTCGAAGAGCATTACTGGTTAACCATGGTCAGTAAAGTATTTTGTTCCTTCCAGACTCTAGCACCATCATATTCTAAACTAGTCTACAGTTTAAGCAAGGACACATTCTGATTCAAAGAATTCTCAAAGGGATGGAGTGTCTTGATGTTAGTCCTTTACCTTAAAAAAAAAAAAAAAAAATCACCCACCGCTCATGGCAAATTCAGACGAAAGCAAGAACATAACCAGAAAAACCCACAGGACATAGGATGAAAGGTTTATTGGGCACAAATGTCCAGAAATGAAATTAATGAAGGCTACACTGTCATGGAACTAAGATTAACTTTTTTCCCCACTGCATCGTTCAGCCACTGACCCAGAGGATGGGTCAGTCTTCCCAGCACAACTCCAGCCTTTGCATCGCTGGACTGCCCTCCCAGGAAAAGCCTAGCACCAGGGAGCTCTTTCTCTGGGATTTATTCAGAGTCCAAATTCCTCATTCTTCTTTCCCCCTTCTCCTGGACTTCTTAACTTTTTAACTGAAGACAGGGAATGTTTTGATGTTACAGTATTTGTTAATTTTCCCTTGGATATGCCCCAGTACTTTTCTTACTTGACCAGCTGCTGACAAACTACGAAGTACAGTATTCATTTTCTTAGCTAAACCATAAAGGAATTCTTACTCCACAACAAGGTAAAAAATTTCTCCAGCCACTCTGGGATGTGCTCTCTCCAAGTGAAGCCCCTCCATACACCAATCATTATTAATTTATATCCACAGAGAAACGGACAACTGTATTCCACACAGACATGCACATGACCTCGGTGCATGTGACTATTTACTGGTGTTTCACTAAAACCCATGGGTCATTTTATTGTTCTGTCACACTTCAGGGTCTTACTGACTTTGTCAGAAAGGCAATAAAGACGACTGCTACAGGTACACAGCCCACTTACAATGTCTACATTACTAAAGTAGCACAGAAAAATAATTTCTCAGAAGTTACCTGTGAATTGGATCCTCCCACTAACCTAAAAAAAGTCCAAAATTATTTTATTGGGAAACGCTGGAATAAATTATCCTCCAGAAGAATCAAAGATGCATGTACTGAGTTAGTCATACTGTGAGTGAGCATAGCAGAATTTGGAACTACTTTATAGAATACAACCAACTTTACACTACTGGAGCAATGGTCCACAGAACAGAAGGCAGTTTGGAAAACAAACAAAAGTGGCAACAATGATCATTAAAAAAAAAATATACTGAGTTTTGAGAGCAGGCAGATTTTCTCCCAAACTATTCAGATTCCGCGTGTCTCGATGTCTCCTTTGGTCTGCATGAACTCAAGCAGTTCTTGTCGCATCTCACATAAAGATACCAGAACCAAATATAGGAGGAAGTGATGGTGGTGACTCAAGACAGACAAGAAAAATTTCCTCACAAAATCAGTGTTTAACAGAAGTGAGTCCTAATGAGCTCAGACCAGCCTCTCAGACTCAGTAACAAGCAGAAGGCTGGATCTGTGCCCTGGAGTCCTACTCATGTCCTCTTTTATGAAATTGTATTCATTCCCTCATGTAGGCTCAGCTGGCTGTTGTGTTGCCTGGGACTCTGCTGTGTAATGACAAATGTTTAGTATGCTCTGCACCAAGCACGATTACCTCTGGTAAGGGAACTGTTTCCTGTATCCAGGAAAGCAAGATGTGCACTGACTTACGAACAATGCAATCCCCTTGGAGCCTTTACAGGTACCATCCAAAATCTTATGAACATAGCAGAATCTATCAATCATGCATTTGGGACAAAATTCCTCATGCTGATACAATTCAGACTTCCTATTCATAGCTCCTGTTTTACACTGATCTCCTGGCAACAACAGTACCATTCAGTATGTTCTCCACTGTCCATGCAGACCCTCACGTAGCACTTGGATATTACACTAACGGGAACAACAGAAAACAAGAAAAAAGTTTGGAATAATCCTTTGTGAGATTACACATTTAAGGCTACTAAGTAGACCATTGATTGTTCTAAGGCTTCCTTCCTTATATAGGGATTTTACTGATGAAGACTCCACTTGATTGCCACCAAATGTCGCGTGTCTATTCCAAGCCTTGTATCTCAACCACGCTACACCAGCAGAATACTAAACAAGAATAAGCTTGCTGTCGTTCTCCTCACTGCAACAGGGGATATGCAATACAGCACCCACTTCCATTTAGCTACAGATAAGCATTGCTATATATTCATGTTGGAGAAGACATAGTCAAAGATGCAAGTATGGTGCACACAGAAAATGTTATGATACAGTTTCTGTTGGACCTTAGAAGTCAGAATTCAATCCAGAGTTGAACTAGGTCCTGAGAAAGATCCTCCTCCTGCACAGGTCACCTTCTGGTAGTTACACAGTGCTTCAAAAACAGGTTTGTCAATTGTTGTTTAGATAGTCTGGTAGTGTTTCAGAGTGCTGAACACCCTGTTAAGACTATCTCCAATGACCACAGCTATCTTGATATACAAGGAGGTACCATCATTAATTACATCATACAACTTTATAAGTAACAACAAAAAAGGCGTTAGGTGTGAAAGAAATAGGTGTGAACCCTCTAGCCTGTCACACCTCAACTCGTAAACCACCACTGGCACTGGCATGGTCTCTGACTACACTTCTTACATCGCACCAGGCTCAAGAGGCTGCGATCTGGAGGGCCTCGTAGCACCACTGCTGTAAAAATGTTAAAACACAGATGCATTTTGTCAACACCCTGTGACTGCAAACAGCTACAAGCTGATCGCTGCCGATAACTGAGGAGCCACAACCCTCTTCCTAGGCAAAGGGAACAGACTAAGCACTTTGGAGATGAAGGATGGGCCCCACCCCTCAGAGGGCTCCTTCGTCCTGCTCTCCCCTAAGTGCTGCTTGCTCACCATGCCCAGCTCCCATGTGAAAGGTAGGCACAAGAGACCGCTGTTAAGTCTGACCCGCTGATGGCTACCGGCAATATGAAGCACCCAGTTTGGGATATGCCCGTGCAGCTCCCCACAGAGGTCAGCCCCTTCAGCCTGGATCAGTGTGGGCATGGATTCACCTCCAGCTCCTACAGCTGCTGAAGCACACCACCACCCTGCAAATCCACGGACCTGAACAGACCGCTGTCTGCCCGGGGGGCAGTTTCTTAAGTGTCAGTCAACAAAAACTGCAACAAACAAAATGCAATCTTGCAACATAACTGGGAGTATTTGCTTTGAACAGAAACAAGCCTCTCACAAAAAGGGAAAACCTTCCAAGTCCGCGCAGGAACCAATCGTCTCTGCAGCTTTGTACAAGAAAGGTAATTTTCAAAGCAAATGTAATTAATCACCTGTCATTAACCCTAGTAAAGGAATAAGGCTGCAAAGCCTCCACTCTCAGATGGGAGCCAGGAATGGGCCTGCAAGCTTAGGATCTGAGTTAGGCCTGGATTTCTACACACAGTAGGGAATACCATCATGGTTGTACTTGGAACTATTTGAGTTTCACGCCCCACAGGGCCAGCCAGCTACGCCCACACAAAGCCAGCGTTGCTCCTACCTGTGGCAGCCCCATCTCTGCCGCAGGTTAAAGGCAAAAGGAAGCTTCGGGCGGCCTGAGCCAACCCGGGCGGCCTCACCCAGCACGGCCCGGGGGCGGGGGCGGGGGGGGCCCGCCCCGCGAACACAACCCGGAGGCAGCTTCAGGCGGGGGGGCCCCCGGAGGCCGGGGGGGCGGCGGGTGGCGATCCCCACCTCAGCCCCCCCCCGCCACCTACCGACCCCAGCCAGCCCCGCGCCCACAGGGGCCACAGGACACCCCCGCCGGGCCCCGCCCCTCGGGGCCCAATAGCTCCGCCCCCTTCCAGAAGGTTCCCCGGTAGCTCTGCCCCCTCCCGAAGGTTCCCCTGGCTCAGCCCCCCACCTCCCGGAAGGTTTCCCCACAGGCAGTAGGGCGGCAGCGGGGCAGGGCCTGCCTCATGCCCCGGCCCAGGGTCCCCTCGGGGCTGTGCCCCGCAGGGCAGGGAGGGCCTCCCGGCCCCGGCAGCGCGGCCACTGAGCTGGGGTGAGCAGGCGGCCGGCCCCGTCCAGCAGCAGGGACCCGGGAGCCTCCTGGGAGATCGTGGACCCGGGATTGCCGTATCAGAGAGGAGCGGGCAGGATGGGCTGCGTGGTTTTCACTTTCCCCTTTAGCCCAGAGAAGATGAAGAGTGCGGAAGCATCCTCCATTTACACTGCTGGGGACAGGGGCCCGTCTTCACTAACGGGGTTAGGCCAGGGCCCACAGTTACTGATAAAGTTAAACCCAGGTAGGAGGGCACAGCTAAGCTGGGCCTGGAGCCAGCAGGGGTGAGAGCAAGGAGGGTGGCAGGGAGCAGGCTGGTGTCAGCCTTCGGGGCAGAAGACACGAGAGGTGGGCAAAGTGCCCTGCAGCCTTTGGTTTAGGTCTGGAGCCAGAAGGTGTCCTTAAGATAAACACTGGTCTAGAGGCAGGCTTTCTCACAACAGCTCCGCTCCGTACGCAGTGGAGAGGAATACAGTTATGCTCTTGTGTATACTAATATCCTTAAATTGGATTACGAGCATTAAAAGAATATAAACAAGAGACTGGAACAGTTACCAGGAAGCCACACGCAGCACCCCGGGACAGATGGTCAGACACTCATCCCTAATCAACTTATTCAAATAGCTGTTCTGCGGGTAACAGGCAAAGCCAAGCGGAGGCCATGGTACAAACTTGGCACCCGTCCTCTGGAGCAATAGGAACCCAAATGTTCCCACTTAACTATTGTAAATAAAAAGATAAATAATAAATTAATCAGTAAAAATAATCTTCGATCACAGAAAACATCATCCTATCTGGAAGGAAACAATACAAATAAAAAGGGGGCTTGAAAAAGGTGCACACCCTAAACATGAGCAGGCCACCTCTGCTCATTGAGGACTGGATCTCAGGTGATGCGATACAGCTCTTCAGACCTGCAGCGTCGTACTGTAACGAAGCCAGCGTCCTCTCCAGCCTCATAACAATGCAAACGTTCTACGTACTGGCACGGTGACAGAAAAAATGAAGCTTTCACCATGTTTTAATAGCAATGCACATGAATTTTGGAAGAAATCTGAATGTTTTCTTTTTCTCCTAAATCACTAGCACCTCTCCATTTGAGAGAAAAAAACTTCGTACCCAAAACACTTATTTTTCAAGAAGAAGAAACCCCAAACCTTTTGTTACCCAATACACCCCTGCAAGCGTGGGAAGCTTCAGCAGTGCGTTGCATTGCTTCATTATGAGAAGACACCCGAGTGGGTTGTCCTGAAGATGGTTGCAAAAGGCCACTTTGCAGAGCGGTCAGTGGACTTTAAACAGTGCGTGGGATGTGGGATGCATATTTTTTGGAATAATCCTCTTTTTATTACTCTACAAAATCAGCAGGAACTTCTTTTCCTTTGTATATAGCAAGCCAGCTTGACAATTTTAAAGCCAACCTAGGAAGCTTTTTTGTTTTGCTCTGCCAAATCAGGTCTTTCTGCTCTCAATTATCAGGTAAAGCTAAAGCATACTGTAATGTTTATACTTTAGCTCTGTAACATTTTAGTTTGAAACATTTGATGCCAAATGTTGTTAGACACTTGAAAAAGCCACTTGGGTCAACTTGATCTTTCAGAACTATTTTCATCGGTGCCTGGTAAATAAACTGAAATGTAAAAATACATACGTGGTCACTGTGATGTCACTCTGTGCCTCCTTGTCCTGGCAGCGGCCGTGGCTGGGCAGCTCGCACGCCCACCCGTGCGGTGCCGTCCACGGGGCGCGCTGCAGCTGCGCGGGTCAGAGCCCAGATCAGCGCTGCGAGGCAGCTGCGGGAGGGTGCTGCTGGCTCTGTATCACGCTGCTGGCGTAATGCAAACCAGATACAGCTGACACGTCGTGCAGGGTAAGAAACTCCCTGTTTGCTTTGTCTGCTCACAAAAGGAAGAATGAGCTTGTAATGCAAGAGGTAGACTGGGGCTCTTACAATAGGAATCAATTTCTCAGCCCAGGGTTTTCTGGGAGATTTTAAAAAACACCAGCAAATTGAACTCCATGTGCACCTACCTCTGCCTTCAAGAGGCCCCCTGTTGTCTCAAGTTTGGACAGTCAGAGCTAGTATCAGTCTGGATGGTCTCAGTCTTAGAAAATGAGGCATTGGTCCTTAAAATGAGATAAGGTATGTCATTAAGTATATGCTTAAACTAGCCTCTTGCATAGTCTATGTGCACATAGGAAGTGAGGAAGAACATTAGAATGGATGTTAGAACATTAGAATGGATGTTAGAACATTAGAATGGATGTTAGAACATTAGAATGGATGTTCTCATGTGGAAGTGACTAGAAGACAGTTGGTGATGCTGGAGGTCCTCATGTGGAAGCAGCAGCTGCCACAGAGATTGGGAACCTCCAGCTCTCCAAAAGGCTGAAACTTTTTAGTATAAAAATGTTCAAGCTCAAAAACTCAAAAGGTGTCTGTGAAAATGCAGTGGCTCAGATTATTTGATGATCATTTCTGATTTAAATGACCAGGTCACTGGAAGGTCTCAAGGCACGTTATCTAGCAGGTAAATATAATTATCTCCAATTATAATTAAAAAAGGCAAAACCCCCTAATACAAGATAATCATGAGGCCACAGTAAGTCTGAGCCACAATTCTAGACATGCTGTGCTGTACAACAGACCTCCCAACCTTAAATAAGTCTGATGTTTTCTTTTTGAAGGACATACATGTTTGTGTTTCATAACAATAGATTCCAAGAAATTTTCCCCATAATAAGGCTAAAAATACTTTCCCAGGCCTCACAAGAAATTGACTCTTGCCTGTTTCTAAAAAGTTTGAAGTTCCTTAGCTGGTAGGAGCTATTTAAAAAGTTTGATATTCAGCGATGTGTCATGTAAGGCCACAGTTCTAAAGAAAGGCATGAGAGTACCATACCACGGCTGATTCAGGCAACACCACAGCATCTGCAGATGACTGCAAGGCACGCAGTTCAGTATACTACATTTTGGTATGTCACACATTTAACATTAGCCTCCCTGGTCAGTCTCCTTGCTCTAATAGCACTCCTGCTTTTCTGTGCTCAGCTTAACCTACGCACCACGTGCATGATCTGCAGCTCATCTCCTATTCTATGTTATATAGACTTTTCCTAATGCTGCAACCAGCATTAAAAAGTTTTCCTTGTATGCCAAAAGCCTAATGTTGGAAGTAGTACTTGCGTGTTGTACCATCAGTCAGTTCTGTCTTTTCCCAAGTAACAAGTGATAGGATGAGAGGAAATGGCCTCAAATTGCACCAGGGGATTGGATTTAGATTGGATTATTAGGAAAAATTTCTTCACTGAAAGGGTTATCAGGCACTGGAACAGGCTGCCCAGGGAAGTGGTTGAGTCCCCATCCCTGGAGGTATTTAAAAGAAGTGTAGATGTGGTGCTTAGGGACATGGTTTAGTGGTAAAATGGCAGTGCTAGGTTAATGGTTGGATTTGGTGACCTTAAGGGTCTTTTCCAACCTAGATGGTTCTAGGATTCTCTGCAAACAGTCCCGCAGAATTTCACGGGAGTACTTAGAGTCATGGAGACTTATGCATGAGGAGATGTCAAATAGTTGCCCTCAGGCACCAAGGCAGGACCACCAGTACTCCTGCAGCATGCCCGAGGAACGTTTGTCTTTCTGTTCTCAAAAGCCTCCAGTAATCGACAATACTACTGATTATTATGCCTAAAAATTTCTTCCAGTACTTCTGTGCCTTTCCCATAAGGGCAGCCTGAACTCACTTGCTAGTTCTTCATTACTTCTTGTCATACTATATCACCAAAAGAGATTATTCCCTTCCTCTTCCAAAAAGTCTGATACATTTAAGACTTACATTTTCTTCAGTCTGCTCTTTTCTAGGCTGAACCACCCCAGCGTGCTCATTTTCTCACCGGTTAAGCATTACAAACCTCAGTTCCCTCTTGTTGCTCTCTCCCGAGTTCCTTCCCATTGCCCCACAACTGGCTCCTGCACTGCCCCAGCCAGCTGCTGGGGAGGCCTTGCTGTTGCTGGTAGGGCAGGGGGGTGATTTCATGCATCTCTCAGGCCATTTTTCTGGTCGTCATTCCAAGATGTTTCCCTTTTCACACCAACATTATGACATTGCTGACCTGAATTCAAGTTGTGATACATGGCAATTCCCAGTCTCTTTTCTGAAAATTGCTATCCAGCCAGCAGTTCCCTGTCCTGTATTTGTGCTTTTTAACAGTTCCTGCAAGGTGTAGAAATTGAATTTTCACCTATTGCATTGCATTTTCCCCAAACTAGTTACTTAGCTTCATTTTGAATTCCATCTTTGTTCCCCAGTCTCCCTGGATTGCACTTTGTCTAGTGCCAGCAGAGGGGGGGCTGCCAGCATGCCAGAAAACAGGGCTGGAATTCCACATGGTCTCGATCCAGTTCAGCGCCCACCAAGTCCAGCAGCATTTAATTTGACAAGAACTGGATTGGTTGCCAATGGAAAAATACAAAACTGGGCCCTGAACATCTTGTAAACGTAAGAGACAAGCAGTTGATTTGGTATTTATCTGCATATTATTAACTAAAACGTTTTAGGATTTAGAAAGTCCAAGACATACATTTTAGGATGCGGTGCTTCCAGGTTACATTTCCTGTCTGCCTTCCATTTTCCAAAGGACTTTTTACTATTTATATATTAGTATGCTTGTATGACTGTTTGTTTGCTTTTTAGAAAAAAAAAAGATAATGTAGTTTCAGAAAATTTATTTAGACACTAACACTTCAGATCTCGGGGCAGGGAGAATGTACCCCCACAATATTTTAAATTTAATAATACATTTTTTACTACAAAACTTGAAAAATTGTTTTAACTTACTTAAAACTTCCCCAAATACATTGAGATACTTCTTCCCCAGCTCAGCACATCTCACAGACAAGCTTAACTCACTTTTTCATCCACCGCTGCATCACTAACTAGGAATACTGTTTCCAAAACTGCTTAAATTCAAGGTGGCAACAGCAAAGCAGGCCGCAGAACAGGCAGGTATCTGACCTACCACTGGACTCCAAAAACTACTCGCTCAATTACGAACCATTTGAAAACTGGGAAGTTGGTTGATGATTCTTCCTAATGCTCTAATTAGCATTTCAAACCTTTGTTGCAGATAAAACATGTACACCGTGTTTACAGTGTTGATATTAAAAATAACTCATTTTATACATATTGTAGTCATTAGAAATTTCAATTTAACTTCCAGGTTCTTCTAATCAGCATAATTGTAAATTCTTCTGTCCTGTAAAACAAAGAAAATTGCATTTTAAAAGGTGGCAGCGCAAACCAAAGAAAGCGGGGATGGTATACGATACTGTACAAGTCACTTACTTCCATCAAGAGAAGACAATGTAAACCATTAGTGCACAACCCACTACCCAGCCAACTGCAAGGAGTATAGGCACAACGAGACGTGAAAGCGGGACTTGGGCTGAAAGGGAAAAGATGATCTGTTTCAGAAAGGCCACATTACATCGACGCTGAATTCACTAAATTAAACACATCAAACCCACAATTGTCACAGAACAAAGAGATACCTGTGAGCTTGGGCCACATTATCTACAATTGCTATTTTTAGCATGGAGTCACCATATCTTGGCAGGCCTCCTAATGAGGATACATAGCTAAAGCCCAAAGAGATTTCCATGCTATAGTCTCTGCAATCAGATAGGTACAAGGCTTAGCACTTCCAAAAGAAGCAGGGTACAGGGAGGAGACAGAAGCACAGTTCTGTCCTTGGTCTCCGCAGGTCATCAGGAGAACATCTGTACTGGACATTTTTGACAGCAGCTGTCCTGGCAGATTCAGGATTCAATCCCTGACCTACAGCACCTTCTAAAAGTCTCATTAGGTTGGCAACAGTAAATCAAAAATGCAGTGATTATTTAACATTGCACCCATTTAAGATCAATGTGCCTGGGGCTGCACTGAGGGATGCTGTAGGAGTTCCCACATCCCAAAGGGATGCTTGCCAGTGGCTGTGCGTCAGGGACTTGCAGCTCATCTCTGTGCTTTCTGTGTGCAGTGCCCAACTTAGCCCTCTCCTACCCTGTCACTGCAGCCATATGGGGTAGCTAAGACTGATGTAATTACCCACTGCAAGGGTGTTCCCCACTTTCAAGTAACAAAATAACATAAGAGCTGCCAGTGTGAACGTACCACCTGCCTGGCTGACTTGGGCCAGGCACAAACTAGGGACTAGTACTAGAACAAACTAAAAAATTACATGGAGATGTGGAGTCCAATGCAGGCGACGGTTCTACAAGGAGCATGCAGAAAGCAGGACTAGCACTTTATATAAATGTTTCTGTACAGCACCAGAATTTCAAAGGCCCATCTATCAGTTTCCTGCAAATAGCAGAAGCTTGCCAGAAAGCAGCACATCAGCCTCTGAGATCATACTGCTTACCACTATATTATAACATTTTAAAGCACATCCTTCTGCAGTTAAAAGATTTCCAGGTTTTTGAAGGGATTAATAAGTAATGTAAAACTATTCACACCACCTTGCACAGTTCAGATCAAGCAGACAGACTTTGGAGGGATGCTTAATTATTTAAGGTTTTCCTCATTGCTCTTCTAAAGCTATACACAAAACAAACACGTCTCACCATGATATTGCATGGTATATCTACTGAGAGGAAAAGACAGAACATATAAAAAGAAAATCTGCATGTGCTGCTGTAAAAGTATAAACCAGATAAGCAACCACACAGCAAAAAGATAAAATCCTGCTCTGAAACTGAGTGTCCTTTTGCCACAGGGAAGTCCCTTACCTGTTTCATTTAAAGACTCTTATTCCTTTGACACTTTGCAACGTAAAGCTACTTCTGTTGGGAATAATTTCCCTTTACTTGCCATTTTTTCTAAAGGCCCTATTACAAATAAAGGGCTGGATCCTGCTGGGGTACATGGAAGAGTTTTGATAGAGCTCTGCTGAGCTGCTGTTGCATCTACTGAATATGGTGTTTTGTTACATGAGATACAGCTCAGATGCAGTAAGGTAAGAGGCAGGCAAGTCCTGATGGGTTGGTGGGAATGCTGTGCCCAGCATTTGTCATGAGGCAGCAAGCAGCTGGCTCTGCGGGATAGAGTTTCATGGGAGCCATTAGGAGTACTTGTGTTTCATAGTTTAAGAACAGATATGACCGTGAGATCATTTGCTCTGATATCCTGTATGTCACAGGACAGATACTCCAAGACTTGAGTTAGAGTAAAGCAACTGTTTAGAAGACTGTATTTCATGCCACGAGCAGAGACTGAAGTGCAAGATATGCACAAGGCTTGGGCTTGGCCAGGTGAGACGTCCAAGCAGGTAACCCATCCGCAAGGCCTCAGGAGAAGGTAACAAACTCCAAGGTCCCAATGTTTGGTCCAAGGGAAAACTATCTCGAGTCCAAACTTGAGAATCAGTGTCACCCTCGCCATAGAGCATGGCTGTGCACACCAACAGCCAGAAAGAGAGCATCTGCATGGTCTGCTTGCCAGCCTGAGGTGCAGGTGGGATGGGCAGGGACTAGCAGCAGAGAAACAGAGTACTTCCAAGCAACTGTGTTTTGGAAAGAACGAAATCTTTACTGACACCTGCAGGTAACCAGCTAAAACCCTAAAATATGAGGTTTCGTTATAATCACCATTTAAATGAATGCACATGAAAGCAGAATATTGAAAGAAATGTGGGTTATTGCAGTCACAAGTATTGCTTTCAAACAGACCAAGGAAACAAACCCTGGCTTCTGTGGTGTGAGCCAGATCCTGCTGAAATGAAAAGGCCAATTCTGGATGGCAGTGAGAATAAAAGAATCTTGGTGGGACCTGTGTGTGTAAGCTGGCGTTCTAGCTACAAATTTCTTTATTTTTTCCCCATTACAGTAATTTTTCTCTACTTCAAATGTGCTCTGATCTCAAAATAAACAGAGAGAGGCTGGTCAGAGCAGCAAACACACAGCACTTTTGCCATGCTACAGCAGGGTTCCTCTTGCATGTGATAGACAGACTCCCGAGCTCTGCGCTTCTGCAGTTTGGAAGCCCTGGGAGTTGTCCCCTGTGGGATGCCGAAATACCACAGTGAAGCCAAGGATCCCTCAACTACCAGGATACAGCAGCACAGGCTTCCAAGCTAAACACAGCCTAGATATATTAAAAACCTCCATCTGATCGTTATCATCTTTTTTTCTGGGGTTTAACTTCTATCCAGAACCATAAGTTGGCTTGGCTTTGTCGTCTCTAGTTGGTCAAAACTCCTACCAGCTACCATGAGAAAAAAGGATGCCCCTGGTCTCACTGAGCTGCCTTCACCCCTGAGATGTCTGGGCACGATACCAGGTGGAAAAACTCCCGCTTACTTTAAACAGGCAGAGGCTTGGCAGGTGAAGAAGGGAATGTTTCCCTGCCCGAGCCTGCCAAGCTCAAACCCACAGTCTTATGTTCCCACTCCAAAATGCCTCAGAATTTCACCTGGATTTCTTTGTATTTTATCTTATATAGGCTACACATGCACACACACAACCAAACCACTAACCTGTCACTGGGATGCCAGTTTGACCACCGCACTGGTCAGCATACTAGGAGGGAACATGTGGGCGTGCCAAGAGGACCACGTCTCCTGCACGTCTCCCAGCTGCCAGCCCCAGCAGACAAGTTATTCCACGTTCCTTATGTGCTGCCAAGAGAGGCTGTGGTGCTCTAAAATCTAATTTAACCACAGAACTGATGCAGACAGGCTTTTGCGTTGATGGCATTTGCCAGCTTCATATTTAATGATCATACGAACCCTGCAGTTACTCATTTCAGCAAGGTTGCCCAACCATTTCTCATCTGCTCCTTCACGTTTCCAGGGAGGCTTTTCCCCCCCGCGCAGGGCGTGCAGGGGCTGGGCAGGAGGCATGTGCGGGTCAGAGGCAGTCAAGCCCCACTGCCCGGGTGTTGCGACTCCCGCTGGCACCAGCCTGGATCGTCCGAGTTACTATGGCCACGTTTTGTAGTTTAGTGGTTTTGGGGGGTTCTTCTTGTTTGTTTTAAATTAAATACAAATAACAATACACATGCTTCCAATGCAAAATATGATAAAGTGCTAATTCCTGGTGGAGTACCAGTATAATTTTAGTTTTCATCCACAGAAATTAAGAGACAGCATTCAGTGTCCTGTTGTATGTAAGTTGAGTAGAATTCCACTACCCTTCTGAGATACCAGTGGTAATGGTGCAAAAAAAGGGAGATAGAAATTTTTAAAGACTTCCAATATAGCTATGAAGATATATAAAAAAAAATTAACTTTTACAAGGAAAAGTACTACTCGAATAACTATCTACACAGCTAACATGATATTTAAACTTACAGTTGTTTCACCACCCAAACCTCTTACAGTGAAGTAAATAGAAAATGACAGTGAATATAAAATGCATTTTTATAAAATGCCTTTTCTCCTTGGAGAAAGTGGAAATGTGCTTATAACGAAAAGTTCATTATTAAAATTTCATTTTGCTCTGCCACTTGGGCTTTGGGAAGTTAAAATCTAAATTATTTCATGTTCATCTAACGTTACACTCAGATTTCAGCTACATAGACAGTGTATTTAAAACACTGTCAAACGTAACTCATTTTACACAGGTCTGTTTAATTATGTTAGTCAACTTAAAATCACAACCACAAAAAACCTAAAGAAAACAAAACTGCTGGGATTCTGAAATACAGGAGGAACACAAGCTACTTTAAACTCATTGCTGTTAATAGAAATAGCTTTTAAGCTGGTTACACTTTCTTACTGAAAAGTAAAACGCATAGTGTATCATACAAGAATACAAATAGCTGAGTATTTTCATGTTACATTGCTCAGATTAATGAATTTTAAGAACACATTGTTACATTCACTTTTAACTGTGCATCTTACCTGGTTCTGCCATTCTCCCCTCTGCTGGTTTTATTGGCAAGTTTTAAGGTTTGCCTCTGCAGTTGTTCTTGTGAGCCTCGGGATGCTTTAAATAGAGCAATATTTGGAATGTGCTGCAGCTGCCTTGCTCACTGATGCCAGATTTTGGCTATATGCATTCAATTGTCTAAAAAGGCAGGAGTTCAAGGGATTCAAGGTTACCTCTTCCTATTTCTGCAACTGCACATCTGTTTCAGAGAAAGCTGAATAAAGAGGGGTCAATTTTCGAAGAGGGAGAGAAACAAGGGTGAAAACTGCTTTCAGGTCTCTTTACAGCCATGAAACACTACATGGGAAGTTCATGTAATATTTATGTGCATCCACATATTTAGAGCATGACAGGGATCCAGTTTGTTCTTAGTCTGCCGTGTCTTCCCTTTTCCCTATCCTATCAAAAAACCAAGCCAAGTCCTGCTCAGTAATACTTGTATATGCATTGCTATAGTTACTAGTTACTTGCTAAGCATCACCAGCTATCTTTTACTCCACAAAGCACAGAAGTATGTTTAGCATCTTCCCTCTGAAAGGTTACAGTAAACAGTCACAGGTTTTCATTACTCCTGTGGGTAACAAAATTCAAGGGAGGAACATCCCTAAAATAATCTGAGAATGATTTTGTCCTAAATAGGATAAATCATTGCAAACCGTCTCTAATTCAGTAGAGACAAAAAAATGGAGATGAGTGCCAGATCTGAGCCAAAAGGACAAGCTGCATACTAGCTTGTGTCATGTCAAAGGAGAGCTCTGTATAAAGATCCCTTGGAGTGATCCTCGCCACAGTTCTTGACCAATAAGCATAAGAAACCCACTCCAAGCTTATTAGGAAAAGAAGCCCTGTACAGAACATTCAGAGAAACACATAGGTGCATCACGTTAGCAAAAAGCCCCTAACCAAATGCAGGGTTTTTTTCAGACATGGGAGGACATTTTATCTAACATTCAGCAAGGTTATGCATAATCCCATTTCAGAGCTGTGCCTAGATATTAAATGAAACCGTGATTCTTCCTGTGTAGTTCTGAAATGGAAAAGGACACAAATCACTGTTCAAAAGCCATTTCATATAGCAGGTGCACAGGATGTTTTGAAGAGATCTAATCTGGATGCTTGTGTAGTTCAGAGGAATTGGTTGTGGTCTCCCAGAAGACAAGACAGTGCGCAGAAACACATTATGCAAATGTTCTAAAAGAGGTTACCCCTTTCTTATGTGCTTGTTGATTAAAGATTAAATACTTTACATAAAAAATTAAATTTCAATTATCACCTTGCTTCAGAATTGCTTCCTGTCTTAAAAAGACTGTGGAGGTCACATCTTCCTTGGAGCTATTATATCAGACAGCCTGCAGAAAAGGAATTAAGCCAAATTTAGATTCTAAAGCACCAGGTGGAATAAACACTGGCTTTTCATACCAACACGACCTAACTTGTTCTAAAGCAGATTAATAACTCAATTATTTAACTGGTTATAATGAAAATGTAATCCCAGCCCCTACCAAGGAAGGGTCTGTTCCTGAACACAGGAGCTGCTTTCCAGGGATCCCGTCTCAGTTCCCTGCTCGCTCTGTGACTGCAGAGGCAGAGCAGAAGGGTGCAGATACATGTCCAATGCTACACCTACAGAACAGTTTGGAGAGACAGCCTTCAAAACACCCATAAAAAATGCAATTAAATGTCTGGTTATTTTTACAGGAATAATATTTTTTTGTCCTAGATGCAAGAATGGAAACTGCGGGCCCCAGGCTACACATGACTTGTGTCCATCTGCAGAGTACCTTCATCTGGAATGAACAACAACAACAGAAAAAAAGAGGGCAGTGGAATATTTTAAATACAATTATTTGTATTGCTGTGATCAGTATCTTAGAAACCATGCTAACATACACAATGTGATTGAGCAGCATTCAACCCTGGCAAAACTTTACTGAAGGCAGTTGTTTTACAACAGTGATGACTTTAGCTTTTTATAGATTGGTTTCATTGCGTACTAGAAACAGTCCCCATTTTTTGGTCTTTTGAGTTTGGCATGAATTCTAAGATGATGATTACAGAAAAATAACTGAAGCCAAGTCATATCACCTAAGAAAGTTTTCATCAATTTCTGCAATCAGTATCTTGACCAACCTGTTCCTCAGTTTGTGCTCACTGTCTCTTCGATTCTTGTGTTTCTGTTTGTATGATGAGATACTTCCAAGCAGGTACTTCAAGGCATTATTTCCAGTTCGGCAGATGCAACAGTAACATCCAGCTTTATTGTCTGCCCGCTCACACCAGGCCCATACCAATAAGTCTCTGCTGACAGCAGGGGACTCCTCCTCTGGAGGATCAGACTCCCACTTCCTCCAGTAGCAGCACAGGACTTAAAGGATTTTTTTGGGAACCTGAAACTGCTGTCTACCAATTAACAGCAATCATGTGATAACATCTTTTTCATAAATTTAATATTATCTTAAAACCAGCAGAATTTCTGGGACCTGCTACTTTCTAGAATGTCCCACTGACTGATTCCCAGAGGTTGTGACAGTGCTTGCAGCGTCTCCAGACCTGCGTGTACTTCACAATAAAGGCTCGATGAGTCCCCACAAAGGATCACATTCGTCTGCCCAGGGAGAGTAGTCAAAGGACTTCCACTGGTTTCTAGAGATCAGTTTGGTCAAATGGGTATGCTAATATAACAACTGAAACAGTAAGTTCTCAGAGTGCTGAAGTTTTCTGGTACTGGATATGCCTAGTATGTCTCCACTGCTGGATTCTGCCAGTCCTCTGCATGCTTGAGCAAGACAGTTCTCCTCAAAAAATGTTGGCCTTTCCTCAAGCACCACGTAAAGAAAGTGATTTCACTACTGCTTATCCAAAATGAATGTACTCTTAAAATAAAACTCAGGGCTATATAACATTTTATTATGCCATGCACAATTCAGTGTATCACATCATTTTGTGAGACACAAGAATAAAATGCGAGCTTTATATTCTTTGTCTAGCTTTGCTACAAAGCAAACTTTTTGGGCCAAGATCCAATCTGCTGTAAAAAGAAATACGATTCTGTTCTCTGTGTATTAGATTTATTGAAAAAAAAACCCTCTCTGATACAATAACTTCATTTACTGCATAGCTGTTCCTGTAAGAATCCTATCTGTTTTGGTTCTGCTAATTATATATATACACATCTGATCTAATGGAAATAATTTCTACCAGGAACCATGTATTCCTAACAAGACAATCTGACCTTCACGGATTGGGATCTTTCCAGGCCTACTTGCCTTAAGCAAGGACAGAGTCATTGCTGTTCACAACAGTTTTGCTAACTACTACCCTGATTTAGCTGCAAGCATAGTACGTATTGTTCTGCAAGTCCTAAAGCATGAGGTTAAGGATATAAAAGTTGTAACTGCAGCAGAGAATAGCGTAACAACATAGACATTATTTTAAACAACACATCTTCTGTTTTGGAACAGAGGAGTGAACTGCAGACATAAATACTACAATAGATCTCAGTCCAACAGCCAAAAAAAAAAAGCAGGGGGACAGTTTCAAAATATAAAAAACAAGGAGAGTACACAATGCTTAAAAAAAAAAAGTATGATTCGTGGCAAAAAAGCATTTACTTTTTTGCCTGCTGAAGAACAATACACAAGGAAAACAATTCCTTTGTTTTTATTTGTGTTTCAAGTTACATTACAATTTGTGTATGTTTTTGCCTCTGTGTTTGTGCTGGAATGATGAAATACTCAATATTCAGAGGTAGACTTGGATGGTTAGCTGTGGTCAGAAGTGAGATCTCTTTTTTAGCCTTCAGTTCACAGATTTGTCTCACTTAAAGCAGTTTTTAGAGCAGCCTCCTTGACTTCAGTTCCATTAACTGCTCAAAGCCAGGAATGCACTTGAAATGCTTTAAATGCCTTCAGTGCTCTAAGTGAATTAGGGCCAAAATCAGGAGGAACTGAGTAAACCAGCAGGGCTGTAAGTCTTTCCGGAAGAGAAAGCAATTTTAAGGGGAAAAGCAGTACAGATGTTTTAGAAAATATTAAATTCTCTCTTCTTCATATCCATGTGGACTTTGCCAAAAGAGAGGATAAAAAAAAAAAGCAGAGGCTGCTCTTGGCTTCATTAGCTGACTGGAAGTTATGAATGCCGTCGTTCACAAACTCCTGCTGTTCCCCAGCCTGGCTGCACATGCCGCTGGCCATGGGGAGTGGTGAGAACCCTTTTCAGGCTGCTTGGTTGTTTTTGTGCCAAAGCTTTGGTGAAGGCTTGGAAGGAACAATGTTCCTAGCTGTGTTCAAAAGTACCCCGCCTCATATTACAAAGTGCATTATTCCACTGATTGCTATCTTTTGGCTATTCCTTCAGACATACAAAGGCGTTGTATGAGCCTGCCATGGCTTGAAAGACCTGACGACATCCTGGCCAAGCCATTTAACTGCTTCTGCACCAAAACTACCAGGGAAGACCTGGGGGCCTGTCAGTGCTGCTGTGTCAGTAGGTGCCTTTGCCACACGAAACACAGGACCTGCAGCATCTGCCCTCGAGCACGGAGGGGATCGACAGCTGAGTGCTCATGGAAAGTTAACGGGGAAGGGGGCAATTAGAGCCAGAGTCCAAATCAAAAGAAAACAAGAAAAATCAAGCCAACACTAGTAGAAATGTATCTATACAGCTCTTTAACAGGTAGGCTGGTTACATAGGAACTCTCCAGCTGGCTGATGTAACACCAGGGTCACAACGCCAACAGACACATTGCCACAACAAGTTGTTGGTAATTTGTTTTCCTCTAACAATAATGGGCACAGATCAAACATGAGAAACTACAGCATCTCTGCATCTCTCAACCCACCCACTGTCCTGTGTTTGTACACTCGGGGTATTACAGCAAGCAGAAATACAGGCTGTGTTTGGTCGGAGATCACAGAGCTGCAGACAAACATCTCAGGTCCATGAGCTTTGGGTTTCCTTTCCCTGACTTGGTGCTGCTTGCTTAGACAATATGTTAGGGAAAGATCTAGCTATAAATAATCACGTATCACCTCAGTAAGAGGCAAACTCTTCCCCTTTTGTACCAGAGGCAGGATTTCTTCATAGCACAGTCCCTGCTGACGAATGCTGGGAATACAGTAGAGAAAGCAAGTATCAACTGCTGGGTAGCACCACCACGGATGCATTTGCTACGCTACTTCTGCTGAATCCGAGTGATTTAGTGTCTGATGTTTGGGAATCAACTGTCAGAACACCTCATTAAAATACCGCCCATTTGCAAAGAAAATAAGCAATATTTGTTGTTTAACTAGCTAATATGTTTAGAGTACATTCTAATCTTCATAATTTCACCAGTACCTAGATATCAAATATTAGAACGTCAAATTTATATTTTTGTTAGCCATACTTCTAACATCTGAAAGTCTATAGGCAGCATTCAGTAGACTGGCAAAGAAATGCTTTCAGTTTTACAAATCCTATATGATTCATATAAATAACTGTAGGCTACACTGCTTTATATTAGATTGAAGGGACATATCAACTCATTTTCACAAAAGGAATGCTCCAAGTAATAAAATCTTTATAGCTTTATAATATTGGTACTAATTTTATTAAAATCACATATCTTTGTTTCAATTGAGCCTTTTTCTTTAAAAAAACCCTGATTTAGTAGCAAATCAAAAGGCATGTTTATATGCCTTGAATTGTTTTATTACTTTGCCATACTCTCTTGTGACCTGCAGACTAATATGTGAGAAAGTATCAGATTTATCAGATTATTGCATTGACAAGAGAGAAATGTGTGGCAAATTTGTCTAATGAGATGCATTTTATTAGTCACACCAATCTTAGCATGTGAAAGCCCCCTTAAAAATTCATGGAGATTACTTCCACTCCTATTTACATCATGAAAATAAAGACTGATTGTTGATTTATTTGATAACTGATGACCTGAAAACCACCATTTATGAAGATACTAAATATTTAATTCCACACACTATTTCCTAGGGCTTGGAGTATACACATCATTTCTCTTGACAGAGCACTTCAGCTGAATGCTGAGATATCTGATAAAAAAAGCTGTAAATATAATGGAGAAACAGCACTATCAGTGTCATCTGTATGTGCTTTGTCATTTCTGGATTAGTTCCCCACTAGTGTCTAAAAATAATGTCAATAACCATGTGCGTTTTGTCTTTGTATAGCTTCATTTCAATGGCTGCTAAGTGATCAGTAAATACCTGTCTAGCTGGCACAGGGATAATTGCTGTGAATAAATCTGCCTGACACATAATTGATGAGAAACCATCTTGCCTGGATTTCTTAGTACCGAGCTTTAGATGACTGGAAGGCGAGCTGTACTACAAAACCACGGCAAGTCAGGCAATGCCAGATTTCAAAGCTGCTACTTAGGTGGCTGAGGTCTCAATGCGCACCGTAGCCACACTAGGGTTTCCAGCCTGTTCTGCACAGCCTGCCGAGACCACGGACAACTGGCCACCCCGTGGCACGCAGTGAGGATGGCAGCATGTGAACAAAGAGCTGGGCATACTTAACCACCGAGATTTGGAGACAGAAAGCAGCTCTGGAGCCCTGTCCGACCAAGTGCTGCGCACCTTTGCCTGCTGCTGAACTGAAGGGCATGCAGGAAACGAAACACCTCCCAGGAACAGCTCAGCAACCAATGCTGCCCAAGCTCAGCTTTGGCAACAGGACAAGTTTCAGGTATTTCATATAAAAACTTTACTGAATTTCTTCCTCTCCAGTGATTATTATTCAGGAAGGAAACCCAACCCATCATACACCACAAATCACCATGGGATTTATGACTTGGGAAATGTCAACTTTCTGGAGGATGCATTTTATGATTTATACATTAGTGTAACCTGTTGGTGGGGCTTTTACTGTGACAGCTGAAGAAAAACTGGCATTTTCCTCACAATTTAAAGGCGTTTAATGTGTTGCTCGGATTTGCACTGAATCTTAACTTCTGGACTGAGCTGTGAAGTGCAAGTTAAAATTCCAGCCTTACCATGCTGCGTTTTCCATGTGATTTTTCTCTATCACAAAAATAAAGTTAATTATTCCATTCTATTTCTTTGGATAAGAAAAGTTAACCTGTAGTGCACCCTGTATGCAGCAAACAACTTACGGAAGAGGCCTGGGTGCAGGCATGGGGAGGCATGTTCAGCAGTGGCCAGGAGCTAGAGTTATAACCCCTGCCACTGCTCCATTCTGCTGGCAAAAAGCTGAGAGGAGCCCCAAGCCACCCCCAATACAACGACAGACCTCATTCGATCTTGCACTACTTCTGGCCATGACCTATCTTCAAGCAGCCAACTGTGTTCAACACCCTACATCTTCCAGCCTCTGGCTCCAGATCTGCTGGAGGTAGGGTACCAAGCAAAAAGAAAACAAGGCCTACAACACCATTTGCACTATCTTTGGAAAATTCTTTCCATTTCTCATCCTGAAGACTAGCAATTAATTGATGGTTGCAAGGAACAGAGCAGAAGTTAGGAACTCCATGTCTGACCCGCTTAGAGAAACCTGAATGCAGAATGCCCTCCCTGCTTGGGCCAGCAAAACAGGGCACGCACAACAGCTGCCATCCTTCGCCAGCACCACTGCAGCCCAAGGGCAGAGGTGGAAGAAAGTGAAGGGGATGAATGACTGCCTGAGCTGCTTCCCTCCTTTTTCCGGTGACTCTGGCATAACTTTGCCTGTATTCTTACCTTTGTGGAGATGACCCCTTCTTTTGCAGTCCATCTGCTCGTGGATAAGACGGATCTTTGTTCCTTTCCTTTTCTACAGCTTATATTTTCCTTTTTAAATGAATACTGTGTGCTGGGGAAAAAATGCATTTTAAAAATTACCAGAAAAAATCACTTAATTCAAAAAAGCTTTGCAAGCCTTGAAAAGCCTTGCAAGACTTGAAAAAATGTTACCAAGTTTTATCCAACCAGAAATAAAGTTCTCAAAAACATTCAAAAATTGACACTTCCATGCACAGATTAAAAATCTGTATCTTATTTGTAAGAACATAGCCAGCTTTACTAGCTAGATATGTACTGTAAACACCAAGTCCTTAAAGAAAAGGTAGTGTGAAGAACAGCAGCTCCTACACTTGTGCTGCAGTACCCTCTTGCGACAGACGAGGTAACTTCAGATTTACAGGGAACCCAGAGGATGCTCTACTGCATCAGTCAACTGACGCACTGGAGCTATATCCACAGAAAAAGGTGTGGGTTTGGTTTTTTTTTTGTTGGTTTGTTTGTTTTTTTTTTTTAATTAAAGAAACTAAATATGCTGTACTTAAAGCTCTTCTCAGGTAAGATATATTTAGTGTTTTGGGGCTTTGAAAAAGCTGAGTGTTTCTTCACTCTGGGGTTGTCTTTACCCCTATTCAAATGAATCCTACCTCAGTTACAGGAAATTGAGCAGGACACCTGAACCTCACTGTCCTCAGCCTGGGGTACCTGCGTGCACAAGCCAAGGATGCTCAAAAGTGACTGAGTGCTGGCATTTTGGCTACTGTTCAGATCACCTGAGTAATTTGGAGCGATATCTACAGGTAGAAACACAGCTTTTGGTGTTTGTTTTACTTTAATCCTTTCCGCCTTTCTTATTTCTGTAGGTTCTTTACTGAGAATGTATTTTGCCCCAGACTGAGCTCCCAGAATTTGCTGGGTTTTCCTTTCAGAAGCCAATTCTGCTATTGAATCACAAAACCAGGGGTCAACACTGTCTAATTAGCCTCCTCTTTTCCAGAGCAGCCACAGATCGTATGCACTTGTTAATCCTGACCACTGCAACAGGTTCAGGCTGTTTCCTAAGCAGGAGCCACGCACCTGCCTGTATTGTCTCAGCTCATTTGTCCATAGTACACAAAATTTGTGATATTTGTTACAGACTGAACTGTTGGGAACACAGTAAGTCATCCAGCTTATCCAGGACTTCAGGAGTCAGGTCCCACGACGCAAAATCTCTCCTGCTTGAGTCAACCTGCGCCAGCCTGCACACTCCTGCTCTGGGCTGGGGTGGGTGGTTGCCAGCAGATGGCAGCCCCTTCCTGCAGTCCCGGGCAGCCAGGCCAGCCGTGAGTCTCAGTCATACAGAGTGTTTGGAAAAAACAGATCTGAATGATAAAAAATACAAATAAAGTATTTATATAATGAATTAATTATATTACATATATTTACATAGGACAAATATTACTTTGTCCTGGATTTTTGGACACAAACCTCTCCTTTTAGGATACAGAAGGAAAATAAAGTGCCAGTTCTCCTTTCCTCTCTCACCCACCTGTACACACAGATATACACTCTTAGCAAGGTTTTGTTTCTTAAACACTTGAGGAACGCTTCCTCTTTCATTCTCTCAATGATATAACATAGTCAAAGACATCAGAAAATGACTTAAAATAATCACCATGTGAGAAAAGATCCCACTTTAATCAACATTTGGAAGACAGCTTTTTCTGCAACAACCCCTGGAAAATGTTTCCGTGATCTACGTTTCTGTTACACTGCTTCTCTTAACTTCTCCCCTGTCTTTATGGAACAAAGAATAAACAACAGAACTCACCTGTCTTTCCTCAAAGAATCGGCATGTTTTGTATGTAACGCACCCCAAATGACAAAGGATGTCACAAGTAAAATTTTGCCAAAATTGGTGTTATTTTTTGCTATTATTATCTATTTACATATACCTTTCTACACATTCAGAGTAAATGTTGCACATAGTTGTACGTGTGGAATACACACAATGACAGCATTTTGCAATGCCAACCTTTTAACGTTCAATTTAACACAGAGATAACTTAGTTTTAATAAGATACCAATTACTAGTTGCTTCAGACAACGGAGGCTTATGACACTCACTGCGCTGTGCGAGGACTGCACATGTTCTGCTTTCTGAGCTCCAGCCCAGCCTGCAGCAACCTGCGGTTCCTCTCCCTCGCCAGGCTGCTCTGGCAGCCCGGCTGCAGGCTTTGCTCCAGCACCCTTCTCTGTTTTCCAGGTCTACACCTCAGCGCGAGGGGCAGCAAGATCCTGCAGAAAACCACATATTTGACGAGGGAACTAGATTTGAATATGTTTCTCCTACCCCCCAAAAATTTACATTTTTAATAGGTTATTCTACTTTGTTCTATACATTTGTATACAATCAACTAAATATTCATAATGCTAATGAAAGTGGTAGCAATGGCAGACTACAGAAGCAGGGTAATTTGGCTTTACCTTACCCGGTGAAGGCAGATGGGTTTATAAAATCCTCATCCAAAATATGGGCATTTTTGCAAGGCCCTACTTAAATACAGAAACTCACCACTTTAATTTCTCTAGTTTAAGTTAATTGCTGTAAAATGCAGAAATTCTTAGTTCAGTAAAAGGCTTTCCTCAGATTCAGTTTATTCTTGTTTAATTTATACTAAACTGAAATAGGCTATCTTTAAACCTCATAAAGAGCATGCTATCTTTTGTAATGGCTTAAGTGCTTTAAAATTATGCTGCAAGTAAAAGGGCACACAGATAATTCCAAAGGCTAGGACAAAAAGGGAAAGAAGACATTTCTGAAGTTTTTTATGGGGTAATAATCTCTAAAAAAAAAGCTTTTAAAGTTTAAATTTAAAGCAAAATCCATGGAGAGACTGAATATGGGCTCTATTCAACGTGTGTAAGAAAACAACCCTTCTGGAGATATAATAATCTATACTAGATTGTATTATTGGCAGATATCAAGAAGTTCATGTTTTGTGAGTGTACTTGTGAGCGTATTTTTATCTGAGCGCCAATGCCTTTGCTAGTTCAGCAGATGCTCTGAACCGGTCATAAATTTTTCTAGGTTACAAAATCAACAAACATGTTGAAGTCAAAATATTCCATGTGTTACATGAACAACTAGAAGCACCACCAACTGCCAGCAATAGTTTAGAACATACTAAAAACCCCAAAGCAGCAAAAATTCGCTTATTTTTCCTCTCCAGAGAAACTGATGCTGCGGATAATTGATTAAGTTTGTTCTGTGAATACTATCATCTGTCCTGCAAATAAGTTATTCAAGCAAGATGATAACTGTAAATTCCTAATACTTATTTTTATATAAGCATATGCATGGGAAGGAAATAGGAAATGTCTGAAAAGTTCAAAAATATTTTGAAATTAAACTAAGTAGACTTGATTTTTTTTTTTTTCCTGGTAGCTATTTCTGAACAAGCAACTGAAAGTTTAAATGCTGTCAAATGTCAGAGGATGCTTTCTTCTAAATGAATGCTAATTAAGTTAGTAGCATAGGTAATTACATTGACTTTAAATTCTGCATATATTATGTGAGATTCAAACAAAAACAATTCATATTCAGTGTCATGTGTTATACTTTTTCTTTCTGTATTGATATATTAACATGTATTTCTTAATTGTGTAAAGTTATTACATTAATGATCTATAATGTACTGATCACTCTTCCTGCAGCTCCTTTGCCCTTGAGCTACTGATTGTGAACCTCATGGCACCAGGTCCTCCTCCATCTAACGAAGACTGGTGGCCACATCCCATAACATTGCATTGTACAGCAATAAGTAGGGTAGGAAGAGTTTGCATACCAGTGCAGGATTTGGTAGAATGGCTCTATATACTTTTAAAATAAGCTCATGTGAATTAAATATGATCCCAGAGACTTCCCACTAAAGCAGTGTCCTTCACACACGGCTTGAATTAATCTTTGGATGATCATTTCTGTGACTCCTTCCAGGAGCTAAAAACTGTCACAAACAATGCCACCCTCTTATCCTTGCCAACACAACTCTGCAGCAGCAGTACCTGGGAAAGAACAATTCTGTCCAAAAAGCCCATATGCTCCAGATGCAATTTTCTCCTTGGGGAAAAAACAAGGGCAGCATGAACCATAACATTCGGATTTTAGCCAAATCATGTCACGACCTCAAGTGTGGCAATGCATATGGCAATAACAGCATAAACCCCCACTACTTAAAATAGAGTAAGATAGTCTTAAAAGCCTGTTCTTTGGCCTTTGTCTTGCGGCTGACAACTGTCTACCTGCCAACTGTTGAGAGAGGGGGATTTTGTGACACCAGCTCACCTCAAACCAGCCACATGTCATCATGTGGAAACACTTCCAATCACTACTTGGCTGGACTGCATTCGTGGCAGCAACAGGTGACAAGCGCTATTCCTTTTACTCATTGTCAGGGCCACTGTGGCATGAGGCATCCCAATTGATTTGGGGGGCTAACGACTTACAACGTGTCATGTTTCAGGCTCATACACAAGACTTGTTGATGCACAGTATATTTTTAGTTGAGCTATTCTTAATTTAACTTCTGTATTGTACTTACTGCTGCAAAATCCCTGAACTTCATTCCACCTTGCACCCCAGTCACTTCAGGGATACTATTCCAAAAGCATGAAGTTACATATATGTAATATATATGTATATATAAGTCACTAAGGTCAGAGTTTTGGTGTCTTTTATGCTATGCCCTAGACTCTGAAATTGGAGTGATGACATAAGAAAACCTTCACAACTGAGACACCTAAAAATACTATCCCAGAAAATGTCATGCTGGCTGCGCTGGCACGCAGGGCTTGGGAGCTGGAGTGGTTGCAATGTGAGCTGTGACAGCACAGCACGGCAGGGCACATCCATGTTCCCGTCCATCCCGTGACAGCGCCTGCATGACACTGCTGCATGCAAGCGGCTCTGCAGGGCTCCAGTAATGCCCAGTTCCTCTTCTTGAAGTGCTGATGAAATATCAGTGTAAGATACGATTTACATACCTGTACATTTGTAAGACAGCCCAGCCTCATTCCACGGAGGGTGAAAATAAACTTAGGGAGGTGGCAACCAAGGCTTACATTGCACTTAGATCGCAGAATAAAGTGTGAAATCACTTCTGGGCTGAATGGCAACTTTCTGGAGGGTACTCAAGAACTGCACTGGTAACCTACATAGTTCCCTCTAGCCTCCCCAAAGTAGTCAATATACTTCAAAATGTCAAGAAATGAACTTTCTCCTATTAAAATAAAAAAAACTTGGACAACTCTCTCCAGGCTAGTAAATAATACTGATAGAAGGAGCTATTTTTGGAGTTACCAACTAACTTCCATGAGCAGTATAGGAGAGCCTAGGCTTTAAACCACAGCTATTTCTAGCTGGCAAATCATTTATTTGTTTCCTTTTCTGGCTGGGAGGAAGACCTCTCCCCTTGTTCATCTGGGTATAGCCACCAAGCTCATCACAACAGCATCTAACAACAGTAATATCCAACCACAGGGTAACAGCCTATTGGCATCCCTACCAATTACAACTCCCAGACACATGAAAGCAAATGATCCCATCAAATAAACAGCCTCATCTTTAAATACTGCACCTGGAAATGTACTTTAAAATTTAGCATGAGATAATATTAACAAATTCCCAGTATTGCACTTATCCCTTATTTAAAAAGCTTAAGATATTATATCCCCTTCTCCTTGTATAAACCAATTCAAGTTATATAATGTATGTGGATTTGCTTTGACCTGGTTCCAGATGGCAATGTATTATTAAGCCAAGGCTGTACAATTGCAATTTGGTGGAAAACAGGTCAGGATTTTATTACATGTCAAAACTCTCAAACTGTTCTGAATACTTCAAATTAAAAAGGCAAGCAGAAAATAACCCTTGTGTTGGAATGATCCTATTGCATTACCTTGCTCATGAATTTCTATCGGGTGCATGTTTTATCAGTTCTCTTGCTACTTTTCAATATCTGTACATGCAGTTTGCTATGACAAATCGTGGGACAAACTAGGGCTGGGACTGCACAGATACAGAAGGAGGAGGGCACCAGCAGCCTGGCAGCTCCTGCTCTCCTCCAAGTGGAAGAGCTTCAGCTCAGATCACGCAATGAAAAGACAGTTTCAGGTAGAGAAGGAGCAGAAAGGCAAAGAAGGGATGCAGAGCAAGATTTTACATGCAATGGGCTTGAAGGCTTGCTGGTACTGACCTCATCTCCAGGCAGGACATTTGAAGTCTGACTGTCAGGCAGATGTACGGTTCTCAAAGTTCATAAAAAAAAAAAAAAAAAAGGGAGATCTCTGGAGCAAAACAGGCTTCCTTCCAGCAATCTGAGGAACACTGTTGCCTTTTCACACTCTATCAACATCTCCTTTGAACCAAAAAGCATGCAGAAAGTCAGACTGCTAATTTCCCCTACCAACTCAAGGCCAGTCCTCAAAAAACCCACTAAATTCATTAATTTCCAGTCTTACCCTTCTCTTAATGCATGATGTCAATGCCGCCTGTGAACTATATTAGTGGGCTCCTTCTTTAGACAGATTTAGTTTGTCTTATGCTATTACACTGCTCAGCTACTTCCTGGCCTATATTAATCCTCTCTATATTACTTTTTTAGCATAATTAGTGCTGTTAACTAATTTGCTGTTAACAGTTGATTCCAAGTTCATTGAAGGAGATACTAGAACTACAAAGAGTCTCTGACTCTCCACTGCCAATTTTAACATATATCAAGGAGTCTCTAATAAGTTATGTTAGTCATTGAAATCAATCAGCATATTGGTGCTTCTCTAATTCTTTCTCTTTTGGGAAAAATATTATCATAACAACAGTAAATCATTTTACAAGTTAGTTGGAAATAATCTCAAATAAATCATAACTAAATACAGATCTTAAATTGTGGGACTGTCTTTCACCAAACAATGTATCACAATAGTGATGACCGAGAACTGTTTGCCACTTGCTTTGTGTATTCTGGCTAACAGAGAAATAGCACTGCACCAAAGATGCATCAATATACCCAATACCATCACCGGTATTTATTTTTACGGGAATAGACTGCTAGACCTGCTTCTGCAAGTTTTGACTAGCTACCCAGCTCAGAAAGGAGATATGACCATCCCAAGCAGGAGTGAGACAGCACTAACCCATGCCCGGCCACTTCTCAGGACAGGGTGAAAAGAGTTCTTTCCACACAGTTGCTGTCTTCTCAGGAACGATGGGATGCTCGACTCCCACACCAAGGTTATGTCAGGCAGGAAAAAGTACAAAATACCTCAAGGTAGCAAAAGAAAGGTTTTAGTAGCTCCATCAACATTATCTTAAACAGTAGAGTTGACTTGGGAAAACACTGCTGAAGCAAAGCAGATCACTTCCCACAGAGAAGAGACAAGGGTGGTAGCACCTCATGTCTTTATTCAGTTGTAATGAACCACACTTGAAAGTGTACAGTCAGGCTACTTTGCCTGGTGAGCCAGTGCAGTATCCTGCCTTATTTTCAAGAGTACTGCCAGTGGTTCCTTGGCTTTAAGAAAAAAAAAACAAAAACAATTAAAATGCTTGTAGAGTAAGTGTGGCTCAAGTCTGTCTAAACAGTTGTCGTTTATTAACTAATGGTTCATGGCACTAGCACTACTACTACAATGAATTAGTCATCTATTTATTCCTGACATTTATTATGCTATCATAAAATTCAGTATTGTGTATAATATAGAGAAAATAAAACAATTCTCCCATAGCTACTAAAACTTAGTCTTTAACAATTTTCAGAACCAGATGATTATTGGGTAGGCTGAAATCTTACAGAACCATAGCACTGCAGTGCCATTGCCAAGTAACTTTAAAAATCCTATTGAAATTCTTCCTTATTCATCACATTCATTAGTTGTGTCTCCTGATATCTGAAAACTCATTGCATCACAAATGAATGGATTTTCATTGCCACAAATGCATTTCCCCAAGCACATCTCTGGACCGTCTTTGCACACATCGTTACAGCAATGAATTGATCCCTTATCCCTCCCAGCTAGTTAGCAATGGTGCCACAAACACGACATTGTAAACAATCTTTCTACACGCAAGTCAGACTTGCACATTCTTGGGGTTTTTTATGCACCATTGAATCACCATCTCAAGGAAAAATAGATTTACTACACAAATGCAGTCAAACATGCTTTGCTACATAATCACTCATTTCCTGACTGGCCCAGGGGAAAGGTGCTGCCGCATTTCTAATGAAGCGCAGTCTGAGGAGTAAGCCAGTTGCTGGACAAATTAAGCCAAGGACTAAGAGCAGGAATCCTCCTATGGGCTCTCCTTATAGGAGAGATTCAACTGCTATTTCACAGAGACCATTTGCTCCACATCCAGGAAACATTTTCTCTTCAGAGAAGAGGGACTGCTTTCCCCACAGCCACCTCAGCAACCTGCCGGGCTCCTGATGCAGCTTTCCCCCAGAAAGGAAAGCCCAGGACTGCCGGAGGTGAGTGGTCCTGCTGGGACTTCTGGTCAGAGCAGCTCAGCGCCCTCAAGGACCTATGCTGGAGACTAAAATTACTGACTGCGCAGATCCCCAGCTCTTGAGATGACTCATCAGTGACTGCCTTGCCCATTTTGCAAACATGGGACTGAAACTGAGCTTTTAAATTAAAAAAAAAAACCCACTAAACATTTTTCTCTCTGCCATATCCCAAGAATAAACACACTACAACCCCTTAGAGCAAATGCTGAGGAAATAAGTTATCCTCTCTGATTCAGAAATAGTTGAACATGTATGTAGGGAATCAAGGACTGTAACAAAGTTGCTGATCACCTAACGAAACTAAAGCAGGACCGTACATAGTACATTTGGCAAAATTCTTCAGTTGAGATGTGTGACTCTTTAACGAAGTCAGGCTTCACTACATTTATCCATCAAAGCTCTCACCTTCAAACAGGGCTCGACACACTGCAGTCCTATCAAAATAGTAGCATTTAATCATGGGAATTTAGAGGATATGGACTTTTCTAGCCCATGCAACAGTTCACAGATTCAAATATGTATGACAAACAAGCCATTTTCCACCATATTTTTCTACCTCCTAGGTTACTGTCATTTCCAGGTAGAGGTCCCTCCTGCTTTTGTTTTAAAAATAAGTGGGTGCCTGTCTGACAAAAGAGCTGCCATACCTGCTGATTTTATTGGCACATACCTTTCATATTCAGAGCAGTGGCTTCAAGAGACGGGCTTTCGAGAATTAGCCTTTGCTTTCAAATGCAGATTCATTCATGTTTATTCCACTGAATTTTAATCTAAAGTGTAATAGTCTGCATATGCCACTCTGATTCTTTTTTCCAGTTTCCAGAAAGTTAAAAGATTTGACAAGGGGCCAAAAGAGACAGAAGTGTCTGAGCTAATTCCAACTGCACCTGGAGAGCTTCTGCTTTGCTTTACAAAGCTCCTGGTCTCCATAGTTACAAACAAGTTGAAAAATAATGATCAAGTGTTACCTTAAATGCTCCCCATCCAGAATGAAAAAATAAAAATGCTCAGAAACTCCCAGTCTGACAGCCCGCTGGAGCGTGACTCTGCTTCTTTCTGCTCCTGTGGGCTGACTCCATCCCTCTCTGGATTAGGTGATGCTGGACACTCCCCACCTTGCTCTGGACAGAGCCAGGATTCAACACGTCTCCTGCAGCCCAGGATGCAGATTACACTCCCATGCATGTGCTGATCCTATTAGATTTTAATAGACATCGTTCACTTCCTTTCACTGCCTCAAACCACACGGCTGGCAGCTTCGGCTTCGCACCTACCCTAGCACTGTTAGCTAGCAGTGGGCACACAGGAATCCTGCCCAGGTGCTGCTGCCATCTCTGCACTCCCTGCTGTCCTTGCTCAATCAACAACCCAGCGACCTGGCAGCCGGGTCCTCCCTGCCACCAGCCACCAACACCGCCCCAGGCACCCCCGAACCCGTGACAGCCCGCACGCTTGTTCTCTGGTTGTGTGGAATAAAAAGCCCAGACAATTCACACCTCTCTGAGGGGCAAAAAGTGACATAAGCTAGGGGACCAGTTTCAAAGTTCCAATAAAGCCCTCTGTCAAAACCAGAACTGAAGGCTGTGATCTGTTAATTAGGCTAATCAAACAGTAGGTAAGATACACGCTATGGAAAGCTAAAGCCACTCTAAAGCTTTCTCCAATAGAGACAAAATTTTGTTTTCATTTATGAAAGGGCAAAGAACAGAGTCTTCAGCTCAAACAAAAAAACCCACAACCACCCACACCACAAAAAACCCCAAACCAAACAACAAAAAAACAACCCCCCAAAACACTTCAGAGAAACCCCCATTGTGCCACACAACTGCTTGTGCTTTCAGCTGTCCTGGAGCAGCAGGAGCTGTGATGAAGCACAGATAGGAAGAGACTCCCACCACAGGAAGGCCAGACTGTAAGTCCTGAGGGCACAAGCACACGCGGTTTGACACAAGGCTCATCTGTACTACCGTGTCTTCCACCCCTTTGGCTCTTTCTGTCTGCACCCTGCAGTGTGAAGACAAGCAAGAGAGACGTGCTTCACCCAGGGCGGAGGGGGAATTGCCACCAGAAGTCTCCTGCCAGAAGCCAGTAGCTGCACATGTACCATCAAGTGAAGGACATTTGGTCTCTGGCTCTTAAAAGATGCTAGCTGAATGCTTTAGCAGATCATTTTTGTTTTCCTACTACCAACACTATCTGCTGATGAACAGGTGTATTAAGGCTTGACAGCATAATAAATTCACCAGTGCAAAGTCACATATGCCAGGGCTGCCACATGGAGAGGCCATATGGATAAGCCAGTGTCAAAAAAAAAAAAAAAATCCTCAGATGTGGTCTTTTCCAGCAGGATGGTTACTGGCTGAAGGGGAAATTTGACTAGAAAACAGCTTGCTGTATTATTTTTCTAAAATCAAATAGAAATTATTCAATAACTGTTGGTTTTGTTTGGTTTCTTTTTAGCTCAGCAGCCTGTTTCACAACAAAAGTATTATGAAATACTTTCTACAACTTTTCCTCCATCATGTGGAATAGCAAAAAGGAGAGGAACCATGACATAGACAACAGAGGAGAAATTCTAAACAAATTTTGATATGTGACTTCACTAAATCTTCCAAACTTGACACCCCTAAGTACCTCCAAATAGATCTATTAAATACATTTAGGTTTGAACCAGTCCCAGGGAAATGAAAGGATCCATTTCAGTTTAGAGTAGCTAAGAGTATTACTCAGATTTGCACTGACAGGCAAGTAAAAATCCCAAACTGCAAAAGGCACCAGAATGACAATACAGTTGCAGACAGAAGTCTGTTCTGCAAATATGTGATAGTCCCTGCCAGCGTCTGCAGCAGACATTTGACAGTTCACAAATTCACTGTGCAAAAGTCACAAAGCTGGATCTATCCTTAATGTCTGAGCAAGCAACTTATTAAACTTTAATGAATGTATGTTTGGCAGCTATTTAGTTATTCTGCCCAGTGCCATAAAGGTATGTTGCTCAGGAAGCCAGGCTAGAACCCCAAAGAGTTTCTGTCAACATCCTACCACACTTCTGCTGTCGCTTCATCCCATTCCACTGCTGGTCCTTTCAGCACAGCCTTTGAATACCTGTTAAGCATATCTGTACCCAAGGAGCAAGCAGACAGTTTTGACAGTGATGGGAGATGGTTTTGCCACTATGGAAGAGAGCAGCAATAGGATTCACATTTTACTGAATTGTTTTTAGAATTAGTCAAACCAGTATTTATTTATTTATTGATGGTGACTGAAATATCATAACAAACAGTTTGGGTTTCCAGATTATTTTTCCAGAGAAGGTCTCTCCTCTGCAGGAGGAACCAGAACACAACCTCTTACCACCTCTCAATTTTCACACCCCCCAGCAGAATCCAAAGGTGACCCTTCAGTTTTGTTGAAGAGACCATTCAATCAACTATTCCCTTGTCCAGCAACTTTTATCTTAATCCATCAAAGTGGCTGAAGAAACAATCATAGAATATTATTATGGGTGTATATTTATCCCTTGAATTTTCTCAAGCATTTGTTAATTTTTCCATACCAGTACTTCCACGAAAGGTATTCCCACTACACTGGCAGTGCTTTTTATGGCAAGTGATCAGGTTAATTTTCTATTTTTGAAAAAATATGTTTAAATTGATACCTTCTTACATGCTTTTCTTTCATGGCTTTTCCCAGCAGTGTTCTCTCTTCTGCCTCATCTCCGTATAATTTTGACACGAACATTTGATCTATGCAGACTACAACAAATCATGTTCGCATTGGGCCACATAGTCAGATTTTTCACCACTACACGCAGCATAACAAAACCTGGCTGCTCTTAGCCAGACGGTCAACTATCTAGACTGAGTTCTAACTATTTATTAACAGATCTTCCATTCATCTTTCATTCTCAGTTTCAGATTTCTCCAAAATCTTTGCCCATGTGTGAGACTAGGTGATTTGTATGCACAGGCTGTGCAACTGAACAGATGGATCTGACAGCAACAGCATATTCTTCCACAAAAATGACAGGATAATAAGTGGAGATCTTGTTAAACTTGGCTACCATTAACGTAACTGCTTGTTTACTAATATTTCACAGCAAGTCAGACTTACTGACAGTGCTTTACTTGCCAGTCACCGAATGTATTGGCAGCTGCTTTTTCTTTGGCTTAAAGAAATAAAGAAGAAAAAAGAAACAACAGGACTTTCTAGAGGTAGTCTGGCTTTTTTGTTGTTGTTGTTTAATATTTCAACTGTCATTGATCAGTATTTGGAATGAATTTATCCAGAGAAGCACTTTGGCGCAAAATCACAAGACCAGTCTCTTAGAAGTGAAAATAAAAAAAAGCTTAACTTTTTTTTCTTAGTAAGAAAAGCATCAACTGTTTCAGCAAGCATTTGTTTCCAACAGGAGACCAGGCTTCTATTTAAAAAGAGTAGAAATGCCAAATCCAAAACCAGAGAGATTAGAAGGCCTGGAATCTGATAAACAACACAGTTGAAGGAGTTCCTCCCAACTTTTATTTTCTCTGTTTTTCAGAGGAACCTAGTTCAAGGTAGTACAAAAGGAGTTTTAAAACATTTTTGACTATTCCCCCTGGTCTTTTACTGGAACGGCATGAGTGAACACGTATCCTTTTGGATTCTTTAGTGGTTCTAGATCTAGGCTGAACCTTGCTATCCTTTCTCTGTTATTATCCTTGTAAGAATATCGCAGCCTCTCCCTTCCTCTAGACCCACCACTCAAGCGGTCATCATCATACAGACAGAATGCAGGCATAAGAGCAATCACTTATCTGAATGCAGTAGAGCTGTGGCTGCAAACCAGGAAATTTTCTATGTCATTAAATGAGATATTGGAGTATTATAAAAATACTGAGACAATATATTGTTACAGAAGAATGACGATGAGGATGTAACCTGTTCTTTGGCACTCTGCACAAATACTCCAGCGGGTAACTCCTGCCCTTGGAGTTTCAATTCCAGCTTCAAAAGTTCAGTTCACATTCAGAGGAAGCCATAAAGGCTTTCATGGACTTACATACTGAGTAATCCTGCTTAGTTCAGTGTAATGTGATAAATATCAAGCATGCTTTCTGTCAGAAATTTTTTTTTTTTTTTTTTACATCCAAGTACCAGTCTCTTGTACTCTTGTAATGATAAAAACCTGTTGCTCTAAACCAACATGCATCTTAAAAGTATAGGCAAGAAGTCCTCATCCCTGGAGGTATTTAAAAGAAGGATAGATGAGGTGCTTAGGGACATGGCTTAGTGATGGGATGGCAGGGTTAGGTTAAAGGTTGGACCCCATGATCTTAAAGGTCTTTTCCAACCAAAGTGATTCTATGATTCTATTCCATAACATCTTAAGAGTATAGGAAAATACAGATGAGCTCCCCTAAGCCTTTCCACACTGCTCCATCTCTGGAAATGATAAAATTCCAAAACATAGGGCCTGCGTTTCAGGGACCTCACAGTGAATGTGGGTGAGTCAGGGCCAAGGTGGCTAAATGGAGGGCAGAGCTGGAAGGATCTGCCTCCCCCTCACAGGGGTCCAGATGCTGGAAAAAAAATACTTATGTCTTCTAATAAACTTGCTCTCCATGCTTATCAGAAACAAATAAATCTTTTTACCCCTCCCTCAAACCCCTTGTTCCTTCTCCTTTGCCCACAAAGACCAACCTGGCTCTCTAGTACTTGTGTCATTTCTATTTGACCAGTCTGACTCTGCCTCCAGAGCATTTTGGCACATGCACAGGGGAACAAATACCTTTTGGGTGCCTAGATCCAAGGTGGCTAGAGATCACCCAGCAAGCAGAGACTTCCAAAGATGTTGCTTAATTACAAGTCATTAGAAAGGTAATGAGTCTGTAGCATCTCAACAACGGTTTTCTTGCTACTATCGCATCCTTCTCCTTTACTTTATAGGGATAATTACTTACAAACTTTTTGGAAATCCCTTCTTCAAGCATTATCTTCCAGTATAGCCTGCTTTGATAAGACCCAGCCCTAAACTCACTGTTTAGCAGTAAGCACACATCATCCTCCCTCTCCTCCTTTAGTAATAGCTGGAGCAGAAATCCATACTGTTCAGAATTATATACTAGTTTGTATTACTAACATCCTGACCACATACCACTGCATTTGTTTTGGTGCCTTGGCTCTGGAAGGCAAAAAGCTAGGATTTGCCTGGTCTTATTCCTGCTGCGTAGGTGACTGGATATGTTCCTTGTGCTAAATGAAAGGCTAGTCTCAGTTTATTCATCTGACAAGAACACATACCTCCTACTGCCCCTTTGTACAGTTGTAAGGGAGGAAGGGATTGTTGGAGACCTCACCAACACCTATCCTGAATACCATGAGGAAACTTGGAAACTGATGGAACCTTGGCCTGCCAGTCTGATATGCAACTGACTCACTTGACAAAGGATTTTCCATACATGCAGCTCCTTAGCTACTGAACTACTTAGAGTTGTACAGCAAAGTTTTGTTTGGCAGAAACTATAGGGACATGGTTTAATGGCGGGATGGCAGCGTTAGGTTAACGGTTGGACTTGATGATCTTAAAGGTCTTTTCCAACCTAAATGATTCTATGATTCTATAAATCTTTCTAGAACGTATTTCCATTCAGTCACTGCAGTCTCTGGACTAAATGTTGAGCCTAGCACGGCTTTAATAGATCAGAAACCCAGAATTGCCATGCTTACAGCTTTGTTTTCTACAAGTCATACCAGCACTTTTCTCCACAATTCTTTCACTTTAAAATAAATTAAAATGTATTTGATGTGTATGACCAACAACTAAGAATTTTCGTCTGATTTACACTGTTTTATAGCTCAAATAAAAAAGTATAAAGTTATTCCTTGTATAAAGCTTTGCATTCAGAAGCAGAAGTCAGACGTTGCTTGTATTTATTCATCCTGCTAAGCTTTTAGCATCTCTATTAAGTGCAACAGAAGGTACTGCCAAAACTGTGAAAGAGATAGAAACCATTTCTTCTGGCACTGGACTGAATCCCTCTGCACGATTCCTACAAAGACCTACAGCAGAGAAGGGCTTGCATCCCACTGGCCTGATAACGCATGAACTTAAATTACTGGCAAAAGAAACACACACTTTCACATCTTTTGAGTAAAGAAAGAAGTGCTTTTAAGCAAGGAAATAAAAGGGACAATTTACTGGACGTGTGCATGAGGTCTTTTCCCTTTGCTCCTGCTGTCCAGTCTAGCAGTATTCCTGCTGCAAAGCTGGCTCAGTACTGTGCTTGGCACAGACAGACTGAGCACAGAGGCAAAGGAGACTGCTGAGGATTTATCTTTCAAATTAAAAACTATATTAATGAGTAAATCTTGTTTTATCTCATGGAAGTGCATATTGGCTTCATGGAAATTCAGGAAGATTAATTCCTCTGCAACCTTCTCTCACACTGTTGTGGATGAGGAAGGATCCCACTGCAAAAAATCTTTCATGGCTCCAGTGTTCCCACAACTCCAACATGGGGTAAATCAATGCAGGAGGTTTAAGTCAATCACCTGGCTTTACTTACATGGCCCTGAGACACTTTTGTCTTTGTCCCCTTTACCCCTTGGAGGATGCTGGCAACCTTATCCCAAGCTGCTCTCAGATTTGTTGTTGTTTTCTTTTTTCCATCAGCATATTCCCTGCATTCACTTCAACCTTTCTAGTTGAGGACAAGATCTCTGGAGAACAGCAGACACCTGGTGGCATTGCATTTCTTCATCTGGAGACGAAGCAGGCTCTCTCTGTTCATGCTTCATAAATACCCTCAAACACCGTGCACTTTGTGTGTGTGTACAGAACTAAAGAGAGCCAGCACTGTGACAACCAGCTCTGCACTCCAGCTTTGGAAAGCTAATGAGTACCCAATTAAAAACAGTCGTCTTGGCACACTGAACTGAAGAGTCTCCTCCAGAAAGCAATGCATTCAAGTGGCCTGAACCTTTATCCACTGACTACACAGATCAAAACAGGAAATCGTAACTATTATCTTCCAGGATTACAGATGCATCTGATTAACGCAACAGCCTCATTTTATGCAAACACTATGCAGAACTAGGGTCTCAGTCAAGCTATAGGAAGAGTGAGAGTGCAGGTTGTATTGGGTTTGCATGGCAAGGTTTTGGTAGCACGGTTGCTACAGGGGTGGCTTCTGTGAGAAGCTGCCAGAAGCTTCCCCCATGTCCAACAGAGCCAATACCAGCAGGCTCCAAAATGGACCTGCCACTGGCCAAGGCCAAGCTCATCAGTGATAGTGGTAGCACCTCTGGGATAACTTTGTTAAGAAGGGGGGGGGGGGGAAAACCCCACGCAACTGCAGCCAGGAAAGAGAGGAATGAGAAGATGCAAGAGGAACAGCCCTGCAAACACCCAGGTCAGTGCAGAAGGAGGGGGAGGAGGAGGAGCAGCTCCAGTCACCAGAGCAGAGATTCCCCTGAAGAAACTCCAGCTTCAGTAATTACACCTCAGCTCCACACTGACTTAAAGAACCCAAATTTAGAAGTTGATTATATTTCCTTGTTCGGCTGAACTCTGCCCAGAAAGAGGATCCACTCAGATGCAACTAAAATTTCATTTTACTGAAAAAAATACTAGTGCTGAAAACAAAAAAGTCAAATTAACATGACTTGCAGATACTCTGCAACTCTATATTCTGTTTTCTCAGCAGTGTTAATTTTCAGCAGAACGTCTCCACTGAATTTAAAAGTGTCACTTTAGACTAATAAATCTTTTATAGTCAAAAATCTCATTTCAGTTCATGTTTTAATTTAGTGCTTCACATCTTAAAGAAAGAATCCACTTTAAAAAGCCTGTAAATCAAATGAGTGCTTGGAAACTAAGCATGAATTAATAATCTGCTTCAAGACATCTGTTTCCCTTAAACAAGTGCTTCCTTAAGACTATTATTCCTTAAAACGGGATCACATAAATACTGTCTGACTTTACTGACAAATTTAAGTCTATATCCAGATGTACTTAAATTAACCATCCAACTAATGCCATTACAGAACACTGCATGAATCAGGAACAACAGAGCTTCAGGGAAATAGCTGTCACACAAAGGCAATGGAGCAGATCTAATTCAGTGCTTTCTCTCTAGCACTGGTCATAACAGGGAAACAAAGTTCCACACAACGCTGCACAAACGTTTTGTCCGAGTTGGGGAGCTTTCCCCTGGAAACCTTTTGCTCTCTTGTACCACCGCACAGTGCAAGTGGGAACCAGCGACGTGCCCTTGACCATCAGTGGTGCAGCCTCTGGGAAGCATGTCACACTGCTCGTGGAGTACAGAGATGTTCCAGACCCCTGCATTCACCTAGAAAAAGTTTTGGTCTGTTAGACACCAGAGTTCCCACTTGTGGTGTCATTTTGTACACAGCCATGGTCCCTGCACACCGGGATTAGATCTTACTGTTTTGAATATGAAGGAACTATTCCCATATCATTATTAAGTCTGAAACAGAAGTTCACATTGCTTTTAAGTGCACCCACCAGGAAAACCAGGATTTATCTGTATTTGCAAGTGCTCAGCAAAGCAACTTGTACAAGTTCAGTCAATTCAGAATCTCAAACTCCCTTAGACCATTTTTACCATTCCTTACCCCTGTGCCTTCACTGTAGACATGTATACGTAAACCAAAGCAGCAAAAGCATGTATTCAACCAATGTAACTCCACTTGCAGAAGAGGCTGACCATATTCCTCAGGTTAGATCTAGACCCTAGAAATATTGTTAGGGCTACAGCAGTGATTGAGTCAAGTCACACATAAAGACATGTCTCTGCTGCAAAGGGTTTACATTCTAAAAACCCAACCATTCCCTAAGCAAAGGACTAATAATAAAGCCATTGTAATAGCTACAGCTGCCCCCCCTCCCCTCCCTTCCACAACCTATTCTTGTATATATAAATACATACTTGTACATCTGGCACAAAAGTATTTGTAAACAGACAGCAAGAGAAGGCGAGGTAATTCAGCTGTAAACTGTACCTGGACTGCAAATTCTCCTATTTGGTCCACAGCTATACCAGATACTAAATTCACATACTAAAACGCATTTCAACTTCCATGGCTTTTTACAATTAAAATAAAAAAAAAATCCACGCTAAACTAGACCAGCTCAGGCACTGCCTATTTTCATTTATTTCTGTCTCAACACAGGACTTTAAAAGATAATCTCTGATAGAAATTCAATTTATTTCTTCTCCTGCATGTCTAACCAGATCTGTAATCAGTGTAATCACTTTGCCACACTGTCTTATACGTGTGGACTGAGGGTCCTGAACATTATTTTCCCTGTTGCAAATAGGAAGAGCATTAAAATCTTATCAAAACAAATCCAAATGAGCATCAGTCCCAGAAAAAAACCTGACCCAACATGCTTCTGGGGGAAATTCTGGATGGTTTTTCTATGGCTTTCACTTTTTTAAAAATGAAATGTTTTATTCTTTTACAGCTTAATCATATTTAAGATGAGAATGGGAAACTAATGAAGGAAGCTCTCTAAGCAAAACATTTTAGGATACAAAATATATTTCTTACTAGAAGGATTTATGATGCTGTAACCAGTAAAATTTGCATAGCTGCCTGTTCAGAATGAAATCAGAAACAGACCTGAGGATGAAGTGGGTACCTAAGCCTGGGGATCTGACCTGTCATTTGAGCCCCTGGTCTGCCTCAAGCTGGCATCCGGCACATAGCAGAGCCTGGGATGTAAGGATACCTCCTCAGCTGCTGATGTGCCCCCCACATGCCCTGCTTTCTCCCCATAGCCTACGCCATGTCCCAGAGCCATGGGAGCTCAGAGAATCGGGTGCCCACAAGTGCTGCAGCAAGCCTCAGCGCCCTGCGGCACCAGCTTTCTGTAATCATGGTGATGGACGTGGGCAGAAAGAGGCACACTAATGACCCTTCTGCAAGGGGAGAGGAACAAAACTAGCCTTGGGCTCATTAGCATCCGAACAGCATTCACCTCATGCTTTCCCCTCACAGTAGGAAGCTTCACAGCAGCTGATAAAAGAACTGCAGTGAAGAAAAACCAAGGGTTTGTTGGGTTACCACACAGTCACAGAATGGTTGGGGTTGGAAGGGACCTCTGGAGATCATCTCATCCAACTCCCCTACTACAACAGCAGGTTGCACAGGATTGCATCCAGGCGGGTTTTGAATATCTCCAGAGATGAGGACTCTATAACCTCTCCAGACAGCCTGTTACAGTGCTCTGTCACTCTCAAAGACGTTTTTCCTCATATTCAGATGGAACTTCTTGTGTTTCAGTTTGTGCCCACTGCCGCTTATCCTGTTGTTGGGCACCACTGAAGAGTCTGGCCCTATGCTCCTGACACCTGCCCTTAAGATATTTGTAAGCATTAATAAGATCCCCTCTCAGTCTACTCTTCTCCAGGCTAAACAGACCCAGCTCTCTCAGTATTTCCTCAAGGAGAGATGCTCCATTCCCCTGATCATCTTCGTAGCCCTCCGCTGAACTCCCTCCAGTAGTTCCTTGTCTTTCTGGAACTAGGGAACCCAGAACTGGACACAGTACTCCAGATGTGGCCTCATCAGAGTAGAGGGGGAGGACTTGCTGGCCACACTCTTCCTAACGCACTCCAGGATACCATTGGCCTTCTTGGCCACAAGGGCACATTTCTGGCTCATGGTCAACTTGTTGTCTACCAGGACAGTCAGGTCCTCCTCTGCAGAGCTTTCCAGCAGGTCAAGTCCTAACCTGTACTGACACATGGGGTTATTCCTCCCTAGATGTAGGACCCCACACTTGCCCTTTGCTAAACTTCATTAGGTTCCTCTCCACCGAATTCTGTAGCCTGTCCAGGTCTTGCTGAATGGCAGCACAGCCTTCTGGTGTATCAGGCATTCCTCCCAGTTTTGTATCATCAGCAAACTTGCTAAAGGTACACTGTCTCTTCACCCAGGTGATTGATGAATAAGTTGAACATGACTGGACCCAGTGCTGACCCCTGGGGAACACCACTAGCTACAGGCCTCCAGTTAGACTGATCACAACCCACTGAGCTCTGCCATTCAGCCAGTTCTCAATCCATCTCGCTGCCCACTTATCTAACAACACTTCCTGAGCTTATCTATGAGGATGTTATGGGAGACAGCATCAAAAGCCTCGCTAAAGTCAAGGTAGACAACATCCACTGCTCTCCCATCATCTACCCAGCCAGTCATGCCATCGTAGAAGGCTATCAGGTTGGTCAAGCATGATTTCCCCTTCTTGATTTGAATCCTTGTTGACTACTCCTGATAACTTTTTCCTACACATGCTTAGGGATGACATCCAGAATGAGCTGTTACATCATCTTCCCAGGAATGGAGGTGAGGCTGACTAGCCTCTAGTTTCCTGGGTCGTCCTCCTCGTCCTTTTTGAAGATTTGAATGACACTAGCTTTCTTCCACTCCTCAGGCATCCCTCCTGTTCTGCATGACCTTTCAAAGATGACAGAGAGTGGCTAAGCAGTAACATCTGCCAGCTCCCTCAGCACTCATGGGTGCATCCCACCAGGGCCCATGGATTTGTGGGTGTTCAATTTGCCTGATCCTCGACCAAGGGCAAGTCTTCCTTTCTCTCAACTTTCTCTCCTATCTCCAGGGTCTGGGATTCCTGAGCGCCAGCCTTAGCAGTAAAGACTGAAGCAAAGAAGGGATTCAGTAACTCCACCTTTTCTATATTCTCCATCACCAGGGCACCCACATCATTCAGCAGTGGGCCCATGTTTTCTGTAGTCTTCCTTCTGCAACTTATGTACTCAAACAAGTCCTTCTTGTAGCCCCTGACATCCCTTGCCAGATTTAATTCCAACTGGACCTTAGCCTTCCTCACCGCATCCCTGCATACTCTGAGAAGATTCCCATATTCCTCCCAAGTGGCCTGTCCCTTTTTCCACATTCTGTAGACTTCCTTCTTCCATTTGAGCTTTGCCAGAAGCTCTTTGCTCATCCCTGCAGGTGTCCTGCCTCCTTTGCTTGATTCCTTGTCATAGGGAGGCATTAATCTTGAGCTTGTAGGAAGTGATGCTTGAATATTAACCAGCTCTCTTAGATGCTATGGTTTGGTGGTGGTTTTTTGTTTTGTTTTGGGTTTTTTAACTATCTTGGAAAGGCTGAGGCTTCTTAATGGTCTTTTCCAACCTAAACGATTCTATGATTCTCTGGACAGCAGTAACCCCACCTTGAGCACTGGGCAGCTTTGCCATCCTCTCAGATCTGTACAGGCAGACTTTACAACACCCGATCTTGAAAATACAGAACTAAAATGTTACTTCTGAATGATGAGCGTGATTTATCACCTCATCTGATCAACCATTTGGTCACGTCACACAACCTCAGCACTGCTGAAATGCAGCATGGGTGGCCAAAATGAAACAAATGCTTTCAAAAATATCATTCAATGTATTTATTTCTGTTTCTCACATGTTCTAATGCCTAAAGTGAACGCCTTCCCTGTCCCATTGCCCACACATAAATTGCTCCTCTGGCTAGTGCTTCATTTCTTGTTCGATACATCAGTGGTGAATCTTACTGGGCAATAAACACCTCCTCAGCCTGTTAGGATGAATAGAAGAAACAGAAGAACTTTCTAGCAGACCTTTTCACCTCTTTGCAGTGCATAGGTTCCTCTGCCAAGAGTGAAGAACATTGAATTGGATCCCTAACACTAGGAGTATTTTGTACTGCTCTTAAAAGCAGGGGCAGTAGATATTCCAGTAAACAATCACATAAAGGTAACTAGAGATACTTTTTGCTTTTGAATTAAAAAAATAATTCTTAAAAGTAATATGCCAACCTCGTTTTTGCTGCTATTAACTGTTCTCTGGAGATTCTTGAACAAGATTAATTTATGCATTCTTTCATAAACTAGAAAAGTAATTTAGGCCTGCTAACCCAAGATGTGAACCACCAGCCTTTACTAGGCAAAAATAATTGCTTATTCCCCTCATCTGATTTTTCCTGCTAGGCAATAAATATATGCATTAGATGAGAAAGGGTGAAAACACCTTCAGCATTCATAACATATTCTTGCTTTTAAAAATACTTGGCAAAACATACTAGAATCGTACAGATCCTTAGTGAAGAAAAATTGGTTTTTCCAGCTAATTTATACCTACAGGCAGTTAGGATGGAAGACAACTTGAAAAGGAATTTTTAGAGGAAAATAATCCATTTTCAACTGCTATTGAAGGTACAGGAAACAAAATACTACAGGAGTTCAGAATCTGTTAAAAAGCTTTTTTTTTTTTTTCTTTTTCTTTCAAGAGAAAGAATTTGAATTGAATAATACTTTGTTTGGTTTTGTGTTCTGTTACTTCATGACCAAGCTTCTGAAATAAGAGTATGAAATAATCAAAAGAGTTATCATTTGCATCGTTCTCAGCGCACTGGCTTTTCATTTTCGTAAAGGTCATTCACTCTTTTGCAAGAGAGATAAATAACACCCCTTTCAGCAAATGCATAATCTTGACACAGTCAAAGTTTCCAACAGCACATAGCCGTTCATGCAATTTTTTTATAGCTCCCTCCTTCACTGCGCAAAAGAAATCTTGGCCCTGGCCATTTGATTGATTGTTTAGGAATAGGCATACACAAAAGCTTGTCATTGTTTGTAAGAGTTCCCAGCAATCAATTTTTCTGTTCAGAATTAGGGAAAATGACAAAAAAAATAGTAAATGAAAACATATTCAAATCAACAGGCACTTGCATGCAAGAGCTGAAAAATAATTGGCTGATGGGAGATGCCCCAATAATTAATTTTCTGAATTTTCAACTGTTCAGTAAGTTGCACAGGGCTGAAATAAAACTAGTAAGTACCAATATAAATATTGAAGATAAAAAAAAAAGGTAAATTTTTTAAGAAGAGTTAAAGAAGGGTAATGTGGTTACTACCAAGAAAAATGAGATTAAAGAAACTAGATTTACTGGACATCTTGTTTTTACCAATTATAACAGTTCGGTCCATACAGGTAAGAGTGATGATGATGATGTGTTTAGTCTTCCATAACACATTTAAGCAGATGCTTCATATTTTCATCAAGAGACTTGAATGATACATGATCATTGTGACACTTGCTAGAAAAGCACAAATCTGGTTAGCAGTCGGACATCTAAATGGAGCTACAGACAGTGAATAGGTGATGAGCAAGAACATTTGTATTGGAGTCCTGTAAGACTTAGGCATTGGCCCTGTGCTATATCAATGACCTGAAAAAAAATGTGTTAAATTGCTAATGATTAAGGTTTGCAGAAGATACAAAAATTTGAGGAATGTGAAATAATAAACAGCACATTTCTGAGCTGGACAGCAAAGTAAGATGGTAGCAAGGAAAAATACACATCAATGAATTTCAGAAGGAGAAAAATGCAAATGATATTTACAAAAGTAGACCTCCACCCTCTAAAGAATTAAAAAAAATAATTGGGAGACATGATGGATACCCACTGAACAGGTGCTTCAACTGCAATATTGCAGCCAAAAAAGATTAAATGCCCTCACATGATAGATATAAACACAATCTGGTACAAATGATGTTATCTTCAGGCTTTCCACTGACATAACTGCCCCTGACATGCTGCAACTGGTTCTGGTGCCTACAATTCTTGAACAGTGCTGGAAACTTTATAACCTTCACAGGAGACCTCCAAGAATTAAAAAAATATTTTAAAGAGAGACACTTCAGGGGTCTGATCCATGTAGGATGTTGGAGAAGGCTGGGACTTCATGTTTATGGGAGAGAAACTTGTGTGGTAAGAGCCCTTTCAACTGAGCAGTCAGATAAAAAACAATTCCATGCTGGAAAAGTGAAGTTAGACAAACACCAACCAGAAATATTTGTTTTTAAGCACTGAGAGTAATCAGCGTTGGAATAAATTTGAAGTATGCAACAGATTCCGCACCAAAAAAAGCCTTCACTAGATGGATTTTCAAAAAGCTGCAGTCTTATTCATACAGAGTTTAATTAACTTTGGGGAAGGATTAAAAAATGAATGGCCTTATGAATGTCTGAATTGCAGATTGCTGGTCTATTCTATCCATATATCTAAAAATCCTGGCTCTGTGCAATGCTTCTTGTAATCTACGTACCAGATGCTCACAGAAGTTTAAAGACTGAGATGAGGTCACAAAGTACTTAGATTTCTTGATGCAGTGTCCCTTCATTTTATTATCCAATACACAAAGCTACTGAAGCAAGCGTTCTTAGCTTTCCAAAATTGTCCCATTCCAACTGTTATTCCGCATCACATTTTAGCATCGCTGTATAAAGTATATTACCTCTGGGTGAGATTTTCTCTGACATTGCAATTATTTCTGCAGCACAAATTCACAGTGAGACAAACTGCTTTCTATAATTCTGAGAGTATCACTGCATTAGACCACGACTATGTCGATCACACCAGTTCTGGACTCTTTCTACTAATACCCACCAGTGATATCACATCATCCTCCAGATACAGGAGGATCAGCAGTTTTCAGATATGACAGGCCATCTTCATGACAAGAACATCACCACTAGAGCAGCTGGATTGGCAGCATGTTTCCAGGCTCATAAAAGCATCCCAAAGTGGCTGTCCGTTTCCTTCTGGAAATTGGCAGCTACAGAATTATACAGATCCCCAGACTGTTGTGCGGCAGCCAGCGAGCCCGGCCTCAGCATCAGCTCGCCCATCCACTTCTCACACAGCTGCTTTCTGGTGCACACACAGCAGCAGCAGCGATTCCCAGAGGCAGGCATAAACCAAGTATGCTGTATTTTCAAGTTTATGCCAAGGATCAGAATTTCACAGAAAAAGCAGGTGGTATTCAACCAAAACACGCTGCTTTAATATGTCAAAAAGTTTATATCTAATAAGGCAAATTTATCCCTAGTATAGCTCCCATGATTTAGTTATACCAGAGATGTGTTTGGCACAGTACTTAGAAATGAGACACTGCCTGCAACAGACTGATATTGCACACTAATTACAGTTCTCATCATCATAGGAATGTATTTTTGTTTATATCCCTTCCATTCCATGGAAGAAAATTAAGCACACTCAGTTAAACTAAAAACTGAAGATGTAACATAAATCTTGAATAGGTACAAAATCCATTGGAAATGAGAATATAACCTGGTACAGAATGCAGTAGATCTCCTTTAAAATAATGGGCTTACACCAAGTGACTTCACTGGAGAGTGATGTCTGGTACTCTAATTCATCTTAACCTCTCACCTGGCACACAAAAAGTATTAGCTTTAGTTTATCAGATAAACAGTGTCTTTAACTTCCTGTTCCATCTTCTGTCCTTGCCCTACACTTCTACTATTTATAAGTTCCAGATTCAGAAGCAATATGTATAGTTTTAAGCAAAGGATAAATTGTTGTTTATATACACTCTCATCTGGAAAAGAAACATAATATTTATCTTGAGGTTTCAAGCATTTTTACATCTGCTGATAGAACAGTTTCTAATTCTGTGAAGACCTTAACCAGATACTTAACAGCAAGTATAAGAATAGTGCCAGTGGCTTTGGGGATTAGACATACTTTCTGACCTGGTATACAAAGAGAAACAGGACTGCACTTGGACTGGACCCTACACCAGCTGGCAGGAAAACTGAAGGCAGCTCAGTCCTGGGGAGTATTCTTCACCTGCCTATTCTGCAAGGGTAGTATGGCCTCTGCTCCTCTGGATCTCCAGTTCTTCCTTCCAGTCTGAACGCCCTCTATTTCTAGTAAATTGAGAGAGACATCGTCAAATGGTTATCTTGTAAAGACACCTGGTGCACTTGCTTTAATACAAAACACTAAATTTAATCCAAATGTATTATATGCACAAGATACCACCATTGACTTTTTAGTACTTTATGTTTACTACTTATGTTTTTTCTTTTATAATTATGAACATAAAAACAAGAGAACATCTCTGACTTTGGCTTAGACCCCTCTCCAATTCAAACAATTTACCCAGAATGCTTGCTTCCAATATTCAGAACACTTCATCACATCATCAAGCTTCTCCGTGCAGACGTAGCTGGTAACACAGGTATCTTCATGCTCCTACACTCACCACTTCTGATTTCATGCACTGAAGACATACATCTAAACCAAATAAATCTCTGGATACAACCTATCAAAATTCAAGTTCTGCAGACTGAAAACTTCTCTCTCATATCACTTTTGCAAAGAGACACAAAAATAGTCTTTCTTGTCAGTTTTCCATGTCCAGGCCCACAGATTACTCAAGAACAGAAATTAATGGCAGTTGACATAAGTACTCTTTGCCTGTGCTAGATCACAAGACCACCTTTGATCATCTTGAGTACCTGACTCAAGTTCTTCCAGGCTCAGAGTATCCCAGCACTGAGATGTTAGAAAGTTTTGGCACACCCCAATGCTATACCACCAAAAAGAAACCTGTGCAAACAAAATTTTAATCTCAGCAAGTCAGAAAAAAACATCACTAAGCCCAGTGAGACATGAAAAACTACTGAGCCAGATCTTCTGTTGGCTTGAGTCTATGCTATAGAAGTCCTGCCCTGTTTCACTATTCTCTTACACAAAGAACTGTCCCCATCTGAATTAACTTCTAAAATAAAAGGGAAGTTAAGTCATGAGATACCACTGCAATAATCTATTCTGACCATACAGATACACACCACACAGATTTCCTAAATTAATTCCAATTAAAGCTAGAAACAACCTTCAAGTCAAGATAAGTTGTTACATCCCCTGCAATGGAGATTCTATAATTTGCTTAATTACAAGGCACTGTTAATGGCAGTTACTTTTAATACAAAATAAATGTATCTGGATACAGTGTGTGAGCATCTTTGGCATGTAGCATTCAGCAGAGAGAATCATAGCCTGCACACATCCACTCTTCCACTTGGAAACAGTCTTTGAACCACCACAGCAGACAGGCTACAGGCAAGTCAAAAACTGAAACCATCTCTCTCTCAGAAAGTACTGGCCCAAGTTCCAACATGGCAAGGCACTGAATTTCCTTGAAGTTAGAGATGGCTTCAATCGCACCTTCCAAATTATATCACAAGTACTGAGACAGAAATTCAGGTCCAAAGCTTAAGGGATTAATCCAGTATCTGGTTCTGTTCCGCCATGGAAAAATAGTTTTTATTTAGAAAATACACTGTTCTCTCCCAAGTGACAGAAACAACAGCCAGTTGCATCTGTTAGACCCTTAATAGAACAAAATGGGAATATGCAGTTAGACATACTCAATAAACATGGCTTCCTACCCAGAAAAGAGAAAGGGCTCAGCTGCAGATTTCTAGCTAAGAACCATCACCATCATGTGAAATGATGGAATTTTTTTTTCCTTTTCTGACACCTTACTGCAAGCTCATGACAAGAAAGGCGTCTCCAATCACTAACTGCTGTTACTTTAAACATAATTGTATTTGCTACAGTTTCAGTAAACATGTAACCAAGTGCTTAAAAATCTATTTTAATGATGTTTTCAAGAATAATAATACTCTGCATTACAAAAGAAAGGTAAGAGGTACGTCTTTTACATTTAAGAAAAAACTTACAGCAAAGGCAAAGAATATCTTAAAACCAAAATAAAGCTATGCTGTTCCCTACAGGGAAGCTTCAGGTGTTTGAGATTATGGACTCAATTCACTTTCAGCATTCATAGAAAAAGATGGACAGTCAAAATAGTTACTCTACCATGTCAGCTTTAAATATTCCACTGACTGTCAACAATTCAGCAATAAAATTACAAATATACAGAAAACAGATCTGCTACTGTACTGAAGCTACACACACAACCAATAGCAAAAATACATAACAAAATATGCAGAAATTAAGTGTTTTCCCACTCATAAATGCAGACTTACTCCCACATTCCACTCTGTCCTGTGACCAAAAAGGAAGACAACTGTTACTATACTTCACAGAGTGGGCAGAAGACAAACCTACACATTACTCACAAATATGGACTAACCCTAATTCTACAAATTGTTTGCTGTAGAATCATAGTTCATACATGGAAACATGTAAAATAATATTAACAATTAAGTACAAGTCAGAGTGAAAACAGTGATGCTAATGAAGGGTCTCATTCTAAGACTGCTGCTTGTTGGGCAGATGAGTCCTAGTTCAGCAGGATAACCCCAAGGACAGTACCAATATGCACTATGTTTACCAGAATTTGCACAAAAGGCCAAAAGTGATCACTAAAAATGTTTTTCCAAACAGCAGGATAGGACATCAGGAAAACAGAATACTATTGTATTCATTGCAATATTAGGCTTTTGAGCACAGATGTGCTCGACTTAAAAAAGACATACATTACAAATACAAAATGCTACAAATGCTTACTGCATGCAAATAGTCCCCAGACTACTTCACTTTATAATTTCTAAATCAAAGTAATACATACATAAGAATACAACATGGTTTCTATTTACATAAGCTTTGACAGGAAAGGGTACGTTAAATCATGACTGAATCACTAGCATGAAATTGCATTTCTAAATAATTTAAACCCCCAAAACAGTATTTCTTGCTAAAAATCCTTCATTTCAATGAAACAGTTTGTAAACATTGGAGATATACATTTATACAATCTACAGTCTCAGCAGGAAATAAATTTCAGGCTTATCATCACTACTGGGTTCCAGCTGCAGAACAGAATCGTGTGTATACAACTGGTCACTACAGCCGTAGTGCAAAGCAGCGCACGCACCCTCTGGTATTCCTCGTCCCTCCACGTCCTCCCCAGGGAAGCCATTCAGGTACCTGGCTATGTATGAGCCTGTTGAATGCCTGTTGATAACGTGAGGAGATGCTGAGGGCTTGTTCCGAAGGACAACACCTGCTATGCTACTTGCATTAGAAGATTTTTGCTTGCTGGCAGCCTCCTGCCTCTCCTTGGCACGGCTGGCTATATTCCGCACTCTGCTCTGGCTCCTGGACGAGAGTTTTCTGACCAGTGCCTTTGGGCAGTCATTATCAATCTGCCTGGAGTACAGTGTTTGATGGCTGTCCTCCTGGTCCAGGGACACCAGCTTCCTCAGCTGTTCTGTCAGAGCATCCGTAGAATGTGGTCTCATATTCTTCATAGCAGCAAGTTTCTTGTCTCTCATGCCTGATGAGACAAAGCTTCTACTTATGTATTGATACTTACTTTCAAAATTGCAGGAAATATCCTCTGATGTCAAGTCACCAAGACTCTTGGATTTGCAAGGGCTAGTCTGCTTGATGGCTGAAGGAGGTGGGAAAACCAAGGCATTTTTGAGCACTGCTGAGTGCATGTTGAGCTGGGATCTCTCGGAGGTACACATGAGACTTTTCTGCTTATCTGAACAATGATGATACAAAAACCCAACATTTTCACATGATGGAAAAGGGAGCTGGCTCTCTGCAGTCCTGATGTTAGCTGAGCAGCCCAGAGCAGCAGCACAGAGCTCAACATTTGTGCTGTTCCCAGAGGTCCTCTCACCACCATGCCCAGTGTCCTGCTTTTGCCTCAGTTTCAAAGGGGAAGCCAACTGGCTCATGTCTTCCCTTTTGTACTCACATGCAGTTACCAAGAGATCTTGAGAATCCCCATCTACTTCTACAAGACTGCTGCTTTCTGAATTTTGACCAGTGGGAGGGTCAACAAGCGTCTCTGCCAAGATGAGGCTATTGAAAGCAAAAGAACTGGCAGATTCAGGGGCTTCCCAGCTTGTTCCACATTTTCTTTTGGGATTTGCATTTTGCAAAGAGAGAGATGAAGGACAAGGACAGCTAGGCAAGTTGTTTTCTATACTGTTTAACCTTTTCTTGCAAACTAATTCACTGTGGGTCTTACAATCAGAAGTTGGTGTAAGAGTTGCCTCATGGATAACTGTGTACACAGAATACTCTGCAGTCTCAGGGCTGGAGAACATGGTAGTATCTGGAGTTGAGAATAAAGGGGATTTGATGGATTTTTTGGTAGTAAAGTTGTGCTTACAGGGACTGTTAAGATCCGCAGTAAGCATGTGTGGGTGTGTAGCCATGATACTGAAGGTCTGGCTGCTAGCGCCATGGAGGCTTGAGACCGGGGTAAGATTAGTTTGGTCATCTGTGACATCAAACTGTCTGATCAGAGCTGAGAGCGTGCTATCCATCTCGCTCTCATTTGCTAAAGAAACTTCGTCTATAAGGCGAGAAATGTCACTGTCTTGCATGGTTAAAGTGGAATGCAAATCAGGAACATCAGAACAAATGCTAGAAGAAATATCTGTCAAAGAAAGAGGTGCTGTAGTGCTTTTCTTGATGATGTCATATTTGTGATTTTCCACCTCTACTTTTTGAGAAAGGGGAGTGCCCACAAGAGTTATTTTCTCCTCCTTAGAACCTTCTGTGTCATTTTCCTTCTTATTGTCTGCACAGTTTTTGTCATTTGTTTTTTCTGTGGAAATTTCAAAATCAGAGTCCCATGTTAGAGGGACAGTTTCATCGGGAAGATTGTTTTCTTGACAGTTTATGAGGGGATTTGTTTCAGCTACACCACTTGCAAAATCTAAATTTTCAGGTTGCTCCTGTAAAGGTGGTACTAAAGAGTCAACTGTGGTCTCCTTCAGGTCATTCTCCTCCTTAAACTGAGATGCCAAATTTGAAGTATTTGTTGTTTTCTCAGAACATGTGAAAAAAGATTCTTTCAAGTTTGTTTCCTTCTCATTTGTATTGTCATCACTGTTGGCTAAATTAAATAAGAAACATATTAGTTGCAGACAATACTGCGTTGTGTTTATTAACAACTATTTTGTCCTTAGACAGACAAATGGAGAATGCAAAATTAGGTACAGTTGTGACAGAACTTAATTATGGGGTTGTGCAGGTTTAGTACAAATTATCTGTGCGATATGAATAAATGGAAAAATACAACCGCAGGCACTTCATTGAAATTTCCTTTGAATGTCTATTACATCAAGCACGTGATGTAATATTTGTTGCAAATAATGTTAATGAGGTACCATATCATAGCTTGCACATGGTATTACCTTCAGCTGTGTTCCTATTCAGATTTGTACTATAAAGAAGCATGGCAATAAAGACAGAACAAAACAGCTCTGTTAAAAAACATAATACTGTAAAACAAGATGCATGCTTAAAAGAGCCGAGTAAAAAGCATCAAGTAGATGGACTCCAGACAGGGTTTTTTTACATGTAGTTATTGTAGAATGTTGCAATTTAAGGATTTGATTTTTGATCTTCTATCAGCAAACTGCATTTATAAGAGAGCAAGATTTTGAATTCCATGAAAAAAATGCATTACATATTTCCTCCACTAAATCTTTTTACTTGTCTTTCTATGCCAAATCCAATCCGAGCTCCACGACTCACCCCTTTGGAGCTTTTAATTAAGCAGGCACTACAGGAGTAAGCTTGGCATAATATATACTGGTTTTAACACTCACTAGAAATCAGGTACCCTAGGAAGAAACAAGAGAAGCCCTGATCATTCATTGGCAGTGACTGGCTGACACCCCCACCCCGGTACAGTCAGAGCTATTTTTAATGAACATGGCATTAAAGGCTGATCTCCAAAATCTGAGAAGTTCCCCAAGCTTTCAAGTATTCCTACATAAGGATGGAAGAGATGTACATTTCTGTTTTGTAGATTTCTTTTTTCTATAAAGAACAGAGGAGGAAGTGGACAGCACACTGTTCACTTGGCATAATTAGGCGTAATTATAATTGAGATGGTGGACATAGGTTCAGCCATAGTATTTTAGCAAGAAAGATGTCTGTCGGACAGCCATCCCTTTCCATTCTTCACGGCATCCTGCAAGAATGAACACACTTCATCTGACTACTACCTCCCCAAGGGTGAAGCCACCTCCCTGTCTGAAATATTTGGGCTGAACTTGCTTTCTGAGAATACCGAAGCTTGCTCCTGTATGTGCATGAAGCTGTGTTGTACCTTTCCTTACCATGATTCAAGGTATGTGCTTCCACAAAAAAAAGGGGCCCAAATTGCTTTTCTTTATGTCCACCACTAAGCCATGGATGGCCCTGCACCACAGAGAAGGGAGAATGTCTTTCGGGGACAGGAGAGGACTCCATCTGGAATTTCATCATCTTCATGCCTCATTTCTTTATGTCAAGGTGGCCAGGCCTCCTCCATAGGGGTTATGGAGCAAGGCCTACAGAAACTCCAACAGACAGGATCTACTCCTTTCATAGTTAGAAGGGCAGGATTCATTCCTAGTGACAGCTTTTTGGGTCATCGCACCAGGGCCTGTGTTTTCCATAAAGGTTATTAAGTGAATACCTATGACCTCCAAAAAGTGTGGAAGTTTCTTCTAAAAGAATTTTTTGTCTTTGACTGTAGCATCTTTAGGAAGGAATATCTACAAAGTGATTAAATTTGTTGCAAGGAATGGCTCAGCTGTATCATCTTCACAGGCTTATCTAAAGGATCTTTCAGTTTAAAGTACAGCATTTACTGGAACATCCCTTTTCCTGTCTACACTTTCTTCTCAGGGTGGTAGAAAATGTATTGGTTTGATTTTGCTTGCTGTTTATCCTAAGTAACTTTTTTGAGACAGTATCTGGATTATCCGTTCCTTCAAAGCCACTAAATAATAATTACAGCCGTTGTATTCAAAGCTTCCTAGACTCATTTAAATATTCCAGTAAATCAAGTTATTAGGCAGGTCAAGCGCTAACTTTGCTGTAGTCATGGATTTCAAATCCAGGTCTATTATTGCTGAATACACTTTAAAAAAAAGCTATTTTAAGAATTTTATTGTGTATTAATAATGTAAGACAAAGGTTTTATCCTAACACATGCTTTCCATATAAATTAATCAAATTAGGTAACCTAGGTTAAGAGGACAATATCAAGACTGTTGGATACAAAGTTTGACCTACTTTTACCCCTTTTACATCTATTTGAAAGTCTGCATTAGTCTTTACACACACTATTTCCAAAAACATATGCTGCATGCTGTTCTTCCTGCTTGAAAATGGGGAGAGAAACCCACCATGCCAGCAGCTCTGTTTTCATATGTAAACAGACAGTAGCAAACCAGAAATTGATGAAGTGTAACTGAAGGTTTGTTCTTAAATTACAAAAAGAAATTTGGCAAGTGTCCTTTTAAGAGCACTTCCAGAAATTATTGTAATTAATTTGCCTAGTTTGGAGAGTAGACAGCTTTCCAGGGTGTCACTTATCAAATAGTTTAAGCAGCTGTTAAAATACTACAAACTTAAGCATATGTAATTTTGCCCAGTAATTCTTATTTGAGTTGAATAAAACTATTTGCATAGGGACTGCAGAACTAAGCCTTTTAATAGACTATTTTAACTTACTACATTCAAAAGTAATTTTGGAAGCATCTTACCAGATGTGTTTTCTTTTCCTTTGGCATCTTGGGCAGTTTCATCTTCTGGGCATGGCAGTCCTACAAGAAGATACTTGTCCACGGGCATAGAAGCAGGACGTGCTTGCAAACTCCGGCTTGTACGCCTTACAACTCCTTTGTCTTTTAAGTCTATTGGTTCAGATGCACTGTCTTTAATTTCAGTAGCTTCCAGAAAACCCATCTTACTTTTCTTTCTACCTTTTGCTGGTGCACTGGCTGTGCGCCGGAGAATTCGATCACCTATAGATCGCTTCCGTACATAGTGCCCACTGGTTTCAGCAGAATTGTGCTTGGGGTTCTTGTTAAACAACCCTCTGAGTCCTATCAGCTGCTTATTCTGAAAGGACAAGAATAACCACAGTTTCAAGTGAGTTCATACTATTATATAATGAGTACAATGAGAAGGGCTGCTTTCAGAGTATTTATGAATGATGAAGACAAAGTTAAAAATGTAGCAAAGCAAAAATTCACACCAAGCAATTCACATTTACTCTGACCAAGGAACTATCAGCCTAGGTCTCTATGAATTCATGCATGTCTGTATTTCTCCTCATTAGGATGGCAGCCTGCCACAATTAGAGAAGAAGTTTGCTCAGAGTCTCCTAATCAGAGATGACAAGACTGTAAGAAGTGTACTGCAGTGACAGGCTACACATTAACTTGGAGTTTTATCATGGGCTTCATAAAAGCAATATTCAAATGTTTCAGAGTCTGAATGAAGAATGATGTAAGTTTGGTAGTTGCAGATCATGCGATTAGGAACCATTCGAAAAACCTGTGCCCAGCAAGTGCAAAGTGCATGCTAATGAAGTCTACCTTTGTGGCTCCTAGAATGTGCAATATTGTGTAACTGGGATTGAGGATTAAAGGGCTCCACTGAAAGGCAAAAAAATGCAAATACATTTGGCTAACATTTTCAAGACTGTAATACAAGCAAATAAGATAATAGTTCATCGGCTACAAATATAATCTCTCTCCAGCAAATAATTTAAAACTATTAGTCTAATGTCAGCATCTCCAAAATTTGACCAGATATCCTCACTTACAAGGATACAAATGTGCATTCAGCTTTTGTTTCTATGTTAGAAACAATAATACAGTCCATCATTAAGGCAAGCATTAGATGAATACACTAAGCGACAAAGAAATCAAATCTCAAGGGGTCTCCCCCTGCCCCTGTTTTTGTCTTCCCTGTGAAGCTACTCTCTACTGTTTTTCCTTGAGTATATTTCTTCTTTGAAGAGCACATGAGCCAAGAGCAATAGCCAAACAGGCTCCCCTACAGACTATCACCAAAACTGTACATGATTTCACACATGTATCCAGATGCATACAGATCTACGCATATATTGCAGATGCATGCCAAGCTGTTTACTACTGCTTTTCCTTTTACACTGATTTAGGAGTAATGAAGTCTACCTTGAACATTAAAAACTTCTCTTTGCACACAGAACATGCACGGGTCTGGTATGGTCAGTGCCGTTCCCTCTACTGCCTCGCTGCTGTCCTCCCTGGTGGAAGGAACACTTGCAGAGGCAAGAACAGATGATTACATTGGAATACTGGTCTCTGCACTGAGACGAGGATGCCAAGAGCAAGACAGATGCCTAAGTGGTTTACAGAGCCATCATTAGATCATTCAGTGATCTAGTAGGATCAGTGAGGATAACAGTAGTGGAGCTAAGTGAGGACCTGGACTATACCAAGTCTCAGCCCCTAGGCCTTGACTATGTTATTTTCTATTTCTGTTCCACTGAGTTTCCTTGGGTGCTCAAAGAACTGTGGTTTTACATATTTGACATGACATTTTCTGCATCCACTCTCAGAAGGGAGAAAGATTGAGGACTAACTGTTCTTTTCAACCAATACCCTTCATAAAGGTAGGGGGGTTTGTTTGTGCTTTTACATCACCACAAAGGGCTTTTATTTTAGCATCCTGTTGAATATGGCCTTAATTTCTTTGTGCTAGTTATGTCCAGTAACCTACTGCAAACTGCTCATGAAGGCAGCTGAAGCAGAAATGCAGAGAAAAAGCACTGTGCTTTTACTTTCGTATGCACTAAAACCTAGAAGATTTAAAGCTTAAATTTGCTTCTAAAAATAGCTTGTCAAATACCATGTTCTGGTGCAGTTACAGTTCTCGACATTTACTTCTAAAATAAAATTAGTTTAACACACTGAAGAAATGTACTTACTGTATCTAGACATGATAATTATTAGGTGCTAACAGTAAGAACATCCATAAGTACATGCACGCTAAGACCAGAGTAACAGTATGTTATGCTCTCCTTGCTGATCACGTACAAGGAACCCCCACACACACTATGAGCTACATCCTTCTGCTTCCTGAGCACTCTGACAGAAGCATGTCTGCGCTGTTATTGGGGTATCTCAGATGGAAAGTGCCAAGTGTTTTACTAGACATGGGTGTGCTGTGAACAGGTGCCCTGGCTCAGTGCTCCTCAGAGAAAACACTATGAATAAGAAATTGCAGTTTGCTTCCTTGAGCATGCTGATGCTTAGCAGTGTATGTAGATACCTATAAAAATAAGAGTATAAATGAAGACATCAGGTTGAGGGCAACAGAGAATCAGACACTGTGCTTTTTCATTGCTGTACAATCCGAATGATTTATTTAAACTTTGTTACTGATCAGTGCCAGAGAGCTAGGTACTGCTAATCCAATGTACAAAATGCCACAAACCTAAACTGTAACAATCATTTAGAAACCACACAAATCCTGTGAGGTTCTGCAGTACATTTAAATCCATTTTTTATCAGAAGAATTAAACCAAAGAGTCATGAGATGTAAACTTCCAGATATACCTACCTTTCCATAGATTTCATTAATGGTTATATGAACAAATATGGATGCTTCTGTCAGTCCTTCTAAATACACATGACGATAACCTAGTAAAACAAAAATATTGCAGCACAAATAATCAACAGCTTGCATTTTATGCACAACTGGTAATGACTGTCTAGAGAAGTGAAGTATTTACTAAAGGCATAAGGTGGCTTACTGTATAACTTATCTTACGTTCTCACGGGTTTTCCAAGCCCCCCAGCACAAGTTGCCTCCAAGTTATAAATGAGACACTAGGGGCAATTTCCAAAAGCACAGACACCCAAATTCCTTCAATTAATGGTGAATATACCACCCTAAGATACCAGAACTGTCCAAGCTCATATTCAAAGTCTCAGAGATATAGGCATATATCCTACATTGACAATCTCATCTTCAACTTTAAGTTCAAAGGTGTTTGTTCTTCACTTAGATCTCTAAGTCAAGGAAAACAAGTGGGACTAACCAGGCACAAGACTGCTAAAGGCCAGAGTTCTTTGTCCAACGAAGTCTTGCCCAATAGGGTCATGGTCCCAAACAAGAAATCGCACCAAAGCTATTTCAGGCATGTGGATGGTAAAAGTGAGTGTTTCCTCCCAAACAGGATTAAACCCTGTAAAACAAACACAAATTTTGGGAAACAAGTCCATAGCAAGCACTAGCGTCAATTTTCATGATGCATAGCAAGAGGCATAAGAAAAAAGCAGACCAAATGCACATACAAATACTCATTGCTCATCTAGATGCTCTCAATCATGTAAGTAATTAAAGTGAGAGATCTGTCTCTTGGACTGCTTTTACAAACAAAATGGTTCTGTTTGGGTAGCTGGCAGGGATACCAAGCTGTTGTTTTGCAAAACTATGGCAGGCTAAAGATAGACCAAAATAAACAGGAACTACTTGCTTTTTTCCCACCATGGTTTTGTAACTGCCTATGAGAACTGATGGCCACCTCTCCTGCTGCAACAGACCATCCCACTCTGTTATTCATCTCCTTGCCATGAAGGCTGAAGTGGCAGTGAAACTGCCCAAGACATGATTTGTTTTCATTTCATTTGAAGTTATACACATATTTTATATAAATAAAATATTTGGAACTTCTGCATAAAGGAGATTTAAGAACAACCCAGGAGAAAGGCATTGTGTTGAACAGTTCTTGTCCTTCACCTCTTGCTTGTCTATCTCCCTACACCAGAAATTCTGTCTAGAAAGCAGAATTAGTTTGTTAAAATACAATAATTTGATTTCATCAGGCAAAAAGCCTTCCAATTTAGAAAGTAATAACAGATACTGAATCATTCATAATTACTTAATATTTTACTCTAAGAAGAGGAAATCAGCTAGATTATCTTACCATTGTCGTCAACCACTCTGGTTTGGTCTTTACAGCAGTCAACAGGTAACCCAATAATTTCCACCTCAACAAAGGGATCTATTATCTATTTTTTTTAAAAAAAAGTATTTTAAAAGCAAGCCAATGATATAAGTGAAGGTCAATTTTAAAGGAAATTCATGCAGAGTGTTAATTTAAATTCATATCAGAATTCAAAAGTCTTTGGCATGAATTTTCAAGCAGTACAACTATGGGAAACAGCTTCAGGAAGTGTAAGTTGATGTATGGTTTGTAGTCTCAAGAGCTATGGCCAGCTATGACTAATTTTCAAAAAAGTGAAGTTACCCTCAAAATGCAAATTAGTTCTTAAACATCATGTATACTATGTTTTCCCACAGTCTGTATTTAGTAACCAAAAGCTTGACAATATCTGAAATTTACTGGTGTATTTAAATAAGGAGGAAGTTTGTTTCAGTCATACACTGCTAATGTCACACCAGGACCTCTCATGGAAGCATTTATTGGTATCAGACTATCTTACCTCTCCTCTGTCTCCTAACATTGAGTCAGGAGGCTTAGGTAGCTGCTGTCCACTGATGATTTTCAGAATAAGCTGCTTTTTAGGATTGGCAGGAAGAGGATCAGCAGAGTAGGGGTTGAATGTGCCTAAAAGGTGGCAAGGAATGAGAAGTGTAAGGAAAAAGATACACACTCCCCAAGATGTATACATATAGCCAAAATTTAGTCATAAGCAAGTAACTCACAGAGTATGGAGCAGCTGTTAAAGAATTTAGATTCTATCCCTCTTTCTTACAACCTTTACCGAGCTGAGCAGCCCTCGTTTACATGATTTCAAGTCATAAAGGACCATTTTTTTAGTACGGTTTTGCAATATTAACTCCTTTGAAAAAGAAAAAAAACAACCACCTACAAAATCTTTCTTTTGTAAAGTAGTAGCTTCATAAAAACAAATAGTTATAACCCAGATCAGCACTCTGATTATGTTTCTTGCACAGATGTTAATGAGAACAAGCAAGTAGGGTTGAGAAAGCTTCTTCCTGCAGCACTGCCTACTTCAAGTACCCAAACTCCCCCTCCCATTTCTGAAGTACCTTTCAATCAGTGCCACTATTTCTTATGGCCACATTAAGAAAATTACATAAGAGATATAGGGGCACAATCAGATCCCAAGTCCTCAACATATGGACGGAGTGCTGTTGTCTAACACTGAAAACCACTGGCTCCACTTCTAACAGCATTTTGAGGACAAAACCAATTCCTTTTAAAGAAAACAAAGTTCCAGTGACTTGCTTGAGAGTATCCTGCTTGAGAGTCCTGGATATTTGGTCCTGGGCCACTGCATACCTTGTTCTTCTTGCTTGCAGTTGGCTATCCTAGGACACCCTTTTCTTTTTTTAAACACATATTAAGATGGAGGTCTCAAAATATATCTACAATAACAGCAAGAGATTGTAGGCTGGTACTTACACAGTCTTAGAGTTAGACACCATTTTTTGAGGACAAAAAATATATGAATTCTGAAGTAAAATAAGATTATTAATTTATGGAAATATAGAAGATTCTATATATGTTCTTATTTTTCTTTCTTGTGTCTTGGCAACTTCACCATGAAAACATTTTCTGAAAGGCCTGACACTCACAGTAATAAATGTATAGTGGGACATTACCTTTGCACATCTGCTGAGGTTTGAGGACATAACCACAGTTGCCGTTTACCCTAAATTTTGCATCATTTAATTGCATCACACGTCCTTCAGATTGGTAGTTTAGTGCCACTGTTGAAAGAGAAGACTTAGGTGTAAGATATTTGCTGTGCACACACACAAAAAGTGGGAATTAAATTACTCATGCAATACCTACCTAACTGGCAACCAACATTCCAATAAGGTAAAGGATTGAAATTGCTGGAGTCAATCCGATAGGCTGATGGATAGACCCTTGTAAGCTGTTTCTGGTTGTAAAGCATAAACTGTTCAGCCTTCTGCTGCACTGCTTGGTGGGCTCGTGTTTCACTGAATGATAGCACATTCCCTGTTGACCCTGTGTGTATTGTTTAATCAACAAACAAGTTACAAAGCAATCCCAGGAGACAGGGGCCTGAACTCAAGACATCAGTTGCACTGGTATTAATCATGGGGAACATTAGATTTAGTCCAAAGTTACAATAGATTGTCTTGCTACATGCAAATCACATACATTGCGTAAGTGAAGGGCACCAGTTTACCCCTTCGAGGAGAGTCTTTTGTTTCACCTCAAGTTTCCAGACTTACAAGGAATGCCAAGCAAGAGCTTACACTAATTGCTAGGGCCTTTTCTCCTGCAGAACCCCAGACATGATTGCTATGAAGAATCTAGAGAAATCTACTAATGGCAGCATGATCAAAACTAGCTTACTGAAGAGCTTACCGCTGGGGGAAAGACAGGGCTCTGATTTTGCTCTTGTCCTTGAAACACATAGCTGCATTCAACCCATTTCTCTCTCACAGAGGTTTCTCTAAATAATCCAAGCAATCTTTTCTAATTTTTTAGTCTTCCCTCTGAGCATTTTATCCCCTTAGGCAGACCCCCTTTGATCATCTCTGCCCTCTAGGAAAAAGTCTGACCAGAAGTTTCCTAGGCAAGAGTGCCCAACTTTGAGGTAGCAGTTAGACCAGCTCCACTGTACCGTCTCTCCATGCTCATCTCTTCAGTTAGGATCAGGAAAGCACAAGAGCTAGATGAAAGGCAGCTGCAGTACTGTGCTCTGATGAGTGTACTGTGCTCTTTCCAGAGGGCCATGAGCCATCAGATGGGTTCAGCAGTACCACCTAACTGTGTGTGGACCTGCGGAAAAAGCTGAGCTGTCTCTCAGCTCAGAACAAGACTGAAACTCTACAAGACTATGTTCTTGCAGGACTTCTTGGACTCTGTTTCTCCACACTGCTTTCATCCTCCTTAATTTCTCCCATTACATTAAGAATTAATTTTATAGTAATTACAGAATTTCACACACAGTTTGTTCATGTACATTTGGTGATCTTTCTCACAAATCACTCTGCAATGTTCTCCATTTCCATTTTCCAAAAAATACATATTTAATATAAAAATTCCATAAAACTGTGAAACCAGAAAAGGGTTCTCCTGAAAAATCTTCATGTTTTAGTAGCAGTTTTAAAAATTAATGTCATAAGAAACCAAGGGAAAGCATATTTCTTACAGAAGGAAAAGGTGGTGCTTTACTCTTTCTCCATATTTAAGTAAATGGGACCAGTAACAAACTACTCAGCTTTTAAAACATCTTTGAAAAACAAGGGAAACCTTGAGAATACAGACATGTTTCCTATCCAAATAGAAAAGTGAACAAGGCATGTGTAAGTCTCATGCCAGCAGCCTTACCGTCATCTACTATATCCTGGGCTGCCACAGAGTTCGTGTACACCACTAGGTCAGACAGAGCTCGGCACAGCTTCACCGTTTTTCTTCGACGAGCGAGTCTGCTGAGTTATATTTAATATATAAAAAAAAATCTGGAATTTTTGAGTTTTTAAAGTGTATTTCAATCCCCCTTTCTGTTCTTTTCCTCAATAAGGAAATAAACAACTGTGAACAGGGAACCACATGTGACAAACCTCCTTAGAGAGGGCTCCAAGATTACTGCTCCCCTCATACCTCTATAGTCACACTACACAAACACGATTTTTCATTTAAAAGATAATGAAATAGCTGCACCATGGCTCTTCTCAACAAAAACAAGGTAGATAGCTTTGAGCTGTATCTGAAAATGGAGCATTTCAGTGACTACAAATGCATTCTCAATGGCACTTTTTTGATTGCTTTTTCTTTACGTTCTCAGACATAATAAAGTTGGCTGGGCTGTGATGTACCCTTATTTAGCCTAAATAGTTTTCTTTGAGCACTGTTTACAGCATGCAAAATGTAGATTGGCATTTTTCCATTAGAAGAGTATTACTATCACACTTCTTTTCCATTTAAGGGTAATTTGCTCTTTGCAACCCATGAAAACCTACACAATCAAAATATTGGGCTACAGCAGTCACAGCAAAATATAACCCAACAGCAGTGTCATAAATGACCTGCTCTTAAGAACAGATTTCCCTGAGGCAGTGACATATAAATATCAGTAGCAGTAACATGCCCCTAGCTTTAACTGAGCTGTAAAACTATGGTGATTTATAGCTCACCTGTGGAGCTGACCTGTTTCCTTCCCAGAATAGTTTTGCTGGCTTTCTTCATCATCTGATGCACTATGGTATTTGGATGCTGCCTTTGCAGCTTTCTGTTGGGAAAGAATCAAGCACAGCTGTGTCAGTTTATGGGGTGGTTCTATAAATTCACATTACTGTAATTAACATCAGGTGGGTGGGTGAGCTGCAGCAGGTTTACAGCACAGGACCAGTGTCCTGCAAGACACAGAATGACTCCTGGGGGTTTGACAGCAGAAAACCCTGGGTGGTACATCAAGCGTTTCCATACACATGGAGAAGGAAAGCCAACACAAAGCATCTATACCCTGAACTCACTCCATCTGACTCCAAGGATCCAAGCCTGTAGCCATGGAGCAGGTTTATCTCCTGGCTAGCAGACAAATACAAGCCTGAAGATAATTTATTTCTGCAAATTGACCAGTCCATTGCAGGCCACTGCATATTCCACAGCTTCCCTCCCCCTGCTCCCTCCTGACATGAGAGGACAACATTGCTCCACTGTCTCCAGTACACTGGCACTGGTCCTGCTGATATTCTAATGGATCATATCATACTTAAACAGCTACACACAGTAGGATCTAAGAGCACAGTGCATTGCTTCTGACCTATGCTCCCATGCCCTAGTTTAGAAAATACAAATTCATTCATGGAGTTGAGAACAATCTGGGCAAAATTTTCAAACACCTTTTTTCTGTTGCCTTTTGAGCCACACATACAAGCATTCAAATTATTCTAATTTATTACAGTATACAGTAAAGAAAATAGCTATGATAAAAAGATTAAAATCTCAAAAGCATTTTTTGTAAGTGCCTATTATTTACTACAATTTCCAATTTCAATATTACATCTTTTGTAACACTAACTATAGCTTCAAGTGAGAATTTCTTTAATTCCCTTCTCATCAAGAGGTAATTAACAATATAACTGAGATCTTTTTCCTTTTGCTCATATGGCTAGATGCTAACTGAGCACAGATTTCTTTTCTCCTGCTGTGATCCACCAACAATGTACATAATTTAGTTTGCTGTGCTTAGAGCTGAAATAAAAGTGAACTATTTTGGAAATAATTTGCATGGTTCAGTTTTAGAATCCAAAGGTCTGCACTGTGGATGTTTCCTGCAGTTAACCTGCAGAAGTTGCTAGCCTTAGCATCTGTCCCTCCACTGGGAGTTTTTAAATAGTTCATACATGGATACATTTGGCACAAGAGCTGGCTGAAAACATCACAAGTCAATATCCCTGGGTGGGTAATTCTGTACCTGCAAAAGTATCAATAGTAATCATCCTTCCCAGGCATCCCTCTAGCTGGAAAGACATAAGGGGGAAGTTACTGGATGACCCTGTTGCCTCAGTCTACAATACAATCACTATTGAAAAAAAAATAAATCTATAAATATTCTCTTATTTTTTTCAGAGACGAAACAAATGTGCTTTCCAACCTGCTATATCCATCAGGATAACTAGTTGAAGTAATTAAACTATTGACAATACTTTCCAGCCCTCAGTGTAACCAGCAGTTTTTAGTGGCTCATTTTTGCCTCTGACATCTTATTCCACAGCATTTGTTTTCCCATCAGCGAGCACAGGTTACAATGTGAAGTGTCCACTATCATGCACAACAGGTACTTGCAGATTTCAGCATATACTGAGTGAATAATATGCACTTCGCTAAACCACTTTAAATTGATCTAAGCTTATAATCAAAGTTTAAATAGCAGTCCTGGTATTGTCTGCCTAGAGAACTTTTCATAGCTTCTAGCTGGCTTCAGGGCAGATGAGCTGGTGGCTGATGAAGTTCTATGAAGTATTTTGTAACTGCTGTTTTTCCTAAATGGCTGCCCAGATTATCAGTTGCAGAGTACGCTCACTGCTTGGCTGCAGCTTTTACCACAGATAGCGCTGAAGAGGAATACAGGCGGCACAGTGACTCGGCTGCAGACGTGCCACATGCCCCTCTCACAACAAGCCTATCCGCTGATTTGCTTACCTGTTTTTTGCTAATTGACTCTGGGAGGAAGGAAACTTTCAGTTGAATCATCTCATGCTGAGGCTACACGTTCAATAAATCCAAGCCTTGAGGTACCGTGGGAATGTGGGAATAGGGGAGGCAGATGACAGGAACACATTTGTCAGGATATGGGAATGGGAGGAAGCATGGGCACAGCGTCCCTTTTGGTGGCTGCTATCTGTCCAGCTGTAAAATGAAACCTCACACTCATTTGAATTATATTCGCTCTAGCTTGGTTCAATAGAGCCACCACAGTGAAGACCCAGCGAAGCAGACAATTTGACCTAGCAGCTACACAAGCATATAAATACTATATGCAAAACCATGAAGAGATCAAACACAGCAGTCCCTTAAAGCAAGCGGAAAGACAGTAAGAGCACGCTCTGCCTGGCACTGCTCAGGGTATGAAACAGGGTACAACTGGACCATGAATGAAACATTGTCAGCTGTGTGGACAAAAGTCTGGAAAACAATAATACACCAAGGCATTTGTCTACATTGCTGCTCTTCTGCTGCAAGTTTGATGAGAAAATGAGCAATTCCACATCTCTAGTAAAGATGATCTTTTTGGTCAGGCAAGATTTTTTTTTTTTTTTGAGTTTGCACGATCATCTTTAAAGGGTTTTCCATACTGCTAGCACCTAAATTCTGAACAGTAATAAATATACCAAGTGTAATCACATAGTCTTTCCTCACTGCCCCCATACACACCATGCTTGTCTCAAGCACTAAAACATAACCAGTGTCTAGAATGCTGTCAGATCTAGAACATCAAACTGAGTCCCTCATTTTACTTACTTTGTGTTTACCAAAGTTGCTCATTAATGATCGACTATGAGACTTTTTTCCACCTTCTTTTGTGTCCAGGTTCTGTGCAGAGAGAGTGCAATAAAAAGTGTGACTAGATACCTTCAGAAGTATTGTTAAGGAGTCTGCTACAGTCTCAAAAAGACATAGTTTCATCCTGATATAAATTGAAACTTACGTAAGGTCAACTTATGAGTACGTCACCCCAATTCACTGTTACAAGAGTATAGTGATTGCACATGAGCATAAAAGTGAGTTACAAGTCTAAACACGATATACTGATCTGTGAACACAAATTTAAATCCAAAAATCTCAGGATTTGGAGGATTACAGGACTTTTCTAGCTTCTTTATATACTTGATAGCTTAGCAATCCTCTAACAGTATGGAAAAATATTAACACTAACACTCAAGACACCAACCAACCATGTAGAAAAAGCAGTCTAGCAAAAACAGGCAAGCAACAACAAAACATAACAACATTTGAAAGTGTACTCGAAAATAGCCACAAAGAGAAAGGATGGGGAGAGAGAAATTTCCCCTAACAGATAAATTTGGACTTTTTACAAGCAGCCTGAAGTCTGAGTTTCACATTTATAGCGATGTCCCTAGACATCAGTTTGATAATTCCTGGCAGCTTCTAGCGTTTTCTGTCAGAAAAGCACATCCCTTCATCTTCTAAAGCGCAAAACAAAGACCTAAAGGTGCTGAAGAATAGTCCCCCAGTGTTTCAGCAAGTCCTATGAACTTGAGTTATTCCCTGTTCAGTACTGGGTTGGAATTAACTTCTGGCTATCATAACAATAAAAGCACTCAATGGTTTCTTCAGGTCCAAGAAAGTCAACCTCTTGTTATCTACATTCAAAAATTTGTTCCTAGCTCAGGTTGAAAGTCTCTGTAAAATGTAGAAGGAAACCTTAGTGGATAAAGTACTTGTCTCCCTCAGGTAAGAGTAGCTGACTGTTTCAACAGCAAATCCAAACTAGTATCAGGCCTGACTGACAATACCACACACACACTGCCTTCCTCCCTGCCCACAAAACAACCCACTAAGTTACTGGAGGCTAGTACATAAACTTGCATTGTGAATGTTTCTTTCTTTGGTTGGGTTTTTTTAATAATAGCAAGCCTTTGGGAAAATGAGACACACATCAGTGACAAAGTAAAGGAAAATGAGATTTGCCCAGCAAAAAAAGTAGAAAAATTTCCCAACAAATCCCTTTCTTGTACATTAATTACACAGTAAGTACCAGAAAGAGAGTTTTACAACACCACCAAACAAAGCTAGCTAATGAGTTACAGAGTTACCAAACTATCACAATGTTTAACCATTTAGTTTTCTCCCATCTAGGTCAAGTTTAGAAAAATTAATTTTCCAGTTGTTTTAACTTATTACTAATTGTTCAGCTCTGTATTACTTTAAGGCCCTTGAAAACGACAGTCACATAACAACCAGTCTTTACGCAGGACTGTTGCAGCAAGGAGAGAGATCTCTAAATGTCCCTTAATAATGTAAAATAAGTCTATTAGAAAATTCTATTACTTTGTATTATTAACTGACAGATGTTTGAATAATGCAGTTGCATTACTGAAGTATTTTCAGTATTCTGGTCATGTCAATGACATGTAATGGGCAATCTCAGGCATCATATCCAACACAAGCACCTTATGGAAATTTACATTCTTTAAACAAACTCCCTGCCCCCTCAAATTATAGCTGGGAGTGAATAATTTTTCCAGATACCAGAGAACATACTGAATGTAATTATTATAACTCAAAATAATATTGAAATGGCTCACTTCTGATCATATTTACTAACATGGAAAGTTTACTCTCCAAAATCCCACTTTTCTGACCTCACGAAGGCCAAAGAGAACAAACAAGCTGACTGTTCTCAAAATGCAAGGCTACAGTCTGAAAATAACGCTTTTCTGTCGGGTCAGATGGCCCCATCCTTTGCATTCTTGTAGCCTCTTCCCACCACAATACAGCTTTGACCAGATGACTCAAGCATCAGCACAAGCCGAGTACGTTTTCTGTAGTCGAGCCTGGCTTCAAGCAAAACTCTCATAGGTCCAGCCTCAGAGAAAGGGACTAGTAAGAACTACATAAACCCTACGGAGTGGGAAGATGTGCAGAAAGCAGAGCTACACATACTTAACTTTTAAGACTACACCAGTTATAGAGTAGGCACACCCCCCACAGAACAATTCACTCTAATTAAACATCACTGGGACTTGCATCTGGTTGAGGTGAAAGTATGGCAACTGTGGATTCAAGGTACTGACTGTCTATTGATGTACTCAAAATTCCAATACCTTTTACTGTTTTACAAAAATAGTTTGGTGTCAAAAAGGAAAAGAAACATACCATTCTTGATATAAAACAGCCTGGGCATGAAAAAACAGAACCTTGCTTAGGACAGTAGAAGCAGAATCCTGTGTTTTAGTGCTGTACAATTACAGCAAAGCTTTCAGTTCTCACAACTAGTCTGAATAGGACTAAGGCAATAGAAAAAGGATTATTTCCCCAATAACCTAGACGCAAACCAAATTGCTTGACACATGCTTGCAATATTGGCATTTACTGCATTATTTGCTTCCAAGTCTTACAAGGAATAAGCCAGATTAGAACATATTGAAACAATATACTCTTCACATTTGACCATTCAAATTCTCTCATTAGATATTCTCCTGAAATAGTTTCAGGTTTTCATTTTGGATAAAACAGACTCTCAGAAGTTGTTCTTGAGTCATCAGCTTTCTCATCTGAAAAGTGTGCAATACACATCGCATTGTCTAATAACAGAACATGCGAAGGGGAAAAACCCACGTACCTGTTTCAGGTTAACATTTAAACCCTCATGAGTTGCCTTTAGCAGTGCTCTCACAGTGAAGCTGTCAGGATCTTCTTTGTCCCTGATTTGGGATTCTTTTATCAGAGATTCCAGTTTTGTTCTTATAAAAGATTCCACCTGATGGTCAGTTGCACCATTACTCTGAAAGACATTAAGAAATCCAGCTTAAGTATATGATTACATCCACCATTTCTGGGACAGCCTGAGGGAGGATTACACGTGCTTCAGGCCACACAGCGCTCCCAACATTTCCCTCCTCTGTGAAAGAAAAAGCTTCTTGCATAATCCTGCCTGATTTTGCCTTTTCTATTGGTGGCTTTTTTACTGCCATTTCCATTTTCCTTTTTTCTGTCTTTAGTCCCCCTGACACATAATTTACCCTGCCTCACCAAAGCACAGTCCACCATGTAGATCACCCCAGAACGTGGCCCTGGTCTTAGCTCTTTGTTTCAAAACAGTTACAAGTCTGACCTCTTCAGAAGATGGCATGAATTCTCAGCTAATGCACTTTTACGCTTCCTCCAAAACATCAGGCAGCCTAAGCATCATTAGATTCCTGCTCCAAATGGCAAGATAGAGGAAGCAATTACTGTTAACAACAGTCATATGGACTATCCAGACCCAAACTAGGCTCTTACATAAGGCGCTTAAAATAGAAGTAGATCTTGCAGAACAACAGTGTGCACCTAGCATTCCTCTGTCCATGGGGCGTGATGCCTCTCCTGAGACAGGAGAGGAAAGCAACTGTTCCATCCTAGCATGTTCCCTTTCTAGCCCCAAGGACATATCGTGTTTTGCATTGGCTTTAAGGATTGCCAAATTTTGTCTTGGGTCTTCCTGTTGAAGAAAGCATTATCTGATCAGAAGTGCTCAAGCCATGTTAGTAAAACATGTGGATTACACATACTGCTCCTATTGAACAGCACATCATAATGAATCAGGCATGGTGTTGGCTCAGAACTGGTTGAGCAATCTTACCTCATCTTACTATACCCATAATTAGAGTTACATTCATTCAATATATACTTTTTCCCCTGAACTTACACCTGTGGAAGTTTGTACCTGTACTTAAACCAATCATATTCTCAAAGATTTATGAGATTGGGAGTCTTCAAGCTTTCTCATAAACTAGTTAGTGCCAAGTATTTCCAATTCTGTAATAAATACTAACAGAAATATAACATTCTGAGTCGTTGAGCAAGCTGATTTTATCCTATGCTTCAAGCATTTACTGCAAGGCTGTACTTCTGTATGAGACGGTCTTGTGGAACATAGGGGTTGAATGAAATCCAAGTGTAATCTATCCTCTAAATAATTAAGAAATTAATTAATCACTATTTTGTCCTGTAGCAAAAAGGGGATTTGTTTATCTAATGGGGGGGGAAATCAAATCAGCCCTTCACATGTGGTGTACTTGAATCTCCCTAAAGATGTTGCTGACACTAGCATTTTAGCAGCATCAAGGTAAGAGAAGAACTGGCATAAACATCCGCTTCCTCTGAAACAGTTCAGATGGGAACTTCTGTTACCTGTAAAGCAAATTCCAAGCTATTCTGAAAAACCTTTAATTGTTAATAGCAGGCATAAATGATACAGACAAATTAAAACTTCAACATGTAAACCAAAACCAGTTAACGAGAACTACAGATAGGCAACAAAGCAAACTCACTGGGCTACATTCAAAAGTGTAGATAAACATTATGCTTGCTAAATATTAATTTGAATTTGATCTATTCTTCCTGCATTTCCCTAGATAGTATTTATTTTGTTCAGAAGTTTGAACTGGTGAAGCAAGGCTGCCTCCTGAATAGAACAAAGCACCTGCTGGGTAACGTGTATTAGCATTGCACACCAGTTTCAGTTTTTAGAAAAAAATGTGTTAATAAAATTAACAGCAAAAAAATAAACATGGAGTTAAGAAATAAAGAGAACAGAAAGCAACCTTCAGTGTCAAAAAATAAGAAACAGAAGGATTGGAAATTTTTCACACCTCAAATTTGTTTCATTTGTATGGCTCCTTTCATAATTTTCATCTAGAAATTGTGCAACAGTTCCATCACGCCATTGCTTCAGATTTGTATCTGAAAAAAGCTTTGCATGCTTATTATAGTTTTCAGTCTAGGGTACCTAAAGGACTTAAGTCTGTGATTTACATGACTTAAATGACAAAATGTGCATTTCCAAAAATGCCATTCCATATCTAAATGTGGAATTATGTAACTTCTGTACCTTAAGGACCTGACTTAGAAATCAAAGTTCAAAAGTCAAATCTGCCAACAACAATTAAGTAGGATTATGGAGTATGCACGTAAGAAATGTAGAGATGTAACAGTTCTGGGAACTGTGTATATCCACATACATAGCAGGGCTTTAATTTGCAGTCATCTTCAATTTCATCAGCACTATCCTCATCTGAAACTTCTCCTTCTTCAGCATCTGCTCCAAGACTGTATGGCAACTTTTTACCCTAAAATGAAGAAAAAATATTCACAATAAATGCACATGTGATCAGTGTTATTTAGTGCAAAGACCAAAATAGCCCATTCCTCCACTGTTTCTTATGTAAACTGTGACCAGAGTTTAGAATTCATTTTCAGAGACTCTCATGCAAACTGGCTCCGGATTATCACAGATGATAATTTAAGTATTTCTGGAGAGTTTGTTTGCAAGCTCTTTCAAAAAAAGCATACCATCTCCCATCTCTGGAGCAAGCCAGCAAGTTGAATTTGAGTTGACTCCCAAATATTTTAAGCTTACCCCTAGCAAGCAGACTGTTGTATACTTAAAATAAAACAAAAAATCAGAAGCTGAGATTTTGTTATAGGCTATTCATCAGAACGGAAAACGCAGACACAAAAGAACTCACTGCAAGCAGCCATCAACATGAAGGAAGCAGCAAAGCCTATTTTAATACTGCATGCTCATGCAAGGGTATAGTCAGCAATCCAAAATTGGTTGTTAATCTAGTACTGTGAATGTCATATACCTACGTTAGAAAGGAACTACTTTAATTCCATGTCTAGTTTCCAACATCTGATTAATAGAGGTTATTGGCTACTTCTGTTTGTTTGTGGTTTTTTTTTTTTTTTAAAAAGGCTCCAACAGATCAGCTATCCTTTTTAGAATATTCATCTTGAATTGTCCTGGATGATTGCTTATAGCGAAGCCCAACCACAGAACCTGAGAAACATTGGCTATGGGACCTCTGAGGATGTCTGGTCCAATCTGCCACTAAAGCCCTAGATAAGCTTTGCTTTAAGTTTTGCAAACTTTAAAGGGTAGAGACTCCCCCAGCCCTCTAGGCAGCCTCTTCTCATGCTGCACTATCCACAGCTGAAAAATCTTTTCCTGCCATCCAATCTCCAATCTCCACCTCCCAAGCTGTAACTTATGGCTATTGCCTCTTGCTTTACCATCTGCTACTTAATAAATCAACTAGTAAACTTTTGTGTTACCATTTCGATGTCTTCCTCACTGCAGAAATGTTTGTAAGTCTGACTGTTTCATCAGTGACAGAGGTAGATAAAAATTGCACTCAGATTTCCGCAGAAATTAAAAGATTGATTTACAGATTATGTTTTGAAATTAATGCTGCCCTGCTAATCAGTGGGTCAAACTCAATTCACACTGGCACCTTTATACTGGCTTAAATCCATGAGTATTATTAGAATTATTCCTTATATACACTAGCAAGATGAAAATCATGCTATTACTGGAAATTGTTTGGCTAATGAATCAATACTGTGTTTCAAAGGAAAATGTGTAACAGAGCAAAATAATAGCAAAAATAAAGAGAAACTGGCTTACTTCTCAACAAGATGCCGATTCCTAAATATGATTTTTACCTATTCCAACAGGGCTGCTTACATTGAGAAGGAGATGGGAAACGGGGCTTTGTGAAAAGATGACGTGATGCTTAAAATAGTATTCCTCATTCTGAAAACATTAGCTCAGCTCCACACCATTCTATAACTACTCACAGGGTTTTAGCACTGTTAGCTGAAGAATCAAACTGAAGTTACAAACTCAAATGTGCTAGGAACACCAGCTCAAATGTTCATGTAAGAAAGAGCACAGTACCAAACCTCTCTTGCCTTCTGTGCATTGACACGGTATTTCAAGCCAGGTTTGCTGCATGACTGAGATTACATCCTATTTTGTTTGACCCCCCCCCTAAAACACCAACACTACATGCTTGCATAGTTCATTAACTAGCAGTTACACAAGAAAACTGATTTCAGTGAAATTCAAAATCACAGCTGAGCGCACAAAGGTTTTCTCAGAGTCAGCTCTGTACTATACATCGAAATATGGTCAAACCAACGTCAAACCAAAATTGTGAATCCTTGTAGCCAGCTTGATGCGGGGGCGGGGGCAGGGCGGGAGGGGGGAAGTATCTCAAGAGCTCACAGCGAAGTAATTGCCCCCATGTGTCAAAGTAAATTAGACAATCTAATAAGCCACAACTCTATTAATCATCCTCTCAAAGGTCTGCCATGCCTTTCTTTCTTATTTATATCTATCTTGGTCTTTGAATTTCCTTTCAGAGCAAATCCGTTTATACCGAGAGGCTCAAACAATTAATCTTGCATACAACACTAACTACAGTGCTCAAGGGCCTCCTCTCTCACTGCTCCTCATAGCCACCTTCTGAAGTGCTTGCTGCTCTTCCATAAACACAGCTGATGAACCGGAAAATAGTTTCATTTCATGAACTACTGCTCATAGCAGGGTGAGAGAGAAATGCAAGAAATTTTCAGACTCTTTTACATTACTCCAAAATACTTTGTCCAAGGAGGGACTGTAGGATAGTGTTTAGATACTATAGGGATATGAGCCACAGAGAACAATATCTACTAATAACAAATTAGACAAATTTCAAAAAAAGAGAAAATATCAGGTTCGGGTAACTGTGTCACAGTTCCTTCTATTCATAACAATGCATTTTATATCATTTTTCTGCCCTCCTGACTCGGTGCTAAGATTTAAACATAAGCACCTCTGACTTTAAGACTGTCAGATAAGATGCTTAAGAAATAGAAAGAATTTTCTTTACACTGCTGTTGATATCACCTCCCTGTTGAAACACTTTCAGAAGTACTCTGGGTCACTCGCCAAGTTCAAGGTAAACTCTGCTTCAATGTCTCTGAAAAGCTCAGAATTTTAACTCACTTGGTACACCTGTACTATTCCATGTGGTACTGCTGAACTCATTCTCCAAAGCCAATCTACAATAAATATCACATGCTGACTTTTGTTGCATTTTGAACACACCACCAGTAGCAAGTTACCTTCACTAGGATTTTCCCTTTCAAATTTTGAGGGCTAGGAAGCTGTCTGGAATCTCCAGTGATTACAGATGACAAGTCGAGTTTGTCACCAAGTATCTCCTTCAAGTACTGAGCAATCTTCTTTTGCTGTTGAATACTGCAATGGTTTTCAATTGACAGTATCACTGGAAACCTAGAAACAAAACCGCCAGACATTTTTATAACTCTGTTTTAAGAGAGAAAACCTGCACAGCTTACCACATAAATTGATTTAAGCAGTTTGGTTCTGCATTGTCAGTAGTCTGGAAACAAGCTCACTTTGGGAGGAAGGACTCCCAAAACACATGAACTCCCAAACCCCTGTCAAAATCCCTCAGACAGTCCCTGCAGATGATCCTGCCCTCTCCCTCCAACCCTACCCAGTAGCGCACAGGATGACAAAGTTTGAAACCGATTATCACCAAGCACGAGGCACAGAGAAACTTGCAATAAGGCTCATCAGCAACGCAAAGCATTTTTGTTTTACATAGCTGAGCAGAAGTTACACTGCTGCTTTGCAAGCCACATACAAAGTCTTCACAAGCTGTAAGTGATCAGCAAGCTGCTCCTGGAGAAGTGTCTAGTGAAATCAGCAAAACAATTGCCAACTCCTCTCTGTTCATCTTCTGAAGATTGATTTTTGCATGAACAATTTGCCTTAATAAGTGAAGTGACAGTGACTCCACACATTTGCAGCTCAAATTTCTTGAGCTAAAGACATTGTTTCTCTGTCTAACAGCCAAATTTGCCCAGTTGTTTCCTAAACCCTTGGCAGCCCCAGAATCCTATGGCAAGGAACCTGAGAGCCCACCTACACATCAAATGAAGAGCCACATCTTTTAGTTTAGAAGTAGGAGCTGGTGAATTCAAATCAATAACACACCAAACTTTTGGGCTCAGTTTTTTTGTGGGTTTGGGTTTTTTTTTTTCCCCTCCCCCCCCCACATTGTTGTGTCATTTTTTTCTTTTTTTTTTTTTAAATAAAGCAAGCATTTTCCCTTTATTGTCTCTAAACTACTGAAAGTTCTATACACCCACTCACATTTTCAGACTGTTGTATATATAAACTCCATGATTTTTCATAATAAACTTATATAGTTCCATGGCAAACAAAATAGAATCTGAACATTAGCCTACATATCAGTATTTCCTGATACTACCGATGAGACAGCTTTTCAATTTTCCTACTGAAATAAAGTATTTTCCTTAGAGAATATTACGGTATTGATTTTTAAGGAGAATTTCCCTGTGGATATGAGTGGGAAAGTTCTGTTCAAACAAAGGACCAAAATAATCTGTAAATATTCAACAGTCCCAGATTGTTCAAAATATTACTGAGTGTCCAATGCATTAAAGGTCTTTCTAACTTAGGTTGAACTTTCTAACTTGATTGATGGAAAGAGCTCATGCAGTTGAACAATAAATATGATACAGGCAATAAACAGGGGAACAGAATCAACTTTACAATTTCTGAACACATTTAAAGGAATATACATACTTCCTGATGGTGATTTTGACACGAGATTAACTACATGAAACAGACAGGCGTAGCTTCAAAACTGATTCTACACTTACTCGTTTTTGACAAAGGCGTATTTATTGATAGTTTCTGCCACATCACGGAAGAGTATTTTAGAAGTAAGAGTATAGCCATGGTGCACTACCGGCTCTCCATCTGGACCATCCCAGCAATCCACTATTAAGACAAAAACCAAAAAGCTATAAATTAAGAGATGCCCATGATCTCATACACTTCTACTCAACCATGCAGGTGTCAACAAGTTTCATTCAATCTATTATGACCTAACAGTCTTTTCTTATATCAAACGAGAAATCTGCAGCCTAAAACTGTTTTTTCCTTGTATTAAGCTGAGGCTTTTTTCCTCATACATAAAATTACAAAGGTGTAATAGGTCAAATAACATTTACAGCTATCCCTTGGGAAAGCAGCTTCTGCTTCTGAAGACAAACTATTTAAAAACAATTTAATCTTTTTCCGCTCCCAATTAAACTTGCAGTTTTAGAACCAACTATAGTAAAAGTAGCATCAAATCCATCACATGTAGAATGAACTAAGGCAGTAATACTTTTCCTAATGAATTACTGTACCTTGAATTTACACCAAACTTGTCACTACTGTTGCCTCTACAGGAAGTTAAAAACTTCACAACAAGAAAGCTACACAACTATTACGTAGGCTGTACAATATCTACAATAGTTTTGAGGTCAAGCAAAATAACACACTACTGTGCATTTTAGTGAACTTTCCTACAGAAGGGAAAGTACAGCGATAGACCACCCAATTTTCTCAGGTTCCCTTTCTCTAATTTTTAAATTCAGATTAACAAATTGTTCTTCCAGAGATGAGTTTTGTAATACTAGTCATAAAAAAACATAATATTGAGTTTAAATTTGTCAAAAGACTTCATTCCATTCCAAATCTTGAAAAGAAAAATAGTAATGTTTTGTTATCATTTAAATCATGCAGAACTTAAAGAAGCCAATGGGATCACCAGGCTATCAGACAGACAGCATCTTGTTTTCTTCTACCAGCATCCAGCCAATGAAACAGCATCCTTCCTCTCTACTGTGGCAGACCAAAAAAGTTTCTCAGCTCTAAGATGGAGACAGAAATAGATACACAGCTGTGCTGACAGAAGGCACTATTTGCTCACCTGTCCTCCTCCTACAGGCACTTTTCATCTTCCCTTTGCATCCGCAGGAGGAACTGCATATGCGGACACCTGCTTTCCCATTCAGCTTATGAAAGAAAAAAGGTCTTTGCTGGCTCAGATCATTCTGAACAATATGGATTAGGATGAGCTTCTGTTAAGTGGTAACCTCCAGCACAGGAGAACCACAGAGCGGAACAACTGAGGCTGCTCTGCTGGAACTGCAGGGCCCCAAATAGATGCCTGTCCATTGCTTTACTGGGGCTCGTGCAACAAAAAAATGCTTCTCATAAACCTGCGACAATGAAAAACCTGCACTGACTGAGAAAAGCATAACAACACAGCAGCAGGCAGGAGAAAACAGTGGTGTCTATGAAGTTTGCCTGAGAAGGTCCTGTTTAGACTGCTAGAAAACAGGATTTTACCACTGAAGTTAATCAGACAGTCAAGCATTAATGCTTTGAGTTTGCCACTGACTTTGTGCTTAAAAGAAATATCCATTGTACTTCACACAACCAGCAAGTTACACCAAAAATTTACCTTCAATACATCGACAACCATCTTGCAGCACTCGTGCATACATCTCCACTCTGGACTGGGACAGCAGTTGGTCTCCTGTCAGGTACGTATTGTGAGATGAAGCAATAAAGTAGTTACAAAGGGGCTGATCCATATCCTGATGCACTTCACAATGCAGTGGATTAAATACATCACAAGCAGGACTGCGCATGAAGTTGGTGAAACCTTTGAACAAAGAGAAACAGTTTTGCCATAGACACAGTATATCTTACTGAGCAAGTGATTTGCACTCTAACGCTTTCCTCTGTTTGTCCTGGTCAGTGCTAACTTGTGTCTTCAAAACCACTGAATCATGTACCAGGGATTAATCTTCCTGTAGCCCATGTTTTCAGCACGTTAACTGCTGTCTGTGGCTTGCCTGGTTTTCTGAAAACTGAAGAGCCTGCACAGACTCAGTCCACTGCTGGCAGACACACAGGTATTTCTTTTTGAAACCTATGGAAGTTCTGGCACCTTTGAGAAGAATACATTCCCAATATCTAACCCTTGTCACCAGACAATTTTCAAATAGCTTTGAACTAGAAAAGGAAATATAATCTAGAAAGAGACATTTATGACTGCCAAAATAAAAAAAAAAACAACCCCAAGCATTTGCAAAACACAACACAGAACTAAGCCCCTTCAGAAATTAATTAACAACCAATAGTAAAAACAGAAAGTAGGATTCCAAGAGAAGCATAAAAGTAACAAATAGTAGCTATATGAGAAGACTGAAAAACTCCACAGATCAATACAGCCACTGCCCATCTTGTTTTCAGATCCAATGTTTCATTCAGACCCTCGAAAGGGACAGGTGACAAAGACACATAGGTAAAAATTCTCTGAAACCCTGAAGAAGCTCCCTATACCAAATCCAGTGCACAGACTTAAGAGTGCTCAAACTGCCTTCTGCAGTTCAGACAAAACCACTCTACTTAATAAGTAGAAGAGAAGGTGGTGTTATTGGTTTTGTTAGAATTGATGGAAGAATATATCCTCTCTCACAATTATTCATAGAATCCTTGTCCTGGTTTCGGCTGGGATAGAGTTAATTTTCTTCACAGAAGCTAGCGTAGTGCTGTGTTTTGGATTTAGTACCAGAAGAATGTTGATAACACACTGATGTTTTTAGTTGTTGCCAAGTAGTGCTGAGACTACTCAAGGACTTTTTGAGCTTCTCCTGCTCGGCCAGGTACATAACAAGCTGGGAGTACAGCACAGCTAGGACAGCTAACCCAAACTGACCAAAGAGCTATTGCATACCGTATAACGTCATGCTCGGCGGGGGTTAGTCAGTCAGTCAGTCGCGGGCAGAGTGATCGCAGCTCGGGCTGTGTGATCACGGCTCGGGACAGGCTGGGCATCGGTCAGCGCGTGGTGAGCAATTGCATTGTGCATCACTTGTTTTATATATTCTGTATATTTTCTTACCATTATTATTATTATTATTATTGTTATTCTTCTCTCTTATTAAACTGTCTCTATCTCAACCCACGGGTCTTACTTTTTTTTCTTTTCTCCGATTCTCTCCCCCATCCCACTGAGGGAGGGGGGAGAGTGAGCAAGCGGCTGCATGGTGCTTAGTTGCCAGCCGGGTTAAACCACGACAGTCCTAGAACCATTTAGGTTGGAAAAGACCCTTAAGGTCACCAAGTCCAACCATTAACCTAGCACTGCCATCCCACCACTAAACCATGTCCCTAAGCACCACATCTACCCACCTTTTAAATACCTCCAGGGATGGGGACTCAACCACTTCTCTGGGCAGCCCATTCCAGTGCCTGATAACCCTTTCGGTGAAAAAATTTTTCCCAATAACCAATCTAAACCTCCCCTAGTGCAACTTGAGGCCATTTCCTCTCATCCTATCACCCAGTACCTGGGAGAACAGAGCTCCCCCCTCCTGTCAGGCAGTTGTAGGGAACGATTAAGTTTCTCCTCAGCCTCCTCCAGGCTGAACACCCCCAGTTCCCTCATCCACTCCTCATCAGACTTGTGCTCCAGACTCTTCACCAGCTTTGTTACCCTCTTCTGCACACGCTCCAGCACCTCAATGTCCTTCTTGAACTGAGGGCCCAAAACTGAACACAGTATTTGAGGTACAGCCTCACCTGTGCCAAGTACAAGGGGACGATCACTTCCCTGGTCCTGCTGGCCACACTATTTCTGGTACAAGCCAGGATGATACAGTGAAATAAAAATGATCTCTTCATCTAGATGCTACTGAAAGCAGACAGTATGCAACTAAATCACAAGTCACTACTGTTTGAAAAACGCTTTTCCTCTTTCTTCTCCCCCTTAAACTGGTATCCCCTACCCCCTCTTTATTCTTGTTAAAGCATCAGTATAACAGAGAAATTGAGTCAGTCTGCATTTCCTGGGATGCTGAATTATGCCTTGGAGGGTGAGTGACCCGCTTAGACGAATATAGCTGGGTAGATGGAAGGGAGGGAACCTCAACTTCACATTCAGCAAGATGCAAAGGATTCAAGATGCACACCATGTTTCCCTCAATGGATCCTTGTGACGGCAACAGGTAAGAGCTATCCTGTTCTGCTCCATCACAAGCATGATGTCTTGTAAATAAGAGGAAGCAGAGGAAATCCCTCACATACTGGGCAGCAGAAGAGATGCAGGATATGACACCTGCAAGAGCATAGGTTTGGTATTCTGCCGATCTGCCAGGATTTTGTGATGCTGATGCCCCACAGGTCCCAGGCTGAGAAGCAATCTTCAGAAGGTAGCAACAGCATCAAGAACAAAACAAAAGAACACACTTCTAGCAAAGTTAAAGAAAGATCTGACAATTTATACAGATCACAGGACAGAAACAGCAGCCAAACTGACATCCTGACTTGGAAGCAAATGCTTTTTTCGGGTTTATTGCTGACACTCAGGCTTTGTCCTAATGCCACTCTCTTGCTGTAAATAAGCACTAGTCCCACTGAAGATACCATGCAGACAAGGTAGCAGCAACCCAAAGGGCTGCACTGCAGCACAGAGAGCAGGGGGGCTGTGCTAGCCAATTCCACTCTAGTTTACAGTTTTCTCTATGCTGCAAGTTTATGTGAGAAGATGGTACTTAGTTTATAACCCTGTAAATCAGATCAGCATCAAACAGAGAAAGTTTTCAAAACACCTCCTTTGAGAATGAGAAATGTATAATATTTCCAAAGGATAGCACAAACAATACCAAACCTGAAAGGAACTCAAACATAAAGGCAGCAGCAGTAAGATTAAAAGGAACAGAAATGCTTTCAGAAATATTTTTTTAAATGTCACAGCTTGTTCATTTTGCTTTCCTTGTTTCAGTTTAAGTGCACATCATAAGCTTGTTTAAGATCTGGGAGGCCATACCCAGGATTTAAGTACCATGCGGGGGAACATTTCTTCTTCCCTCCCCTTCCCAAAAATCACCATGAAACTTATGCTGCTTCATGAAAGCTATCTTCTGGGCAAATTAACATGCTACAGCATTTAATCTATTTCATTGCAATTCAGATTTTGATTTGATACTAAGTTGGATTCTGAATAAATATACCATTTACAATTCCTTTAGCAAACAAGGTGAATAAGGTATTAAAACCCAAAGAAAATGCAACTATCCGTATTTTATTTCACATAAGCATAAATCAGTGGATTGTACAGGAGCAATTCCAGATCTACAGAATGGAAATTTTGCGTTTATTGCTTCACTCAGAACAGGCTATAGCATAAAATAGCTATAGCATAGAATGTTTTATGTTTGTGTTTTACAAATACACTGTTAGCAATAAATTCACACAAGCCTATGACATTCACATTAGTGTATGATGGCTATGATGTATCACTGTATAACACTAACTGCTAATTCACCCCACCTACTCTCATCTCTCCCATGTCTCACAAAAATGCACTGACACTACTGACTGCTCATCTTCCATGTAACTTTCTATCACAGTCAAATATTATAAGCTACGCCAAAATACTGTTAAAGCTTTTCTATCCCACTACAGTACATAAAGATAAAACTAATTTCAAAATCAAAAACTTTACCTTCAATCCCAAGAACATTTTGCTTCTTGTATTCTTCTGATACTTCAAACTTCTGTATGATGTCAAGACAACATTCTGGTGTCACATTATTCATCTGCACAAAAAACAACAATGTTGGTATGCTTATTTTTAATACCATGTCACCAGCATGTCAAAGTCTACCTTAGGCTTCTGGGTCCAGTTGAAAAATCTTATCATCAAACACTGAGTTCAGTCAAATATGAATAGGACAGTCAGTAACACCAGCGTAAAAGGACTAAGATTTTGATTTGATTTTTGTCAGTGCTGCACAAGCCTCATGGTTCTTACCTTTGAGGAAAAAAAACAGGAGTGAAAGGTAGTGGTCACTTAAAAGCTGTGCCATTTTAGTTTAAAGATGAAAATTAGCTGTTAAGAACACTTAGTAACAGGTGTACTAGGCAACAGTGCTGAAACGAAAATTATGAAGTTATATTCTTTAATATAATCTACTTAGACATGGAAAAAGATTTGGCAGGGTTTGATTTCATTTTCATGCATTTTCCACTTCTGTGATTTCATTACTTCCAAGAGAGTTCATTATAATATACACGCTATGAGATAAATAATTAGATTCTGAAATTAAAACCAGTAGTTCTTCTGAAACAAATAAGAGTTCAGCTTCAACCAGGTCACAGTTGAAGTCCTAACTGACTAGTGGGGCCAAAGTATCACCACGCACTTATATTTCCTCTAAAATTAAAGGAAAGAAGTAGCTTCTGTCACCCATCTCATCTTTTTTCACTGCCCACCCCCCTTAAGTTGTAGAGAACCAAAGTGAAAACTAAGATTGAGTGTATTCCCTTTCCTCCGTTAATAATATCACAGGATGGCAGTGATGACACTAAAACCTTTGGCAGCTTATTTGTACCATTTTCCAGTTTAGTGTTTGTACTCTGCATCCTTTGCCAAAGTCAGCTCCAACACCCTGGCATGTGGAACAGTCTGGAAGTAAAGGAACATGCGTTCCCCTCTCCTACATCGCATGTCATCTCTGTTAACATGACTGCTTCAGGCAAAGGCAGGAGTGAGGTTAATCATCCTGCACATTACTCAGTATTTATTGTTTAAATCCAAAACTGGTCCCTCTGAACTGTTCTCTTACTAATGGAATTCTCTTTCAGATGGCAAAACCAATTCCATTTACTCTGCTCTGTCTGTGGCCTTTGATGAATTTGCTCTTTCCACTATTTCCCGTAGCTCAGTACTCCCAGCATCACCATTCAGCTATATGGAAATCTTCTAAAAGTAGGTTGACTCTCTTGATCTGATCTTCTCTAAGGGCCTGATCCTGCCAAGTGCTGGGTTCCTCCTATGAAATGTGGGTGCCATGACTGACCATATCTCGTAACACCTAAAAGGCTGCATATGAAAAATTACCACGGGGGGGGAAAAACTAGACATGTCCACAATATAATTATAGTAACAGAAGGCAAGCAAGTGAGCTCATATGGTGACTCAAGCTGAAAAACTTGGAAGATTTTCCAGCTTTTCTCTCCTTCATCCTTCCCTCTGTTTTTAGTCTTGCACAGGGAAAGCATGGCTCAGCCCATTTCCTTCTCCAAACATTTTATTTTTATGTCCTAGCTAAGCCAACAATTTGAGACGCCCACAGGAATTACACAGGATAATAGGAATGAGAACAATTCAGTAGAGAAAATAACTGATTATCCTAGCTCAAGTAGATGTTGCTGTTTGATTGCAAACACTATTCATAGCAGGCCCTTCTTCAGCACAAGCTGGCTAGAATTAACATTTCATTATCCCACATGACTCCTTGACAGCTGAGTGGCAGGGTACTTGTGTGCTCTAGAACAAAAATGTCTAATCTAGTCCAAAGCTGCATCTGCTAGGGAAAAGTCCACTGATATGTGCTTTTTAACTGTAGCTTCAGAGATTATGACTGAGGCTACTCATTTAAATTTGTTTTCATTAAGTTTTAAAGTATTCTACTAAAAATAATATCAAATAATAATTATCATTATTGGTGACTTTTTTATTATTTAGACAAATGGATTATTGAAGATTGTCAATAATGAAGCTTCCAAAATCTCTCGGATAAATGGCTACTTTTTATATGCTTGTTAAAAGCTTTAATTTTGATGCAGATATGTTCTTTTAAAGAGCATCAGCCCTTGAATAACCAAGATGACCTTGGTTTTTAAGTAAATGAACTACCAATTGATTTTCCTAAGATAAGATCCTACAAAACTACACAAAAGCAACATTACCCCTAATCTTCAGTATGAGAAAGAAGAGGGAAATAATTTTTGATTTCATCAATCTCATTGGAAGCAGGTCAGACAAACCTATTGCCAAAAATCTAATTCCATCAGTCTACTGCAGTGCCAGGTAATGGGAGAGCCCTCTTCTGTCAAAGGCCCACAAGATGAGAATGGGAATTTTTCTCGTTTCCCATTCTCATGGGAAAAGAAATAAAAAGAAAAGAATGTAAAGTAGAAGAGAAGTTAGTGAAGAAAAAAAAAAAGTAAGAAGTTAGAAAAGAAGTGCAATGCTAATGACAGGTATTCCTAGACAGGATGCCAACCCACCAGCATGTCAGTGCTCTAATGGTTTAGGCTTTAGCTGTTCATAGTTAATCATTCCATAATAAAAATCAAAATATAAATAATCAAAGACATCTCTCCAATTTCAGTGCAAGGTAACAATGTAGAACGTCACCACATAAATCAGTTACACTGATTATCCTTTTGTATAAGCATGAGAAAGGGAGGAAGTCATCAGCTTGCTTTCCAACTGAGTGTTTGTGTTGCTGCTTTTTGTGGAAAAGTAGCAAAGACTGATCAGTCATGATGATCTGGTATTTTCTTCCTTGTCTGATATTAACAAGCTCTACAGTCTCTCCTCTTTTTGAAGTCCTTGTACCAACACTGATGTTGTTATTATTTCCCATTGTCCCTTCCAACCCAAAACATTCTATGATTCCTTTTGGGATACTGGTTCCTGATATCCTTCAGTACACACTGGCTCAGATCACAGCCTGACATATACCAACATGCCCCGCCATGTACTATCTCATTATATACCTTTAAAACTTCTTCCAAGAGAGCAGGTATAGCTGTTTCAAAACATTCAGCATACTTAATTCCCACTTCTTACCACTTTTTGTCATATTTTCACTATTCACCACATCACTAGTTATTCCTGTGATACTGTATAAATAGCATAGACAAGTAATAAGAGTAAACTTACTCTCTCAAGCAGGCTTAACTCAAAATGCACTATCTCATATTCAATAATTAAGGAAACACTTTACATAATTATATGTGCATGCTCTGAGGGTATAATTGTTACAAAATTACTTTCTCTTCAGTTCAGTTAAAACGAGCGGGGGCATTGATTTTTGCCACCAATTTCATTTGGGCTGCATGCGGCAGCAGCCATTTAGAAGATACTGGTTTGGTACCAATATGATGATGAGCTATTAACATTTCCATCTGGTTCCTGTCACTGGGGAGTAAAACAGGGCACATCATACAATATGCAGCACCTTCCCGGAACATGCAGAGAATTCTGCTGGAGGCAAGATCTCAGTGGGCTGTCCTTATTCTCAGGACAGATGAAAACTGTATTGCAAAGTAAGTGATCCATGGTAAGGCAGCAGGTGGCCAGCAGGCACATAGAAACCCTCACCCTCAGAAAACCCAAACTAAACATTTCAGGTTTATAACAGCAAAGCAGCCTTGTAACCACCTAAAACCATCAGCACAAGAGTTGAAGAGGTTTCTGCTATGACTGAAATAAAAGCACTTGATGTGATATGGATACAGCAGAAAGGAGGAGGGAAAGACAGACAGCAATCAGACAACAGCTGCAGGCCAGCTGACCCCCAAACACAGGGCAGCATCACTATGGGGCTCCCAAGACAGGGCAGAACAAGGCCATTCACTCTATGATTTGGGTCCAGAATGGCCAGCAACTACAAAGCTGCTCCTCAACAGGGAAGACTACATTTGTAGAGCCTATTTCACCCATGCCCCACTACCCAAAACCAAGTACGAGACAAGCTCCTACAGTCAAAAGAGCCTGGAGATCCTGCTGTGGAAACAATCTGTCGTTTAGCAGGAGATCAGTTTCTGGGGAGGACCAACTCAGACATTAATACTGGTTTATTACGAGAAGGCGCTCTCATAGGGACAACCCTTAGGCATGCAGACATGGCTGGACGTCCAGGGACGTCATCCACTCACAACCACTTGTGCTAAGAGGACTGCAAGACCAGGAGTCATTCCAGGAAACCAGCCTAATTTCTCCTCTTTTGACATTTGAAGCCATATAATTGCAATTTCAATAGCAATGAGCTGAGTTAAACTGCACCTAAGTGGAAATAATCTGATTCACAAGCTCTGGAGTGAAGGCAACATGGAGCTCTCCTGAAAAAAGCAGCTAGCTTAGCAAGTTAAAAAACCCAACCCCCTTTTGTTCTATTCTCAGGCTGCAGAACATTTAAAAGTCTTGCCAAAAGAGTAGCAGATGGAGTTGGACAGACTGTCCACAGATTGCCAAGCAGCCAGACAAGAGCAGAAACAAAATGCTGTTTGGTTGAAGGCACTGGAGAGCTGCATTATTATTTGAACCATTATCAGCTTTTGAAGGCAATCTTGCCTTACCTGAGGACATTGTTATCACATCTGTGTTCTGAAAACATTAAATTTGCTCTAGCACTCTTAATAGCAGGAAGTGGGAAGACCAGAGGGAAGAGGCAGAGAAAGTGCAAGGTGCTTCTAAACTACACTGCTGAGAGGTTCATCTACAGGAAATCACACTTCTACTCTTTTTATTTTTTGTTTTTGGAATAAGGTTGAGCAGAGCATTTACAGCTGATGGCCCTGTCTGCATTCAGCATTTTGAGTAGTGTGTAGACAGAGAAGAGGATGCAGTACACCAGACTTGACAGTCAACTTGTTTTTTCTGCTGCATCAGTAATTTCATAATGTCCTTGTGCACCCACAAAGACAGCTCTTCTGCCTCTTCCACATGTTTTTCTTCCTGCTCTGGGTCCCCGAGTGCCCTCTCATACCACTGCTCTTCAGCCGTTCTTGGGCACTTCAGAATCTCCACAAATATGTCCTCCCTGGAGCACTTTGCTTTCTCATCAGTGTCAACCTTGCTGCTGCTGCTGTCAGGGGTGCTCCACTGAAAGGCACCCAAGTAGAAGGCAGTGATTAAAAAGGAAACAAAGGAAAAAGCAGTGAGCTCAGAAGACTTAGGGCATTAGCATAAAGGAAAAAAGATAAAAACATTTTATGCTTTAAAGTTGTAATTAGCAGAACTGCCAGTACCAGATTGCTTGCAAGAATCTGTGTGTTGGGGCTATCCCAGCAAGAACAGTGACGTTATAGTGCTTCGTGTTTCAAGGGGGAAGGAAGGAAGAACTGGGGAGTTGTACATGCCAGGGAATTGCCACAATGACCAACAGGGGGAAATTCAGCAACAAAACAGCAGAAACTGTTGATATTTTATGCTAGGTATAACTCAGAAAAAGCAGTCATCACAGGCTGGATCCCAGGATGACACAGGAGATTATCTAATGATTGCAGGCAAAACACAGCATCTATACCCAGGAAGCTCAAGTCGGTTTGGATGTTAGCATTTATTTTCATCAGGTTGTTTTGGAACAATACTCTGCAGGAACACACGGGGTGAGCAAACAACCCAGTACCAATTGCCAGAAGCAAACAAGAGTCCTAGAGATCACAAGGTTCCTTCTATACTCGTCACTGTCCAGTATAGAAGTTCTCTCCATGGGTTCTCACAGGCCATTTTTGTAGTAATTGAGTCTGTTTCAAGACAGACATGAAAATCTCTCCACTGGAGCCACATAGTTAGGTATGGGTAGAGATTTTTTTGTTCAGCAAGTTTGTTCATAAGCACATTGGAGGAAAATCTCCGATCTTGACCCCAACTCTGCTTAAGTTACTTATGCTTTTCATTTTTTCTTTTTTTAAAATCCCTTATCAGTGAGCCTGTTCCTGTGGTTCCCTGAACCTAGAAGTGCAACCTTCAGATGTGAAATTTTCTTGGTGCAAGTGCCACGCATTTGTGAGGAATGATGCCTGGAAAACAGACTTTCCTGAAGAAAAATTGGGAAGGAAGGCAGAAGGGAAAAAAAAAATTAGAATCCAGGACACCTCGCCCTTGGACAGGTTGGTACACTATCCCAATTTGTATTATATAGTTTGCTCTTCTTATTTTGTAATGTGTTTCCAACTTTAAAACATACCATGTATCATCCTAATTTAGGGTATATCTGCCAAGACCTTTGTTCATGAAAAGCATCTCCTGGAAATATCAATGCCCTGCCCCAACACGAATAAACAATCCAGATAAGCTATGCAAGGGAAAGCAACCATGCTAGGCCAAAAGATAATCAGCTGTATCTAAGAAGTGTGAATGTTACCTGAATGCCATTTTAAACTAACAAACATTAACCATTCTGCCCTACACTTTGTGTTTTTTCTACCAGAGTTCGAAAAAGTTTAACTCTTTCTAGAAGCATTATAAATCCCCCAAAATAATAAAGCATTTAGATTTCTTTTTTGTTAAATCTGTTCTTTTCCCCCCATCCCAAGCTAAGTTTTTCATAAAATTATCAAATGTATTTAAATGTACAGATATAGGGGTGCATAGTATTACCATACCTTTTGTTCCACCTTTAGAAACTGAGCAAGTTCTTCAACAGTGAGGTGATCCTTCTTGTCACTGTAGCTTAAGAGCAATAAGTAGAGATCTCGACGTAAGGACATCATCTTGTAAAACACTGAAAATTCTTCAAAATTGAGGGTTCCTTGGTTCTCATCTGTGTCTGCTTCCTAAGGGATAAAGACACTCATGTAAGCATGCTAAACACAGGTGAATTCAGGGAACAAAGCAGAACAGGATTTATGTACATGAACAGAAAAAACATGCAAGATTCTGTTCAGACTCAAATCCTAGTAAGCTAAAATAACTGCAAAATTATAATACCATCCATTAGATTTTTTGGTGAAAACAGTTACTATACTAAAGCCACAGGTTCCCTATGAAAGTCTGAATTCCATCTTTAGTTTTGATTTTTTTTTTTTCCCATGTAAAGAGGCTCACCCTGGGCTTTATTCTGATCTCTGTTACTCTCCTGTATGTGCTGCAGTTATCCTGGATTAAAACATAGCAAGGAACACAACAATTTCATCCTGTGGCTTCCTCTAACAACAGAGTCTGACATTTTAAAACATTCAGGACAATATCACAGTCTTAAATTTAAGTTAATTCAAACTGCAACACTCTCAGCCCCGTCAGCGTTCTGTATGGGGGACAAGTCTGCAGTAGCAGTAAGACTCCACACCAAAATATATGTCCAAAGAGCCCCAGGCTTGATGGCAGGTTTTTTTTATTCTCCGAGGTAGGAAGAGAAGAAAACAGTACTTAATGCATGTTAATACAAGCTTTTTACTGTGAACATCTGCCTAAGAGGATTGCTTTAGATTTTCAAAACAAAGAATATATTCTGGAGAACTGCTGTGAAACGTGATGTAGGACTCCACAAAAATGAACTTCAGGGAAATTACAACTCTTGCTAAGTTTGAGGCTGTAAGCAGATAATGGAAACAAAGCAAAATAAATGTTTCTAAATGTATTGTTGTTCCCAAGCAAAATGTCTTTCATTCATAGCTGTATATAATGTTTTTTCTGTGTAGTTATAAACCCCCTTGCCATTACCAAGTCCCATTCTTTTAAAAATGGCGCTTCCTTCTGTTCAGGTCAGAACGCCTTCTGTGCAGGGTGGTTTTAACACTGCACTTTTGGCTTTGAACCTGTTGGCTTGTACACGGGTACACAAAATACAAGTTCTTCTCCAAATGGAGGTTATCCTCATCCTGCTAGCACTTCTTCCTTCTCAAGAAAGCTCTTACAGTTGGTGCCCAACCTCACTTCTGTAGAAGAGGAGCTTGTCTAACAGCAAATGCAATGAACACATCTCTAGCCTGCTTTACTTTCCAAGGATCCAGTTTTACTTTCTCTTCATATAAACTGCTCCACTTACTTTGAAGCACCTCTTAGAACAGTGAAGTGATCTTTACACCAGCAACTCCGAGTACATACACACAACTAAGCAGCAGCCTCATACTCTATCCCCAGATGCAGGACCTGGACTGCTTCATAAGCCTGGCCATCCCCATGGAGCCACAGGTGCTCCCCCAGGCTAGGGGCTGTTTGTGTCATGTCCGAAGCTTGGTAACACCAAGTCATACAAGCAGTACCACCTGAGCAGATCAAGTGCAAGAGTGGTGCAGAGCAGCTAGATGTAGGGGCGAGGATTTGTCCTAGAGTTACCTTGCCATTCCCTTTATCCTGCATTAAGTCCTGGAAGTCCATAGGACTGCTAGAACAAAGCATTGCTCATGGGGTAAGGCCTTTAGGATTGAGCCATGAATGACTAACAGTAAACAAACCTTCAACACTCCTTTTATATTCAACCTTAATAACTTTTAACCATGCCTGTGAGGTCTAGGATATTAACTTGGGTATAGGCTGGCAGCAACTGCAGCAAAATAAAAATAAGTAAACCAATTTGTTTTTAACTAAAAATTGCCTCTGATTATACAGAGGCCGATAGTTGCTAGAGTGTCCTGCTTCATTACTAGATACTTCAAAAGTGCCAAGTGAACTACATTTTCTTCCTCTCAGTACATGGCTTCACAACACTCTGCCTTCTCCTGCAACAGTCAACAATATCAGCAAAACCCAAGGAACTTGGGAGAGCTGCATTTCATTATACCCTGTTAGCACTACTGTCATCTGAGCTATAAACTCAGATCACAGCAAGCAGGCAGAGAAGAAAATAATTCCCAGCTATGTGGTGTCGAATGGGATTTTAAATCATTTTATATCTGCTACATATTTTTAACGACATTTCCAATTTGTGAGAATGAGTACAACCCAAATTTACCTGCACAAGACAGCCCCCACCAGTTTCAACACTTCTCAAGTCGTTAGGGGGTAACTTACACTCCATAGATATACCTCTGATGCAGATCTTATGCCAGACAAACAAAGCACTTTTGACCATAGTTTAAACTTCCCCATTTTTTTTAGCAAACCAGCTTTTGGCTGGTACAGTTTTTGAAGAGTTAAGAAAATTTTATTTTGCTTTCCATTATGTCCTTGTCTTATCTTTCCCTTCCTACAGTAAACACTAGAGCTGGTGGAAAATGGCAACTGTTTTCAGAAAACAGAAGTAAAAAATTGATTCTGGCTAAGTAAGAGGAAGTTGTTAAAAACAATAATTACTTTCATAAAGCTAGTTTCTATTAAAAATTTTCCATAAAGGAAATGAAAAAGGATTTCAATAGAAACAGAGTGACTTCATTGTCTGTCAATGCCAGCATAGAACAATTCAGTTCACAAAGATGAAAACAATAATGCATCTGAAAAAGTAATATTAATAAATTGTCTTCTACATGGTTCATGTCATTAAAACAATGTTCGGATACATCTTTGTCTACAAAAAGGTAATACTCGGAAACAGTCTGTGAGGTGTTGGAAAGGACAGAGTTTAAGTCCCAACTTGCAGATCCTGTTATGGATCTGTCCAGAAATAGCCGATAACTGGCACTATCTTACCACAACAATGCTGTGTGTAAGAAGCCACCAACCTGAAACATCTGCCGGACCTTCCTGCGGGGTAGGTTAACATTTAGTTTATGCATCAGCTGGTGGATCTCTTCAATATTCAGCAGGCCATCTCCATTCTTGTCAGCCTCCTCAAAGGTCTGTTTGACCCAGCTGCAAACATGTCAAGGAAAGGTACAAGAAGGTGATTTCCTCAGAGAGGAGGGAGGCAGAGCGGTTGGGCAGGTAAGGGACAAGACTTAAAACTCAGAAGAACAAGACCCTGCTCCAGGTCTTCTGGGCAGGGGGATAATTCTCCTTAGCAGAGGACTTTAACATCTTCCAAGGAGAAGAACTGAGCATTATTGAATCCAGCCTTCACAAACATGTCTTTTTCAACCCAGCATCTTTATGCAAAACACTTGAATTAAGACTTCCCATAGCCTACATTAGAGCTATGGGGGTGCACCATGAAATCAAGTAATTGCTGGCAAAGATCTGGTGCTATCTACATGGTTCTCCCCATACCAATGCCAAACCAAAGCATTTTTACTACTGTATGCTTTCTGGTACAATTTTCCATTGTTCCTCCAGCCTGGTGCAACTAGACTGTTGACCTCCATTGAGTTACATCTGAGAACTACTGGTTTCATGAATCAACTCAAAGGAATCAAGCTCAATAGCCATCCGTATCAGGAATGATGTTAAACTAGTGCAAAAGGATGGAATAAGGAAGACTGAGATCAGCCCAAGTACATTATATTATCAGCCTTTGGCTTCCACAAGAACCTCATTAAAAATTAACCACTCTTTGTTTTTCTGTGCTCTCTCCTCCAAGACTGTCACACAGTTCTTTCATCCATATATTTATAAGTTGTCCAGAGATGGTAAAGTTTTGTCCATCACTTTCTCTCCAATATCTCTGCCCTCACCATGTGCCGCACCTTCCACAGAGCAGCAACAACTCCATAGAACCATAAGTTGCACAGAGAAAATGGATAGCATTCATACATTTGCTGTTTCTCAAATTCAGAAAACGGGAGGCGATTCTTTACACAGCATGACTCATCTCTAACATAACCTTTTTGGGGATGTTCTGGAGTTTTACATGGGTTTGAGGTGACAGTGAATCAGTTTTGTCCCCCCGGCCTTGCTACAGTTTCATTAAAATGCTTAAAATTGGTACTGGTTTATAACAATTATTTACAGCTAATTTCACAATACCAGCCCTGTTGTGCTCTCATTCCTACTACTAGCAGAATGTACTCTGAGAACATACTCTAAGTTTTCAAATATTGCTGGGCTTGCTCTGTTATCTTCTTCCACTTCTCCCTTAATTCTGCTTGAGCTTCTCCACTTTCTGATCAGTACCTTTTACCCCCTCTTTGCACATATATACCTTTGCAGCTTTTGCTAAGTTCTTACACTAGTTGGAACTGGTACAGGGTCCTTTTGTCAGCAGTCTCCCAGCTGCCACTCGTGATACACAAACAAGACTTGAAGTGATGTTTCACCAGTAGAGAACATACAGCAGCTCAGAAAAGTCACGGATAAATATAGCAAGCTGAGTATGTGTGCAACAGAGCATGCAGTATATCCCCCAACTGGATCTGTGCCTATCTTGTATCAAAATTAAATATTGAAAATAGAAATTAAAAATACCCGAAATATGTATATTCTCCAGAAGGAGTATTTACAAATGACCACTGTACATTTCCGCGTGGCAGAAGAGACAGGTTACAATTTTAATCAAGATGGGTTTGGTGTGGGTGTTGGTTTGTTGGGGTTTTTTTGGTTTTGTTTTTGTTGTTTTTTTTTTTTTTTAAACATACTAGTCAGCACTGTTGTGAAAGAAAGCACATCAAGAAAACATTCAATGGACATGATCTTTACAAGAAGTTAACTCTGGTTACTAGAGTACAACAAACATGTAAGGACCTTAAAAGATTTGTGCTCCTGACAATCAGTGAAGGCTGAGAAGGACACACAGATATCTGACATACACCAAGAGAAATGGAAATGGCCAGGAGTTACTAATCAGTTTACCGAAAGACTCCCCAAAATGTTAGGGTTTCACTTGTGCAGAGGCTAAAAAAAATTTCAAGTTTTCATCAGTAATATCTTGAAAGCAGGGTCTTCTAATGGACCTTGTAATTTGCAGCAACATAATAAAAGCACAGTTGGGCAAACAGAAGATGACAGAAAACCTGAAATCATGTGGGGGTTAATATTTATTAAGATAACTAGAAGTGACTGTTTTGATCCTTCAATAAGAATTTCACTAACAAAATACAAGACTATCCCCTGACTTCAGTAGAGTTTAATTCAGTCCCTAAGGCACAGCTGAAGTTTTATTGCACAGATAAGAGTCCATGTCAAACCCATAACTCAAGTTTCCACTGCAATCAATAGCAAGGTTTTGGGTCACTTAACAGGAGGTAAAAGGACACCCTATGCTGAAGTCACTAAAACCAAGCCAGAAATACCGAATCAGAAGCTGGAGCTCAGGCTCATAAAAGGATACTGATCGTGTGTTCTCTGTCGCTTAGCAAGCGAGTCCTCATCACTTATTCCAGCCATCAAATATTTCAGTCCCGTGATCCAGGTACGAGCTTCCTCTGGGTTAGATGTAATCAGATCCAGTGACTCCATGTGGTTGCCGTGGTAAATGGTAAAGCAACAGCTTGGGTCAAAGTTCCCCTCCGCATGGCGGTGGAAGATTTCAGACTGACGGCCTTCAGTGACTTTGTAAATTGAATCGATGACAACTGTGGGGAAAAGGCAAGACAAAAATTGACATGCTTAGATATCCACCGAATTTCTTTCTGCTTTTGAGCAGTTCTGAATTATTCAGGCTAAAAGTCATTAAACATTTTTCAATATTACATAGTCACATCCAAAAGGACTTTTTGCTTCCAAGGCTTATCCTTGCTCTGGCCATGCCATGTGCACAGTACAGCTACCTTGAAGGCAGGCCACTGCAGGTACAGGCAGGTTACAGCAAAGCTCTGAGTGCTCCCTGCTACATCAGCGGACGGCAGGCTACTCAAAGGGGAGCACAAGGAGACAGATGCCAACTGTCTTCCATCAATCTGTGAAACACTGCGTAGTTCCAAACGGACTGCACCCACCACAGCCGCATTTTCTAGAGCAGGAAGACAGGAATATCCATCCTTGTGCTAGGGTAACACTGCTCCCAATGCCATGGCTTCAAACATTACGCTGTTCAATACAGCGGCACTTAGACACTACTCACTGGCCCAAAAACATCAACTGTCACTATCTTTAGCCTTCCCAAGTGCTCGTTTGAAATCTCAAGCCTCCATGACATTTCTGTGAATTCCTAGTCCTTATTTTATTCAATAAACCACTGATTTGTATTTCCAATTTACAACAGTGCAGCAGGAACAGTTTCAATGAGAAATAATGCTACACAATAACTTGAAGATGTAATAATGCCTAAAGAGAATTACCACAGATAAGATTAAGAAACCTCAATCTAAACTTTTCTAGTTTCTGTATTTAAATTTGTGATGTATACATTAAAAAAGGTTCAGCATAGTTTGTTGTCAAGTCACTCCTCAGTTTGCTCATAATTCATATAAACCTGTGGAAAACACTGACATCTGACCGAACTACACTCCCCTTCCTTTCATAATCCTGAACCTGTAGGTGGTTAAACTCTACTCACACTCTTATAAACCTTCATGTAAGTATCACATCACACTTAAAATAAGCATTAAAAAGCATTTATTTGATGCAAAAAATATTGTTCAGTTTTCCCTCTGTAATTCACATTCCAATACTGAAGTGCTCAGGAAATTAAGAGGAATATTAAAAGTTTACTTTTTGCCTTTTCGCTTTTTCTGGACGGTCTCCATCGGATGCAGGTCCTGTGCTCATCCAGGTAGAAGAGACGAACTAGCCCTTTGGTTCCACTCTTCAGCTTAACCATCTGAGTCCCAGACTGCATAACACTCATGCATCTTTCAACTGCAAAGCAGAACAGAATAAATTCAACTAAACAGACATCTAATTCCACTAATAAAATGACCTATTGGCCTTCCAACATCTGCCAAGCATATACAATTTTTTTACTTGCACCTTTAATGACAGGAACCAGTCCATTGCTACATAAGAAAAATACTACTACTACTACTTCTTCACTAGCTTCTCCACATGGGAAAATGAAAAAAAAAAAAAATCTGTCAAAACACCTTCATACAAAGGAGGCAAAGAAAACTTTACCATATATTGAAGGAAATATTTAATAGTTGTTCCATGCTTACTTCCTTTAAATATTTTATATTATTACACACAGTACTGTAATTTTAAACTGGCACTCTGCAAATTTTGAATGGCAAGACTAGCATTCAAACTCCGCATTCCTTTGAGCTTGGTAATCCTTTAACTTGTATCCTGTGCTTTTGACACTGTTAGAACTGTTAACAGAATTACAAATACACAATCCCTCCTCCCTACTGCACACATTTACACCTGCTACATCCTGCTACCAAATTTCAATCACATAGTGTGATGGCTTCCTTTTATCCACCCATCCCATCCAGGATGATAAGGCTTTGTTTCTCTATGTTTTGACTAAAACACACACATCTCTTCCATTTCATCTCACATCTTCCCTCCCACAGTTTTTCAAACACTAGGATCAAGATAACATTTCCTCCTGATCTCAGTATATATCTATGCTTTAAATTACCTTCTCCTGTTTTTTTCCATTCAGGTCTCTCCTCACTTGATATCACTCCAAATTCACCTCCCAGATGATTTGTTTACACTCTGACTGGCTCTCAAATACTATCTGAGTCAGCCTTTATTTCTTATCACCCTTCTCTTCACCACTTCTGTCTTGAGTACTCCTCTTGGTATCACAACAAAGACTAATACACCCTCCCACTCCTCTAAGCCAGAGCTAGGATTTATTTTCTTAACTCCTGACACCTCCTTAGCTCCCACAACCAGTAGTACAAGCAGCAGCACCAGCTGAAACCCCACAGTGCTCCCATACACCAAAGCGCATTGTGGTGGCCCTGCTCAGCTCATCTCCATGGCAGAAGCTCGCACAACCCTGAGGCCATCAACGAAGGAGAACACGTCTGCTGCTCCTTTCAAAGCACCTCTGGGTCAGATGCAGGCAGAGCATCAAACATCAAGCAAACAGCCATTGTTGCTGGACCAACTTCCCCTGGCTCCCTCACACAAACACCTTTTTGTTGGCAAGCCAAATTCCACATCAAGTAACTGCATCAGAAACGGTGTTTTTGCCAGGTTGTTGCCTTTCTTGGAGGAATGAGAGGACTCAGGTTGAGCTGAACAGAATCAAACTCTTCTGAAAGCCTCACAGGTGTGCATGAGCACAATACATTTGTCCTTTATTATGTCCATAAATACGTGGCCTTCTCTGAATCATCACACATACCAAACGAATGGGTAGGTTTAGAAGTGCTTTAAGATGAGCCAGAAAGGTGACACAAATCAAGCCAGAAATACATGTTATACACTATCCACACGTTGGCTGTGGCAGTTTTAAGTTGCATCTGTTTAAGTTGCATTAAGTAGGCTCTGGAATGGGCTGCCCAGGGAGGTGGTGGAGTCCTCATCCCTGGAGGTACTTAAAAGAAGGCTAGATGAGGTGCTTAGGGACATGGTTTAGTGGTGGGATGGCAGTGCTAGGTTAACGGTTGGACTCGATGATCTTAAAGGTCTTTTCCAACCGAGGTGATTCTATGATCTATCTGAAGATGCACAAAGTACCAGACAGACAATGCCTTTACACCATGAGGGATGGAAAACTCGGAGCCTTAAAGAAGAAAGATTAACTGAAGCAAAAAATAAGTCTCTGAAACTTACTACATATATATATATGTACATACATGCACACCTTCTCTTGGCAGACTGAGCCTTTCACTTCGCAACTGAGTTTAGGTCAAGTTTGCCTTGGACTCATAACTAACAAACAAGAATTGTCCTCCAGCACAGAAACAAGGCTCTCCATAAGAAAAAGTTGTACCAGTGTGTGTGGATGTACAAATCTGAATTGCTATGTTAGCCTGGCATACAAACTGCATGCACATTTTTATTTTGCTATTGAAGCGATTGATTGCAACAGGGTTTTAGCTCAGGAAAAAGTTTAGCAACAAACGACTCAACACAGAAAATCTGCTTCTTTGCACCTAAGCCTACCAGTTATTAATGAAAGCCCTACAAAAAGAACTAATTCTAATGTAAGTCTTTCTATTATCATCAGCTCGGTTGTCACAGAAAAAAAACCTAGGTCCTCAAAATCATCTTAGTGAAACATTAGCAAAAGGCAGCAGAAAGAAGACTACATTTCTTTAATGTAAGAAAAGCAGAAAATGGGCCACACACAGATAATTACAGCCAGCAAAACCATGGGGGGTGGGGTGCATGTGTGGATCATTTCTTCACCATTTCAGTTGCCTAAACATTTCTACATCACATTTGTAATTATTGTAAATGCATTTCACATACACATTTTCAGACTTCAGAATCAGTTACATGCAATAGATTTTAAACCACTTTTTTCCTCATAGAAAAGAGCAGAAGAAATCCAGCTCCTGCCAAATATCTCAACATTCTCCATTTCTCAAATGCCACCTGCAACAGTCTAGTGCCCAAGCAAGCACCATCTTGTCTGCTTACTCTTTTCCAGTTCCAAGAAAATACCATCAGAATGCAAATATTTAAAGAAGAATAGTTAATGTGTAAGAGAATTCATTGCATCATCCCTAATGTGTAGGTGTTAATAACAGAAAGAATACACTTTAAAGAATGTACTATGGTAATAGAAATGTCACACCATTCATAGGCCTATTGGATTTCAACTCTGCAAACCATTTACAAAATACACAGTCCTCTCCTTTAAGCTATTTATAAAATATAAGCAGACAAAGAAACAAAGTCTTTTTCAAAACTATTCCTAATATGCTAATTTCAGGCTCTGGCCAGACATTCACAAGAGAGACACCGCACATTAGCATCTGAATAAGGTGAAGCTATTGAACAGAGGCAGTTCAGAATAAAGCTCCAGAAGAGTAATTCAAGAATGCTTTCACTAAGGAACAGGAAAACTGGTTCCAGAAAAATTTAATCCTCTAGATAAACTATGAATACTAAGTAAACGAAGCAGCTCCTCAATGCAGACATATATTAAGATTTGAAAAAGACAGACATGGTTTCCATTATACAGTATTTTTCTAACACAAGTACTAGCTGTACATTTTTTGTCCAGGTCTGTATTCTAGTTTAACTTAATTCATTTTCAGTGTAGTTTATATGTTACAAGAACAAAAGAAAGTTAATTAATCTGGAAATTCAAATAAAATATTATGCTTATGCAGTGTATATTTGAAGCTTTACTTTCAAATTAAAAAAAAGAAATCTACAAAGTCACTTTTGTTTCTAGAGTTATGCAAACTTATTCTTGACAGTCTAAAATCATCCTAACAGATAACCTGTAGTTTTAACGGGTTTTAATAATAGTGAAATACCAGCCTATTTTTTCCTCCCAAAATAACCAGTTAAAGCAAAACAGACCTGAATTTGAAGAGCACTTTTACATTTTTAGTTCAAGTGATGATAATCATTCTTAATGGTACACATGTCTCCTCCTCCAAAGAAGCTGCCTCTCTACCGAATGGTAAACCAGATACAAACCCATCTGTGCGAGCTGGACTTTTTCTGAAGTGGCCACACTCCCCAGCACATGGTAGACCTCCGAAGCCAGGAGGAAAGCCATCCGAGCCCTGGGTAAATCCAGATGTTCCTTGAAATCTTGCACGTTATGCAGATGCTATTTATTCTACCTGACAACACTGCTCCTCGCTGCTGAATAAATCAAGCTGCTGCCTGGGAACACTAAGCTGGAACTCTGACCACTAACCATACGTGGCCTTACGTTCAAAAAGCACTCTAATCCGCCCCAAATCAGTCGACACTACCTTCCGTCCAATTCTGCTCTAATCTATCCCCATGTTCAATCAGGTCTTTAATAACAAGGGAATAGCTTAGCACGGCACCCTGCGAGAATCTCTCACAAAAAGTTACAGCTCTGTTCACAGGTTTAACAGCCATTCCCTGTATGAGTCCTGTTTTTCAATACTTTACAATTAACTTGTTTTAATTCTCAACAGCGGTAGTCACAACACGAACATCTGCCTGCTGTTGTGCTTTACTACAAAGCCTTTAATGCATGCCGGACCCTTTAGTTGATACTAGAAGGAAAATATTTAGGGAATTAAAACATTATTCCTGGCAGCACTTTCAGTAAAATAGAAGTGCACTTCAATATACAGGGCACATCATTGCAATGAAACAAACATCCCCTCCCCATAAAATACATTCATCCAAGATTAAATAAATATGCTAGTCACTCCACAAATGGAGCCAACAGGCAGGCACCGTACAGGAGCAGTGCTGGCACCCAAAGGATGCCGGCTGGGATGCTCGGTGTGCACCAGCTGCCTCATCCCCTGCACGCGACAGCCAACACTGCACAACTGTTTTCCAGGTTACCCCAACTCCTGAGCACTTGGTCTTGCTGTGCCCTCAGCCCTGATTAGCTTCATTTCAGTCAGGTAACCCTAAAAGTAAGCAACAGCAAGAACAGGTTTGAGAGATTTTGCTGCTGTATTTTGGGTTTTAGTTATTCAGGATAATACTATCACCTTATTAATTAGTGGCAAAACTTTCTATTGGCAAGAGCCTAAAGCAAAACCTTGATGGAATATAGGTTTTGGGTGAACAGGGGTATATTTCACTTTTTTAGCCAGTTTCAGTGGGATTTCACTTTAAAAAAACATTTTTTTTCCACCATTGCCTTCAAAAACCATTACTTGCAAAGAAATGAGAACTATTTGAACAACGATTAAAAAAAAAGCTCAACGCCCCATAGGACCCACCCTCTGTGGGTCCTGGGCAGTAAGTCACATGCAAAGTTTCAACTAATCGACTTCCATGCTTGTCCTAAGTTTGCTCATGGCAGCCTGTTGCCACAGTGACACTCTGCTCACCCTGAGCAGAATCTCATCTGCATTTCCTTCAGCTTTCATGAGACAGCACAAGAAAGCCATTAGACAACACACATAGGTTTTTAAATAATGAGTTATTAATTCAATTTTGGGACAGGCAGTGAAACCTATTTTGTCAAAGGGCAGTGTGTACAACTGCTACATGCAAACAGCTCAAGCATTCACAGCAAACCCTTAGTAGGTTAATACAGTAGGCCCTTAACAAAAATACAGTAGGTTATGAATATATTTAATAGCTCTGGGAAGAGTGTCCTACAACTGAGTATAAAGATTACACCACTCGAGAGACAGATGGTCTTAATATTTACTGCTGCCTACGAAACAGTTCTTTTTTGGTTTTTCTCATTACTATATGCTAAGAAATTAATAATTCAAAGTGCAACTGAAAGAAAAAAGGTTTTGTCTCATGCCTTGCTTTTATGGACGTAATGTTACAGCCATCTGAAAAAACAAAAAGATTAAATAAGGTATAAAGAGCATTACCAAACAATGAGAAGTATAATTATGAAAGAGGATATAAACTGTGTTTCTAAATTACACACAAGCTGCATTAAGCCAACATTAAGCTTGAGGAGATAAAAGAAACCCATAAAACACAGAAGTTACTTTTTCAATTGCAACATCATCTCTTCTCCCCTACATTCAGTATTTTTGATTTTACCACCTACATTCCTCTCTTCAGAGGGAAAAAAACAAATGGACCCCCAGCTACCACCACCACGTGCTGTTCCCACCCAGGTGCATTGCTAGGACTTCCGCAGACATCTCCTGGGATTCATTTTGCTGTGGTAGCCCAAGAACCAGAACAGGATCCTACACCTCACCTTATGATAACTGCTCTTTACTACAGAAAGCACTTTGTTTAAACCCCCAAATGCCACCACAGTAATTCTCTCAAGTTTTCAGATTTAAAACCCCCAACATTCCAGAAACTGAAGTCTGAGTGAGGCTGTTACACAAAAAGTAGACGGTTGTGGGCAAGATAAGTCACAGAATGCTCCCATCACTGGAATCCTGTATCTGGATCCAGCTTGGAGTCAATTTTTTACTGGCTTAGATGGCCAATCCCAAAAGCAGGCATTGAAAAAAAAAAAGTGCAAAGAAAAAAGCCCACACACCCCTGAACTAGACAACAGTATGCAATTAAACTATCACGATCCAAGTAGTGAAGATACTCTAGGTGCAATCACAAAAAATATTCTCAGTTGTCTGAATTCTTCTCATCATCCTCTGTGGCAGCCATTTATTCATCATGAGTATGCTGTCAGTTTGCCTTTACGCTAATGCCATTAAAAGCCATTTACTGCCTACCCCCATCCCCCAGAGAGCACGTTTTTATTTAAATGCCATAGAACAGCACTAATATCCAGCACACCAACACAGCTTACCACGAATGTCATCAAATTGTTTATTGCTGGTTTGTTATGCAACAGCCAAAAAGCCCAGGAGAGAAGAGACTGCAGAGGCAGGTCTGGGGGAATCAGCCATTTTAAAAGCCACATCTCATATTTTATGCCAGTTATTAATTTGCTTTACAGCTTTTAATTTGCTTCCAACCCCTCACAGAATTTTACATTAAGCTTCTTACAGCGGATTTAATCATAATCTCTGTGAAGTTCACGGAGATGAGATGGACAATCTCTCACACTTCTGCAAATCTCAAGAAATTCTCAAGCAAGTCACACACACCAGCAGAGACACCAAAGGCTGGTGCTGCCAGTCCTTGCAAAGCCCAGCTGAAAACGGTGCAGGTATTTCATTTCAGCCCTCAAGAAGGGAGAGAATCAAAACAAGTGGAATAACTAGCAAAATACAAGCTGTGGCTACTCAAAACAATTGTGAATGGCCTACATTCAATGAAAATCATTAAATCTGAAAAACAACTCATACTTGTAAATTCACTAAGCAATATGCAGACAAAAAAAAGGGGTGAAGCTTAAGAACAAAACATACACTACCCAGAAGGAGGGAAGAAATCTATCAGCATAGTTTTAACTTCATAGGTATGGGTACAGGCTGGTGCTGTAGAAAAGAAAAAACAACCAGGGAAAAGAAAACTTAGGAGCAGTAACTCCAAGAACTTATCTTTACGAGTAATACATATTTCACAGTAACCGCTGTCTCAGCCTACCCATGTTCAGATTGCTGGCTTAATGCTTCTAGGATGATAAATTTAACTCATCTTATTTTAATATTACCAGTGAAAAGTTTTTGCTGTGTGCCTTCTTCACAGCTGATCCTTGACAATAATTAATTATTCTTGCCACAGGAGCACACAGAGTCCCTTCCAAGACTGAGCCCCCAACTCTTCTGCACTTAGAGATCAGAAAGGAACCAGAAGCATCAAAACAAAGACCTGGCACTACAATGTAATTCCAGAAGAGTTTTAATCATCTTTATTTATAAATCTCGTTCCTACAGTGAGACTATCTTCTACAGAGTACTGCGTAATGCAAAAAAATTACTTGCTAGGACACTGCCTTATTTACAGGGCCTATGATCCCCTTTTTGAGAGCTACACTTCACTATAGCAACTGAAATTCGAGAGAGCAGCCCCCAGATACAATGAATAATGCATGTTTTCCACCTCTGATCAAGGATACCTTCCTTCTGCTAGCTCAGCAGACTTCTAATTACTATCTTCAAGAAATTAGCCGAGGTTTCATTCAAGCAGTGCTTTGGAAAGCAGCTGATGAACAGATCATTCAGAAGATGCAGCTTCTCTGCAGTCCTGCCAGACACACTGCTGAAGCACCTGAGGGCCTGAGCAGTCACAAGGCTTCGGGACCCCAGCTCAAAGTCTCATCCATAAAGCAGCACCTTCAACAGGCCACTGCCTGCCAACACAGAGCCAAGAGACCCACTGTGTGACAGCTTACATGGGAATGTTATTGCTACTGGTTCCTGAAACACAGTAAGTATCTCCAAGATCTCCTTCCTTCAGAAATAGATTGCATCAATGCTGCTCGTTTTGAGAGCTCTGGTGCCACTGCAACTCTGCATGACTGACAAGTTTTCCAATAAGACTACGGAATTAGTTCTTTATCAACACTGAAAAGCACGATCATTTAACCACAGATATGGCCAACCACCAAAACACATTGTCACATCATTAGAGTGAACAAGAAACATAGATTTATTAAGCAAACACAGTTAACAAGTTTACACATCCTAATTCTTATTACTTCGTGAGGATCCCTCAGTGGGGATCCCTACAGCAATAGATTACGACACTGTAGAGCAAGAGGAAGAAGCAGCAGACAAAAAGAAATGGAGGAGGATAGCTGGAGTGGACAGGTCCATACGTGCTGCTCTGACAGCCTCAGTAGCAGGTTTCAGGACAAGCAAAGGGCAGAAAGGCATTTGGCTTCTTGGGGGCAGCATCCTCACACTGCCATAACCATTCGCAAGGAATAAGAAACATCATTCTGTGGGTCTCCAGCCATGTCTCCAAAGGGAACCCTTAGGGTCTCTCGTATGCTAGGCAAGCTTTTGGTCAGGTACTAGAAAGGATGGCAATAACTCACTTAAAGTTGCTCAGCTGAGTCACCTGCGCTCCTCAGCAGCGCTAAGACAGGAGCACCTCCTCTGAGGCCTCACAGCAACCGATAAAGAACAGCCTGAAAGGCATCCCAGGAGCTATGCCTCTGGATGCAAAGGTCACAGTAGAAAACAGTAAGCCACAAGCTCCTTCTCTTCCAGAATCCCACGTCTGCCCTCTAAAAATAAATAAATACATAAAGAAGGATCATACACCTGAGAACCAAGCATGTCTGGTTCTAAGCCTGCCTCTGTTGTACAGCATTAACCGTTATCCCTGTTCCTCAAACCTTTATGCACTACCCAGGACGTCAGTGAAATACAATTCCCACCACAACATATTGAGCTGGGTCAGATCCCCTCTCCCCCTCACCCCCCAAAAAAATAGATCTTATCCCTGCCTTAACTTCTACAACTTCTTGAACAAAACAAAAAATAGAAAAACCCCACCAGAATACCCTTCATAAAGCTTGCTCCTGTCCCCACGCAGGAAACATGCAGAAGATAAACTGTCACAGCTTCAGCGCAAGTGCTGAATTCTGATGTCTGCAAGTTATCAGCAAACAGCAATGTCACAGAACTCTTGGCACCTGTACAGCCTCACAGCCTGGTGAGGGGAATAAATCGCAGGGCACAAGAGCAACTGTAGCTGGAGGATGAAGTGGGTGGAAGAGGAATCCAGTCCCCAGGACCTGGAACACGCTCGTCATGCTGGGCTGTGACAGCAGCTGGGCTGGAAGGAGCACTGCTTCCCATTCAGGCTGCCAAATAAACCCACATCTGGGGCTTGATTAGACAGTAGGAGGGGGAAAAAGCAGAGTAGAACTGAAGGTGGAGTTAATTAACCTTTAAAAGTAATGAATGAAGACTACAATGCAACTGATGATATGAACTAATTTATTCACATTCCTCAAACAGTCATTTTGCTAAAGAAACATGCTTATCTATTCTGTTCTCAAATTACCTCAGTGCAAGTCACTGGCAGCGAGTCATCTGTGTGCCAACAAATTGACAGTCTCAAACAAAGTAATTTTGTTATGGAAAATAATGATGCATATGAGTTTCATGCTGATCAATGTAACAATTGGTAACATGTGAAAATGTCTCCAAATCGGTTATCTGTTTTACTGCTGAGAATACCAATAACCTGACATAGAAGAGGCACAAACTTCCTCACATACAGCTGGGTTTCCTGTCACTTGTATTAAAAAAAGCCACCTTATGGTTTCCCCTAACTTTAATTTCAGTCATCCAAGAAGCACACACACCAGTACAAAATGCTGCGTGCATACTAACAGGCTGTCCTCTAAGACATGAGCTTCCTAAGTGAGTACTTTAAAATGTATGGTAAAGAGAAAAAATAAGCACACACATTTCCTCTTGCAGGTAAGCTCAGTGCTGTAAAAACCTGTGAACTTTTCTTGCAGGAAGCTCCCTTCACCAACCTATGTTTCACCAAGCTACTGCATGCCACGACAGTGGCACCATTAACATTGATCCCAATATAGCATTTGGCCATTTTAGTCTTCATCAAAACAGCGAGTTATTTCAATAGCTTTAAGTTTATGCCCCACACAGTATCAGAAAGGCACCCTTCTTGAGCAAACTCTAAGAACCTTTTCAGTTTCACACGATGACTGTGTTCTGTAGATTTACTGACACAAGAGTATTTAATTCACAAGAACAACAACAAAAAAAGACTACAAAGTAGTTAACAAGCATATAACCTAGCTACTAATTGGTCTACCATACCCTTGGCTCTGCAGTAGCAGATCAGATACCGCTCATGGAGCCATCAGCGTTCAGCATCCAGCTCCAGCATCCTTTGAAACCTCACTGGGGCTGCAGAAGGGACCCCGTGCTCCACATGCCCCCCTGAGAGGAGTGTCACTGCAGTGCGGCAGGTGAGGCGTTTCACTTCATGCAGGGCAACATCTTCAGAACATACCAAGCAACCCAGAGGCTTTCAACTTTTCAAAGCTGCTATGTGCATATACTAATTTATTGTGAGCACATATAATGCTGTGATAGATTTAAGCTATTATTGGAATTAAACCTGTGGAAAACCAAGTTCTTCACAGGAAGATATTGATGCCTCCAATATCTACTCAGATCAATATGCTATCCTGAGCTAATTCCTTTATATATCACTTAATATTCTAGAGTCTGTACTTAATTATTTTGCAGGTGCTTAGATAGATGTAAAGATACAAGAGTCCCAAAGAAACACTAATAATGACCTTAAAGGCTGCTGCGATAGTTCCTGTGAATGAAACACAATGTAGTTCACTGCTGTTTCTCTGCTTAGCTTTATCACCTGCAACCCTAGTGTTCTGCTAAAGCAGTAACTAGAAATTACCATGGACCTGTCAGCCCGAGACCCAGGCCCATCACCAATGGAAGCCTGTACCACTCCTCCCGTGCTGCACCTGCTCAGGTCCCACTGCCGACACCTCTTTGAGCACAAGCGTGTTTCCCATTCGCAGTGGTTTAGCAGTCACGTACAAACTTACAGCCAAACCCGAACTGCTGGCAGGTGCGGAGCTGCTGCTTCCTGCAAGTGCTCATTGCAGAGCCAAGTCAGATGGTCGGCCAGTGACCACACACGATACCCGCCCTTTCAGTTATCCCTTTATCCAGGCACTATCATATGAGCACTCTTACGTGCATAAATTGTGTGAGGGGTGTGATCCTGCTGTTATCAGTATCAGTGCCTTCAGGCTTAAGTAATCGCCAGTCTGAATAAGGGGGAGATCAGGCACTCAGCCTTCTTCCACCATCCAAGCATGTGAATATATTCACACCTACTAAACATGACACCCAAGGTTTGCACTCGCGCAGTGCTGTGTCAGCCCTCCTGCATGTGGGGGGCACCCCTGGAGCCCAGCCGTGACCCCACATGCACTGCTGCAACGGCACCAGAGCAGCCAAACCTGAACACAGGGAACACTGCATTGTACTCATGGCTTCTGCATCCTTTAGCTGCCTCCACCAGATAGAGAAATGGTGGTGCTACTCACTGAAAAAGATTAGCAGAAATTTGGCAGTTGCTATCATATCTGGCTAAGGAAAAGGGACTGCAAAATTACCTCAAACAGAATTTCACCTTCAGCTGAGTACTTTGGTATAAAATGTGTTTATCTACACATAAACACACATTTATGTGAGCTTCAAAAATTAAACCTGATGCTTTTCTTCTAGGACTGTTCCAAAAACCCCCTTCAAATAAGCTAGCTTGTGTAAATTATTAAATGGGGACATATCCATTACCTTCTGCATCTCAGAAAGCAGATGGAGTAACACCTGGTTTCCTTTACCTAACCATATGCATCAAAGCTTAATGTAGTAACACCTGGTCTCCTTTACCTAGCCATATGCATCAAAGCTTAATGTAGAGTTTTCTGTAACAGAAACCTCCAAAATAAAAATACAGCACTTGTTAACTGTAGCATACCAACTCCAACATAGAAGGCCCTTCCCTGAGAGGATATACAAATAACTGACTTTTTCTTAAAATAGTCTCCATTGCTTACACAATAGCTGTGTCTATTTCCAGTAACTTTCCCTAGTTAGAAAAATATTTATCAAGTAAAATCATCCATGCTAAATACAGAGAAAAAAAATCAATATATGTCAATGCCCAACACTGCCCTTAATTTTTTTTTAACATGCTTCATAGTGGACAAAATGGTATTTTAAAGTACGACCCATGACTTCTGGTAGCTTTATTTTAGATTAGTTTGTTTGGTTTTAAATTATAGATAATTTGTTAGAAAATGTTTTCCGAACTATGCAGTTTTGACAATCCATTTATTTGCTAGATCTATTTTACAAGTTTTTTCTGTAAAAGCACATAACCCAACATTATTAAGGATGAGCAAAATACAAAAATAAACTTTATCCACCATGATTTCACCTTCTCTCTACAGCATTTACCCACTTAGAGGCTTAAACTAATTACCACTTTCCATCCAGCATTGACTTAAATTGAACAAAAATCAGACATTATAAACTACAAGATACTGAAGTTATTCAAGATGTCTTCCTTTTTGTATCATCCTCCTACAAGTCTTGAAAAGACACATCTTTCTCATCCAATGCTGTTTGATCAGAATGTTACACATCATTTGATTATGTATTACACTATTTATAAAAGTGCTACTAGAAAAAGAAACAGAAACTCTTTTCCAGAGAAAGCTATGCCACAACAAAATGATCAATTGATGAAAAGGTCAATAATGTTTTTTTAAAAGGCAAATATATTTGCAATAATTTAAGATAACACACAAGTGCAGTTTGTCCATATCACAGGAGCAGTATCTCACATACAATCTACATGTTTTCATGGAGAAATGTACTTTCAAGTCAATATAAAAATACCAAGTGTTCCTCTTAAATATTCATGTATATACACTCACACACACTTTAATAATAATAACATCCACATAAATACTGAATGTAACTTACCAATCACAAGGCTAAAGTTATAAGCACTTCCAGAAATGTTATGAGCTCTTCCTACAGTAATTCCAAACTCAAACATCCTTACCTTTTTCTGGACTTAAATTTTTATATACTTCAAGGTCTGCCATTAAATTTGTAACTCATGCATTATTGGCAAGTAGAATAGAAATTCTCACTGCAGGAAAGCCTCAATTTAATTTTCACGTCTCCAGAGCTAAAACATTTGGAAAGCAATCCTTAGAAGTACAGAACATTGGAAAAACCATAACACAAAGACAGGAAAGCACAAATCCAGAGACAATACTAGGCAACTTTCTTCAAAACCGAAAAGCACAGCCTGAGAGGGAAGCTGGAAGCATCTGCTCTGTGCTGCTGCTGCAGGAATGCAGGAGCAGCGACCACTTTTGGTATGAGACATGCATGCATAGCACAGCGATTAAGATGCTCCAGGCTTTAAGCATGTGTAACGCCTGGGAAGAAGAGCTCTATGGGCGAGCACAAGGAAATCCTGCTGGCACCTGGGAGGCCGGTCAGGAATGGATTACCATACTTCAGTTAAAGAATGGGAGTGTGACGCAGGCTGAATGCAGAACAGAAAAACCACCCTCACTCTAAAGTAACTCCCAGCATTTGCAGCCATGGGATTCTGCAAGGCAGAAGGAGAGAACCTCTGTGGCCCACACTCCTTTTCCCCAGGTTTTGTGCCCCCTCCTCCTGTCTCTGTCACTAACTTGAAGCAGAGCAGCCGTTCTGCAGAATCAGGCCAGTTAGAGCACAAAGCATGCAAATGGTTTAGTCTGTGCATCACTGAGCATTTGATTTCATAAGAACAAGTAGACTCCAGCGAGATGCTGAGCACAAACTCTCCCAGTAGCTATAAAAAATTACCATGCTACTAGCTAAATACTGTGCTTAACACTACCAAAAACAGTAGGTTTATAGTTAGTGTGGAACAATGGGCAGAAACATGCAGACTTGCATAAATCACACTTAGTTATGACAGAGCCCAAGGGGACACAGTGCTGGAAAGCATGGCAAGAATAAAGTAGGGTCACATCTTTGATTTACTGCATTTTCTAGTTGTTTCACTATTCAGCTGGCTTTTCCACAGTAACATTTACATCAGCTTGACAAAGGAATCCCCAGCTGTATTCTCAGGGCAGAACTTGTCTAGCGCATGCTAGGAAAAAGTTACATGATAGTGTGACCAAGAGGAAAAAAAAAAAACACCAAACCAAAAACCCCCATAGTTCTACATGCCTGTAGAACTTGAGTGAGATGGGAGACAAGATACAAGTGGAGTCGACATGTTTTACTTACTGAGAAGTCATTATTTCTTAGCTGTTGCTAACACAAATAGTAAGACTTCCCACAGTCACCATATGTCATGATAGATTGCAGCACACTGCAAGATATATGTTGACTATGTCTACAACCTATAAAATGAAACAACCCCCCAAACCCACTGTAGAATCATTCTTGGCTGCACTCAAAGTCTGTGCTTCTAATCACTTTCAGCTGAGGATGGCAGGACATGGCAGATGTCATGCTCTGCAGAGAGAAGTGTCACTCCTTCTCAGTTACAACAAGGGAAACGGAACAGCTACATCATTACCCCACCACTGGTTCACACCTCAGTTCACAAGATTAATGGATGAAGTCATCACTCTGAAGCCTCTAGATAGTTATCAATACCTTTACATTCAAATGAATTGATGTGTTATAGTTCCAATTCAAAAAAAAAAAATACCGCTCTGTAGTTTAATTATTGATATATCAAATTGCACTTGATAATATATCTTAAGTACAAATTACTCCACACTCCTATCATTCTATTAATTATGAGAGGAACCATACACAAGCATCTTTAACACCAAAGCTGCTCTGTAAGAAACCTTGCCCAATCATCAATATGTGCCTTATTATTTTGTCTTCAAAATAAAGTTCATTTTAAACTGCTTTAGAAATTAGACCGTTCTATACAGGTTAGCAAGAACATTACAGCAAATAAATGAAGACTTCTATGTAATTCAGGAAACATATACCAAATGGTATTAGAGTACTTGTAGGTTTATTCACTTCCCCCCCCCCCCCCAAAAATCACCATGACAACTCTTCACTGACAAGCCAGGTTTTGCACCCTATCCCTAGCCCTGTCAGAGTCACATCTGAAACTGCTGCCCTTGAAAACACACTCCATTAGAGTTTGATTTGTCTGCAAAGGGAAAAGTCAAAAGACAACTAGTTCACTTTATACCACCTGACACTGCACCTATATGTTACTTAAGCGGTGGCTGAGTGACCCTCACATCTTTCCAGTTTTCTTCTCTTTCACATACATCCCCTGTTCTCAGGGGGATCACAACTCTCCTCCTGGGAGTGCTCTGTGAAGCCACAGCACGCAAAGTTCTATCAAAGTCTCAGTTGATGGTGACAAGCAAGCGTTCAGAATATAAAATTGTTATTCTGTTACCTGTATTCAATTAACATCAATGATTACCACATGACAACAGCACAGGTTCTCAGCAGCCACTGCCGTATCATAGGTATCGCACAATCCCAAAATAAGGTTGGGCAGGAAAGGTAACAGACTCACTTGTATGCCTGCTTTTCCTACGTATGTTTTCTACCCCATAAACCCTTCCTTGGGAGACCTTTGCCAATGCCTCGCACGCTTAAGTCTGTTTTTTTCAACTGTTTAAACTGGTTCAAGAAGCATGTGAACCATCCTCCAAGCCTCACCTTGTCTATAGTTTTTGACAATCTCAGCTACAAAAAGCACTAAAATTTGTTAAAAAGATGTTCATTTACTCAAAATCCATCTCCCCCAGGCTAATAATATTTTCCAGTCATCTTAATTTGCTATTCAAAAAGAAGTTTTGTCATTAAACCACTGAAGTTACTTTGAGATAAAACAGCAAGTATCTCCAGGTACAAAGCAGACAGTGTCAAAGCACTATCCCTCTCATTGAAAAAGGGGATTTAAAGCTTTCTTGCAATATCTGCAAACCGTAATTCTTCTCTTCTATGCACAGTTACAGATATGTTTTCATTTAAAATACACTGTAGTTTAGCTCACAGCTTCTGGCTGAGATGATGGAAATCTGGCCAGTTTTGTGCCAAAAGCAATACCAGAGGGACAAAACAGTGCTGGTTTGTCTTGGGGTATAGTTGCCAAACCAATGTCTATATTTTTAGCTCCCTGGAAGAACAGATACATTAAACCTGCCACCAAGGCACTCCCAGCTCATCCGTGCAAGGGAACAGCCCATGGGATAATCAGCAGATATTCCCACAGCAAAATGGATGACCAAGAGGACAGACAGACAGCTGCAAGAATCGCTATGCTCAAACCTCTCCTTCCCAGGCAGCTCAAGTCTGTTGGGCTACAAAACCAGTTAAAAATTCCCTTGAAAAGCATGGAAGATACATGTAAACCTGAACCAGCAATTCTAGAGTAAAAATCCTGCCTCGTGCTTGCTGCTATAGGTTAGATGGAATGCGGAGAGGCCACACAGGGCTGTACCCACGCAAGCTCACGCAGAGGCTCTCACTTTGAGAACCAACAGCCCTGCGCTTGGCAGGGTTGAGTGGCCATGGTCCAAGGTATCCGCTGGAGAACAGGCTGCGGTGCAGCCCTGCCTGCGCCCTGACACACGGGAGATTGCCTTCCCTCCCCACAGCCTGGCAGCACCTGAACCTGCCCATTGCACTGGGTAGCTGCCATGTCCCCATTCACAATGAAAGAAAATTTTATTACCAAAAGTGTCAGCCTTTGCCAAATTGTGAAAATGGAAGCCCAATTTTTGAATACTAAAAACCATACCTCACAAGGCTTAGATTACTGGACAGAGACATGATAGTGCAAGTTCTACTGCAAAATTTTAATTTTCCAATAAATGAGAAATAGATTTAACTAATAGTTTTGAAATTACAGCATCAGAAGAATATTAATTTTCTGGCTCATTGGTTCTTCCTTTTTCACTGTCAAAATAGCTGGAGACTGGTGCAAACACTAATTCTGCTAAAAAGCAAGAAAAGCTGGTTAGGGAACTTCTATTTCTTACAGTAAATAGATAATGAAATAAAAAGACAACAACATCTTCATATTCATCATCCAAATCTAATCTTAGACCTAAGCTGTAATACAACCTCCTCGTGGAAAGTCAGCTAGCAATGAATAAAACTTTATATTCGCTGCCTGAAAAGCTTGTCATTTTTATCAGATTAAAGCTTTTAACAACTCTACTTATTTGTCATTAATGAAGACATGGTTCTTTGGAAAGCTGACAATATACAAAGATGGAAGGGGAAAAACAGTTGGCATTAGAACTCAGACACCTGATACACCCGCTCGAGACAGATCCCACACATGAAACTCCTTTCACCAAAGGATGCATCTAGTGATAGACACAGGGTTCTTAAAGGTAGTTACACATTCGATGAAGCACCAAGAGGCAGTTTCTTCAGGCATTTTAGGCACTTTTTTAATGTATGTGAACTTTAATAAATAAATACTTTAATGCCCTTCTTGCATATATATTTTCAGTTATGTCTGTTTGTCTCAAGGAATGAATTGTGGCTATTTTGCGACATAGATCTGAATATAAACCAAATATAAATTACTATACTATTAACTTATCCTGCTTTCCCAAGCATGAATATAAAACTTAGATTGAAGCTGACTATTAAGATATAAGCCTGAATTCTGCAGTCTACATCTGGCATCTTTAGCACTGTAGCCTCAAGCATATGGCTTACACGAGGCTTCAGCAGAGCTAATTATAAAGCATTGCCCATCAGCAAACATCAAGCCTAATGCATACGTGCAATTCGGAAAGATTTAATATTGTTCCCCCCAAAACTCTTGTGCTCTAATAACCAAAATAGACCATTTTACTGTATAAAAAGTAAAACATAATGCATTTTATGTTCCTATTCATTGGGCACAAAAGTTCAAGATCACCGAAGCAAAAAAGTCCTAAAAGAACTTGCACAAAAGCTCAGCTTCTCAGGCTGAAATGAGTGGGAAAACACTGCAGTAACACCTGCCGTAAGCAATCTCTTGTGAAGCCGTCAAAAACTGGTTGTGTAACAGCAGTAGGTATTCATCTGATAAAGGTGGTGCACAACTGCATCCATTACATTTGGGAAATCTTTGAGATAATCTTTTAAAATAAGCAATTGTTTTGGACGCTCTCTCTCCCCCAAGCCCCTCAACTTGGGATGTATAGGAGTGGGTGACTTGGAATATCCTTTTGAAGAACGAGCTGGATATTTCCTGAAACAAGAGACTAAGAGCACATGCAGGAATCCAGATCAGCAGTCAGCATTTTCCCCTGCAAGTTCACTGGTGGCTGGGACAGACAGTTCACTGCACCTGGTCAGATGGCAAAATAATTACTGAAAAATATGGTTGGATTAGTGCCAGCACAGGACAAATGTTTGAGCATCGCAAAGTGCCATTTGAAGTACATGGAAGTACTGATATCCATGGCAGCACTGTACCAGAGCTGCACTGCACTGGCTCAGGACCTCAACGTTCAAGTTCCCATTCTTGCCACTTTCCCTTTTCCAGGGGCAGAAGAAAGTGTTATCACCACAACGTTCTCCATCCATTCCCTCAGTAAGACATTAGAAGGCAGACATTCAAAGGTACCAAAATGCCTAACATCACTTAAGTACCCATCTACCTTACAGGCTTGGCCCTTGGTTCAGTACATCCAGTCAACAGTCTTTCAAAGGTGAAATAATCCAGCAAGCACACCTGCTCCATCCATTGCAGTCTGAATGTGGCAAGGTTGCATGAAATTACTGTTTCTCTTCAAGCAGAAGATTTACATCAACCAACGTTAATTTTGGAGTTAATTCCCATAGACAGTCACAAGCGTGAGTGAATTCAAACACATTTTAGAAAAAACCCTTATCAGATGTAAAGTTAATAAATGCAGTTATCTAGATGCAGCTTCTGGCTGAGGAAGTACATTGCTGACTGGCAGGCACTGGGTGCATGTGCCACAGGAAGGGTTATTACATACAAACTTTTTTTCTTCCCCCCCTTTATACTTCTAGCCCCAAACATCTGCTAGCAAAGTAGATGGATGTTTGGTCTGACAACACAGCCATTCCTACATTGTTATTGCCAGCAAACAAACAAAATATGCTTGAAAACCCTGAGAAAATTAAAATTTTTTTTCCAAGCCTAGAGGCATGATATACTTTGTATTTTGGCACCGTTTGCAACAGGAAGGAAAAGAAAGTGGGTTCATCAAGTCCTCAAGGCTATTCCGAACATTATAATTGCTTATCTGCTCTATTCTACAGAAACTGCTAAAATAGCTTAAACCCAGATCTGTCTTCAGTTTGTTATTCTCTGTGTGCACACACTGTGCTGTATCTCGCTGTTACTGAAGAAAACTGACATTTTTGCTTCTAGGCAGATAAGAGTCCCTAGACCACAAGACGCAGCAGCAACCTCCACTTCTGTAACCAAAAATTTCAGACATAAACAGATAAGAATTTTAATATCCTGCGAATGCAGCTATTAGCAGCTTTTCCTAATAAAATTATATAATTATAAGAAATCCTCAGGCAATTTTGATGCATATTCAGCATTACACATATGAATGTTCAGTCATTACTCAAAGACAATCCATTAAAGCCCTGTGGAAAGGCACACAGTTGTGTATCAATACTACTACTTGCCTAAAAACATGCAAGCATCTCAAAGCATTGTTATAATGTGGTAGAGAGCAACCTGATCTGTATACAGCAGCATTTCCAGAATTGAATGGAAACACTGCTGTTTCTGTTTGTTCACTGTACACAGAAGTTGAATTGGGACCACTTAAATAGTTCTCCAGCCTTATATTCATATTAGTCAATATATTCTTGCTACTAATTACAACTTCAGAGCAAGAGCACAAATAGGTTGCTTTAACAACTTTTCCAAAACTTACCAATCTCCACCTCAAAGTACGTTAGTTTTCCTGTGTCAATTTATATACTCATGGACAATTTTCAATTTGCTCTTGTGCCAACTTTCCCCATCAGTTCAAATAAGCCTTTTCTTCCCTGAGCTTTCCCTTAACAATGCATTTAGAGTCAGCAGTCACATCCCCTCTCAGTCTTTGATTTTCCAAGCTAAACAAACCACACTCATCTTCACTTCTGTAGTCCTTTTCTCTGCCTGTTCCCAAGCTCCCCTTGCTCGAATACTGCTGACTATAACTGCACTGGGCTGGGCCTCACAGCACTAACACCTTCATCGTACTCCACAACACTCAAAATTACATCTGCCTTCAACTAACGCATCACACAAATAAGGTGCTGTCCTCCTGTTGCCGTATCTCATATGCTTTGTCCTCCATCACCTCCTTGCTTGCAGCTGATAGTCTCCTACATCAGAACAGTCATTCACTACTTGTCTTCCAAGTGAGGTTCTTTGACATTCATGCAGAGGCCCCATGCACTCCAACAGGTTATACCTGCAGTGTCATTTGGGTGTTTCTGCTTTAAGTTGGGGCTTTTTGGGGGTTGTTTCTGGGTTGATTGGGGTTTTTCTTTGTTTGTTTGCTTCATTTTGGTTGGGTTGGGTTTTTTTTTTAAATACAAAACATTTAAACCACTCCAAGTAAACACAGAACTTCATTCTTATTTATGCAGTCCACAAGAGTTTCTTGCATTTAAACACCTCAGCTGGAGGTGAACAAATGGAATACCATCTATTCAGGTTCTTAAAGCAATACAGGTCCCAGAAGGGTATGAAGGAAACAGCAGAGATAAACACAGTTGAGCAGCGAAGTTCATAATGTATGCCTCTGTAGACGCTTCCAGTCCTGAAGTCTCTATGAAGAAAGATGTTCCTATGCTTTTTAAGAACACCAACTGATGCAGTGGGATATTTTTTATCTGTCTTGCTTGCACCTGAGGTGCAACAGTTCTTGCAGATTACAGGTTCAATTACAGATAACAACTGTACCACTGTAACGTGACCTTCCAGACAAGCCTGCTACAACTGAATTAGTCCATTGCTCTGAACAAGAGAGTGCAGTTTAGATAATATAAGTAAGACTGAATTAACATGACATCCTACCAATGGCGGTCAAGTCCCTGTTGACACAGGTCTGGAAAGAGGCGGAGAGGCCAGAGGATAAAATTAGAAATTGAGAGAGTTAATTACAATTATGGAAATACAATTTAAACAAAAGTTCTGTATGTCTGAGAGAACTTAGAAGAAAAGATAATTGGCATAAGTAACTAATATAAGTATGAACAGCTACTTTCAGAACTGAGACAAAATCAGCTATTTGCTAAACATGTCACAGCTTCTTTCTCTTTAATGATTACAGAGTATTAGCATTCATAAATGTAGAAAAATAAGTTAATCAACGGCTCTGTGTGCTTGCTCCCTATAGAGCCATGCTCTTAATGTCAGAGTATGAAACTATAATAGTAATAGCTACAAAAAGAAGTCATGAAAACACTGCATAAATTAGAATTAATAGACACTAGAGCTTGACACACACAACCCAAAAACTGAAATGCCAGCAAATCATAAGGGGTTGGATCACAGTACCTTCCCTGTAACAGATACAACCCTTCTTACGTAGAGTTCGCATTAGATTTTCTTTCCTCATTTCCCAGTGGTGTAAAAAAGTTTTAAAACAAGTACAATTTCCTTATGTCTGCTGGAGAAAATAGGTAAACAGGTAAGTCTCAGTTTAGTTGTTTGGCATTTGCTTAGTCATGCAAAGCCCAAAGTTCACTGCTCAGTCCCACTTGGTCTGTCAGAGAGACAAGGAGGATGGGTCAATCTTAACCCCAAGGCTGCCATCAGGAATGGGGGTGAGCACCCAGCCCACTGCCCTTTGTCAGGACCTACAGGATCAGAAGGCTTACTGACAGCAAGCAAAATCGTTAAAAAGCTCCATCAACCCTTTTATCTGTATCAGCACAGCCCCATAGGAAACCAACTTCTCTCAAGCATCAGGAGCAACATGCTAATTCCTGGGGACATGCACACGTCTCCTTGCATCATGCCGTTGGGAACTGCCACCTCTGTCACTGTCCAGCGGGGACTTCAGCTCCCTCTATTATACTCAGAGCGAAAGTAACTGTCACTGCAGTGCCTTGCTTCGGTTGAAGAGACAAATGGGAAGCCCTGAAGGATTCTGTCAGGGAAAAATAATTAATCCTGTCTAGTCATGAATGAAAGACAAATAAATCAAGCCATAGAATTTTTCTGGTCTAGAATTTCTGCTAATTTTGTCTTCTACTTTAGACTATTATCACTTTGCAGATTCATCACTCAATAGCTGTTCATGGATTACTGAACTTTGCGCTAATGGATCATTATCCAGTCTCCGTGCCATTAGTGGGATAAAGACATCGTATGCTCTAAGATAAAATACGACCTCGAGTCACAGAGTATGGACAAGACTTTTCTTTCACTTGATCTGGAATGGCAAAACTGCAAAGACACATGCAAAACTTAGCTGCTCCAGTTATACACTCATGCTAAGGAGCAGACTATTGCCTGGAGAGAAGTGTGATTAACAGACATTTACCAAAACACTGAAAGAGTGCTCAGATTCAGTGAAGGGGGACTTGGGTGAAGACATCCAGGAGACAACTCTCTCCTTCCACAATGTCAGAGAGAACTCAGAAGGAACAGGATCCCACCAAAATCAGTGGGACCACACGAGTGGCCTGATAAATCCCAAGCATGAATCTCAATTTCATTTGAGAAGCAAAACAGTTGTGCCTGGAGCTGACAGGTTCACCAATGACAGATTTCTGAACCATCTTCCCTGTAACGTGTGTCCCAATGTAGCACACAGATAAATTAATATGACAATGCCACTGTCAGACAGACTTACAGAAAGTTATTAACATTCTTCTGGTGTCCCAAATAGAACTAGCAGTGCCTATGAGCAAGAAAAAAAGCAGTACAGGGGAAAACAGTGTTATCTCTGAATAGGCTTTCATTAAGAAGATACACAAATTGACAAAGGATTAATTCTCCCACTAAACCATTAGCTTCATTGATGGTGACATAACCACAGTGACAAAAATGCAGATACACTTTGGTTTACAGTGGGTTGCATCATAGTTCTGTGAGCTGCAAACTTCTCCAGCTTCCTGACAAACACAGTCAAAATGGAGAAGTAGGTTTCTTTAGGGGAAAAAATTACCTTTGCTTTTGAAAAAATTAGTATTTCTATCTTTAATTTATAGGCATTCCATACTGCTGTTACTGATAGTGCCTTAAGTCTGCCCTAAAGTGACAGTTTTTAATCACTGACCTCAACAGGAGTAAGGAATACAAAATTTGGGCCTCTCAGAAATAGCATTAGGAAGTCAATCCCCCAACAGGACAGGCAGGGGACCAGCTGTCTTATTAGACTAGACGTGCTGGAGTCTATTCCAGGCAGGGACAGCTCCTGAATCCTGGTGGTCCCTCACCCACTGCAGGAGCATGGGCTGAGCTCAGCACTGCTCACATTCCATGCCCAAGGGCAAAGCTTCCCAGCAAAGGGAGAGAAACCTATGTGGGGAACACACACGCTCTCTAGTTAAGTTGATATATCAAGTTTTAAGCATACAAAAGGAGGTCCTGAAGAGAAAGTATGTTGTATCAAAACGCTTTCAGAGTATTTTCCAGCTTTGCTATTGGAAGGATACTTCAACAACTGAACGATCGTAGCATGTAATCCATAATGGCAAGAGACCAAGATGTGAGGGGTTGACAGAGGACTAATTAGGCATCAGTGTTAGGCATCTGTTTTGCTCAAATGTCTGATCAATACTTGTCTGATCAATACTTGGAAGTCAAGCTCTTCCTGACACTTTCAATTCCTCCTTGCTAGGAGCACAAAGGATGCATACCTGCAGATTTTGCTGGAGCAGTTCTAGAAATGCCTCAGGAGGAAATGTTTAAGTGTAAGGCAGTGCTGGACCAAGTGAACACAATTAATCCATTTCACACCCAAATACAATCACCACCCACACCCAGAGCAACTCTGGCCACTGCCTGTGCTCCAGCTGCTGCTCCTCCCTTCTCCAAGCTTTAATGCTTCAGCTGGAGCTTCTGCCGTTTCCCTGCCAGGAGCACCTGCCTGGCGGCGGCCTCACCCAAAGAGGGAGGGAGGAACCGCACCCCTAGCTCAAACCGCGGGGTCAGGGGAGGGCTCCCCGCACAGCCTCCCCCCGCCTGCCCGGAGCCGCGGCAGGCGCCTGCAGAGGCGGGCGGGGCCCCAGCCGCCAGCCCCGCCGCCGGGAGCCAGCCCGTGTGTGTCCCCCCCGCAAGCCCGGGTCGGCCCCAGGCAGCCCACCCGACGAGCAGCCGCCGCAGCACACCGTCGCCAGCCCGGCCTTTGCACCCACGTCGAGCTGCCGGCCGGAAAAGGCGCGGCAGAAGCGAGGCTTGTGCGGGACCGACCGCTACCGGGCCCTGAGAGGAGCCTCACCAGATACGCATCGCCGCTCGGGTATTTAGTCGCATCTGACGGTAGGAAACACAAGAAGCCAAGAATATAAGCAAACTTGTAACTCACCATGAAATACACCGTTGTCCACTAAGAAGTGCCTGCAGTACTGCAGACAGCTTTTCTTATCCAGACTCCAGTAACTCATTGTAAGATGTCCTCCTGCTCACCATCAAAGGCAGCGACCCTACAAACTGAAACAGAGTATGGATAATTAGGACTTAATTTACAAGAAATGCACAACTACTGCAAGAGTATATATTTGTGCCCTTTATGCAAAATAGTTCATGAGTTTCATACAAAGCTTTACAACAAACGTAGTCCTTCATTCTCCAGACATGCCCATCTCCAGGGACATCCAGGAAAGGTGCAGGTAGATCACCTGGACCAGCTAGAGAGGGACCGTCAGCGGTGCTCACAGCCAGTGAGTTTAAGGCTGCTGAACTGAGCCCACCCTACCCAGCAGTCGCTGCACCCGTGATGGGTGCCTGTTGTTACAGTCAACCCCCACGGCCCCTGCAGGCCATTGTGGGGCCATGGAGAGGTAATCAATTTAATCCATTTAATGATGCTGTCCCATATTTAACAAACTACAGACACCACAAAACTATAAATTCTCCACAGTGAAGGTTAGAAAGAAAAAAAAAAAGTGAATCAATGGTAATTACTTCCTGATTTTGAGAGTAGCACTATGTGGATGCAGAGCCCCCTCAGCACCCCCCCTGCACCCACACACCCCTGCCCTTGGCAGACATTCTCCCATGGGAACTTGAGGTGAACTCTCCTGGGGACAGGCAGCTCAAGCAGCTTTACTGTCTTTTCTGCTTCCCCTGCCTCCGTTACACCTCCATTACACAGCTAATTACCAAGGGGACCAAACAGATCAAGTGGGAGCAACACCCTTCCCGGGAAATGCCACCAGCTAAGGACACCCCAAAGCACCAGGGAGCCTTAATGGCTGCCTGAACCAAGCATCTTTATCATCAGGCAGAAGTCCACATTGCTGCATAGGAGGAAGACAGGGATTCATCCCTGAAATACTGCGGTCTTTTCAGAGGCAGACTGCAGAGAACTTCTCAGGAGAACACAACAGCCAGGCAGTAACCCTTCCCTCCATGGATCTGCAGTGGCCCCTGCCCTCCCTGCTCGCCTGCCAGCGCTGAGGCTCCCAGCACTGTCAGAGGATGAGTTTTGCCTCTAAGGCCAGCAGCATCAGACAAGCCCATCAAAGTATTCACAGGTAATTTGCCGCAGATCCTATTGCCAGTAAGTGTTGGGAGTGGAGAGCAGTCTTTTTGGACACATGCCCCAGAGCTCTGCTAGGCCAAGCCCCCGACTGCGAATTTTTCTTGGATTCAGCCAATAATATTTATAAACCAGTTAAAATGGAAATACACAACAAGCCAGCACAAAGCAAAGGCCAGCCAAGTAAGGGGAACGCGAGTGGCTAAAGCCAATAGCCGACAAGGTGAGAAACAACCCCCCTTCAGCCCCGCAACCGTTTCCATCACAGCCACTCTGCTGTTCCACTGCCTCAATCTGGGACAATGGGAACAACTGGAACTATTATTTTCAGAGACCTAAACAGTAGAAGTTAACTCATTAATAAGCTGGTGGTTATAACTCAAGACAAGACTGTATTTGTTTGAGCCATTTCATTGAACTTCCATTCAACGAATTGCAGCCTTTTGTTTTACGAGTTGGACCATCCAAAATTCCATCCTGCCCAGTAGGACTTAGTATGCACAGTCATAGTTACAGTCAAACAAACCAGTATTTCATATTCCTTTTATATTTGCTGCTGGAAATAAACAAGCCACCCATGGACTCTTTGATGTCCTGTTCTGACACCAAATCCTTTCACTGGATGCTCCTCCTCTGTTTGCTATTTTATCAAGTTCAAGACTTGCATTTCATCAATCCAGATACCCCTTCCTGTTACAAGCCCGCTTTGGTCTCCCATTTTATCTCACTCCCACCTTCACTCTGGTCAACCCAGCTGCTTTCTCGCCCACACTCGGCACAAACACCACCAACTGTCTTTATCCAAGCAAACCACTAGCAGGATGGAAGGACACTGCCGTTCAAGCCTTCTCATAAAAGTACTTCCCAAGGGGGGGGGGGTCTAGTAACAACCCCCCCCCAGATGAAATATCACAGCATGCTGTAAATACCCAAACTGCAGCTCTGCTGAGGAACACATATCTATTTTGCTCAAGGCATGTCAAAACAAAAAGGAAAACAAGTAACCTTAGATCACAGCCAAAAAGACTCATGTTACCCTTAATGACTAATTTAGCTGTAGTCATTTCCTGGGGACTGTACTCGCTATAAGGGAAAAGAAGAACCTGGAGAACTTTTCCCCTTCCCCATGCATTGGTGCGATAAATGTTGTCTCCTGCAGTGGTGAAGGTGAAGCAGCTGATCGTGAAGAGCCCAGAAATATCTAGATTTCTGGTCCACTAGAAACAACCCCAGTCCCACCTCTATTGTGGTCCCCTGCAGTAGCTGAGCAGACTTCTGCCCCACCACCATCCCTGCCACTTTTGTCAGTCACCAGTTACCTCTCAAATGATTCAACTCACAAACCCAGGAAAAAAGCAGCCTGTTCCTGGAGGGCTAGCAAGCCGAGCAGGTTCAATGACATTGGCACTGTGAAAGGGCAGCAGTGTCCTGCAACCTGGAGGCAAGGTAGAGGGGAGCCAGCTTCCCCCTCTCCTGCCAGCAAGCTGTTGGATCAGATGGGCTCTCACAAACACCCCAGCCAGGGCTGCTCCAGTTTGGAGGGTGGAGAGGTTTTCTTCTGCAGAAGCAGCTGGCATGGGTCTGAAGCCAATAGCTTGGTGAAAAAGTATAAGGTGATGCTTATGTTTATTTGCACTGTTGACCAGTGCAAGTATTAGAGACTGATAGGCAAATGCTAATCTGACATCAATGTTTCTGTTGCAGATGTGGGATTCGCCTCTCCATTGTTGCCTCTGTGAGGAGGGGAGATAGTCTGAATGATCCACTGCAGATGTGAGCCAAAAATGCCCATTTATGTTTTGCTCTATCTTAAAACTATCACAGTCTCCATTACAGTATGTGTTTTGGGTATGCCCCATGTATTGTTCACACTAAAGGCATATTTTAGTAAAATTTGGAACACCAAGCAGTAATACCCGTTACCTCTGCCAGACTTCATCTTCTACATTTCTTGGACTTTTGCCCTTGCCAGCCATGAGCTTTCATTATAGCTTGCCATAACTGGGGCCACTTTTCTAGTGTTAATTAGTAAGGCACAAGCTGTTAGGTACTTTAATGGAATAATTCTACCATCATAGTCCAGCCTACTGCCAGGCTTTTTGCTTTAGGCTATAAAAAATACAAGTGGCACCATGTTTGAATTAAGAAAATCGTATCAAATATTCATCACCAAGATTTTACAGAAAATAAATCTTATTTCCTGCTCAGCTCCCACACAGAACTCATGTCACAGGGGGAGATTTGTGGGGAAAATGTTGCTATTGACATATGTAGATATGCAGTGCCTCTGAAAGAAACCCTTCGGCCCCCTTCCCTCCCTTTCATGGCTCATGCCGATACAATACTCCTTTGTTCTTGCACAAAGGGTTCTCTTGCACCACCACAGTGGCCCCTTGGAACAAAGTTTGTCCCTGGCACGTCAGAGATGAAGGCAGAATCCCAAAGTGGCTGCATCAGCTGACACAAACATCCTGCAAGAAAACCTTCCTAAGAAACACCAGCAGTTATTTGGATGGCCCTCAAAGTTATTTGCTTTCTCCATTACAGGGCTCTAGGAGAACCTGGCCAGGATCATGCCTTACTGTATTGTACCAAAAAAAGCAAACAAGAAAACAACCAACCACACACTTTGGGCCAAATATCATCATTTCAAATGATGACATAATAGAAAAAGAACATCCTGTTTATGTCATAGACCAGAATGTTATGCAGGCTATACTTCTAACTTATTTTATACATGCAGTATAAGCTATATAGTAAAAAATGCCAGTAAGCATATAATTACATTTAAATAGAAAAGGACTGTACCACGAAAACTATTTTGGCAAAATATTTTACCAAAATCCTGAACAGATACAAATCTGAGTTCAAAACTAGTTTGTATGGTTACTTGATAATGCAACCAATCCAGAAAGACAACTGAAAACAGTCCTAACTTTTCTGTTCTGCACATTTCTCAGTTTAGGGGTATCACTCTTTCACGACAAGAAAGATTCCTGCAGGTTTATGCCTGAGCCTGGCACATTCAGTCCAAGAGGTAAAGCAATTGGTGCTTCACTACCTGAGCAAAGAGATGTTACTCCAGTGTGTCAAGAATCCATCTACTTTATATCTGGATAAAGCATATTAAGATGAAGTTGAGCAAGGGAGTCCATTATGTGGATTGCAGAAACACAGGAACTTGAAGGAATTGTATCTTCTATTTTAGCTAATTAATTCCTATTAAACATGTGTCAGCTGTGTTTTTTTAGTACTTTGAGTAGTGTTCCGTAAGAGATGTCCTTCCAAACACAAGAGCAAGAGCTATGATTAGCTCTACTGTACTTTACAAAGGAGTTATTAATGGAAGTTGACTGATTTTGCTCAAAGAAATTTTATATAAAAAATGTTACACGTGTGTATGCATGCATATACATGTCTGTGTAGATATAGATGGAATGAGATGAACAAGTATGATTTTTTTTGTTCTGAAGGTAGCGGGTTAGCTCACAAGGAAAGTTTTGCTATACACAAGCGTTATGAAATTATTTGATTATAAACGCTGTAGAGATGAACATATAAGATACTCTGAACGTAGCAGAGGATACATATGCTCTGCGTAGGTTGCGATAGATGCTTTTTATTACAAGAGGCTTAACACAGAGAACATAACACTTGACACCCCCTGGTCTCACAGTATCCTGCAGTTTTCCCCCTTGCACAGAAGAAAAACCCCATGCTTTATTTAGTGAGTTGTGCAGAGAAGTAGGACACTCATTCCAGGGAATCACAATGCATTACTCCAGCAGCTGGAGGGTGTTTAGCTCAAGTGCTGCTCATGTTCTCAGCTCAGACTGTTATGGTTAGCAGTAAACTATTTTAGAAAGTAGCAGTATAATCTAAATATTTATCTGCAATATTTAACAATTTAACACTGTGCAGGTCCTGAATGTGAAGAGGGTATTAAGCACTCGTCCTTTCAGCACCAGACTGGAACTCTGTTTGAGTCCTGTGCACAGCTCTCTTGAGAACGCTTAGACAGGTTAATTGGTAGTTAAGTGAGGAGTAAACAGGGTGGAGAGATTACTAATCTCACCTTTTCTCAGCTGCCCTCTCCCCTTCTTGTTTCTGAAGGATTTCAACAGATAACATTATTAAGTCAATCAGATAGTATGAATGGTTCCTACTAACAGGACAGATACTGCAGTTCACCAGCACTTTCCTGTGATAAAACCACAGCTCCAGTTTCAGAGCTCGCTGATCCAATATCTACCCAGTAAACATATTCTGAAAGTATGATAAGAAATGTATTCTTTTCCTTAGCACAAAATGGTGTATGGTAAAAACAAGTATTTTGTAAAAAGTTCTACCAAAGTTAAAAAAAAATGTGCATGTGCCTGGCAATCCTGCCTTCAACAGAAAAGCAAGCCCATAAAACACCAAATATTCAGAGGGCTCTAGATTTTGGAAGCTTTCAGCTATTTCAGATACCCGTTAATGATAAATTTTACAGTGAAAAATAGTTCAGAGATACTGGACGCTACAAGTTACACAGGAAAAGTATAATAAAGAAAAAAAGGGTTAGAAATGAGAAGAGCAATACAGAGTCAAAGAAAGGACACACTAACTGTGTCATTGAAAATAATACTGTATTAGCTCCAAATATGTCCAGAGAGCACTCTTATAAGCATTAGAGACATCTGTACAGTAGGGCGGGAAGACCATCTGGCTGGCACTAAGTAGCAGGAATATACTGTCCGGAGAGAAACACTGGTCTTTAATCTGGCAGCTGTGATTGTGGTGGGGGCACCCAGAATCTCTGCTGACTGCCATCACATGCATCCAGTTAAGTTTCCAGTAATTGTAAACAGAAAAAAAAAAAAACACCCACAAATACTACTTTGAACTTTTCTTGGAGAACATTGAAGTAGTATTCAAAAGCTAAGCAATTCTGCTTCACAACAGATGCACATCTATTATTAGAACAGAGAGTCACTTGCACACCTCAGGAACAGAATGAGGGCTGTCCAGATGGGATCATTGGTCTTTCTGCACAATCTCTTATTCCTATAAAGATATGCTCCAGATCAAGCTCTACATCATTTCTAAAGATGCCATCAGCACAGCAAACACATTGCAGTGGAAATCAGAGGAGAGGCTTATCCTAGAAGGTGCTCTTGATAGTCCAAGGGCTCAGTCCTTTGTTATACTAATAATATGAAATAACAGATACTGAAGAGAGGGAGTGAAGTCATTTGTGATTCTGTTTACACCACAACATGCAACCAGAAAAATTTATGCTCTCACCAACTTTCTTCCCCCAGAGCACGTTAAAAATATGCTGCAGGATTTCTCCTAGGTTAGTTTATCAGTAGCCATCAATAGGAACTTCTTTCCAGGTTTTACACATTAGGAAAAGAACTGTTGTTTCCAGTTTATGTTTTTACTTTCTAAAGAAAGTATCAACAAATCCTCTGGTGGAACATTCAAGCTTTCAGAGACCAGCTGCTGCACAACATGGGCTGTATTTTTTTTTTTAAACAGCATCCACAAAAGAAAGTAGCCATCAGATAAAAAGCTTAGCCATAGTTAGACCTGAAAACCAAATCTGAAGAGATTATTAAATCCTAACATGACAATATTACATGGGGCATCCACCTATCTGCAGTCTTGGGTTTCTTATTTCACTAAGCCACTAACAGTCGCCCAGATATTGCTAAGCATTTAAGCTGGTCTGAATTCATGCAGATTTAGATTTAACTGTCATGCAAACCCAGGCTCTAAGGGTTCCAAACATCATCTGTGCAAATCTCCACTTTAATCAGCATCAAATATCTACATTCACTCAAAATAACTCACATAGATGTTGCTAAAGTATAGGAGCCACGCAGAATAGGTGAGGGATGTTAGCTGCACTGACGAAAGATGGATACTGCTGATACAAAAAAGACAGTTTTGCCCACAAATTGGTGTTACTCTGGTAACTTAAAAACCAAAGTTTCACGTACCTATGGTGTAAACCATTTCATAAATGTACAGATACCTTCTGGAATTTAAATTATCTTCTTGTACAAACAAAAAGCTTAAGTACCCCCCCCAAAATATACCCCCTTTTCAACAGCAATTATCTATCCATAAATATCACCAGCACAAAAAAAATATTATTGATACTTGGTAATAGAAAAGAAAAACATCCAGTCCCTGACCCTTTTGTTACTTCTTCAGGAAGTGATCTAGAGTAATAAAATAAGATATTTTTGTTTATTTTTCTGCCAGGTCAGTTCCCTAATCTAACGTGCCATGAGGCCACGAGAACAGCTGTGCTGGCACAACACTGGCAGTAAATGTGTCAGAGTGTGCAAGCCAGCACAGTAGCAAAGAAAAATTTCCTGTGGATTTTGCTGGGAGCAATTGGAAACTCTTAGAAGTCAGAGTTGACTATTCAAAGGGAAAAGGTCACAAAAGTTTGGATTTGGGTTACAGATGTTGCAGTTACATGCTCTTTAGACAGATGAGGTTTCCTGAAAATGCAAGATTTTTTTTTTTTTCTTTAACCTGGTATTTTGGCTATTCTCCCATTAGAACATTAAACACTACTCTTAGCCATACATCATTCACTAGATGAAGACAGACTCTGATGTGAGTTTAAGTGTTTGAGAAAGTTGCTTCTAAATACGTGTTCATTTTACAGCAACTAACAATCTATATCAGCAAGTCAGAAATAGCATTATCATCACTGACACTGCTACTACCACAGCTCTCTTCATTGTCCCCTACTAGTTTGGTCCCTCATCCCAGCACAAACACTCTGCTACGAACACTCAGAAAACTGTACCAGCTTCACTTGGCCTGTGCCGAAAGTACAGAAAGCAGGCAGCAGCAGCTGCACATTTCCCTCTAATGTCACTAGCGATCTATGAGGTTTATCCTACCTGAATAGGACCTAATTTGGATCACGCTAGAGGACTGATGCCCACAATTTGCTCCATAAAACACCCTTTCATTTTCCAGGAGAGGAGCAGGTAGACTTCACTGCACAGCACCGTACATGGTGTCTGGCTGACGAATTACCCAGCACCCATTCCTCTCCCCCACCCCGTGTAGCCCACCCAATGCAGGCAGGAGGCCAGTCAAGCTGTGTTAGACTGTATAATTGACAACTTTCTTATCTGTTCTACTCACAGCTAACAAACAGCAAACCTTAATCTTCCTGCGGCTGTTAATTCTGATGGAGCTTTTGTTTCAAGTCATTTCTCTGCTCTTTCTGGGAAGTCATGAAAAGCATGTGTCAGCAACAACTTGCTGCTGAGGAAGGCATTAGAAAGGATTTGAACTGACTCCCCATGGCAACAGACCCTGAAAGGGAATTAGCATTTGCTCCCCATTCCTCAAGAAGCCTAAATGGAATTTGTTTTTCTCCTATTTAAGGAATTATTTCCAGGAGGACAGCATGCTGCTGCCTCTATCGCTCAGTGGGCACTGCTTCAGAAAACACCTACCTTGCACACCCTGTGTTCAGCATAACATTCATCCCACCAGACATGGAACTGATAAATATGAATAAGTGAGCATGAACATCTTCCTTACACAGCTTTCCAGCACTCTGCACACCTTTCTGCTGCTTTTGCCAGCTCTCTGTACACCAAGTCACCAATACAAATAATTTTTTGGTCTTGCCGCACAAAGGTTTTCAAACTCTAGATGTTGAACATGAGAGTCTTTCTACACCAGAGATTTTAATCTACAGAGAGAGAACTCACTTCACCACATTGGCAATGTTATTTTTTTATGCATCATCAACAACACATCTTCAGATTCCATTATACTTTGAGATGCTTTTATATTTTCTCCAATTTCTTCTATAAACACCACCACTCCCTTCAAAGTAGGTAGAGGAATGCACAGCAAGCCCAGAACTGTCAGCTTCAAGAGCCATCCACCCCAATATGAACGGTCCCAAAGTCAGACAATTTAATTAATCTCAGAAGCAGTTCATGAACTCCCAGAGACTCTTAACTCATGCCTCAATTCTCCAGGTAAAAACTGGGACAAGGGGGAAAAAAAAAATAAAAACCCAACTTTACCTCCTGTGCTGGAGATGATAAACTTCCACGGACTCCAGTGAATTACACTACTGCACGTAACCAAGAAAAGAAACTCCCATTCACACCCCTTGGTTCAGTGGTGCTGATGCTTACTAGGATGAACTACTGAAAGTGTCGGCAAAAGGAGACTGATGGTCTCCCAAGAACACATCCAGCCCTGCTTTTAGCTGAAGCTCTGGTTAACGCTACTTTGCCACGTGCATCTCTGCCTGGCATGTGAAAATAAAAGGCAAGTGAAGAGAGTAGATGTTCTCATTCAACACAGCAAGAAATTTACTGAACAGCTGTTAACAACATCTTTAAAAGCTTCTGAAATACCCAGCACAGACTTTAAGACCTTCTCCCAACAATAAAACAATGCTTTAAAGACATGAAATCATGATAGTGAATGAAATCATGATAGTGAATGAAATCATGATAGTGAATGAAATCATGATAGTGAATGAAATCATGATAGTGAATGAAATCATGATAGTGAATGAAATCATGATAGTGAATGAAATCATGATAGTGAATGAAATCATGATAGTGAATGAAATCATGATAGTGAATGTGAAGTGTAAGCTTACTTTGTTCTTACCTATTAAAAAATCAAAATAAACATTTCTCTCCCATAGATCATTTCATAGCTTTAAGAAGGACCTTTTCTTCCTCAACAGATTAACGTACCCTGTAAAAAGCAGGAGGTATGCAGCACACCAGAGACTATCCATCTCTCACTAGGAGTAAATATTTAATAATTTGGACAAGTCATTTTCAGGTACAGTGTTAATATGAGACCCTATTCCTTATAATGGGCAACACTGCCATTTCATAGCTGAAACAGCTATTGCTGAACTTACAGCTACTGCTATAACCCATGAAACCCTGAATGTTGCTCAACTGTAGCACAGAATAATTCAAACACAGTGTGATAAAATACGGAGATGCCTGGAAAGGACCTGTGCTGACACAGCCAGCCATGTGCGTGGATAATCTGCATTTTGTATGATATTTGGCTACTTGTTGATTGATATGGGGTCCCCCAAAGAGCAGACATTTCATACAACAAGGCCCTTCATGAAGAAGTTCATCACTTGACACAATTGGCAATTACCAACATTCTTCCATTTTTTTCTTGTGGGGACACTACCAAGTCACTGCTAACCAATGTGTCAATCACCTGCAGCTGGAACTATGACCAAGCAAAGAATGCATTGATAGAAGGCTCAACAATGTCCATTGTAGGCCCATGCAGTTACAGTTGACACATCATCCCGTACTCCATCCCAATGACATGCTTGGTCATGCTTAGTGCGCACGGGTATATGAACTTTGTGTCAGTTCCAATAGATCAAGTCTGTAATGGAGCGTGGATTGCTTTACACAACAGCTTGTCTCTACTTGAAATTTCTTGCAAGCAACCTGAAGTTATTTCAAGTTGAAGAGACTTATGTGGACATCTCTTGCCGAGAATGATACACTGCTTTAATGCACATGGACAAATGCCCTTGAAGCAGTTTTGCATTGTTCACTGGTGGACCTGAACCTCCAGAGAGGCACATGTTGCATCCCCAGCATTGTGTCCCTGGCTTTTTCTAGCACTACAACAGGTGTCTGCTTCCAAACCAGTGTCAGCAGCTCTGCCCACCTCTCCCTTCCACTCCCCTGTACTCCCACTGCTCTTGTGGGAGCCTTAATTAAGTGCCTATCTGCAGTAGCAGATATTTCCTCACCTTCCTGATCTCACAACCTGCCTTTCCATCTCTTAAATGCACGCTCCATATCACCCTCAGCTACCCAAATACAACTAGATAGCGCTTCTGTAATGCCAAATGACCAACAAAAGGCTCCGTGAGACAGGAAAGCAGAGGGTAAGCTCAGATCTCTGAAGTAACAATAACGCCCCCAGTGGCCATGGAGTCTGGAACAAAGAAATCACCTTTGTTACAGAAAACAATTCCAGTTTTCTAAAATAAATAAGAAAAAGAAAGAAAGAAAAAAAAAAGAAAAATAGTACACACACCCCCGGCAATTAGATCAGTCTGCACTAACATTGGCCAACTTCAGCAGTACTCCAGTGGAAGCACCTTCTGTTTACGGACTTGGAAGCAAAGACAGATTTATCCCTAGCAGTCCAGACCCAGTGGTTCAAACCAATTAATCTCTGGCACATTGCTCAGCCCTGCTCCACTGCCCGGGGGAACCACGCTTTGCTAGTTAGTGGCTTTAACACCCTCCCAGTACAACAGCCATGATGATTGCTCAGAACATGCTCTGCACCCTACTACACCAAGAGGAAAATAACAACTGTGTTTCTAAAGCACCTTCATTTTGACACATTCAAGTAAATTTGAAGCATTAATAAAAGAAGTTTCTGTAAGACCCTACATGGCAATTATGCATGGAAGTCTTACCTCCTCTGAAGACACATGCAGAAAAACCCTGTCCTATTGAAGATAATACAAAAGGTCTCTAACCGACCTGGAAACAGACCTCTGCTTTCTGAATTTGAAGTGTTTGTGTTAATTAAAAACCTCAAAGCAAACAAACAAAAAAATCCACCATCACACCACCCTCTGTAGCTGTGGCCCTGGCTTTGCCATCTAAATTATCAATTTAAATTGAATGATCTTGGGTGACACCTTAAGAAAATCCTTATTCAGATTTTATTAAAGGAAAACCATTCTATTTATAGAAAGATTACTTTGTAGAGCCAACAGAAATACACAGCTTCAGCATTAAACCTTTCCTAGAAGTAAGGGAAAGCTAAATATCGAATAGAGGACTAATTTTCATTCTGTGTTTTGATGCTCTCAAAACTGTTTTACTGCCACGGGTATTTCCTGACAGTGTTTTAAATTACAGATCAACTCATGCAAAACTGGGATCTGTTAATAGCGGGTGGCCTCTCCTTTGCTTTTATGGACTGAAAATTTTATTCTTCTTTACAATTACTGGTGATTTTGATCAAAGTCATTGTGGGACACCCGCCTTAAAAGGGTGAAAGGACAGAAGCATTAAATCAATTCCCTAGGCAACCTCCCAAGCTAGGCCAGTATTGTTAAAATAATGAGTTGTGCACCACTTGATCCAAAACCACCAGCTGATCCCCATTTTATTAGACAATAGGTAGCATAAAACCAGAAAGTGTCTGCAACCGGTCAGATAATTTTTCACAAATCATGCATCTTCAACTGATAAAATTTAACATTTTTTTTCTGTAACACCCTACCGTCATTTTTAAACCTAGAAAAAGCATCCTTCAGAGTTTAAAAAAAAAAAGGGGGGGGAAAAAAAGTACTGTTCTCAAACTTATTCCATGAAGCTAACGTTTAAAGAAACATGAAGATTTTTAAATAATAGCATGCATGCACTCTGCTGTCCCACACCTCCCAAAGAGTCTGCATTTTCTTTCCATATATCACATGATTAACTTAGATGTCTCATTACAGGGTTGAATGCTGTCTATCTTTTCAGTAATGTTATGTGCAGGTATTCTTTCACATTTCAGAACAGACACCTTAAGTTTTCTTTCACTTCCTCTAAGTTTTATAACATAGGGGCCAAAAGTCCCAAGGACAAGTAAATCAGGAGAGTCACTGAAAACAGGCAAACATTGTGCTTTGTAACTCAGGAGTTAAAGCACCCTTTAAACAAAGAGCCTATGACTAGTTCATCAGATAAAGCTTATATCTTTCTCCCTGGAATTTAATAACACTGCTTCTAAAAACACTTTTCGGTCAGCTAGAGCTGAAGTTCCCAGAATTACACAGCTGCTTAATTACAACAAAATGTGCACAGAGTATAATTTCCAGCTCATTGTACTTTCTTTTTCCTTGAAAAATGGTTTATGGAGTAGATTATCAGCCCTCAAAGAAGGTATTTTTAGGAAGGACTCAGTCCAGCAAGAGGCTTGACTCTTCCCAACTCCTACCTATTTAAGCACAGGGTGCTCCATAAGCGTTGCACCCTGCAGCACTGTTCGGGTGATGTCCTCTGCTCCTCTCAGTGGCGTCAGGATTTTACATTAAGCCTCATTTAACACGGTCTGGCCTAAGTCTAAGGCATACCAATCGGCTGCCGTTTTCTCTGGTTTTAGCTCATCACCGAGATGGGTGCTGCAACTGTTCTGATACGGCCTTAAAGCATGGCAAAAGGAGGGTTTACCCCCAAGAGAGAGGGCAAAGAGCCCAAAAAACGACTGGAAGTTTATCCGGCGTGATTCATTCTTTAACCGAAAGAACAAATACGGCCAACGCAACCTCTGGAGCAGCCCCTTTTGACTCCGGCCGACACCAGATACACCTCGGAGCACCAAGGAAAAGCCCTTGGTACCAGCCGCACGGCGGGCGCTGGCTTTCCGCTCCGGGACCCCACGATGCTCCCGAAAGTGCCCCGGGCCGGCTGCGCCTCTGCAGCTCCAGGGGACGGAAAGGTGGCGGTTTCTTTATAAAGTGAATATTAACAGCGTCCCGTGAGATACACGGCGTCTCACCGACCAGAGCAATGTTTTATCCAGGGGGGGGGGGAAAAGAAAAAAAAAAAAAAAGTTACACCTTGCAAACCTTCATCTTAACTTTCGACTGCAAACACCGGGAAAACCCAGCACGAAGTCCCAAAACCCCCAGCGGAGGCTCCCAAAGGGACGGGCAGTCCGCGCCCGCCGCCGTCCACCCCCAGCCCCGCCACAGGGAGCCCCGCGGGGGCCGCACCACAGCCACCGCCCGCCCGCGCCTCAGGGGCCGGGGGCTCAGAGCGCCCCGAGAGGGCAGCGTCCTGCCTGGGTCGGTCGGTCGGTCGGTCCGTCCGTCACTCACTCACCGTGGGGCGCCGAGTTCGGCTGGGTCCTGTCCTGCCCCGCACCGCCACCACCGCAACCTGCTCTCCCGTTCAAACGCACGGCGCTGCCGCCCGCCCCGCCCCGGCCCGGCCCGCCCTCCGGCGCGGAGCGCAGGGGAAACCCGGAGCTATCCCGTGCCCGGAGCGGAGCGCCCTCCCGTCCGCCAGCGGGGCGGCGGTGGCGGCTGAGGCCGGGGATCCAGCCCCGGTGTTGCGGCGGACCCGCGCCCGCTCCCATTCAACCTGCTCCATTGTGTGTCCGCTCCGAGCCGGCAGGGCGCCGCGCCGCCCCTCAGCGTTGCCCCTCACGGCTGCCGCGGGGCGAGGGGCCCTTTCCCCCCCCCGCTAGAGTCTCCCCACGGCGGTACTCACACAGCTGCCCCAGCCGAGCCGGGGGGCGCGGTCCCGGCTGAGGTGCGCCCGCGGCCCGGCAGGGGCTGAGGGCGCGGATCGGCCCCTCAGGCTCACCTTCGCCCCGCCGGCGGCGGGTCCAGGAGACGCGCGGGACGGCCGCAACGGCGGCAACGGCCGCACCTGCCGCGGGGCGGGGCGGCACCGCCTTCCTCACAGCCCCCGGGAGCCGGAGGGAGCGTTCAGGCACCTTCCCTCGAGCAGGCCGGGACCCCCCGGGGGAGGCGAGGGAAATCGTCGCCTTTGACTGACTTTTTTATTATTATTATTATTTGCCCTTTAAACACTACGATGAAGTTCAGGGGCTGCTCACCTGCGTTGGCTAACGGAACCTAAGGGCAGGGGAGCCATGACCGGTACCTGAGCAGCTCTGCTTTCCCTGACGCACAGCGCGCCAACGGCCGCCGAAAGCGCGCCTCTCTGCTCGAGGAGGTTAAGTCTAAAACTCTGCTTTCGAAATGACAGCTTTTTATATCTGGTAGTCCCGTGGGCGACTGAGGAGCATTTTATAGGGAACCAGCAGGTGTGAGCTCTGACAGACTGCGAAACGAGCCAGGACAGCGCAATGAACAAGCGGCGTAACCCAAGGAAGGCGACTCTGCTGTCTGTCCTGTCCCAGGGACCTCGGCAGGGGGAAGACCCCCAGATGCCCATCGCTCCTCCATGCACAGGGCCAAGCTTCTTTGTTAGTCTGTCAGGAAAGGATGCTCACAGCATCCTGCCCACCGCTTTCGGGTGGGCTCCAAGGAAGGCTGGTAATATTTATGACAACCATTTGCCTTACATGCTGCACCAGCAATAAAAAGCCTGTGCAATGCTGAAAGGTATTTTTCTTAGTGGGCCATTTGGAGGCCTCTCCTTTCACTCCCTATGGTCTTTTTAAGATGATGTATTGCTCACAGCAGAGCAATTCAGAGTCACAGGGGCAAAGGCACAAGAGCTAAACAGTTTAATTCTTGTCCTTCTTGCTTATCACACAAGAACTGCATCCTCTGCTTGGAAATACTCTCGTGTGCATTGCTGCAGTGGCTGAAGGAGTGGGATAGTGGCAGTGCGGGGTGTTCTTTATATAGTGGAGAAAAGTGCTTTTTCCTCCCCCTGACCTCCCAGTCAGTTCTTCAACTCGGTTCTGCAGAGCTATTTGTTTCTACTCCTGTTACCAGTTTTTCAATGGACAGGCCTCCCACGGAGACAAGATCTGCAACCTTTCAAGCCTTGCACAGATGGAAAGCACAGCTTTGAACTGAGCTGTGCTTTTTTGAAGGGGGAGGGTGTGTTTTGGTTTTTTTTTTTTTTTTAAACAGATAAGCCCTGGACGATAAGCCAAACAGCATTAACAAACAATTACAGGAGTTGACTTTCATGAAATCAGTTGTCACTACAATCTCAAATCCCGCACCACTCAGTTACTCTGTGAAACTAGTGTTCTCTGTTACAGCACTGACCCCGTACACGAAGCTGCTTTCCCTGGGTTTGTATTCTGACCAAGAACTAAAGAGCACATCACCAAAACTTTACATGCAACAAACACGAAAAGAGATCAGAGTCCTGAATTCAAAGAGTTTAGATATCCTTCTCCATATTCCTTCTGAAATTATTTGTTAAGACTACCTCATGGCCACAAATACAGGGAAGGAAACTTCAAAAATTTAGTTCAAACTAAGAGAAGGCTAAATAAGTGATAAAGCAGCTGTATTACCACCTTTTAAAAATCCTTCACAAACCACAATCTAAGGGAAAGGATACAACGCTTTGCTGTAATTTAGAAAAATCTCTAGGTTTTTTCTGAACTCCATCAAGGGTAAAAAGGGCTAAGAGGCAAGACTGTGAGCGAACAAACTTGGTTCATATTTGCCCACACCTCACCTCTGCTTGCTAGAAATATAGCGTGCGGTTTCCTGAGATTTTTCTCTCAGCTTTACAGTGGATTTTCATGATAAATCCTCCTATGACTTGTTTACAAAACAGAAGTGTAAAGTCCAGGTAGAATTATATTTAATTATTACTGCAAAAAATATTGTAACATAATGTACAATTATGCTGTTTGAAAAAGCTCTTTCTACTTACCAGATGTAGGAACACTTCTAATCACCCAGAAGTGGATTATTGCCGAGACTGAATTTGTAGTTTGGTGTTAAAAGTCAGCTTTTAACTTGGAGGATGCGATGGCTGATCCTGAATCCCTGACCATCTGTACGACTTTTATGTCCAAGTACCACAGCAGTGATTGTCCCAGTCCTTTACTGTATAATGCGTAAAACCAGATGCCTCACTTTTTTTTTTTTTTTTTTTTTTAAAAAAAAAACAGGCACAGGCCTGCCTCTGCCCACGGAGCTGCTTCTCCTCTTCCCCAGATTGGTTTCTGCCACAGATCTGCGCTGCAGGAACTTCATGGCTTGCTGCTCACTGTGCTTTGCAAAAACCAGCCTCATCCCTGAGACAATCTAGGAACAAAAGTAATAAAGTAGCACTGACATCTATTCTTATCCAAGGAAAAGCTGCCTTTTTTTTTTTTTTTTTTTTAGTATCTTGGTGTTCACAATTTTGCCCTCAAGTCAGCAGAGAAAATGATGACACAGTAACTGTCAGACACGCAATGCTCAGCTATTAAGATCTTTTTGTACCACGCTCCTCTTCCTCGTATTTGATTGGCAAGGGAATGCACAGAAAACTGTAAACCACTTCATTTAAATATTTGGACTGCGTGAGGTTAAATAAAGGTCAAGTGCTTGGTACATAAAACATGTAACAATGAACATAGAAATTCAATCTTTATTCTGAGAATATTTACAAAATAATAATACTCATACTTAATACATTTCAAAAATAAAACAAGAACAAGAATTTAAGTTCTTAGCACAGTGTGGTCCACCTTTTCCAATTTCATATTAAAGTTTTATTTTCATCTAATTTTTGGTATTTATAGAACCATCAGAAAAAACAGCATGTTTGTCCTCTTCAGTTGAATGTTGTCTTCTAAAAATGTGGATTATTGACACATTAATTTATATTCTTTGATATACCAAGTGATTTTTTTTTCCCCAAGAAACTTCAGCTGTTATGACCTTATCAGCTTTCTGAGATCAGCCGTAACAAATTACCTCTTATATCGGTAACAAAGCAACCCATTATTCAAGATGAAAGATTTTAAAAAACACAAGTTACATACAAAAGTAGTATAAGAACAGAATTCAAACAAAATGCTTTTGTGTAAACACATACCACAAGCTTTGTAAAGGTCTGAAATGGAGTTTTCTAACCAATGGGAGTTGCATAGTAATGACATGTAACAGAGAAGCATTTAAGGCCATACATTGTGAACTAACACTCAGCACCTCTTAAAAACCGGGCTGTTGACTGCTTTCACTAGTTAGTTAACACAGCTGTGTAGGTATTTAGCAGGTGGAAAACTGGAAAACTAATTTAGAACAAATACTGTGGAAAAGTTTGGCTTCAGAAGATCTTAATTTGTGACCTGCATACTACTACTAAAATTCAATCCCACATGGATTATAATACAGCATTAGGTAACTTCATGGGTTTTCTGTTCAAGACAGGGACCCTCAAAATTATGGCACTGTTTGTTATCATACACTTCTACTTTACATAAAGTACATAACCTAGGTAACTGGCATTCCTCCAAACACATCTCCCTTTTTACCTTTAAATAGAACTTCTTAACCAGCTCGCAAATTGTTTCAATGTCTGTACAAATTTATTGTGGCTTATACAATCTCTAATTCTTTCAGAGTAGCTTTCTTCCTTCCATATTCCTTTATTTTTCTTCAAGGCCTTTAACTCTGCTCGAAGCAGTCTTTTGTGAAGTTTCCAGTACAGGGGGGTATCGTGATGTAGTCCTTCAATACGTGCTGTTCTGCCAAGCCCTTGCCTCAAGATCTCTTCATTTAAGCATACGCTGAGAAATCGACCCTGTAAAAAGGCACGATAAATACGATATTCACTTTACCTTTAAAACAGTTCTATTTATTTTTTTGTGTGAACTCCTGAGATACAAGCTTTACTTCCGGCTAAATCTGCGCTCTGGCAGAAAGAGTTAAGAGTCAAGAGGAATCCAGCTGACTGTTAAAACATAACACTAATGCAAGACACTTGTGAGAGAACATTTGATGGACTGAACAGCAGAGTGACCAGAACTACACAATATAGCCTAGCACTGTCTGACAGGGAAACATACTCATCTCATGAATGAGCCTGCAGAAATACTGCCCTTGAAATCAGATTTACAAATACAACATTTAAAATTCATATCAAGATAGATAAATTATAAATAATAACATTCCTTAAATGTACCGAGATAACTGAACTGCGTAACTACAGTCAAACCCAAATCTACAGATAAAAGTCAATTTTTGTCACTGTATTCACCTTATTTACTAAAACAAGGCACTCAAGTGCCAAGTCCCCCCTTCCGAGAAGTTGGAACCATATCATTTGTTTGGGTTTTAACTCTTGCTGTAACCAGGCCGTGCCGCTCGGAGCCAACTCCACTCCAGCAAGTCTTACCAGCAGAAGACCTTTTGATTGCCCTGGTTATAGAAAGAGAGAACTTCGTTACTGAATGCAGCAAAGGAAGATTCAAGCTTTGCACAGATCCTCCGCTGTTAGTAATGAGTTTATTCCCATGGACTTAAAAAAAAAAATAATAAAAAAATAAATAATCCATTTTAGTTCCCCAGGAAGCGTCAGCACCTGCAGGTATTCACAAAGCAAGTGTGTGACTCACAGGCTTGATGGACAACTTCTGCGAAGTCACAGAAAAACTGTCCATGAGGAAGGGTTTGTATCTGCAGCTGTCAGATCTTCATCTGTACATAAAAGCATGATCCCACCAGAGCCTTTTTGTCAGGAAGGAGATGAGCTCTGCAAGCAAATGCATTGCCTGCACGCTAGCTTTTGCTGCCAGAAAAGTATCACAATAATGATGCTAATTAAATACAAATACCGTATCAACAAGCTCTTTTTACAGGCCTCCTTGCAGTCTTTTATTCCCCACTTTCCCACCTGTAAAGCATGGAAACACCAAAAGGCAGAGCCAGAACTGTACCTTAACCCTTCCTCTCAAGCTCGCTCTCGGTGTAGACGCATTAACAACAACATTTCACTCCTACCCTTGTTCCTCACATGCTTTACTTACATTTTCTCTGTATCAGTGTAATGAAAGGAATGCTAATGGGAATGTGTTCAACTTCCAGGCCTTTCTCAGTTATGTGATGTAATTTTCCCCGCAATTTCACATTCTTCTCTACAAACTCCACAGGTATATCCAAAGCACTTGTAAACTTTGTTGTCTATTGATGGAAAGAAGAGCAAGACAAAGTTTAAAAAAAAAAAAAAGAGCAGTTACAATCATGTTAAATCGAACTACTTCTTAGAATAGTTTGGCAAATTGAAGATCTATTATTAGACAGCATGGGCAAGTACATGTACATAATTTAACAGTCATCAGCTGCAGAAGCCATTACGTGCCAGCCTTCCCAGACACTTGGGGATGTTCCCTGTTGCACAGGACTTTGCAATACCAGGGGTGGGCAAGGTTTAGAGAAAGAAGAGAAACTGCCATTTTTGAGCAATGCATACTGAAGTTCACTTGATTCACCATGAAGAGTGTTTGGGAAGTGGCCTGAGTGGTGCTAGAATAGGGGTGAAAGGAAGCCAAGACACTAGCAAAGGGCAGGCAGGCTGAAAACAAAGGCAGAGCAGCAAGGACAGAAACACCAGAGGCTTTGGTAAGGGAGGAAGAGAGGAGAGGGACAAAAGCAGGCGTACACCTTTGAAAAGACCACAAGAAGATTAAATTTGATACCACAGCCATCGATTAATGGGAGGATTCAAAGGGACAGTTACACGATTGCACAGGAAAACTAAGCTCAGTAGCAGCAGAGACTCGGCCAGCAGTAGCGCAGGAACGAAGCAGCCACCTGGTTTTGGGGGTGGAAGGAGGACAGGTACTGGGGACAGCATCACACCCCTAATTAAAGCCGCTAACGCCTACAGGTCTCACTGTAAGAAGCCCTTTGTCGAACACTGACCTACTTCCATGCAGCTGTGAAAAGTAACAAAACAAAACAAACCACCCATATGTTATTTATTCAGTAAACCTTCCCATTTGTGGTCCATAAGGTCTCCCATTAGGAGTAAAGAAACTCAGCACCTTACGGGCACAAAGCCTGAAGGTTTTTACAAACAGAACTTGTTCAAGTCTGATCTCATTTGCAATGGAAGCTCCAACGGCCTGGTTAACACGTGTACAGTTTAAGACAAACAAACAAAAACCAGAAATTAAAAAAAAAAAAACCCACAGGAAAAAAAAAAGGAATTCTGGCAACATTTGTAGTTCAAATGCAGGCTTTCTGTAAAATTTTAAAGTAAAAACTTTATACAAATGTTCTCCTATAGCAAACCATTTGGAGTTGTGCAGCAGTGCATTAGTGCGTGCAGCAAACCGATCATTTCCGGAAGCGAATGAAGATTTAGAGTCATGTTTAAAAATACTGGAAATGCGGGGCTGTTCATGGAAGCAGGGAGAAAAGAGGCGAGGAACCCACCCCTAAGCTTTATTTGGAGCAGAGTTATGAGCCCGCTTGGCCTGTGCGCCAGCGGAGAGGAAGCGCAAGGTGTCTGCGCCAAGGACTGCAGGAAGCTGCAGCCTGGAGATGCAGAACCGAGGAAAACGGGACCGTAGGTTAGGGAAAAGAGAACGGCGAGGAAGGTGTCTCGGCTCCGGCCGCGGAGGCGCCGCTTGAGAGCGGACGGGCGAGAAGCCGGCGTGCTGCCCCTTCCCGCCGCCCGGCCCCAGCCCCGCCGCGCTCACCATGCGGACGCTCCGGGCCAGCACCAGCACTCCGGCCACCGCCATCCCGGTGCTCAGGCTCTGCGGGCAGAGGAGAGCGGGGCTCAGCCGGGCCGCCCCGCGTAGCCCCCAGCCCCTCACCCGCCCCCGCGGGGCCCCCCTCGGAGAGGCGGGCCAGGCCCTCGGCCGCCCCGCTCCGCCGCTCCGCCATGGCCGCCCGCTGCTCCCCCGCCGAGCCCGCAGCGCCGCCCGCCGGCCTGGAGAGCCGGGAAGGGGACGGGGAGCCGGGGCGGGATGGGAGGAGCCGGGGCGCGGATCTTGGGGTCGGGCTGCCCCGAGCGCGGTAAGGCTCCTACATGGGGCAGCGTCCGAGCCAGGCTCTGTCAAGCGCCGGTGAGGACGCAGAGGGTGTTAGCGCCGACCCCGGGCTGCTGGCATTTAAACAGAACTGGTGATCACCTTCACCCGCACCCCCCCGACCCCGGGAAACGCGCTACCGTGCAGCTCCCGCCTTGGACCTCGGGGCGCCACCTTAAGAGAAAAAACAACTTCGGAACACCCCTGTATTCATCATTGTTGTTTATTCTTTTCCCTTAGTTCAAAACTAACAAATATCTGTAATTCATTACCAAACGGCTCAGGCCAGCCCTTTCCCTCAGCTGAATCAAATGCCCATCTGTGCAATGCACCTATATGGTCTTTAAAGAAACACACGCATTGTAAGAAAATAACCTGATAATGGTATAAAATTGGATTTATGTTTATGCAAATCTTCCATCTCAACCCTGTTCCTGGTTTGCACATGAGCAGGCAGTGCATGCAACTATACTGCTAACAGCCACAACTCAGGATTTCAGGAAAAGCACAGATTTAGTTGGGAATTTATAATCCAAGGCAGCAAACCCCATACCTGAATCAAAACATTTTATGTAAGGTTCAAACTAAAACAATTCTTAAATTACTGGCTATGAGGTAAGTTGGACAAGTTAATATCACCCCTGTAATTTTTTTTTTTCAAAGAAAGCAGTATAGCTGTTGTTAGCTATATTTCATTTACTAAGTGTGAGCATTTTAATATTAAGTAATAAATAAAGAAATAGTGCAAACTCTTGTTTTCATGAAAAACATAACTTGTATCCAAACAACAATTTGGAAGCATACTGCTGATTGCTACAATTTGTGTGTTGGGTAAAATGCTAAACAAAAAGCATTGACTCATCAGGGGGGTCAAGAGAGTCAGACAGTATTGCTGCCTGCGAAAACCCAGTGGCTCTGTTCCCACTGCCTCTGTTCCCACTGCGGGGAGATGCTCTGCTTTCCCACAGTGCTTACTCAGTGACAGAACTCTCTTTCCCATTTTAGTAGATCAAAAATAATCTGAACGCCCTCCCTTATCAGCCAGTTTCGAACAGCATGTATCATGTGAAACTACACTGAAAACACCTGGAAGACAATGAAACAAAACAACTTTACAGAAAAAGAACTGCTGAGAGTCGGCACCAGTGTCTGTAACAGAGAGGAAACACGGAGTTCATGTTTTAAAATAAGAACTGTTGGTGGTCATGATGGATCGCACAGGGAAAGCACCGATGTTCACAGGACGCAGGACTGGCGAGTTCGATCCTCAGCTGTTTCCTCACGGGGCCACAGCAGCAGCAGGTGCACAATCCCATCTCACACAGCTCGTCAGACCTTAAACTTGCCTTACAGACACTCTTTCTGGGCACTGGAATTACAGAATGGAACTCTGGAGTACCAGTATTCGCCTCTCAAGGATTTGGGGAACTCACAACAAATTGCACTCACGAGCACAGGTGATGATGACTTTCCTGCATGGTAAGTCCCTGTAACAACACAGCCATGGCTAATGGGCACAGAAGGGGAGAGCTGTTCTTTACCTCTCCTCCCTGTACCCTGGTGCACCAGCCCTTCGCTCCACCCTCTCCCCTGCGACCCGTCCCACTTCACAATGAATTTAAACTCGGGAATTTAAACCAGGACAGAGGTTGGGTTGCTTTTTTCTTCTTGACTTTAAAAAAATTTTTTTTTATGTTAAAGATGTTGAAGTCTATAATAATTCTTTCAGAAACATTAATTACTTCACTTTAAAATAGGGTTGGGAGAAAAAAAAGTATCAAAACCAAAAGTTTACTGGTTCATTTCAGCACCCTGCTAGTCAGCCGGTATAGCAGTAACACCTCTGACTTGTGGTACAAAGTAGCAACACTGATAGATTAAAAACCCAATCCATCAGTTCTTCTTCCGGTTTGAAAGAGGAAACAGTTATTTAATTTAGGTCACATTTAATCTATCACTATTGACTTGGAGTTTATGCTTAATGTTGATGTTGCCAAGTTTATCTAATGTACCAATTAAGCAATTCTCAACCCATCTATATTAATAAGTTTCATTGGCACCTTCAGAAATTGAAAAAAATTGCAAAGTAAAAGCCAACTCTAAAACACCTATGAATTTAATTTCCCATATTTTGCGCTTGAGAAGTTTTTCCTCAAAGTCAGAAAAGTTTAAAAAAAAAACCCCTACATATGGACAAGATGTGATTAAAGTAAGTGGCCGACTGTTCCAGTAAAGATACAGACCTGAAGTGCCTCATACATCATTGATCCAGTGGGGGCAATGGGGCTAGGACTGGAAGATGCACTCACCTTTGACTACAAGTCTCCGATATATTCTTTTTGTGCTTTGCAAAGGTGAAATTGGAAGACTCTTAGTTTGGTGAGTTTTGCTTGATTGATTTTGCTGTACTTGAAACAAATGGTGAGGATGTGCTGTCGCTGGACTGCGGATCACAGCCAGGGGAGCCCTACAGCTCCGGGTTTGGCTTTCCACCAACCACCCTCAAGGGTGACAGAGGGACGGGCTTCAGTGCCCCAGGAAGCACTTGGTCACACTGTCCTCTTCTGGCCACCTCCTTACCCCTTATGTCACGCAGACACTTTGTACGCACCCACATCCCCTCGGTCAGTCAGAAGTTGGTATTCATTTACTTTTTTCCTGAAACATACAGTAACAAAGTATCCACAACCCCTTCCAGGAGTTTGGAACACAAAGCTTTGGGATGCAATACTTCCAATATCGACAAGGCAAGAAACACCAAATGGAAAAGAAAATCATGTACCTTTCAAAGGTATTTTTAATAGTTTTCTTTTTTAATGATGATGTACCATTTACATCCACCAGTGTCCAAGTGCCCTCTCTCTAGGCGTACAGTATGCTTGCTGTACATCACTAAGGCACTCAGGAGGGAAGTCATTTTTGATAAACGGAACAGGAATGCTTCCACTACACAGCAGCAGTAATAAATTTCCATAGCAACTCTACCACAGGATTCAGCTTGTTTGATTTACGTGACAGCAAGTCGTATACCAACTCGCTGGGAATTTGGCAAGTTTGTCACCAAATCACTTTCAAAGGCACTGATCATCTTTTCTTACCCCTAGCTGGGAACAGTCACATTTTTTCCACCAATTTTGAAATTGAATGTTTGAATTTTAGTGGCATAGAGGAACCAACGCTATCAATTCATTCCCTCAAAATAACAACCACCTTCCGAAGGCCTGCATGCCCTCTCCTTTTCTGTAACCTGACTTTGCGTGCCAGCTGCTGCACTGTCCAGTTTACATCTTCAGGACTCAAGGCTGACAGTATTGTGCATTACTCTTAAGTCCTACCTTACAGCAATTTTTCATCAAGAGAAAGTACCTTGAATGTAAATCAAAATGCTTTGAAACAGTGGAAATAAATTAAACAAATGTAATTTGTTTATAAAAATATCTTCTTATAAATCTTTAAAGCTTATAAAAGCCAGAAAATACATTTAAAAGAATCTCTGAAGTATTTCGTCCTTTGAGGTGTGGTTACAGTTCAGAAAGTGAGAAGAAACAAAGCCCACAGACTTTTCACATTTATCTTCTGACAAGGAATGTTGTAGTACAACACACTCAACCTACAAGTTAAAATGCCTTTGACATCCTTCCTCGGGCCAACTCCCTGTGTCAGATCACTTCTGTTTGAAAATAAAGAGTTGGAACTTAGCTGACAATGCTGCTGTTTAGACAGACATGGCACAATTAGCTTTTCCATAGTTCTATATGGAAATTTGGATATTGGTTACACCAGCAGCCATGACTCTGAAGCTAGAGCTTGGAGATATGTATGTAGTACATAGGCGCTATTTTTTAACAATTACTTTCTGAACTTACATTTTCATATTGCGAGGGCAAGTGGTACCACATACAAACATACCACTGTCTCAGCCGCCCATTTTTTCAGTGACGTGGCATTTAAAAATACCTATATTCCTGTTTATTGATTATGGGTTATGTCTTTGTAATAAAACGTAAATGACCTTGCTAGTCCATCCAGTATTTAAACTGCATCACTTGGTCCTCTTGCACTTCCACGAAGACTGTCCTTCATCCTGCAGCTTTTTAAATTTTGGCCCAAGTAGGAACCACCAGCCAAATCCCAGAATGACACAGATGACAGATTCCACATAGTAACCATCCAAGGTAGTAACACAGGAACCACCAGCTTTTGCACAGAGCTGAAACAGAGAAGCAGAAGTTGATGCATTAAGTATTCCTGGGGAGATACAAAAACACAGGCTTTTAGAAAGTAGGCATTAAGTATCCACTGTTTTCTACTTGCTCTTGGTTATGACTAAATATATTTGTTTATTTTTCCTTGTTTCCCATGCAGCTAATGAGAGGCTTCTGAGCTTACCATCAGTATGAAAAGAAACAAAACTGTTATAAAACATTTGGGAAATAGAGCATATGGGCCCAAGGGGCCAACGCTAGAAAATAGAAACTGTCCAGCTGTCTCATGCTGGCCTGGAGGTTCTTAATCCCATAAAGATAGATATTTTTTTTTTTCCCCTAGCCATCCACACTGCTTCTTTAGAAATTATATCCTTGCATCTCACCACACTGAATCAGGAAATGGACAGTGCAAAATGCTGCACATTTCTGGGAAAAATATGCCCAGGATGTTTTTTAGTTGCAGAACTGGAAGCATTTAAAGTGTACAGCACCCTATTGTTTCGATTGTTCAGCTTTCAGTACTGCTATAAACCCAAGATAAATCAATCCCCTGAGTTGAGGTTCTGACAGCATGTTCATTATTCTGAGATATGTCAAGATCAGATTAGGAATAAGGAGGGAGTGACAGTAGTGGTGGAACATTACCAGCTGGGAGGATGTGAAAAAAGGTGAGAGGAGTGAGATGAAGGAGGAAGGACTTAAATTCAGTAGAGGCCCAGGCAAGGGAACCTAATTAGTGGCAAGCCAATGAGAGACAGGCTAAAAAAAGCTGACACTGTGGAAGCTCTGTAACTAGTAAAAAAAAATGCAACTCCAGTTCAAACAAGTCACATTTGATTCCTAGAACACTTTGTTTATTTAGAGAACTTCCATAACCCAAAGAGTCCTGGCAGTCAAGAGTGAAATAAGTCTCAGTCATGAGTATGAAAAACAAAACCAAAAACCCCGAAAACATTTCCACCCTTCCAGTCACATGAAAATTTCTCATTTGCTCATGAGGAGGTGAATTTGAAACTTTGCTTTCCAGGCAGTTTTGCATCTTGTTGTTTGATCTGCATACATTAGCACAGCACGTTCTTTGTTCTCTTCCACAGGTCTCCCCAAAACTGGGAAGGCAGCCAGTCACACCGCTCAATTTCACATGGAAAATGAAGATCAAAGAGAGCAGGAGAAGGTATCAAGGTATCCAGATAGGAAGCCTCCAGAAAGACAGAAGGAACAAAAACCTACCACAAAACTTAAGAGACTTGGTGGACAGACAGCCTGCCAAGAACAGAGTGCCTAATTACACCACTCTGAACTTAAGCAAGGTTTACTTTCATACTTTCAGCCTCCTTACACTGCAGAGAATGTGGCACCGGTCTAGTGCTTTTACCACCAGCTTTTCATGCCAGCCCAGAAAGAAATGGACAACTACTCTGCAACTGCAAATCTTTGGTAAGATATTAGTTATTAAGAGTGTACAGATAAAAAACAGACTTAATTTTATCAGACAGGAAAATTAGCTCAATGAGTGGGAATTTTTAAGCATAAGCTGTGCACTATGCAGGTTTTCAAAGGCAAAAAAAAAACCTAAGGGAAGGAATTTCATTGAGAAATAATTGAACAAAGACCTTCACGGTCTCCAGAACTTACTTCTGCAGCAACTGTAGTTCCACAGGTCTGTTCCTGGGCCCCTGCACACTCTTTCACCGTGAGTGGGTCCACAAGCCAGAGTGCCACGGTAGAAGGCCAGTTCCCTCCCAGATTTGACACAGTATTTAGGAGCGTCATGTAGGTTCCTCCAATCAGCGGGTCACTGACTTTGGCATTGAAAGCCATTATTGCAACATACATGCTATACAGCGTGATCTATGGAAGAGGTAAGAAAACCCACAGGACAGTAAGGTCTCCCCAGTTACAGACAATGACAACTAAAAAGCCTAGCATAAAAACTGTTCTAAGAGATTACTTAAAGTTAGCAACATTGACTGAAAAATAATCCCAACGGGTTAAAATTGCACAAGAGAGAAATTATTTCTGCAGTCTGTGTCTCTACTAATACAGAGAAGTAGCCTTGCCACTTGTCTCAAGTCATGCTGAAACTGATCCAGCCTCACATGCATTGGAATGACTCGGGTTATCAAACTGTAGTATGATAAGGCCAGATAAAATAGCACATAAAAATAACACTTTTGCATTTAAAATCAATTCTCAAGACACTGCATACATTTTAGCTCTGATCCAAAGCCCAGGTGTTTGTTTTCCAGGCCTTTGGATCAGATCCATCATGACATTCCTCCAAAAATCAGTACAAGTTTTTTTTCTAGGACCAGGATCACATAACTTTATGGATCTGCACGATAACCACAATCATCATAATGCCTACGAAACTCAGTCAGAATGCTGGGATTTTCCAATTCCACCATGCTTTTGAGCTTCTGGTTTGAGGGGGCAGGGGGGAAAGTGGGAAACAAAAGCAGATCTCAACTAAAAGTAACTCCATAGAAAATGTTTAATGGAGCAGGTGGAAGAGGGAGAAATAATATTGGCAAGAGTATCAAAAATAAATATAGCCATGCAGCACAACAGGTCAGACTTAGAGGAATTCTAGTGTAACTAAGGACAAAAGCATTTATAGTCCTCCCATTGATTCATGTGAAATACCCTCCTGTCCCCCTCCCCTTCCCACATACAGTGTATGTTACCTGATGTAAAGCATAACTCAGCAATACTACAACATAGTAGTAGACAGGAAATCCTCCTTCATGTTTTACTTTAGGAGTCCACCATACCAAAAAAGCAAATTCCAGACCAAGCAGTAGTCTGGAAGAACAAGAAAGATAATTTGTAATTCAAGTAATTGTCCCCATGTGTTTCCTTGATAGAAAGCAACTACTGAACATTTATACATACAGAATACATTAAAATAGTTAATATTTAAATAGTTAAAACTTTTTCTTAGATAGAATTAGATATTAAATTTTGACAAGCACTGAAATTGTACACATTTTATACCTAAAAAATTCTGTCTTCCATATAATATAATTCACTAGATCTCCCATACTGGCTTTCTCCCCTGCCCCTTCACACAGAAATTTATTTTTTGTTAAAAGCAAAGCAGAACCAGATTCAGCTGGAGCAAGATCTACTCTTTTTTTTTTTGGCAAAAACATACATAGTTGCATGAGAGCACATTAAAATAATGGCTACCTGTTACAGACATGTTACATGATTTACTGAGTAACAGCATTAAGTAATTTGCTGGATTCACTGGTTTTAGAATTCCATAAGCAAACTCCTATATAAAACACTTCAACACAGAAGTGAAATGTCTCCTTGTCTGTATCAAAATAATTCACCTTCTTTTACTCTCAGTCACCTCAGTAAAGCATACATCCAGTAGATGCACCAAATGACTTGCCAATGTGTTCTGCCACAATTACATTGGGAAGCACATGTAATTTTACAGATATGGTCCTGGATCTAGTCAGAATGATTCATAAATAAGCAACTGTCAACACTGCAGCAAGAGTACTACTCTAATGCTGTTGAATATGCATCTTAAAAACACCTCACATTGTTTTCTTACACGTGTTTCCACATGAATTGTCTTCAAGGCACAAGACACAGGGAGTTCAACTTACTATGACAATTTTGACATACTTTCTTGTATCTGGAAGTTCAAGAGTTACACAAGAACTCCTATACTTGATCTGAATATGTAAATGACTGTTTCTGTTAAACAAGATTTGTTTGTTTTTACCTAAAAGGCATAGCTTTGTAAAATGTGTTCAGTGGCTGGGGGCCTGCTGTGTATTTGCTGATAATCAGAGGCAATATTATCTGTAAAGGAACCATGGGAACTGCTAGCAGAGCTAGGTGCTCTTTTGGGACGCCCTCTTCCACCAGTTTGAGTCCTGTTACGGCATCTGCTGCTGAAAATCCAACCTGCAATACAAGTCAGACAAAATAAACTGGGGAAAACAGTGATAGTTTAACTAGAAATTCAGTTTATTCACTATTAAGTAAATTGAGAAATGTGATTGAGGACAATTCACTTTTGTGTCTCATTTGATTTCCTAATCTATTCTGAAACACGTTCTACACTGGCACACTCTTCTTGTCATCAGTGCCAAAACTATACCAAGAACATTAAACACAGCAATGATATTCATGCCCAAGCCTTAATTGCTGTAGGTATCCATGATGGCCAACAAGAAGCCATGGAAACCTAGTTTGTACAGAGTTGCAGATTCGAGGAATAGCATTTAGGTTAAAAGAAACATTCTCTGTACTTTCAACTGCAGACTACACAAACAGCCTAACGTTTAAAAATGTTTAAAACCAAATTAATTTAATAGTAGATTGCAATCAAACTTCTCTTTAAAGCTTCTGTAAACACTTACGAAAGCCCAAACAAATGTTTTCTCTCGTACAGCCTTACTTAGCACAATAATATAAGCAAATTTGTTTCAAATTCCACCTGAAAATTTGGAACTCTGATGACAAGCACTAGCAAAACTAAGACATAACTTACACCACAGGAACTCAGCAACCTTTCAGACACTCGTATCATCAGCATCTAACAATTCTTATATGTATTTACTTACTTTTGCTGTGAGAATCAAGAGACAGAAAGTAAGAACTGCTGGCATCTTGATTATTGAGAATAGCAGCTTGTATGTGTCAGTGATGCCTTTTGTTTCTTCTTTTGTTGGTGTTAGTTCCTTGTTCTCCTTTTTCAAAAGGGCAACCAGTGTAGTGGTAATTAAAAAGACAGCTCCCCAGAAAAACAGGAAATCTGGAGGGGAAAAAGATTAAAAAAAATATCTTTATAGCAGCCACCATCAACGCTTCATTAACGATTCACTGAGTATCTAAAATGCAGTTATTCTGCAGCCACATAAACCTAATAAAAAATTTTAAAAACCCCCATCATAACCCTCCTAAAAACAAGCAACAAAAGCAAAGCACAACGCATAGCTACATACAGTAACTGACACAGCTCTTCCCTGCCCCTCACTCTATAACCACGCTTGCTTGAGATCTGAGGCAGAAGAGCAGCAGCAAACCAGGTCACTTCCCCGGTGTTCTGTTTATTATTACCACAATGAGCATGGTGGAGGAGAAACAGAAATAAAAATGAAAGTGTTGAAGGATTACACATACAATCACCAAAAGCTGATTGAGGAAAAAACACATTTAATAGTACTAGTTACAAAATGGGGAAAAAAACTTCAGAGGAAGAAGTCATTCACAACTCTCCAGTTGATTTAATGCATAGTCACGTAACTATTCTGTGCCTCAAGTCTATATTCCCTATATAATACCATCTGCCATCTGAAGGAAACAAAGATTTATACTTATGAGTATAAAGATGTCCTGATGAAAGTTCTTACAGTCATCGAGTAAAGAATCACTCAAATATGTCTGTTTTAAGTGGCTATTATACTTGCTAACTCTTAAGTATTTTATTTTTAGCAGATATAGTATTTGCTAAATTGTGGATTTGAAGGAAGCAATAGTAAAACCACACCCATATTTTATGGCAAGTACTTTCTGAGTTAGCAAATGGATTAATCCAAGATAATCCTATCCTCTAGCTTTATGAATGGGCAAGAAAGAACTCAGTGACATGCAGAGGGTAAGACAGAAGTAGCCTTTTATCTTCCTGGTCAGGAGCAACTCCAGAAGCCTCAGGGCGACTTGAAAGTAAGCAGCAAGGGCTGGTGAAAGGGCAAAGACAGTGCAAAGGTTTAGGCAATTATTAGCTGCTTCTTATGCACAGGAAGAGAACAAGCTCAACAAGCATGGAAGAAAACATGGAAAGACTACTTTAGCGATACCCTAGCATTCTCAGGGTAAAAGAAAAAAGGTATTTCAAACCACTTTCTGCTGCTTCCACATCGGTTACTTTTCCCTTTTCTAAAGAAAAGATGATCTCATAACCAATGCTGTCAGATTGCTCTCTCCTCTGTTAAAAAAAAAGGTACCCTGAACATACATTTTTAAGTAAAAGATGAGTTTTCAGAGAGTCACGCTAATCACAGCTACTGTCTACAAAAAACATATGGGAGTGGTACTCTAATAATAGCACTAAGCATCATCACCGCAGTGAGAGACCTACAGTGTGAGGACGGGAATAGAAATAGCTTTGAGCATCATCGCTCCCGAATACTCCTGGTCAGGTCATCCCTGTCAGCTGCAATACAGCAATGGCTGGATTACCAAAAAAAAAGAAACCCAAAAACCAAGCCATACAGTCCACTAACAGCCTACAAGCAAAAGAACTTTAAAATTATAGTTCACAGAAGGAATTTCTAGCCTAAAGTTCCTGGTACCACCAGTGCTGCCTGGCCCCATCATTATTTTGTCTTTGTCTCTATACTATTACTAGCAAAATAAACCACTGTGTTGGGGCGAAGCAAACTTTTGAACTAGATCAGGGACAGACGAGGCTGGAAAATAATCATCAAAAGGTGTGCATGGGGGGACAGATGTTTCATCACAACAGCTTTAAGCAATTCTAAAGATACACATCTCTTCCCAGGCAAAAGGGCTCTCCACAGTCACTGGCCCAAGTAAATTTGGGCTGCCTTGAAGGGGCACTTTCTTCCTGCACTCATGCTTTACCTCTCTTCCCTCACACTGCGAGAGACATACATGTGACTGCATGACAAACAACTAATGCTGTGGCTTCTCAACAACTTGAAGTTGACTTGGGATCATGAAGCATTGACTTGTTTTTTCCCTAGCACCAGCAGCATTCAGCTTACAATAAAAGTGTTCAGATACACGAACTGGCAGAAAACTATTCACCTTTTCAAACTGTAAAGTTTTCTGCTGCTTTAACTGCCCAAACTGGCGCACCACGAGCCCCGTTACAACCAGCGCTAGGACCAGAGAGCCACTCTCCTCATTTCAGTGAGCAGATTTACAGTACTTCTCTACAGCTGCTTCAGGAGAAACGTGGCCACAGCAAATTGTGGCATACAGTCACATGAACAAGGGAACAGAAATTTCTTGCAGCCAGTTTTACCACACAAAAAACCCATAGCCTGCAACTATAGCATCAGTGCTATTTGCTTTTCCTACTCCACCCAAGTTAGCACTCCAGGAGAAATTAAACAGGTTGTATTAGTGGGTTTGGGGTTTGGTTTTTTTTTTTTCCCCCTGAAAGACAGCTCTCTTGTAATAGTAACAAAACTATTTATACAAACAGTACTGAGAAAAAAACAAGACAACAAAAAACCTGGACAGTGGAGGTAAGGGTAGACAAACCAAGCTCTCTTAACTACACTAGTGATTTGCAAGTTGCATCAGCAGTAAAAGACGTCAGTCCGCTGCTGGAGCAAGAGGGAAGAGGCACGCCAGCACTGATGAACTACGCAGTAAGGGAAAACAAAGGAAAGCAATAAACCAGCAGGGTTACTTTGAGGACTACTCTATTCTTGTTGACATATATACCAGATGTAGGGTTATCAACTGGAAGAGGAAGACTGGTCAGCAATTGTGATAGCTGCACAGACAAAATAAGTACAGCAGTCTTGGAAACTGGTCTCTTGATTTATGAATAAGATAGGTACAGAATAGAAAGCAAAAGCTAGCCCTTAAATAACAATTCAACTCAGTTTTGGCATACCTTTTCTCTTACATGATACAGGCAGAGCAACCAATATAAGAGAGGGAAGAGAAAATAAAACCATGAGAATTTACTCTTAATTGCTAGCCATGGTCAATTTGAGACTGCAACCAGAAGTGGTGCCAGTTTTTTCTGTCCTCCCATAAGCTGAGCTGGCTAAAATCAATCTTGCAACCAAAACATGTGCATTTTAAGCACCTTCTAGGTAATATGCCTAACACCAACCACCACATATAACCTTTCTGAAAAAAAACCCAACTAAATAACCCAAAGACCACCAAACAGCAGACATCCCTACACCAGCAGCTAGTTCAGGTTGGATTACCAGACTCCATTTAATTCATTAAACACAAAACAAAACCCCCTTTAATTTACTACAGTAAGGCCTTCTTTCAGAAATTGGCTACACGGTCACCCGGCACACTTGCCATTTCTACTTATGTGAATGCTACCATTTTGGAAGAGACAATTGGTTTTATTTTAAATTTCCTTTTTCATTCCCCCCAGAAGAAGAGGTCCTTAAAAGGCCTCCTTAAAAAGAGGCAAAGCTTTTGGTTTGTTTTGGGTTTTTTTTAAACAATAATCTATTCCATTGTCATTAAACTAGGGAAAAAAAAAATTGTCTCTTAAGTGCTTAGGTCCAGCAAGATAATGACAAGGCGGGTTTCCCACGCTCTTAAGCCCAGAGAAGCCTGGAAGTTCAGTGCATGTAGCAGTGGACTCTGCCAGCCTCCTGGCAGGCTATTCTTACTCATGGGCAGGGGACAAACCAAACCTGCTCAGCTCACAGCGCCAAACCCCCGCTCGCTCTGAAAGGAACTTTGGCCCAGGCTCAGGAAAGAAGTATCGCCATCCCAGCATCAGCATGCACAGGCCAGCGGTACCCAGGCAGTACCTGAGAGGGTAACAATCCCTTGGGGCTGGGGCTGGAACCGCAGGTACTTGTTGCAGAAGGAGGCCGACTCCAGGGCCAGGAAGAGGACATTGCCCAGGAAGTAGCCAGCCGTCTGGCCCACGGAGTTGCAGGTGGAGGCGTAGCCCACATTCTCCCTGGACAACATGGTCAGGGCCCAGCCGTCCACCGCAATGTCCTGTGTCGCCGCCAGGAACTCGAAGAGGAAGAAAGTCACAGTGAGGGCCACCACGTCGGGGCCCCGGCCCTCCCCGTCGCCCAGCAGCATGTCCACCTGGGTAGACATGTAGATCATGAAGAGCCCCAGGACGTACTGCGTGGGCACCAGCCAGGACTTGCGGCGGCCGAAGCCCCGCAAGTAGACGGCGTCCACCAAGGGGGCCCAGAGCAGCTTGAGGCTGAAGGGCCAGAAGACAAAGCTGAAGAAGGCCTGGTCGGTGTAGCTGGCGCTCTTGCTCTGCAGGATGAGGGGGACGCTGCCCGCCAGCCCCAGCGGGATGCCCTGCAGCACGTATAGCACCAGCAGCAGCAGGATGCTGCCCAGCTCCGCCCGGCACCCCCGCGCCCCCCGCGAGCCCGGCTCCGGCGGCAGCAGCGCCTCGGCCTCGCCGGCCGGCAGCCCGTCCTCGCAGAGCGCCAGGGCGGGCGGCACCTCGCTCCTCACGTCCAGGTAGTGGTGGTGGCTCCCGGCCCGGCGCTGCCGGCCGCCCTCCTTGGCCGCGATGGCGGGCGACATGTCTCCTCTTGGCGGCGGCGGCGGCCCGGGGGCCGCGCTGCGCCCCCAGGGGCCGAGGCGGGAGCGGAGGCCGCCGCCCGCCGCTGAGGACACGCCGCGCACCGGCCCGGCCGCCGCCAACCGCCGCCGCCCCGCCCCTTCCGGGCACGCGGGCGCTGGCGTGGCCGTTGCCCCCCGGCTCAACCCTGACTGACCGGCGACCGCCCCCGGGCGGCGGCGAGCGGGGCTCCGGCCTGGCGGCGAGCGCAGCCTCCTGCCGCGGGACGGGGACGGCGGCACCCCCGCGGCCGGGGCAGGCGGCTTGAGGGCGAGCACGGCGCACGCCGGCGGTGGGACAGCGCAGGGAACGGCGACGCAGCTGCCTCTCGGGCTGGAGGGGGAGCTGCCGGGTGTTCCCTGCGCCGGCCCCGCTCCGCCGGGGACCCGGCCCTGCGGGGCGAGGAAAGCGCTCGGTGTCCGGGGGATTTGGCAGCGGGGCTCTAAGCAACGCGGGCACAGGCCCCCCGGGCGCCTTCAGGCGTTGTTCAGCGAGCGCCCACCCGCCGCAGGCCGGTAAACAACGTTGTTAAGGGATCGGTAAGCACCAGGCGAATAATAAAAATTAAGTTCCGCTTTTTCTGTTCTTTGGCTCTCCTGTACTAATAAATAAAAATCAGTAAGAACCAAGGCAAGCGAATGTCACTTCCCCCCTATTCTTTTACCCATTATTTATACAGTTACATGGTAATTAGACCATCACAAAGACGTTTTGTGTGGCTCATATCTTGTTTTTAATGCTTGAAGTATTTTTATTGTTATTGTTTGAAGACCCATGACAGCCATAATGCAATTAAAACATTTAGAACAAAAATTGCGTATCAAGACTATCCTTAGGACAAAATTGCTTGGAATCTGACAGGGGGACCAGATACTGGTTTGTAATTCCACGTGTAACTTGAATTCTTATACCCACACCTTTCCTTGTTTCCCTCTCTTTAAGCGAGAAGACTAACTCCGTTAAAAGTTCAGAGGAGGGTTTCCAAAGTATTTTGGGAATGTCACCGGGAGGCTCTCATTAACGCAGCTGCCTTCTTTTAGGAAATTCCACCTGAGCAGAAGTGGAAGCTGCACCTTATGCCGCACAATACTGACGCACGAAGAAACGCGTGTTGTAAAGCCTCAGTTTCTGCCCTCGCTTGTACCCTTAAACCGGACTGAAGGGAGCCCCGGGAGCTCCAATACCGCAAGCTGGGGCCGATCGGCGGCCATGTGCCCATTTCTGAGCTCCAGCAGCCGCACGGCCGGTCCCTGCCGTTAAGCCGGCGCAGAGCCAGGCACCGTGACCCGCAGGGGAGCCCGGGCTGCGCTGCTGCCGCCGCCGCCCCCCTGCTCAGCGGCTCTGCCCAGGCCGCTACACCCGCAGCCCCCAAATCCAGGTTTCTGACCCCAAGGCCCCCGGCCGAGTCCGGCTCCGCGCTCCGCCCCTTCCGCCGGAGCGGGGCGCCGCCCCCCGGTGGCCCGTCGCTTCCCGCCGGTCGGAGGCGGCCCCGCGGCGCGGAGCAGGGCCGGGGTCCGCGGCGGCCTGGGGAGCGGGGCCGGGCGGCTGTGGGTGTGGGGACCGCGGGGGGCCGGTGCCCGCCTGCGCCCCGCGCGGGCAGCTGCCCACGCCCCCTGCCCCCGCGCCGCTCCGCCGCTCAGTCACCGCGGCGGTTGCTCTGAGAAAATTAATTAATGTCACAGTCTGGGTCTTGATAGGATTTTTTTTTTTTTTTTTTTTTTTTTTTTTTTAAAATGTTCGCTCGTGGTGTGGCCGAGCCCGCCTGAGCCGGGTCTGTTCAGTGCCTCGCACGGCCTGCGCCGCCTCCGGGGCGAAACCGAAGCGGGGCTCCCCAGGGGTACAGCCGGCGCCTTTCCGAGCAGCCAGCCACGCCGGTTGGGCGTCGCGTCCCAGTGAGGACGCTCGCTCATTCAGCCCCCTTGAGAGAAAAGTTGGTTTGCTTAATTGCCGCAGGAGCGGGCAGGCTTGCCCACGCCGCCAGCCCTCGCACGGGGCCTTCTGGGCCCGCTTGCCTCCGTCCTGGTGACCCCTGGGATCACGCTGCTCCCTCAGCGTCGCTCCGTGTCCTGTTTGCAGCGACAGTGGCAAAAAAGACGTGTGTTGGAGTAGCTCTTGGCGTGCTGGGGTGACAAAATGATTTGTGCGCCTTTATGAAGTTGAAGTTTTGTCTTGATAACGGAACTTCTGAACCAAAACCCTGCAGGTTGTCTCAAGCTGCTTCTGTATTAGGGTAAAAGCCTTGTTCTAAACTTTTTCATCTAGTTTGCAAGAAAAGGTGACTCTGAGGTGGTTTTTCTTAAGTGCTCAGTTTGGTCCCTAGTTAAGTTTTCTGACACGCTTTTCCCTGACCATTGACGTTGTCGCCTTTCCTGGCCGGGGCTGCTCTTGAGGGCTCCTCTTCTCTGGGGTGGTCTCACCCGGAGCGAGCTGTGGGGTGCAAAGCTCATTGTCCCCGAACGGTGCTCTCGCAGGAAGCGGGTAACGAGAGCGGCTTCCGCAGGGGGCCAGGTCCCAGCAGCTGCTGGAAATCTGCCTGCGACTTACATGATTTAAAAGTTTGTCTGAGATAACGGTTTGGGGGCTTTTGTGTCAGTCTTGGGATTTGCCTGAGTTTGAAGGAGTTACTTTCTTGTTATGCTTTGAAAAAATATGAGTAAGCATTCTTATATGTGCTTAATTTTAATACCACAGGGAAACAATTAAACTCTTGTAAAACCTGTGCTGGCTTGAATGTGCCAGATCAAGGCTCCTGGTTTAGGCTTGTCCTAAGTTATTAGTTGGGGTGAAAGCTTAGGGCTGAGGGCTCGGTCAGAGGGGCCGCTGCTGCAGACCAGACTCTGCCAGGTGTTTCTTGGTACTCTGGAATATGACTGTTCTGTATGTTAATGTGTTTTATAAATTGCATTAATGAAAATCCTGCGAGCGTGTGGGTGTGTGAAATGCTGAAAAATTCCCTGATTCTGCAGAAGTGGGCTGTCAGGAACCTGCAAACTTAGTTTAAAGCACTAGGTGGGTACACCGAGGTATAAGACACGCTGTGTCCCTAGCTGGTAACGCAAGCCTGACAGTAGGTCTCCTTCCACAGCTCATTACAGAACTTTTTTTTTTTTTGACATAAAAAGGCCCAGCAGACATGGAAGCTGTTTTTCTTCCAGTGTTACCAAGTGGTAGAGCTGAAACGATGGATGGAGGCTGACCCTTGCAGCGGCGGTGCAGTCAGAGGTGGTGATAGGGTTCGGGTGGCATTTGGGACTTCGGTTCCAGGTCTCGGGTCCGTGAAACAGCGGGCCAGCGGCAGTCCGGAGATACAGCGTTCTGACAGTGTAATCACTTCATTTGTTTCATCAGTCACAGAGAACAGTAGGAATCCTTCGCGTATGACATGGTTTTCAGGGTGACTTGTGATCTAAATTAGCTGAATGTAGACTTTCTTCCCCCATTTGTCTCATGGCGTACACAAGTTCCATTCTGTTTTTAGTCCCACTCTCGTGACATCGGAACGGTGCCTCTGTCTGCTCTGCCCAAACGCCTGAACCGCCTTGGACAGCTGTCAAACCAGCTTCGACAGAAGTACGCAAAAATAGCAAGTTCTCCAGATTTTTGTGTGACTAGACCAGGAGAAGACAAGGAACTCTAGTTATTCCCCTACTGAGGGGAAAAAGAGCTTTTATTAGAAACTGGAGAATCCCCACTAGGAAGAGGTGCTGGCTCCATAAACCCTGTCCCTGTAGGAGCTGGGCTGTCTGGTAGCCTCTTCATCTTTCTCCTGGCACGTGTATGGTATACAAACACACGAGCTAAAGTGCCATGTTGGCCGCGTGTTAACAGCATCTGTTCTTTTTTTTGATTTTTTTGATTTTATTAAATGAAGTTTCCCTTGTTAAATTTGGGTTCAAAATCCCTAGCCTTGTAACTGTGCTTTTGAATAAATAAAGGCAGATCCTGTACTGACTTACTGCCTTTCTCCTTCCTCTTTTTCTATGTGATTTACGGTAGCATTTCTGTTGGGCTCTCTTCAGAGCTGAACCTCCTTAAAGTTCTACTTTAGTTCAAAAGTGAAATACAAAAACTCCCCTGACTCAGTCCGTGTGGTGATAGTCGCCTGCGTTAACTCACATTGCCTACAGGAGAAAAGGGCAGTGGGCAGTCCCCTGTGTAGTACTGGGAGAAAATTATTTCAGCCTGTAGTTTACTCCAAGCCCACATCTAAGGGAGCAGCAAGTTATTAGGCCACCAGTTGAATGATTTTTTTGTTTGTTCTGGTGAGGTGCGTATTTCCTTGCTCATCTTCCCTGTATGGTCTGTGTTGCTCGTGGATGCAGTGCTTTTACCCAAATGCCGTTGGCATCATCTGAAGAAAAACCTTCTGAGCTGTGATTAGATGCTGGCTTTTGAGATTTTGGGAGGGTTTTAACGGACTCCCAGCAGAACTCGGGCAATGAGCTATTATTTGAAGCCTTGAACAGCCATCTTTCAAGGCCACATAAACGATTAAGTAGTAACTCTAGTGTTGATGGAGTTATCTGTGAAAGTGTTCCTCTGACCGTGGTGCAAAATGACGCTATACTTGGCAAGAGTGGAGAAGCAGGGGAGGGGTTTGCCAGCTCGGGAGCCAAGCGCTCGCATCTGGGTGACTGCAGCGCAGAGGCTCGTCCAGTTCATTTTTGTGATGAAGGGGTATGTATCACTGTCCTGCTTTTGCTGAGGAGAACGAAGGAATGTGCAGGTTCATTTGAGATGCAGCCCTACTTATGCCGCCTTATACGTTTCTCAGACTACTGCCAATGTAACTTCAAGCTCTTTCTGTTTTCACGCGTGTCTCCCCCTCGGCTGTTGCTTGGCCCTGGCTAACTACACCTGACTGCTCAAAGCAGCTTGGTGCCTTCAGGGTAGGGTGCTGAAAGCAAGATTTATTTACCAGCTACAGATGTAAATGCTTGGCCATCGGTCCAGCTGAGCTGGTGCCAACAATCACTTGGTTTTAGTATTTTTTTTTTTTTTTTTTTACTCTAAAATGTAAAAGCTGCCTTCACAGAGTTGTATTACTTTCTTCTTACTCGGTCTGCAGGTTGGGAAACTCTAGGACCCATCCGTGTGAGGGCTGGCTATGCGCCCGTGGCTTGCCCGGGGGTCTGGAGGGGGCTGCTTACGTCCCACCCTGGTCTCTTGCAGGTGGATGTGGGCAATCTCGGACACTAAGCCGAGAGGGCTGCGGTGCTCTGTCCCTTCATGGTACAAGCTACAGCACATGCTCTGAAATGAGGACTTAATAAGGAATAGCACTGCAAGGAATAGTGTTTGCCACAAGGTGGGATCAGGAAGGAATAAGGATGTTGGTCTTTCTCTCAAGGACTGCTAATTTAGAAATTGCTAGGTGAAAATGCCCAGAATTACTCTGAAAGTGATTCCCTTCCTTCCACTGGAAGGGAAGACAGTTCTGGTGATTTCTATCCATCTGACCAGGGGGGTTTGAAGGGGTGTTTGCTGCTGAAGTCCGCTCTCCTCCCAACACATGCCCTTTTCATTGTGTAACCCAAGACTAAAATGTCATTAAGGGCTCCCCAGCAGGCACACCAGCTGAAGGAAACAAATTAAGTAACTGACTCTAACCTGGATTTAGGCTTTTGAGGGATTTAATGCTATTTTTTTCTGCTTATGTCCTTTAATATAGATAAAACCTTTTCCAGCTAGTGTAAACTTTGGAAGTTTCCAATGTGCTTGCCTTCCTTGACTAGTTCGAAGATAGTTATCTGAGGTATCTCTTGGTAGCTGACGAAGAAAGCTCAAAGGCAGCTTTTGCTGTGTATTTTTTGAGGAGAATGTGTCCCAGCAGGATGATGCTCTCCTCCAGAATGACCTGTGGCTGGTGTGGGGGTGATTATCTGGCCCAAGTGGAAATACCGTGGCATGCTGCAGGCTGCTCTGGCTTCCTCTGGAGCCTGAGCAGCAGTGGTGGGAACATCCTCTGAGCCCTGGGTCAAAGGATGTGTTGCCTGGTACAAACATGCAGAGCAACTCCAACGTGCTATAATTAAAACTTGAAATGGTCATAAGCTTCCAGATGTGTTTTGAGGCAGCGTTTGCCAACGTAAAACCCTTCCCAGTTTTTCCTTCATCAAACTACATTGGCAAGGAACCAGTGTTAGCTTTAAGTTAAGGGGAAAACACCCCCCAAGGTAAGCAATTTCTTTAAGCAGTGGAAATTTTTCTGCATGAATTTGTTGGTGTCTTAGTGTGGTTGTGTTTATTCTTCCCTGGAGATCCTTTGATAAGGACACTTTGGTGGAATAGCTGCCTCTTTTTCACAATTTGTTTTTAAAAAAGAAGAAACTTGTCCTTGCGTTTCCTAGCCCTCTTTCAGATTTAGCTGAAGTTGGCCAACCAATTCAAATGTGACGGGGTCAGAGAGAACCATTGCTCTGTTCCGATGTGCAATCTGCTTGAATGCTGCATTCAAAAGTTGGCGTTTTGAAAAATCATTTAGAAGAGCCATTTGTTCTCAATTTCTCCTTTTTATTCTCTCCAGGAGGTGATGTCAAATGAAATTTCAGTGTATGAGGCAGTATGATGGGGGAAAAACATTTTTCTTCTGACTTTGCACTGTCCTGTTTTGCTTGAGAAAAAAGGCACGTGCTCTTAATTACCATGGGGTGTGCTGGGTTTTATAGTAAAACTGAGAAAGCTGGAGCGGTGAACCAGGGCATATGACTTCTTATTTGTGGAAAGCTTTGCCTTCATTAGCTTGTTAGCATTTTTCTGCCCTAATTTGTACCCTGCTTGTTTTGGGGGATGGGGATGTTGTGTTTGTGTGGCTGCTTGGGAGGGATGTGCTGTGTTAATGTATAGCCCCTTTATCTTGCCAATGCATCTACTGGTCCTTGTAGACTTGAGGATTTTTTCATTTAGAAGTTTCTTGGCTAATCTTTATCATTTTAATAATAAATTAACATATGGGTAGCTTTAGCAGGCTTTGCAGATGTTAGTTTAAGAGATCTGGCTTAAAGTCTGTGGTCTGCAATGTGTCACCATAAAGCACTGACGTGAGTGATGTTCACAGCCGGAGAATGCCGGAGGAGAGCTCAAGGATGGGCAGCACTGCTACGAGGGAGCCGTCGTCATACTCGATGCCGGAGCGCAGTACGGGAAAGTCATAGATCGTCGGGTGCGCGAGCTGTTCGTCCAGTCTGAGATCTTCCCTTTGGAAACACCAGCCTTTGCAATCAGAGAACACGGGTTTCGGTAGGTGGTTTTCCATGATGCCTCTGCCTGTATGTTCTGCTTGTTCTCTCCTTTCAGTGTAAGGGTATCTGTGCGTCTTGGCAGCGGTGGTATTTGCCTGAGTCTTTATGTGCAATAGTTTTCATTGTAACGATGTTAATGATTGCATCTTTAGCTTATTCACAGAAACACATGAGTTTTGCTGGGGAAACCTGTGCAGCAATATAAATTGTCTATATTTGCTTCTTAATGCCTCAGTGTCATTTTAATCATTTCCGTTTGTAAGTACCATTTAAGAGGTTGCATTTTAAATATTTATCTGCCAAAATTTAGATGATCTTGCTGTTTTACCTGTTAAACTAGGGGTAGCTATTAGTCAAGAAAACAAGTTCTGTGAGTTTCTAAAAATTATTTTCTTAGTTTAATTTAAAAAAACCCCACAACTAACTAACTTGGATACTGAAGATATTGTGGTTAATCATGCCAAACTGTTTTCTGGGAAGCAATTAAAAAACCTGAAACTACCACTCATTGTTTACAGCAAGAAAAGGTCTCACAGTTATTTAGTAATTTGTATGTTTCTTTTTCTTACTTTGTTAGTCTTACCAGGGTATGCCTCTATTTTTCTTGGGGGAGAATAAATACCCTGAAGTCTACAAGTCCTCAAAGACCTTACTTGTCACTTTGGTACAAATCCAGAAGTACGGTGCATGTGTGCTTCTTGATTGTGCCTGACAATGGATAAGACAGTGCTTTGCTGCAGAATTGTATTCTTCTAATCAATGATAATTAGTGAACCAGTAAACAGTGTATTTTAGTAAGTCAGATAGAAGCTTATTGATCTCTTCTGAAAACACAGGGAGCAGAAACCCCAGGAACTGCTGGATCTGTCAGGTACCTGTTGTGTGAAGAATTTCTCTTCAGAAATGTTCTGAAAAATACCTTCTCTGGTCAGATCTTGTTTATAATTCTCTAACAATCAAGTCTTTAAAAAGTGGATGTACCTAATTACTGGTTTCAAACGAATTCCAGCATCTCCTGTGTGTTGGATTTGAGGTGTGGGTCATAATACTAATGATGTTTCCTCTCAGACCTGCGCTGTATTGATGCAGGTTTGTTGTGGGAAGGCCTCTTCCCTCTTTATTTTCACAGTTGAAGGTTCTTCCAAGTCTTGTGATTAGAACCATTGGACTTGTCATTCCAAAGAATTGCTCTCTTAAGACGTGGCAAAACCTCTTCATTCAAAAGGTCACTTCTCAAGGTTAAGATAGTGGTTTCAGTTATCGGTTACCCAGAGTGGTCAATAATCTTTGGGTCCACAGTCTCAGTCAATCATTTGCATCCAGGAAAACTGAACAAATACTGATGCCAGCTGTTGGGTGCCTTTATTTGGTGACAGCTGTAAAAATCAGTTTGTGGTTTTACTGCAAGATTTTTATATACATTCCACATGTCATGGGAATAGCCAGGTTTCCGTGCTGCAGCTCATGCATTGAATGGGACAAGGAGCTGCACTTTGGTCTGTGTTAAGGTTTGAGACATGCAGCATGATTAAACATTTTGCTAAATTGTATTTACATGTTGTGTTTAAAAAGCCAGCTCCTCAATTTTCATGGTTTCAGAACAGTCTCTAGTGACAAGTTTCATCTGAATGTGACATAAACTTTATCAGTTTCCACAAGATCCTGATGCTGGGCTGAGGAGATGCCACAGTTGGGGGCTCTGCTGGCTTTAAGTCTGAATTCTGGCACTGTCTGAGCTCTGGCACGAGTCCTGACGCTGGGATATTGATGCTTGTGTTTTACTCTTGGTGTTTGGACATAGTTCTTGATGTGCCTTTAATCCATTGCAAATAGGCTTTCCGAAGTTAGGTCAAGTTGTTTTGGAAGCAGTTTAAGGTAAACCAGAAAAAGGTATATTCATACCAATGCAAGAAGGTACGAACGGTGTTGCAGTAAAACTTTCAAAATCTACATCCTGTGCTAGTTTTAATTTCTCCTGGACAGTTGAGAAGATGCAGGTTCCTCTCCCCACCTCAGCTCATAATTTTTTTCTTTAATACTTGAGCACATTGGATAACCTTTCTGTATTCTGTGGGATTTAAATTGGTATGGAAAAAAGCACATTTTTAAGACTACTTGTTGAATAGGACAGTGTATAACTATTTTGACTTCTCATAAAAATGTTCAATAGGTGTGGCTATATTTCCTTTAATAAATATTAAATACTGTTCTGTACATATGGCACTTAAGCAAATGCTTCTGTATGTGGAATTATTAGAAGCAGTAAACCCAGCAGGCATTAAAGAGTTTTTGGTCTTTTTCTAGCAGCATCTGAGTTTAGGAAATTCATTGCGTCTCAGACTTGAACAGAAGTGCCTGTATATCTACAGCAGGTACTAGTTGTCAAGACCGTTCAGCGTAAAACCATACCTGCGTCAGCTGTGTGCTTATTCCAAAACTCACTTGTAGATCCTGACATACAAAGAAATAAATGCTGCCTCTTCCAGTTTGCAAGCCGCTGTACTTTGGCTCTGAGGGGTGCCTCTGTTTAGCCTTGTCCCCTGGGTTGAAATGAGGAGCCCGGGCTAGGAGAGGTGGAGGTGGGCTGCTGGGGAGATCTGGCTGTGTGTTGGTACCTGGCATGACTGCAGTTGAGAGGTGCCGTTCAGTACATGGGCTTGTTACTACATGATTATTTCTGCCAGTGGTACAGATGTTGTAAGCTCACTGCCCATTTCTGCTGCTTAAAAATAGAAAAATCTATTTTGTCAGTACTTGCATGACAAGCACTCTAAATAATGCTAGGAGAAAACTTTATTAGATGTGTTTAAGTGTGTGCAACTTTTCTCTTGTCCTGTTTTTCATTTCTCGTTCTGAATAACGGATTTGATGTTCTCTGCAAAATAAACAGTACACGAGTCCAAGGTTTGGTATGCCCATGTTTGAGCCTGGGTTGAGGCCAAAAAGCATTACCCAACTGGCTGGTACTTCTGCAGTTCACAACCTTGCAAGTCATCATGATTTGCAAAGGTGTCTCTTCCCCTTTGAAAAGATTTATTTTTCTGTTATAGTGGGAAGTATTAACTTCAAACCATAAATGCTTGCATGTATTGGACTTTTAATTCACAACCTGGTGCTAATGCCATCTCGCTTTGTAATCAGGGTGGATTAAGGGACACTTTTCTCAGCAGCTTTAGAAGTTTGGGAGTCTGTTTTTTTTTTTTTTTTTATGCAACTCCCCTCCAGCTGACACAGACATTATGAAGTATATATAATCTTAATGCTAATACTCTGCATTTGATCCTAGCCATCTTGCTTCTCTTGCAGTTGACGCTGGGCTATGAGGAATTTAAAATACAGTCACTTTTTGAGATGGTTTATATTTGACTTTGTTTAAACTGATGAAATGCTGCTCTAGTAAGCTGCTGGTTTTGACAGCTGTAGCATAGCAAAGTTAAGCTATATGTTAGGGTATCTGTTAAAATTTATATTAGAGAATATAGAGTTCTAAGTGTTATGAGACAATGTCAATGTTTAAAGCAAATAAAGATATTTTAAAGTAAACAGTATATATGATTTAATGTTTTCTTTATCTTTTGTCTGCAGAGCTATTATCATATCTGGAGGACCAAACTCTGTGTATGCAGAAGATGCACCATGGTTTGACCCAGCAATATTTACAATAGGAAAACCAGTTCTTGGAATCTGCTATGGCATGCAGGTGCTGTTGAGAGATATGTTTGTCTACAGCTGTCTTCTAGGCCTCATTTCTGATGGCTAACTGAAGACGAACTGCTAAAGCACCTGCTTTTCAATATAAGCAGTATGCCACGTGTGCAAAAGATACTTTTAAAGTGCTAATTGGTAAACTGAGCATACTGTGGTATTTTTCTCTTTGGCTCTGCTGTATCAAGAGCATAAATGGTTTGTCTTAAGTGCTATGAATTGGGTTCCACATTGCATTTTTTTGTCACAATAAATATAACCTGGCAGTCATTAACTAATTATGTCTAGTTGGTATTGGAAAATATGTCCCTCATGTAAACAAGTGAAATAGTCTCTTTCCCTTTGTTTTTCAAGCATGGAATGTTTCTTGCATAGTTCTTAAGAGTGCTTAAACCCTCCCTTCCTCCCCCTCCCCCCAACCACTTATTTACCTTAGGACTAACTGGTGATCCTGCAGTGATCTAGTAGATTCAAGCTGAGTGAAAAAACAAACATCCAAGGAGATGAGGGATGGATTAGATGCATGACTTCTGCTTGTGCATCTTGTTTTTTCCCCAGAGTTAGTGATTTACTAGGCCTTCAGAGGTGCTGAATAATGTCTGGAAAAACTCCTTTAGAAAGGCTGGTAATTACGGAAACAATGCTGGCACTTCCCGTTCTAAAGGGAAATGTGTGTGTTATTGAAATATGCCTTAAAATTCCAAGCAAGTTGAAAAACATGGTATCTAGCCTCAAGCAGGGGAGTTCCTTAAGGCTGACTTTATGGAAATGAATCAAGTGTGTATTAACACACTACTACTCATTATAAAAGATTGAAATCAGTAAAGCACAGTAAGTATAATATCAAACTAGGTCTAAAATGAAACCATATATCTCTGAAAATTAAAGTAGTTGGAAGGTGAAACTCTAAAAATATTTTTAAAGTTGCCAGTTATATTTGCAAGAAAAAAATTTCTATTTTGAGAATTCTGAAATCTAAAATGCAGATATATCCAACTCCAGAAAGAAAAAACCTGGTTAGAGAATTGTACTGCTCTGATATAGCAAGGATGATTAAGAGTCACAAAAATAGCACTAAGGAATAAACTCAAGTTTCTGACTGGTTCTCCAGAGCTGAGGAGCCAGATTTTAATAAGTTTTAAGCCTATCTGAGGGTCCCTGACTAAAGGATAGATAAATCAGTTTTTTGTTCAGCAGCTTAACTGTTTTTATCATAACTGGCCTCAGATACTCAGCTGATTTGCAGAGCAGCCATTTCTAAGTGCAAGTAGATGTACAGTATTGAATATGCATTATTTTGCAAATCTCTACCTGTTGTCTACAGCTGTGGGTTTCTGCTGCTTGTTGTGTGTGGCAGCGGTCCCCAGCTATGCTGACAGAAGGCTGGCAGAAGGGAATGGGCCCAATACGGAACAATAATTAATTTTGAAGATAATTCTTCTCATTTTGCAAAACGATATATTAAATTATATCAACCTAGTTTTTCAGGATTATACTGTATTGGAGGGCTAGAGCTGTTGTCAGTCATAGGCAGACTGAGGTAAGTGTGGTACTAGATTGTGTGGTGTATTTTCATGTAATATTTTTGTTTTGACAGATGATGAATAAGGTATTTGGAGGTACAGTGCACAAGAAGAGTGTTAGAGAAGATGGAGTGTTCAGCATTACTCTGGATAACACATGTTCACTGTTCAGGTATATAGACATTTTTTTAAGTTATCAAAACAGTATTGGAACACCAGTCTGGAAATTGGTGGCTGTGTGAGAGGAAGCTTATTTTAAAGAAAATACTGAAATTGTACCCATAGATGTCTGATAATTTCTAATAAACTTTTACAGCTGTGTTCATGAGTAAGCAAGTTACTCATTTAAACAAGTACTTAGGCATAACTTCTCAACTGACTCTAGAAATGTGGATATATTTGCTTGGAATATTGTGTAAACCCCTTATTTCAAAGTAGAACGCCTTCACTGAGACACCATAAAGTGTACCATAACATGAGAATCTTTGTATTAAGCTCTTCTATCCTTCTGCTGTGCAGTGTGTTACTCTTGCATTGGTTGGCACCTGTCCAATTTTTGAAAGGTAATAGAAACTGTGAAACCATTTGTGTTCTACCTTCCTTTAAAATTGCTTTGTGATGTTTTGTAAAACCAGAATTAGATTTCTTGGTAGTTTGTCAATGCCTCTCAAGTTCCTTGTAATAATTCTAAGAGTTTACTCATACCTGGCATTCGAATTTTATTAACTTTCCCCTGTAAGGCTACTGCAGAACTTAATGCCCTGCCTAAAGTCTAGGTGCCAAAATTGTCCTGAAAACACTTAGCTTTGAGCCAGAAAACTTCACTTCATTGAAATAAAAGGCAGGACTCCAAGTATCCTGGTTGACTCTAGATGGCTCTACGTGTAAAAGATGAGATACTTCAATATTGGTGTGTTTATTTAAAAAAACCCCAACCAACCCTTCTGAATTAAGACAAATTACCTTACCTACAAGAACTTACACAGCTTCCAATGGAGGCATCTCAGAGCTGGAGGTGACTGTTTCTGAGAAGGAAATCCTGTATAGATTTCAGATGGACCTGGTCAATCAAGGTGTGCTTTTATTGGGATCCCTAAGGGCTTCCCTTGGAAACACAGGTAGTTAAGTCTTTGTTCTTTTTTTCATTGGTTCTAGTTTTTAATCTTTGTTTAGGGGCCTTCAGAAGGAAGAGCTTGTGCTCCTCACTCATGGAGATAGTGTGGATAAAGTAGCTGATGGATTCAAAGTGGTTGCACAGTCTGGGAACATCATAGCAGGTATTTATTTTATACTGAAATTGTCTTTTGATAGTATTCATTAAAGGAAAGAATATGGCAGGCAGTAGTTAGAACCAAATGGGAACAGAATATCTTGGTTATTTAATTGCCAAATAAGTGAACTTGTTTTTAACAATTTCTGGTGTGTGTTTGCTTGCATATTGTGCTGTCCTGATAATGAAAAAAAAAAAGGCAAGAAAATGAATAGTTTTGGTTTTAAATTGGTGGTTTGAGGAAAATGTAACTTTATTTTTACAGTTGATGTTATTTCAAAGTACGCATGTGTTTCTCTTTGAAATAAAATATTGTGTGTCGTTAGGGGAGAAGACATTTACTGTAGCGCACAGTGTAAGTGGTGTTTGGGTTTTGCACTGTAATAGTACAAGTCAACACTTTAATTATTAAAGCTTGATTAACTTGTTATTGTATTTGATATTATTGCATGAATGGTCAACTGAACAAAAATAATGTTGGTACTGAAAGCACTGTTTCAAACATTGCACACAGATTGTCACAGAAAAATGTAGGACCTGAAAATTTGGGTTTTGAAAGCTACTCTTTCCTAGGAGATGGGAGATCTGGAGAGGTCTAAAGGTTGCTGAGCCACTTAATAAGATCTCAAAGTGTTCACCTGGTTTATTTTAAATATTTCATTAAGAAGAAAAAGGCTTAAGACACTGCTCTTAAATCAGACAGGTAACCAATTTGAGAAAAACTGATCTTTTAAAAGAGTTAAAGATGTTTTGCTATGGAAAGATTCTTTCCAAACTGCTGCTAAGATTAAACAGAGCATTCATTATATTCTGGCTTGTCTTTGAAGCGATCCAGAACTCATGCCTACTTGATAGCTCTGTAAGTTGTTTTACTATGTAAAGTTTGCTGCATCCAGACCTCTGATACCTTTAACCCTACTTTATGTAGGCATTAGAAACAGACTTGTACCTTTCCTACCCACAACACTCTCCTGTGCCATTTCATGTGTACTCTTACAAAAGCCTGTGGCTCCTTGTGCCTAAGCAAGCAAAGAAACGCTGGTAAGGTGATAGCCAGGCTTCCAGCAGAGAAAGAAATACAGTGGTACAGCGTACCAGGGAACCTAACTCAGGTCAGTGGAATTAGGCAGACTCCCTACTATTTTTTTATCCCAGTCTGACCGACACTTAACTTGGTGCAAGGTACAGTATTGTGATCTACCCAAAGTAGCCCTCCAGAGACTGTTAAAGAAAGCAGTGGTACTCATGAACTGCTTGCTGTAGGGACACTTGCACAGCTTGACCAGTACAACCCTTTAATATGGATGCAGCTGTGTCAATGTGGCTGGGGTTGTATGAGGTATCATGTGGTGAGGACAAAATTAATGTAATTGATTTCCTGTTTTCACAATGGTTTTCCTAGGATGTCTGAGGGTTTTCCTTGGTTTCTGAGGGATTGTGTGTTCTAGACATGTAACAGTACTCTGGTTCCTAATCATAACCAGAATCTTTAGTTTTGATTGGTGATTTGTGCCAAAATGTGGCAGAATAAATCACGCAAAAATTGTATGATTGACTTTCTTGGGTATGCATTTTGCTTCCAATTTTTTTTTTTTGTCATGCTCATTTCTTTGCACCAATGAAGGCATAGCAAATGAATCTAAAAAACTGTATGGAGCACAGTTCCACCCTGAAGTCAGCCTCACAGTGAATGGAAAAATGATCCTGAAGAATTTTCTTTATGATATTGCGGGATGCAGTGGTACATTCACAGTGGAAAACAGAGAACTTCAGTGCATTCAAAGTATCAAAGAGAAAGTGGGCTCATCAAAAGTCCTGGTAAGTATTTTGAATTGAAGCTGAATAATTATTTGCAAAAGCCTGATAGAAACACTGACACTTACAGTTACTCAGATTAATTTGAAAAATGCAGAATTGTCATGACTTGGGGAATACATTAAACAGGCTTTAGAATGTTTGCACAATTGGGTCAATACATTGTTTGACTTCTTGTTTTCTTCCAAATCATTGGCTGTAAGTCAGTAGCCTGTTCTGATCCTCGTAGTTGCATCTGAATTATTTGTTAATGCTTTCCCCATAGGCTGCTGACCAAATTTTGTCTTTTTTTTCCCCTCATCATCAGGTTTTACTCAGCGGTGGTGTGGACTCAACAGTGTGTACTGCTCTCCTGAACCGAGCTTTAAACCAAGATCAGGTCATAGCTGTACACATAGATAATGGATTTATGCGCAAAAGAGAGAGTCAGTCTGTGGAAGAGGCACTCAAAAAACTTGGGATTCAAGTTAAAGGTACCATAATTTTATTAAATATGCCTGATACCACTAATGATGTGGCCAGTCTCCCAAAATGTATGTTTAGGTTTTTGTTTCATTGATTTGAATTGACCTTTGTGGTTCTCAGACTTTACAAACCAAAGCAGGGTTGCTAATTTGGAACAACCTCAGCCTGTTCGCAAAACTTCAAACCTAAAATATTAAGCCTTACTTATTTGATTGGAGCATACAATGAACTGAGTCATCTCTTTAGTTGTTGAGATCTGATATCTGCTTTTGGGGCACAGCAAAGCAGTGGGTATGTGCCTCAGTTGCTTCTGCTCAGTCACTAGTCTGCTGATGGTTGAGTAATCCTTTTAAAGCTGCTGTAAAACTAATTTGATTGCAGTTTTCTTCAGTAGCTTGGTTAATAGTCCTCCACTGAGGCTTTATTTCTTGTCCTGGATCTCTTTCTTTTTAAACTGTGAGCTCATTTGGGTGTTTGAATACTATTATAGCCAAAACTGCTTTTTTGAGGCATCTTTTTTTGTTCTCCTGGCTTCTAAATAGGTGCTTTTTAGTTGTTTTTGGAGTAGCTTGTTGAGAAGCAATACATTATGAGAGAGCGGAAGGTACCTTGTCATGGCTGATGAGAAGATTTAGAGTTTTTTGTTACCTGAAGTACAAGGAGGTCAGAAGACAAATTATGTATGTTTGAGTTGTGCAAATAATGAGACCTGCTGTATACTGCTCGGCTAATTTATTTCATGAGTAATAGCTGTCTATTCCTGGGGCTGTACTGTTGTCAAGTGATTCTTGTGTTTTGGTCAGGAAGCATGGCACTGAGTAATGCTTTCCACTAGCCTGACAGTGTGAAACAGTGCAGGGAGCTTGCACGTTACCATCTTGCAGATTGAGCTGCAAGATCCTGATGCAGCAAAGTCTAAGCTTTGTTCTACATACATCTTTTTTTTTTAATTATTATTTTTACCTTTTCTTTTTTTAGTGGAAAATCTATGTCTTTTTCTTGCACTCTGTAGACCAGTAAACCTGGGCTCTGGCAGGCTGCCAGAGTAACAAATTGAGGGAATCCCTTTGCTGCAAATCCTCATTCTGTAGGTCATGGAGTTCAGTGCTGGTAAAAGATGCCAAAGCGTCTCCTAGCTGATGTCTGCATTGAGAGCCTCTCTAAATTAAGAGGCATAATGTACCATGAGTAAATAGTGCATCATTTAATTTTGGTTGCAGAAAGGCCTTGGGGAAATACCGTCCTGTAAACTGTTTAAATAAAGCAAGTAAATTATAATCTAAGAGAGGAAGCCAGAACTGAACTTTCACATGGTTGCCTAGCCTCATAATATGAAAAAATTGCCCTCTAGAGTAGGTTAATAAGAAATAAAATGCTTTTGTTACAATTAATTCTTGAGGTATTGAGCAGCCCTATTTAATGCAGTTAATAGTCAAAGGACTGGAATGATTTTATTTTTTTTTTAAAGCAATAGAATGAAACTTATTTTTTTGCAACCTTGCATAAAAATCTTTACTGGCTTTGCCAACAAATTCCTGTAATTTCATGCAGTGGTGAATGCAGCTCATTCATTCTATAATGGTACAACAACTCTGCCCATCTCGGATGAAGACAGAACTCCACGTAAAAGAATTAGCAAGACCTTAAATATGACTACAAGTCCTGAAGAAAAAAGAAAAATTATTGGTGACACCTTTGTTAAGGTAATATTTATCATTATTTGTTGTGTGTGTCTTATTTTTAAATAGTATGATTTCTAGATAAATCTTCTGTCAGACTTTTGTTTCATTCTAAAGCTCTGTGCACTCAGCGGCATCAGTGGTCTTGTAAGTTGTGGGTGACCTAAAGAAGCCATTGGTACATTACCCTAAGCCTAAAATTTTTGGCAGTCAATGGTCACAACATGGTTCACAAGCGTTGTACTAGACCCACCATCGTGCTTAGATTTACTATATTGGTTGGCCATTCACTGCTGTTGCATAAACTTCCATGTAATGTTTTCTCACCAATCTGCTGGCTAATGTGAACTGGGGCCTCCTTCTGCTGCTTTGCTGAAGATGAGCAGTTTTCCACCTGTCAGCCATCAGTGTTGGTGATGCAGGGAGAATGACATTTAACAAGCAGTGATGTTCCTGTAGTCTGAAGATACTTTTTCCATTTTCTCTTCAACAAAATATGGGGTTATAGGACTATTTCAGCAGTGGACTAGTGTCATAATTGTTCTTCCTGTTTGTGCTTTGGCAGCTCGGTAGCATTTGTTGGGCAATCCATTATATTCCTTTAGACCTTTGACAGCCAAAAAGTATATCGGAATACTTTTTTCTTTTTTTCTCTCCATCTTATAGATTGCCAATGAAGTTATTGGAGAAATGAATCTGAAACCCGAAGAGGTTTTTCTTGCTCAGGGTACTCTCAGACCTGATCTCATCGAAAGCGCTTCCCTCGTTGCAAGTGGCAAAGCTGAAGTCATCAAAACTCATCATAATGACACAGAGCTGATTCGAAAGTTAAGAGAAGAGGTAAATGAAAATGAGGATACTGGTGTATCCTTCTAGTTATCACAGAGGTGAAGCTGAGTATCAAAAATGAACAACTTCTGTGTTTTCCCATGTTGATGGGACCCTATTCTGATGAGGCCCTTTAGATTCTATTGTAATATGTTGCTACATTCCCAAAGTAGTCAAAATTGAGTATTGTCCGCCATTAGATACTGAGGAAGATGTCAACAGATTGAACGTGGATTCACTCAGTGTGACCAATGGTGTTGTCGACTGCAAGCTGTTTCCTCACTATTTCACTACCTTTTTTTTATCCTAGTAAGAAAGCAGAGCAATATGAAATGCCTTTAGCAGGAGAGTAGGTTAAGACTTCTCAGACAACTTCATTCTGGTTCACCCGGACTTAGCGATGTAATGGGTTACTTGTTCTTTCTGTTGTATCTTGTTCTGAACACTAGTCAGTGAGTAACCTTTAGGTACTGATTGTCCACATCTGGCACATGGATTCAGGCAAGAGCAGTGACAGTGCTTTAGTGAAAACATAATTAACTCCTGTTGAGAGAAAGGGCCAAAAAAGTTGAACCGTCTGAAGATAAGCAGTGAAGTCCTATCCCTTTGATTGCATTCCTAATCAGTCTATTTAGTCCAAAGTCCAGAAAAGCTTTTTGAACACCTTTCTCGTGCAGAGCTCTTAACTATTAGCATATGAAGCAAATGTAGGAGACTGCCCTGTTTTGCCTTTTCTGACATTAGTAGCTTCTTTGTGTTATAAAATAAAAAAGTATCAACACATGAGACATCACATAACCACCCTGTTGGAAGGTGCTCAGTTACTAGTAAGTGTCCAACCACAGGAGAGAAAGTAACTATTACTGACCCACACTTCTAATACTGTACAAAGTATTTTCAAGGCTTTTACTTTGGTTTGAACATCTAGAGAAGAGAAGAAAGGTCTGAATTTCTGAAAACAGAGCAGACTTCACCTACAGCTATATCTACGTTGATTGAGCCATTGATACTTCTGGCATGAACTTAAACTTCCTTGCCTTGGCCTCTGTCCTGCAGCTGTTTTTACAAAGCCCACATTCACATGTACTTTTCTTCCCAGTGTTTATACAAGTGTTGGCAGCCAATGCTGTGAAAAGCAGGCCAATTTGAATGCCATAACCTAAAACATTTGAGGCTTTTTGTCTGAATATGTAAGCTGGAGTGTAAATTGCTTTTTCTGGTTTTTAAGGGTAAAGTAATAGAACCGCTGAAAGACTTTCACAAAGATGAAGTGCGGGTGCTAGGGAGAGAACTTGGTCTTCCTGAAGAGCTGGTTTCAAGGCATCCCTTCCCAGGTATGAGGGTTGGTCTGTGCTACTTAGTGAAGGGCTGTGGATCACATCAGTATTTTTTAGAATATACTTAACCTGTAGAATAAATTTATGTTGGAGTATAAAACTTGCCTCTAAACAGGAAAAAATGGATGGATTTATTAATTTTTACTTAAGCAGGATTTTTTTCAGGAGAAGAATGTTTGAGAGCAGCTTTATTATGTATAGTGATTAAAGGAAAAGTTTTACAACTGAGTTTGCTTTTAGCTGTATTTGTTTCTTTTTAGTTGTATAAGCCAAAGCAAGAATTATCAGTGCAGCTGAATGCTGTCTGAGCTGTCAAATGCATCTTTCTTGAAATAATGGCCTGTATCTGCCTGCCTTTCTAAGAGGCATTTGCTGTTTTGAAAATGACTGCATGGAAAATAACAGTTCTCCACCAGAAAACAGCAAAGTATGTGATATAGCAAAGTCCACGTCCTTTTAAGGCGGTTATGTTTTTCTGTCCATGTGTGTTAAAATTGTCCTGCAGGGTGTGTAGTAGTCACTGGCAGAGGGCGTAGGCTGTTGTGCTAATGCACCAGCATCACATGATATGCAAGAAGCTGTCTTCAGACATTTCCAGCAAATTACATGTGCTTTTGCATTAAGCAGCTACAAGGTCAAATAGTTGTCAGGGGTTTTTAAAAATAATGGAGACTCAACTATATGTTACAAACAACTCTTTCATCCCAGTTGCCTAGCAAAGAGGAGGAGGAGGTTCCTGTTTGCCTTGGCTTGCCGTCCACCACACTTCACCACTAACTGTTGCTTTACACAGCCAGCCAGTTTAAGGTGTAGGTAAATAATGCTTCAATGTACTGAACAGAAATACTGTTCCAGAATAAACTGTGTGTGTATTTTTTTTGTCTTGTAGAGTGTTAAGACAACTGAAGTATAGGTACACAATGGCAAAGCATACTGTACTCAGTGATTGACTGCTGTTCCAGATGCTGTCACATTTTTAGATGAAAGTCAGATTTCCTGTTATTTAGTGTCATGTTTTTTCAACTTTGCATTGCAGGGCCTGGTCTAGCAATCAGAGTGATATGTGCTGAAGAGCCTTATGTGTGCAAAGACTTTCCTGAAACAAACAACATTTTGAAAATAGTTGCAGATTTTTCTGCAAGTGTTAAGAAGGTAACAAAATTGCTAAATTTTAATATGCATGCAAGTAGTGTGATCATTCTGTAGTGGCCTGTTCAAGCCGCTAAAAGCTGAAAACTACTGACTTGTGCTCTTTAAGGAGTGACACATTCCAGTACAACTCAATTGAAGCCATTCAGTGTAATACAGTAGAATTTTTTTGCACCATGACTGGTGCAAGTGTTAAACAATTTCTGGAAAATGGAAGTTTATATACCTTTCAAGTAGTAAATAAATTTTGCTTTAATTAAACTTTGTGCAGATGAGGATTTCTGGAGATTTTTCCCTCCCTGACATAATTGTAACTTTCTAGATGTGCATGCCCTATCAATCACTGAATGTCTAAATGAAAGTGCAGGAGCAAGTGCTTGCCAGATGTCCCGAACAGAAACCTGAAGTTTTTAATTGATGATGTTTAAGTTCTCAATCTCTTAACTGTGTTATGATCTTAATGAGTACTGTAAGTTCACTTGAACTAAACTGCATGGGATTGGGAAGTTGTTAGCAGAGGCCTGCTCTAAATCAAAGTCTTAAGTTCAGAACGACAGAAGGGGAGTATTTCCTTGAAAACTTACTGAATTGCAGGGTAACGTAACAGGATATTGCCTTGTTCTGTGTCTGAAATAAACAATAAAAATGAGAAGTATAGTTTTGTGAAAGAGAGAATGAGCATAGGAAAAGGGCTTCACCTGTAGTCTTGGGAGAGTTTCAGCTTAAACTACATGCAGTCTAATTGAATGAAACTGGTTTTGCTAAAATTTAGTTGTTAAATGAAAGCTATTTTTTTAAATAGTTCCAAGGCATAAATGTGGACTAGATTTAAGCAATGAGTTACTTACAATGCAAATAAAATTATTATTTATAAGTTCTTGGGGGCTTTAATTAAAAATTATTTTTCTGCGTCATTGCACAGCCACATACTTTGCTGCAACGGGTCAAAGCGTGTACAACTGAAGAAGACCAGGAGAAGCTGATGCAGATTACAAGCCTACATTCACTGAATGCCTTCTTGTTACCAATCAAAACTGTGGGAGTGCAGGTAAATGGGTTCATTCCAGGGATGTTCCAAAAGCTGCTTCCTACCAGTGTGGTAGGCTGCAGTGAAGCATAATAATTGCTGCTTTAAGATTGAAAATAAAGGGCTTGACTCAAGAACATAAACTTCAGGTAACTGTGATACCTCTGTTACTGTGATTTGTCAGCGCTGGTGGTAGTGCAAAGGTGTCAAGATATCTGAATAGACACTTGAGTAAATGCCAGGTATTGTATTTGAGGATATCATTAAGGTTGAATAATGCTGGTCACTTACAGGCAGTTTCTTCGTGACTTCATAATCTTATAGACCTCTGCTGTAATCCTGTCTCCCCATTTAAAGTTGAGGAGTCCTAGACTAATACAGGCAAAAAAACCTGCTTCCTACATTTGGGCATGCTTGTTGCCCTTTCCTGTACTTTTTCGAATTGTACGGTGTCCTTATCGTTTTCAGGAAAGGAACCAGAGCAGTGCAGGCCGTTCAGGATACAGGAGCACTTGAATCTGTGCAGTAACATAGTGGTTTTTTTTCCTTTCACTCCTTTGTTAATACCACTGGAATTTTTCTGCGCTGTCGTTTGTATTTGGTTTGTGCTTCTGTCACCGAATGCTGAGCTAGCATTCTCATGGAATTGTGTGCAGTAACTTGGAAGATTTCTTAACTAAATAGTCATAGCTGTAAAGTACCTTTCTTTGCTTTATCAGTATTGAATTACATCTCTTCTTATCAGCTGCTTAATCTTGTGTGTGTCTTCTGTAACTCCATGCAGTCAGCTTTTCTTGCTATTTTGAATAGCAATATCCTCAGCAGATTTCTACACTTCATCACAGGCTTTTGTCAGATGGTGCGATCACAATAACAACACATGATCAATACTATGCTCAGGTCATCTTATATGAATCTTTCCATTCTGAATATTTTCCTTTTATACACTTTTGTTAGCTCACAAGAGGTCTGTCTTATTCTGTATTTTCTCATTCACTTGGTACCTCTCAGTGTACTGATTTCACCAGCTTGGTGTCTGCTAAATGTTGGCTCAAAGTATGGTCCTGTAATCTACAGGATTAACGGGAAAGTATTGTCAACTATTTTGGCAGCAAACTTCAAGTTCAATTATTATTTTCTTTTAATTTATAGGGTGACTGTCGTTCATATAGCTATGTTTGTGGGATCTCTAGTAAAGATGCTCCACACTGGGAATCTCTTATGTTTCTTGCCAGGCTCATACCACGCATGTGCCACAACATAAACAGGTAAGTATTTTGAATTATCTTTATTTCTGATGACTTACTTAATGTATGGAAGTTTAGCATGCACAAGCATTCTCCTGTTTAATCTGTGGTAGAATTTTTTATATGTTGGACAGGTGTCTCATGCAGAGGTTACAAATACACAATAAATCAAAACATAGGTTTATTTCTGGAATTACTAGCTTGAAAAAGAAATTGATAGCCTATCTCCTAATTTGTTTTAAACACTCGATTAGACAACATCCAATGTAATTTATGCAAAATCTTTTTTTAAATATTCCAAGCCTGTTGATGAGTTGTGATGTCGTGCAGTGGTTTTTTGCTTTCTGTGAAAAAGGGAGTTTACCTGTCACTGTCGGTTCTAATGGCACATAGGAAAGCTCCAAAGCTGGGCAGTTTAATCTTAATTGAGTTCTGTTGTGAATATGTATTTTCTAGCTACTTGATTCCATAAGTTTTCTAGCAGCTGAAGTTGCTTAGATATTAAATCAGTTCTGGAGAATGCACATCCCTCTTGCCTGGCTGTAGGCTTTCTGACAAAACTGCTTATAATTGCCTAGAGCAAAACTTAATTTTGTCACATAATGAAAGGGGTATTATTCTTAAATGCAAGATCTTGAATTGCAAGATACTTCTTTAAACTAAATGCAGAGGGAACAAAAGAAGGTATAAAATCAGGATTGCGTGTGCAGTTTCAAAGTATGTGCTGGATTTACAGCATTGCTGTCTTCTTTAAGCTCTTTTGGATTTAATACTACCCTCCTGAATATACCACATCTCTGGGAGTTCTGCTGTATCAGGGTACGTTTTCAGAATCTTTCATTGATGTTTATAGGGACACTGAAGCTGGCAGTTTGAGGCGTGCACCGAAATAGTTGGTCTTCTGCCCAGCTCTGCTTGCAGACTTAATATTTCAAACAGAAATACAGAATGTAAAGCTTGCATATTTTTCCGCTTTGGGTTTTAGACAAGTATTCTTGCTTTGTACCTACAAACTCAAATAACTTGTGTGAATATGTCATAATAAATCCTTGTATGAGGCCTGTCAGACAATATTATACTTTGGTTTTGTTCTGCGATATGTAAAATAGAGTGAATGAGATTTAAAATATAAAGCTAATGTGACTGATTTGAATTCAGAAGGTATTTTATTACAGGTGTAGTTATGTAGACTTATAAATTGTAGTGTTAGCGCCCTGTGCTGAAAACACAGCTATTCTTTAACAATAAGGTATACTGATTAATGGGGTTTTTTGGTAGTTTCCTATTAGGAGAGAAGGTAGAAATTGTAAGCACTTATTAAGTAGCTTTCTTAGAATAATCTTAACTTTTACTGACATCAAAGTAAAATTGAAAAAACACCCTTTGTGATACCACTGAGTTAGTATTTATGGTTTTTTCCAAAGGATTATTCTCTTGAATAAGTAATTTGGGGGCTATTACTAGTCTCTAACAAACCAAAATAAATTAGTATGCTTGACTTCCAAAGCTAGTATGTATGTCATGTTTATAGAATATATGCATGAAGTTATGTTAAGCTCTAGTTAGTAGCTAAGAAGCAAAATAAAATACCCTTTTTCCCTAGTTTTATTTTCTCACTGCACTACTAAAGATGCAGTCTGTAGGCAATCTGTTTTATTCCATGTACGCAAAATGTGGGTTTTTTTTCCTACCATCCTGTTTGTTTTCCAGAGTTGTGTATGTGTTCGGTCCACCAGTCAAAGAACCTCCTACAGATGTCACCCCCACTTTCCTGACAACAGGAGTCCTCAGCACTTTACGTCAAGCTGATTTTGAGGCTCACAATATTCTCAGGGAGTCTGGTAAGTACTTGGCCTCATCCCACGGATTAGACTCCTGTTTCAAGATCCCTGCAAACCTAACTGGGTATAGTTATAGTGGTACTGTCAAAACCTACAAGCTTCTTGAATATCTTCAAAGAAGTAATAAATGAATGGGATGACAGGCAAGAGCCTCTTCTGTCCTTCAGCTCCTACAACTGTCAGGAGTTGCTAGCCTTTCTAGTAGCAGAATTAACTTTAGGGGACTTTGGGGGACTGAGGCTTACCTCTGACAGGTCATGAAGCTCTGAGGTGCAGTGCAGACTTCTGCAAAAAGTAGTTACCCTCCTGAAAGTCAACCAAATTACTTCTCTTTGCTGATGATCTCAGTCATCGGTATTTACCTGAAGTAAATAAACGGTGTGAAGGAACTTGACATATTTTGTACATAATGAGGCTTTTGAAGAAAGAAGGGAGCCCAAATACTAACTTTGTAATGGTGATGATACTCACTACCTGTGGTGGTTTCATACTTCTTAACTTGAAGTAAAAGCTGTATTTGTAAACCAAATCACTTCAGGCTAGCAGACGGTAATACTTCAAACCCTTAACATCCAGGCAGCATTCAGTACCCTGTTCTGAGGTTCAGGTTTTGTGTGGGAAGCAGTTCATCAGACTTGCCTATATTTTGTATAAATCAAGTTACAAAGGATCTTTCTTTTTGAAAATACATACTCTGTTTGCAAGGTTGTCTTACCATAATTTGTACGAAAATAGCCTCAAAATAATAACACAGTTAATTGTGTTTGAAAACTGTAGATGTGTCTCGCTAACTTTTGCTGACGGTTGGCTTTGTGTGAATGAATCGCTTCCAAAAATAAGACTTGAGTTATTAGTGAAAAAGAATCCTTGAGCCAACAGCTCAAGCTGGTGCAAGCAGAGGGTGAGAGCCTGCGTCAGTGTTAGACTGGCTCTGTGGGCTGTCGCACACCTGAATCTCAAACTTCTAGATGATATAAACAGTGAAATTAGGGGGTTTGTGTATTGGCTTTCAGAAGGAGGTATTTAAAAAAAAAAAAAAAGGGGGGGAGAAATGATTGTCTGGAGTTACCTATCAACCACCAGCAACAGGGATACTTAAGAGCTTTATTTTAAATATGTCAAAGACAGAGATACTCGTGAGTGGCTCTTTATTGGGCTTGGTGTGGGGATGGATAAAAACCCCATGGTTATGTTATGTGGGAAGGAAAGTAGATCTTAAATTGCATTCACAGTGAATTACAGGGATAGCGGAGATTATCTGGTTTTGTTCTGCATGCCTGCAAACGCTGAAGATTATTTCAAGTGGCAATTTGAGTAGTTTTAGTGTATGCACCACTAATTACATAATTGTATAATGAGTGTGATCTTCCAAGGTGTGGTAGCAGTAGCGAAAAGATCCCAGAAGATGTAAACATAGCTCCTAGTATGTAGTTTGAAGTATGTGTAGGAAATTCCGTAAAACTTCTATCACATTTGTGTCTTTAAACCAAATTAAAGCGCTTTGTACTGCTATTTTTCTGAAGGTTATGCCGGAAAAATTAGCCAGATGCCAATAATACTGACACCGTTACATTTTGATCGGGACCCCCTACAGAAACAACCTTCCTGTCAAAGATCTGTGGTTATTCGAACTTTTATTACAAGTGATTTTATGACTGGTATTGCAGCAACGCCTGGTAATGAGGTTCCAGAAGAGGTAATACAGGTTTTCAAGTTTCTTTTCAACATGAGCTGGTATTGCAGATGACTCATTTTGACTTCCTTCCCTCTCTCTTGATTGCTTGCCTTGACTTTGATTTTGTTGCAATTTTTTGTCTCTTTCATCATATTCATTAGGAAGAATATGGTGGTGTTTTGGGGAAAAAAACTGTAACAAAATGAGAAGCTGGCAGGTGACAAACTTAAAGGCTTTCCAGCAGAGCTGAGCCAAAATACCATCAATTAAAAAAGAAAGAATACCCCAACCATTCCTGGGACCTTGAAATTAATTTTTTGCATTAGTAATTAAGTATGTCCTGACTTACAGAATTGCCCTTGATCCCCGCTTCTGATTTTACTGGAACCTGCTGTTTAACATCTCAGTGTGCTGTTTGCCATTTAGGAGGATTTAGGAGTCAAGTTCAGGCATATTTTTCTGGGAAACTTCATCCATGTCCAGTTTCAAGTACTTTGTCTCTCTGGGAACGCAGTGAAGATGAAGAACAGGATTGATTTTTTTTTTTTTTTAAACGTCCTTTAAAAGCATATAGGCATTGTTTAGTAACTGTATGTAACTGAAGTCATATTCTTTAAGGCAGCCTATCTATTTAAAAATAAATGATTCAATGTTAAGATACCATGTAAACTATTCCATTATATAAAATGAGGATTCATTTGACCTTGAAGTTTGTGTTTTAAAAAAAAACAAACCCAAAACCAACAACAAAACCCAAAAAAACCAACCGAACACCACAAAACCCACAATGCAAACAAGCCCCCTCCCATGTTCTTCAAAATGTAAAATCGTCACTTTAATGCTAGGTAACAATGCGGTAACAAAATAGTAGAGGTTGTGGAAAATACCTGCAATTATGGGGATAATGATCATATTTGATTAAAAATTTTCAGTTTCCCATGGAGAGCAATGCATTGTTTAATTTATGCTTGCGCTGTAAAGCCACTGTAAGTGGCATTGTTATGAACTGTGGGATTTTTAAGGAAGCTGAACTTCTAAGGATCAGCAAATTCTCTTCTAGAATACTTTTGTTAACATGAGTTGATTGTGAACTCTGGAGAATAACTCTCAACAGAAGCTCCTTTGGATGCCACTTTCTGGTTTTCTTTACCTTTAAAGCTCCCTTTTTTATTTTGAAAGCAGTTTCACTCAGGCTGTTGCTTTGTGTTTGGTGGTTCAGCTGAAGATGATGGTCTGAGAAAAGTCTGAAAATGGTTGACAGTAACACAACGGCATATGCTCCTGCTGAACTCTCAAAAAATAGTTTTGAAACTGAAGAGCTGCTGTGTTGAGGGAAGTGTATTGCCATCGACACCCTGGTTTATTATCAGTGCCAAAAATCAGCAAGTTTCAAATGTAACTGCAGATCCCATGAAGCTAAAGGTTTTCTTTGAGTTGATTTTATTTCTTAGTTGGTGGTAATACGGTAATAGCTATAGGCTCTTTCTCTCTTGTGCAAATAACAGAATTAGTGTGAACTAAGCTTTCCTTTAAGCTTTTCTCTAATAGTTCTTATTGGGTCTGTTTTACATGCTTTTTTCTGACATATTTTTTTTTTCTCCACAATAGGTTGTGTTAAAAATGGTGGCGGAGATTAAGAAGATTCCTGGCATTTCTCGGGTGATGTATGACTTGACATCAAAGCCACCAGGAACTACGGAGTGGGAGTAATTAACTTTTTTTTCTATTAAGTACTGTGTGCAGTCTAAATCATATCAGAAACCATTCCCAGTGTTGACATGCAGTACTGTGAAAGAGTGACTGGAGCTGCTACATCGCATCAGATTCCTCTCCTGGAGCATAAACCTGCAGTTAAGAGCTGAGCTGGGGATAATAACTAAGTGGGGCTGAGGATTTGTACGGGTAAATAATCATGGCAGCATTGCTGGTGCGCAGACAGATTCCTATTGCTTTTGCCTTTGTCTTACCAATTCTTCCTGTTTTCATGTGTTTTATTGTTAACTGTCATTTCAATGTCTCTTTGTTTTTGTACACTGTGTAAAAAGAGACAGTTTATTTACTTCTACCAAAAGCATTGTTACAGCCTAAAAATGTAAAATGAATTGTGACCAACTGCTTTTGAATGGATTTATTATAAATAAATATTTTGCCAAATGGAGTAGTGGGTACTGTTGAGTTGTGGAATTACTGTGTATCTGTTGTATACTGTTAAGCTTGTTCTATATTGTTTGACGTATTAGCCCATGGCAATAACGTTGAGCTCCAAGAGAGTAATGCTAAAATATTATGAACTGACCTGTCTGTCTTTCTATACTCACTCCCTCTTGCATTGCTCGGTAGGTGTGCGTGTTGGTAACCGACGTGTATACACAAGCTAATCTTTAGTATACACTTACTGCACGTACGCATATGTTGAGTTCCAGACAGTGAAGTATCTTTGTGTGTTTCTGGGAACTCTGATAGAAGCCTAAAAACAGGAGTGAGGTCTGGAAAGCTGTTGCACCAGAGCTACGGGATCTGCGAATCCTGTTTCTGTCCTCAGACGCTTGCGCAACAGTCCCTTCGCAGCCTGCTGCCGATGTGGTTTCATTATACTTGATGACAGTTTGTTTTCTACGCATTTGCTTTTACAGGAAATTTTTTTTTTGTATGTATTGTACTTAGCTTGATCTTTAAGGTCATTATAGTCGTTAGCGTGGAGTCATGGTATCGGAGGTGACTTACCCAATCCGTATAGATCCCTTCTGTCATTTGTATTCTGCTCTTTATGTAGTTAAGTAAGCAATAAGTTGAGAGACGATTACTTTGGACACCTGTGCTTTTCTGATGTATTGAGGCAAAGCTATTTCCATCCACCTGAGAATTTTGAGCATGTCCTGCAATTGCTGTCTGTGGAAGTAACAGTTAAATTATGACCTGAGCAGCTTGCTGGGTGCCTGCCAGGTACCTCCACCAGTGGAACCATAATCATGTATCCAGGCTCATCCCTCTTATCCTTTTTTTTTAATTTAAGCAGTTGCATTTCATTCAGCTGCAAGATTACCATACTATTATGGGGGTGAAATACTTGTTTTAAACTGTTGAATAACATGGGGTATTTAATGGCTGTAGCTACTTCTATTTCAACTTGCATAGATTTGTGAACTGGAATAATGGTTGAAAGTGTTTGTTCTCTATTCTTTTGATAGCACACATTTTCCTGTTGTTCTTACACTTACTGCCTACACATTATGGAAATTTAGTTTAATTTCTGCTTATGGGAAATGGCTAAAGTGTAAATTTATTCTTTTTGCCTGTGTCACTGAGTGGTGGTTTTTTGCTTGGGGAAGGAGATGGTGTGTTACAGCCTCTGCTCTTTGAAACCCTTGGGGGGACACAGGCGTGCAGGAGAATGCCAGACCAGCGGCCAAGAAAACTGCTTCCCCCTTGCAGCCCTGCTCCTGGCAGGTTCTGTAGCCTGGGCAAACTGATCTTAAGTGATCTCTCAGTTGCCTCTTTTATAAAATGGGGGTAGTAATTCTCGCCCACATCCATCAACCTCTTTGAGCCCTTTGGATGAGCTTTTTGTAAGTGAAGTATCAATACGAATGTTCTTTTATTACTGGACTGTGACCTGTCACAGCTGTTGGTCAAAAACACTGTAAATCAGTGTTTGCTGTGGCAGAATCTATGACAGCATGGGTTCTGTTGAAAACAAATTTTCTTTGTCGCTTATCTCAAAAGAAAGCTCCCCCATGAAATTATGGCCTTAGAGTACCTTTTAACTTTTTGTCAGAAAAAGCTGAGGATAGTTGCCATTACTGTGATGGTATCTCAGATGTAAAGGGTGCAATGACAAGAAATCAATCTTTTTAGTGTGATGCAGAAATCCTTCAGCCTTTTAATGCTATAGCAGTTGTTGCTTATTGTAAGTAGGCTTGCTCTTTGCTGCTGCTGGTTTGTCTTAGCTTGACAGCAAATAGGCAAAACAGAAGGAATTACTAAAAAGTAATTAAAAGAGTATAGGAATTATTAAAAAGTAATGAATGCAAAGAATATGGGAATTACTAAAAAGTAATGCAAAGAATATAGAGCACCTCTTAAACCCAAACTTTTCTCAGTTTTGACTGGGACACTTAGTTGGTCTTCGTGTAAATACATCTGCAGTATATACTCCTGTAGTTATGGTGTACCTCCCAAGAAAACTTGTGTGGTGATGGTGATGCCCATTGGTTTGGGGGTTCCAGTAACTGTTGTACCTCTGGACCACAAACTTGCAGCATACAGACAGAAATCTTCTATTCACTGCATGTTGCACCCTTGGAAGTCCTTCTCTGAGTTGCATCTTAAATACAGGCATGATATATACCTATATTCTAGGTGTATACTGAAGTTTGATGTACACCTTTACCATCTTTTAATCACCTGGGTTGCTTTCATGTCTGTAATGAAACAGAGCTTGACAGTAATTCCTGTGCTCTTTAGGAACATACTTTGGTTCTAGGGTTTTTTTGAAGCCAGAAAGTTGAATATTGAAAACTTTAGGCATAAACTATTGCACTATAATCAAAATGTCGTATCAAAATGAAATTTGTCATCTTTAGCTCTCTTCCCCCTGTTTGACACCTGTGCCATGCATTGTAGACGTGGTGGGTTGTTCTTAGGAAGGTTGGCGTTATCCCAGCAGTTCTTGAGTGTTTTTATGGAATCCATGTGTATCGGACAGCTAGAAGTGGAGAGAAACATAATACTCTGTTCACATTTCTTAAAAAAAAACCACAACTATATATATATTTAGCACCTAGTTTACCAACTAATAACTGTAGCTGCCCTGTACAATTGTTCACCTCAAGTCTTCAGTAAAACATGTCAGCAGTTAGAGGAATTTGTATTGGGGGCATTCCCCATCATTCTCAATTTTTAACATTTTTCTGCTTGTGAAATGATAAAGTACTGTGAGCCTTAATTTTTATCCACAAATAAAAATATTATGTTTGAATGTTGGTGTGACTTATTTTTTAGGACTTACATGTAGAAAACTGCATTATAAATGGACTGTCCGTTTGGGGTTGAAAAAACTGTTTTGTGGAAGTCTTGCTTTCTGGCTGCAGACTGTCCTGGGGTAAGGAGATGTCCCCACTGGGGACACGGGGGTGATGGGGCACGGCTGTCCCTTGCCGTGTCATGGTGCAGGACGCTATGCTGCAGAGCAGTGGGGTGCTCTCTGGTACTTGCTTCGTGCGTGCTTTTGTACTGTGATATGCTATGGCAAATGTGGCTTCTTCCTAAAAATGGGTATAGAGCCTTTTCTAGCGCTCTGTTCTAGCAGCCCTGTTAATTAACCTGAGATGGTGATGCCCACGCAGACTAGGAGAGGCTGCTGCTGTCCCCTGGGGGGGTGGTGGTTGGTCTGCAGCATCTTAGTGGGAAACTCCCCCAGCACCTCGTTGGGTTGGGGTTGCAGCTGGCTTTGCAGCAGACCTCTGCTGCTGGTCCTTAATTATTTTTGCCTAAGCAGTAGGTCACGTTTTCAAGATTGCATGCGAATTTCCTCTTTAAAAAAAAAAAAGCAGCTGAGATTACAGTTGCCCACAAAACCTTTGTGTGCAGCTGTAAGGAGTTGCAGGGGAGAGTGTGAGTGGGCACTGGTCATTTATCTTGCTTAAAGATCCTTTCTTACTGTGCACGAGCTACGCTCTAAACAAACCTGATGGCCATGGTTTCAGTATAAATGATTTGGTCTCGAGTGCCGTGGCAGCTCTGGCTCTGTGGGCAGCGCCTGTGCTGAGGCTGCACCGGGGCTGGGGGGCACCGTGGGAGCAGGGTTTGATTGATCAACTGCTTGCGATCCACTCGCTGATCTGTGCTGTAAATAAACCCTTATCCCCCAATGAGTGCAATAGCAAGTTGTTCTCGGCCAGATCCCCTGGCTGTATTTGCAGCCCTCTGCTCCATCTCCCGTTGTGCCTCAGCAGCTGGAGCTGCAGCAGTCACCCCGTCCTCAGGACCCATGCACCTCGCAGAGGCTGCAGGGTGTTGATACAGGTTTTGGAGGAATTGCCTTCCTGTAGGGGGTCTTCAAACATCTAATTCTGTGTGGTTTTCTTCCACAGCTCAGTAATGATGGAGACTGGGGCAAAACCCTCTGTGCAGTTTATAGCCTTCCAGGAGAGAATTAAGGGACTTCACAGAGAAGCAGCAGGAAGGATTCAAGGTAAGGAGGGCATGCAAGTCTTGACTGAGCATCACCCCAAAGTACTTTCAGAGCTGGGGATGCAGCAGGGATGGTTTTGACCAAGGCAACGGCTGTGTATTCGGGCTCATTGGGGAGCCTGGGGCTCCAGGTGGCAAGGGGCAGGGATGCTCCTTGGGCCTCTCTTCCCGCTTCCCGGCAGCAGGGCCAGCGGTGCCACCAGAGCACCCTGCTGGCTCTGGGTGCAGCCCCATGCCCACACAGGGAGCATGGAGGTGTTTGGGGTCTGTGTTACAGGAACAACCATGTTAGTGGGAGCAACTCCTTGCAGCATGAAAGCAGCTGGGGAAAGAACGGTTGCAGAAATGAAGCCAGAGTGTTTTTCACAAGATTGTGGTTTTCCACAAAGACTTTTTCAGAAACTTCACAAAATGAAAAGGAATTTGGATTACTGGATTTTTTTGATGCAGATCTGGAAGAAACTTGTTTACCTTTTTAGAATGGGCTGTTCCTGCCATCCTGCATGCTACAGCATGGTACCCTCTACCATGTTGGAGTTTCCCCTGGTTTCATTTCCTCAGTTAAAAATTTAAATTAGTTTTCTAGTGATGTTGTACCTGTTGCTTTAAATAGCAGGGCACCTATTTCTGGGGCTGCTGTTCTTGCCCTGTGCTGGCTTTGTTTAAAGGAATCCTTATTCTTCTCTCCCCCTTGCTTCCCCTTAGTCCAGTAATGATCTTTCTAATAAAACAAAAAGCTTCTATCTTAAAATGTTTCTACTGCATTTTACAGTGAACACAGCTGCAAAGCGATGTTTGTAACTTTGAATTTGAGGTTGGCTCATTCGCTGTGCGGTGCTGGCCGCAGGTCAGCTGTCGGGCATCGCTCGAGCCGGGGTTCTCCACTGCCTGGATGTGCTGCTGTGGTTTCCCAGCGCTTGCGGTAGGGATGCTCTCGTTTCTGGCTTATTTCCTCGCTGAATTAGAAGCAGATTGCAAAGAGGCTATTGTGCAATGATGTAATAGCTGTTTGCAACTAATGAGGTTCAGGCCATTAACCCACTTGGCTAACACATGAAAGTGAGGAAAGCCATGTATAAAGGAGTAAAGTGGGATTGTGAAGCACAGTGTCACCGCCAGACCATTTCCATGTCTCTAGCTGAAAATCAGATTAAAAGTGCATTGTGACTCTTCTTTCTTCAATTTAATTTCCCATTGAATTTCATGCATGTCAGCACAGAAGAGAGGCTCAGACAAAGTGCTTTTGCTGTCCCAAGGATACCTGCTTCCGTGGGAGTGCAGTGCCAGGAGGTGAACTGCATCTCATCTGGGGGAGAGGATTATTTCTGTTTCTTTAATTGCCTGAACATGAATTGCAGAAAACTGAACCACTGCTGTCGCTTAATTGCTTCATTATAAAATGGAATAGTTTTAACATTTGAATAAGTTGGCTGGCTTTTGCACTGTTGATGCCTTTATGGGTTTGCTTGCACTGGTTTTGAAAATAGCAAAGGCAGTCTTTAAAGATAACATCCTAAACTCATAAGGGTCAGGCAGATAAAAAAAACCCCAAACTAACTCACCCCAAAGTGAGGTGTGTAACTGCATGCAGAAATGTTGGTTTTATTCCTGTAAGCATTGCGGAGGAACCAGGCATCCAGTGGGAATTCTGCTAGGAAATATTTCAAGGCTTATTAAATGCTTTCATTAGTGAGGGGATAAAATCCAGCTACAACCCCCTCCATGCCACATAGCTCCCAAGGACTGTCCCGTCCCCCCCACCCCACAGAGGAGGGGGCTGCGACCACGGGGACATGCTGCCCTGTTCTTTGGAGAGCTGGGGTGCTGGCAGAGCTGTAGAAGCTACGTGGGGGAGCCCAGACACAAAGCGGCTGGGTTGGGATATTTCTCTCACCCTAATCCTGTCACTGCCTGTCTCTAGGGAAGCATATCCTAGTGGTGACAGGGGGGCTGGAACGGGAGGACCTTACCAGGGCTGCACTTCCAACATCTTCAGCCTTGCCACTGGTGGCTTCAGAGGAAGGGATGTAGGTTTTCAGCACGAGGGAGTGGGAATGGTAAGATAATTCAATTTCCAGCAGTTGGTGGAGCTGTGGGGAGGCAGGGCATGCTTTAAGTGCTTCCCACATCACCATCGCGAGCTGCGACTACATGGGCTCTGCATGCGCCCTCACTTCAGGCTGGTTAGCTGCGCGTTGTACCCTGTTACTCCCACAGGTTCCCTTTTTAATGGATGTAATTGGTTTAAATGCGTTCAAGAGCCCCCTTAGAGCTGGGGTATTTTTCTTATTGATTGTTCCGCAGAGTGGTTTGGGATACAAAGGCCAATATAAAGCTGCCTGCAGGATTTCTTCCTTTCAAAATGTTTTTTAGGGTGAAAAAAACGATGAAAAAACGTTCTGGGGTAAGTGTAAGCTTCATGGATAGCCTGTGTTTGAATCGTGTGTTAATTAAGAGAAATGGTAATCAAAGAGACTTTCTGCTCCTTACAGGGTCCAGTAGCGGGTGACAAAGCCGAGGGGCCGTGGCTGGGGTGGGGTTGAGGACCGTCCCCCCATGCGTGTCCTGCTGGTTGCCCCAGGCTGATCCCCGGCCCCACTGCTCCCCGGGAGGACCCGGCTCACCCTCTCTGCGGAAAAGGCTGTTTGCCAACGTATTAGTGCACACACTTTCCTTAATGAAGAAGAAATAATTCAAAGCTGCCATGCATAATTTAGTGCGCTCTGACATGGGCTGCCATCCGACCATGGGCTTGCGGGGACTGCGACCCGGCCACAGACACCGGAGTCTTGCGCTGTTATTTCTCCGGTGGAACCCTGCGATGCCACAGGGGAAAGGGAAGCTCAGCGTGTTTCACCAGCTCTGCCCGAGGTGGTGCTTGGCTCTTGTTCACGCAGCGCTCACGCGTTGGGTTTTATACCCAGGATTTATGTTCTTGTGCAGCTTTTATCCTTTGGGTCTGCTTTGAGGTATACCTTGGTGATTCAGTGCTGCTACTGCAATTTGCTCCATGAGCTGATTTTGTTATTGTTTGGGCAAAGTGACATGTGACAAGTCACTTGTAAGTGCCCAGCTTACCTTTTCATGTCTGATCTGCCTGGGGACTTGACCAGCTGTCTGGGTTTCTTGGTGTGGAGGTGGGATGCTGCTCAGGACATCGGGAATGCAGTGGGAATCAGCAGGTATTTAAAGAAAAAAGATGAGGTTTCCTTGATGACCACAGCCCCGTGAGGGCTCTGGAGAGATGTCCACCTGCTCCTGTGGAGCTCCAGACGGCCTTGGTGGCAGAGCTCAGTGGTGGACCAGGACAGAAGCTAACGCTGTACCTGTGGAACAGGGAGCTTGCTGCTCCGTGCTGAATTTTGCAGGGGAATGGGGGCAATGTCCCTGCTGTGCGAGGGGGAGTGGCTCCCGAGCAGGGACCCGGTGCCACACACACACAGGTCTGAAGGTGGCTGAGTCAGGGTTTGGATTCAGGACAATCTTTTGTGCTTTGCAGAGACAGCATTTATTTTTAGTCACTTCTGTAGTGCTGATTGCCATGGTAACGCAATGGCATCGTGTGGGTTCTCCAATGGATGGGCTGGTTGTGCTGCTCTGGCAGCACCAGACCAGGAGGAGCAGGCGTGGGGACAGGGCCACAGTTTTGGGGGGGAGGTGGCAGCTCAGTGTCCCACATCTGGTCCATCTCATGGATTTGGCTTACAGTCAGAGCTGGGGCTCTCTGCCACCTCCGACTGGGGCTCTCCACCTCTCAAAACCAAACACAATCCTCCAAGCACACAAACCTGTCCAGGGAGAATTTTAAATTCATACTTGGAGCATTAAAGCTACTCAGCAGGGAATTAACCGCTCAAAACCTTGTCGACTAAAGCGGATCAGCCTTTTTGTTTGAAATTTATGCAGAAAAGTAAAGAACAACGTGGGTGGTTCTGCACCTTTTTGTACTGGTTGAAAGCAGATGCTGAACGATCGGGGGATCATCAGGCTTTAAAGGCTGGTGCACGTGTCCAAGAGCAGAGCCAGGCACGACCTCCCTTGCCTGCCTGCCCTGGGCAGCCGCTTGCCTCCAGAAAGGTCTGAACATCTGAATTCCCCTTGACCTTGGAAAACCTTCCCCTTTCTAATCATGGATCGCTTGATCACTAGTTGCTCTTGGCGCAATCCAGAGCAAACCCAGAAAAGCCGCTCGTCAGTGATCTCACTGAAGACTCGGCAAGGAGAAAAAAAAAAAGTTAATTAACATACTCAGGAATTTTTCTTTTTGCTTGGGTGTGATAGAACTGGTATTTGGCTCCAAGATTATAGCTAAAAATTATTTGAGAAGATAAAAGGCTGAAGAGAGCCTACTTCTACTTCAGTTTTTTAATTTCAGCAGATTGACTCACTTGAAGCTGAATGTGATCCTGTGCTCTCTGAGCCACCCAGCTCCCTTACGCCCTGCAAGGAGGCAGCTGAGAGCTTCCCAAGGGCCTGCCTTTGGGATTTATGGAGTATGTTGCACCATGCAACTGCTCCACCTCCATTTCATGAAGAAATACGGCACTTTTTACCCTCTGCCACTTTTAATTGCAGTGGTCTTTCAATCAGATGTAATGAATCTGGGCAGAACAGCACGGTAGCAATACAGCAGCAAATTGCAAGTGGCTGTAATTGCCCGTGGGCTGGCTGAGACGCCCTCTGTGGTACTGTCCCCGGGTGGGCACGGCGATAGCCGGTGCGGACAGTCCTGCTCTCCCTCCTCTGCTGGTCAGCAAATGGATGAAAAATAGGCACCACAGCTGGTCTTGGGTGCGATGGCTGATCTGAGGTCTGCTTGTCTGCAGGGGCTGGAGTTGCTCTCCCAGCGCATCAGCAGGGAATCCGTGGGCACCGGTGCCCAGCAGTCACACAGTTCCTTGCACAAGCTGGGCTTGCTCAGACTGCGCAGGAGTGACCGTCCCCGGCTCTGCTGCTGGCACCAGGTTTCTATCCCATGCCATAAATCAAGGAGAAGCAGTTCACCTCTGGTTCCCCTTGTGCTGAGGAAGATTTGCCAGCAGGTCTGAGAAACATGGAGAAACCAGACACTCTTTCCCCAGGAGATGTACCTGTAATGGCCCGCTCCCTGCTGCCGGGGTAGGAGCAGGGCATCAAAACTTGGGGCTCTCCTGCGAGCCAAAAGATTAAATGCTTCTGTGCTCCCTGCCAGGACAGGGCTGGATATGTGGAAATACATTAACACCAATTTCTGGTTCACTGGATGTTGAGTTTTCTCTTTAAAACCTGAAGTATATAGATGTATCTAACTCTTGGTTATCCAGTAATGCCTGAGATGCAGCTGCTTTCACCCGTTTACCCCCAAACGCTGTCCCTATCACTGCGCCCAGGCTCCTCACCCTGTGGGGGCCATGTCGGGGCGGTGTGGTGCCCATCCAATGCTCCTCATGGGCAAAAGGCTGGAGGGGGGGGAGTGGGTGCTGTGGGGAAGCAACCCTGCTGGCTTATAAATGCATTTCATGTTACTGTTGGGCTCCGCTCCCTGGCAGCCAGGAGGGTCTTGGCCCCCCCATGCTGCTTATTTAGGGTTTTTTTGGGGTTGCTGAACTGTAACAGGGGATTAGCTGCAGAGCTGGCATGGCTGGGGAACCAGAGCACTGAGGAGAAAGCTCAGGAATAGTTTATAAGACTAAACGAAGCCTGATGCAGGTATATAGAGGTTTTTAAACATTGTTTTGAACCTCCTTTTTGTTTCCCAGGTGATGCCTGCTTGCCGTGAATAGAGGAATGAACTGAGGGCGGTCTGTTCCTCCATCCATGAGGGCTATTGGAATGCCGGATCCCTTTCCAGCATTGGAAATTGGACTTTCATTCTCCTGGACAATGAAAACATCTGGGAATGCCTGACCTGACACACTGAATTTTTTGGAGAACTTGTCTGTATTTGGAAGCACACTGAAATGATTGCTCTGGGATCCTTCCTGTTGCGTTCAGGGATGCAAGTATTGACCGTGACGCACGGGTTGTCCCAGTGAAGGTGGATCAGGAGGGGAGCTCGGAAGTGTTCCCCGGGCTGTCTTTGCAGGTGCTGCGGGGAAGCACGTTTGCTGAGGATGCCCGTGCATCTCGGGCCCTGCTCTGCCCATGCCGCGCCGCCTCTGCCCGGGTGGGAGCTGCCCGGAGGTTCCGCACCCAGAGCCGGGCAGGAGCAGCAGTCCCAGGCACGGAGCCGACTGCTGCTGGCTGAGCAGCACGGGAGGGAGCTGAGGCTCTCCCTGGTTGTGCTCTCCGTAAGTCACTACATTTAAATGCTGTCAGAGCAGGGTGAACCACTTAAAACCAATTAAGTACCTTAATGAATCTTTCCCTGATGGGGTTTCCATTACCTTAAGTAGAAGACAGTATGGAGCAGGAGTGCCATTAGCCTAAAGGCTATCGTTTAGACTCTTGCTAATTGGATCACGCATTTGAAAATTACTGTGCTCCTATGGGATGAAATATATATGTTTACTTAGATATCACTTACAGATATTTTCCAGCTCAACCCGTACCTGTGTAAAGCTTGTGTTTTTCTGCTTAAAAACTTCTAAACCCCTCTTAAATGCTGCTAATTTGCCCTGCTTGAGATGAGCTATATATCTGTATGCAAATAGATTATAGGTGAATACATACATAGCTGAAAAATGTTGGGGAATACTTTTTTTTAAGAGCCTAGTGTGGAATCTGAAAAGCTAAGGTGGATTTTAAGATCATTTTGAAAGAGGATGAATTTTAAAAGAGTTTTGGTAGAATTGCTGGAGAATTATTGGGTCAGAATTCGCATCTGGCGTTCCTTTAGTTTGGAATGAGGCAAGATAAATTTATTGTGAAGAAGATCAGGACAGACTTCCCTTGCGTAATGTTGTGAGGCACTTGTCAACCAGCACCCAGATTTAACCAAAATGCACATCCTGATAGAAAACTGCTGCAGAGATTTAAAAAAAACTTTAAAAATGCCAACTGTGTGAAGTGTACGAATTCATCATGGGAACCTAATGCTTTTCTGAGCAGAAAACATCTACCGGAGGCTTTTAGAAACACTTTTCTTATTAACATCTGAAAAATAGGAGGTTTGACTAAAACGGCGCCTGAGCCAGAGGAAAATGTATTAAACCCATGTTCTGATCCTGGAGGTGGCGACTCTGGGTATTACAGGAACGTTCTGCTTTAAAACTGGGGACGTGAACTGTGTTGTTTGGGGTTTTTAATGGTGGTTCTGTACCTCTGCACTTCTTGTTATTGCTGTAACCTCCCTTTGCTCCAGACAGCTCGGGATTGTGCGTTTAATACAGATAAGTGCAGGGCATTATGCTCGGCAGCGGAGAGATTAACCCACCCGTGCGGGCTGGGGGGAACCGGTGGGGGCCGCGCCGCAGCTGGGGACCCAGCTGAGCCCTGGGGCTGTTGGCCGGGACCTGCCAAGCCAGGGGGACACCGGGGGACCCCACAGACAAATGCGGGCACTTCCGCAGAAAGCGGCACAGAGATGGTTTCCCTATTGTGTGTCCAACTCTAGTGAGAGCAGCTAAAATAAAAATCAAATTTTATAAAGCTTTTTAAGAAGACCTGTAGAAACTTTCAAAGCCTGGAGTAAGAGTATTAATAATAGGTCTGTACTTGCCACTTGTTACAAGTTATAACTTCATAAGCATGTTTTTATACATTTATACAGTGTGTAAGTAAGCTAGAAATACATAATTATAATCAGAACAGCTTATTCCTTTAACCAATGATTGCCTGGAAAAAGCAATATAAAAGGAAGGCCATGCCCCCAGCCCTAAGCAGGGATCAGTTTGAAGCCTCCCTCCCCAGGGCACTGTACACTGGTCTGTACCCCCCGGCCGCCTGCCCCCCCCAGTGGGTGTGGGGTGAGGCATCCCCCTGGTGCTGCCTCCTCCCCTCTTTCCCTGCAGGAAGGGAGCTGGTACAAAGCTGGTCAGTGATTAATCACCAGCCTTTGTCTGGGAAAGAATATAGGGGCTGTCTAGTCTTGCTCTAGCAATATTCAGGAGTGGGATGTTGGTCTGTTAGCACCCGAGTGGGCGAGGGTTTCTGGTGCTGTGGTGCAATGCCATCTGGATACAATGATGCTCGTGGGACAGAGGGCTCATATCCTCCAGGAGATGCCCCAGGGCTGCCCGCAGCCTCCCCAGAGACCCAGGCCGGAGGTTCGTGCTGCTTGGGCACCATGTGGTCACCCTCGCTCGGCGAGCTGATGAGGAAGCAGAGTGTTTCGATACAGCTGCAGAAATGCAGTATCAATATTTAAAGCCAGCTGGCTAGTTTTGCTTTCAGGAAAGCAATCTTTCTGCATTTTTTATAAGGTGAGCCAGGGTCTCCTTACCTGCCAGAATATATAATCATCCAAGAGACAATATCCGATAGCGTTACCTACCTAAATGGGACATTACGGGAACATCTCCCTTCACAATAGCCTGCTGGCCAACCAACAATGCTCCATTTAGAGAGGACAAATTGTCAGCATCTGCTTTTAATTTAGTTTACTTTTAAGGCAACTGATACCTTTTAAGGTCTTTGGGAACAACAGGGTGTTTCTGTGGTTAAGGAAATGATAAACATGGAAGGCTGAGTAAGCACAATATGCCTTTTATACAACCTTTTAAGAACTTTATTTTGCTTTTGTTAGCCAACTTCCAAGTGAAAGAACTTGAAGAATCTTATAGGGCTTGAGCTTATGTATCTGTAAAATAAGTATGTATTACTTCAGCTGCTCAGGGTTGATTTAAAGGCTTCTGGAGTTGCTGGAAACCTTTTCCTTTTGGGGAAGTGTTAGAAAGCTTAATGACAAAGGAGGTAACGTTTTAGAACAGGCACAGAACTAGAAGTTAACAGCTCCAATTCTGAGTCATTTTTCTAGAGTTTTGCAAAATTTTCAGAGAACATTTTGTTGCCATCTCTGCTAAATAGGTTGGAAAACACCAGTTTCTGCGGAAGGTAAATTTTATAGGACTTCTTCCCAAAGGTCATTGAACTTCTTTCTTAAAAAGCACCTAAAAAGGGCTTTTTTTTTATTCAGGCACATCCTGAAACTCAGTGAGCCATCAGAGTGCTGTTGCTGCATGGGGATCATCCTGCTCGCCGGGCTCCTCAGGGGTAGCATGGCCAGCAGACCTTACCAGGACTGTGCCTGGCTCAGGAGGTCCCCAGCTCCTGAAGGCTGGGGCGAACCCGGCACAGGCTGCCTGGGTGGCCAGAGGCTGGAGGGACCCAGGTCCAGGAGGGGTGGTGAGCACCGGGCTAGTCCTAGCTGGCTGAGGGGGGACCCAACAGTAGTCTGGAAGTGCCTGGAGGGGGGAGAGGAAGGTGATGGATCCAAACTCTCCTGGGGAGTGGCAAGTGATGAGGCAGGGGACACCAGCCACATCTTTGGAGCCTGAGAGCTTCGGGGTGGATGTTGGGAAGAGCTTTTGCAGCAGAGGGTGGTGTGGTGGGGGAAGAGGCTGCCCAGAGGGCTGGGGAGTCTCCAGCCTTGAGGGTCTGCAAGGCTCTGGTGGGAAAACGCATCTAGAGCTGGCGGCAGGCCTGCTGTGAGTGGGAGACTGGGCTGGAGACCTCTAGACATCCCTGTTCCCTGATTCAGTGAAGCTCTTTATCCAACCCCACCCCCCATTGCCTCTGCAATTGCTTGCAAGTTGCCTTCCCCGTGAGACACACGCATCCTCCGTGCAGGGCACGGGTGGGCGATCGCTCTTCTTTTGAATGCAGTGGCTTTGAAATCCTGCTTGTCTTTATAGAGGGTTTTTTTCCGCTTTGCCTGCCTTTCTCTCCAAACAAGGATATGCTTGTGCTTCTAAAGTGGCTGCTGTGATTAGTGCTGTAATCTCTGTATCAGCTTTTACATTTCAAACCAGAGAGGGAAATTAATTCAGTTCCAGTATCCGCTCCTTTCATACATTTTCCCCAAACACCATTTACTCAGCAAATAAGCGAATCAGGAAAAGTCATAACTTCTCGTTTTAAGGGTGATCAAATACCTGAATTTCTACAAATCCCTTGGAGAATGGAAGTTCGTGCCAGATGGAGGAGATGGAGCAATGCACATGGGAGGAGGAGGAGGAGGGATGGACTGGCCGGCTCAGCTCTAATGTGGTCGGTGAAGCCACAGATGCTCTGAGGTCGCATCTGGGAGGAGCTGTGCTGCAATTTGCTCGGGCGAGCCCATGTTGCTGTGGGTTTGCCGTCGAGGTGAGCACACGTGTGACTTCACCTGGAGCCCTCTGACGTTTAGACCTTTAGTGAGCTGGACCTTGTTTTCTGCTACTATCCATCTAAAACCTTTGGTTTGTACAAGTCCAGTTTAGGTGCACTGCTTTGCACTGTTTATATGTAGTTTTTTAAGAACTCTCTTCCTTATTCATTGCAAAACAAAGCCTGCTGGCAAGCGGGAAGCTGCTACAGATGTTTCCATGAGAAGGTTGCAGCTCTTCTTTCTGGTTAAGCTCCGCACACATATCTAATTACAGCTTTGTGGCCGGCATGAGGTTATAGAGGGAGGAAAGTGCGTGCTGAAAATCAGTTTAAATGATTTGAGGGCAGCGACTTAGTGCTGGGGGTGCTGCCTTCACACCAAGGCAGGACGCAAAATGCTGGCGGCACGCACGGGGACCGTGGGGAATAAAAATGCTGAGGAAGCCCTGAAGCTGAGGAAGCAGTCTGTGCTTTCCCTGGGGAGCAGAGAGAGAGCCCTGAAGAGCTCCTCGGAAAGCGGGAAGGAGGGCCGAGCCCGGGCTGGCCAGCCGCAGCAGCGTGCCCGGCGGCTGGCTCTGCTGCGGGAGCTGGAGATGAACTGGTACCTGCGGGTCTGCGAGCTCTCCCACGAGTACACCATCGCCTACACCACTGGGATGCCCCACAGGTATGTACCCAGCTGGCTGGTCAGACTGTAGCAATTTGCACTCCAGGAAAGGATGGTGGGGGGTGGTGGTGATGATGACAATAATAATAATAATAGAAAGCTTTTTGGCTTTACAAGTCTGACTTTTCTGATGATTCAGGTGTTGGTTTTTTTTTTTCCTGCACCATGATGTATGTACTTTACAGAGCTGAAAATTCTGCAAACTTATTTCTTAGTTACATTAGCTTCTTTGGCACAAACTGCACGTGGTTGTTCAGCCTTATTTCTCATGAGCGCTTTTTTTCCAAAGGGCTGTGGTTTCATTTTAATTTAGTTGAAAAGTTGCTGCAGTTGTGCAGGGACTGGGTGGGTGACAGAAGAAAATGGCAGAACAGCCTTTGCTGGGTGCTGCTGGCTCCAGGTCCCCATCTCCCCTTCCCTCCTGGGAATGAGCCACTCGGGAGGGGAAACCTGCAGCTGCCGAATTTCCAATTCCATCAATCTTCAATGTCACAGCCTCCAGAATCTGATCTTGCTCCTTTAAAAAAATTTAAAGGGATCTTGGTATTAGTGGAAATTAGACGTGCGACTCTCTAATCTCCTGAGGGCTGAGTAAGACCCTTAATGAAATAGGGACCTAAATATGAATTGCCTGGTGTTGCTGCCTCAGCCCTGCTGCCCCCAAACAGCAGCATCGCAGGGACAGGGTGACTGTGCTCGCTCAGGGCACGTCTGGGGACTGGCACACAGAGGCTGTATATTTAATTTGCCTCAAGGAACAGGGCTGCTTCCGAAGGGGTTTCAGCGTTTTGCCCAGCTCTATACAACTGCATTAGTAACAGCAGGGATTTCAGCTGAGGAGTCGGGTGAGATCTTCTCTAATCCCCCAATAGAAGGGGGATGCCCAAAGTGCTTGGCACAAACTGAGATCTTGCAGACACACTCGGATTAGAAATTCATAAAAATGTCATTAGAATAAAAACTAGGAGCAGGCTAACTGAAAAGAAGAGAAGATAAAACTATGAGAGATGGAGCGAGTAGTTATTAAATGCAGAAATGTCTAACAAGCACAATGAAGGGGATACGAGTGGGTCTGTAGACCAAGACTGTGCAGTTTCTTGGGCATGGTGCTCATTGGCCACACCAGCCCGTGGTCAGGCACCTGTGGTCTTAAACGGAGCTCTAAAAGCAAAGCACTGGGGAATAACTTTTGGGAAAACTGAGTTTCTAATGATGCTGATCTGTTCAAGCCCCTAAAACTCCAAACCAGTGAAACGCTTGTCGAAAAAATTCAAAAGAGCCTGTGGAAATATTTCTTTGCCATTGGTTCGCCTCACATTATCGATGTGCAGAGAGCTGGATCTGACAGGAGGCAAAACAAAAGGGGGATTTATTTTAGGAGCCAGGGATGAGAGTGAACAAAGGGAGAAATCTGGAGTTCCAGCCGGACGAACCATGCTCAGGTAAAGCGTGTTGCTGCAGACCTGTCCACGCCTGCTGCAAGGCAGCCGCAGGAGAGATCACAGCTACAGCCTTCGGTGTTACGCTGCTGGGAGGAAAAAAACACAGTTCCTGCAAGGCAGGCAGGGCCGCAGTCACAGGGCACCTTTCCCTCCGCTGGGTGTACTTGTGTTGCAAAGAGTAGAGCTTGAAAGGCACCGCCTGCACCCCACCATTGATGGTTCGATTCGGTCAGCACCATGAGAACAGGACCCCCCACCTTCGGGCAGCGGCGTGTCAGGGTACCACGGGGCTGGAGCGGCAGGGCAGGACCCCTTTCTCCACCCCGGCGTGGGAGGCTGGGGACAGTAAGGTCCATTAGTGTCCTCGGATCCCCTGACACTACAGTTGCAGAGAAAGAATAACTGGGTAATCCAAATGTCCATGCCAAACTCTGCTCTGTGACATTGAACTATAATATTTTAAAATATGTTCCGGGTTTGGGATCAGTCTTTGTTTATCTGCTTTGAAAGACTTAAGGATTAGTTAAGTTCATGATACATCCATCACTTGATTATTTAACTTATTTTTTCCGATGTATTTGGGATTAAAATGACAGTCAGAAAATGGGTTGAGCTTTTAAAATAGAAGAACCTCAGAAATCTGCCTCCATGGTGTGTATCATACACTGTCATGATTTGTTCACTGGGAGCTGGTGTTGGCCAGAAGAGGTTACTGTGGCCCTCCTGGATGTTATCTTGATCGGCGCGGGCAGGATGCCCTCGTGCTCTGGCTTTGGTGATGCCACGAAACCTGTGCTGTTTCCCCCAGACAAAGACCCTGAGAATCAGAGACATTGTTTGCTGTTTAGCACTGGTGAAATAGCTGTTTGTTGGTTTGGTACGTTTATTTTTAGGCATAGTGCTCAGACAGGTACCTGTGTCCTCACCTGCTGCCCTGTGCTGAGAGGCACCCAGTTCTGGAGGTTTTGTAGCGGCTGGTGGCATCTCGGGAGCTTTGCTGGCTCCTCTCCCGCAGCCCCTCTCCATCCATGCACAGGCTCCTGCGGGGGCACGCAGCCTCCTGAAAGCTGGTGCTCCTTCCCTGCCCTGGCACCAATGCCTGTAGTCTGTTTGGTTTTAGGTTATTTTTTATTCTTGGTGCTTGACTGCTCCATAGCCTTTGTTTTCTAATTAATTCTGGAAGCCCCAAGAGGCTGCAGATACTGGGGAATTTTACAGACCGGGTAATCTGAGCTGTGAGAGTTTACAATAGACTGTGAGAAAACAAAATGTTTTAATAACTTGCATAAGAGATGCTTGCAGCATTCATCTGTCCGGGCCAAGGCCTGAAATAAACCCTGTGAGAATATTTGTTTTTACGTTTATTGGCCTTGGATTGAATCCCAAACAAATATTTCTCTTATCTAAATATAAGACCTGGGAAACAAGGTTGGTACTCTATTCCCACTAGCGGTCCTTGTCCCTTGGAGTACTTGACCATTATAGGTTTCAGCAGATGAGCGAGATTGCTGATCTTGGCCAGAATCCACCTTGGGCATCAATTAAAATGAGCCAGTTGCAATAATATAAAGAATGGCTGGGAGAAAAATACTGCTCCATAGTCCTGTGGTGGTCTTGGGCAACACAACCCAGCTCATACTGTCTCGTACTGGTGGGAGTGTGACGGCACTGGGCTCTCCTCTCAGCAGACTGTAGGGTGGAAGCTCCTGAGGACCCCCCACTCCAGCATCTACTGGGCATTGAGGGGCTCTCCTTGCAGCTCCAAGTGTGGACCATGCATTTGTACAAGCCCGCCTGTGCGGATATCCCACCCCACAAGCCAAGCCTGCAGAAGCCAAGCGAAGCACTCCTGAAAGGTAAAAAGCAAAGCGTGGCTCCCCGAGCCTGCCCTCCTGCCGCGGGCTGGCCGGCGAAGCTGAGCCAAGCTGCCGAGCTGAAGCAGCTGGAGAAATTCTTGCACCTGCATGGGCTGTCGCTGCAAGGGACCGTCCGAGCCGAGACGGGAATGAAGTACAGGTACTTCTGCATGTCCCTTGCTGGGGTACTTGGTGGCTGGCTGTTTGGTGGCAAACAGCTAAAACTACAGGAAACTTTACTGAGCAACCTGTGCACGCCTTCAGGCAGGTTTACAAAATCTGAAGAAGCTGTCTGCTTTGGCAGCTTTTCTTTAAGTTTTCTGAGCACCATAAGAATTAGCAGGGCTTCGAGCAAAGCTAAAGGCATGTGACCTATTCTCTTAAAACTTTTATCTTCTAACATCCATTGTTTGTGTCTGTTTACTGAACTGCCTCTTTCAAGGCAGTAAAAGTATTTACCCTTTCTGATGTTTTAATGAAAACAAATTTATTTATGTGCATTTAAACAATAATGGCTGAGCAGCAAAACAGAAACCATGAAGAATAGAGGTGTTCTGATTGCAGCTGGCGATTCGATGTGATGTCTGTCCCTGCTCTGCCCTAAAGCTGGAGCAAGTGGACTGAAAGCCCGAGAACCAGGGTCTGGCTGCATTCAGGATGTGAAATATGTCTTGTGCGTTAGAAAGAGTGTGCAAGGGAGAGAACCTTATCCATGCAGGGAGCTTGGGGCAAGAGGGTGTCGGCTGGGGGGTGGTGGGTGAAGAAGACATCAGTGTGCTTAGTCTATCCATTGTAGTTTTGCTTTGTTTCAAAAGAGATTGATTTTAAAAGGATGACTTCCCATCTGGAAAGTAGATACATTCTCTGTGCTTCTAATAAAAGAAAATTTGCTTCAAAACATTTGCTTTCCCATGGCTGGTCTGAGCTTAAAATTGAAATAAGACATGTTTATTATTTTTATAGAAACAGCACAGTTGTGTCAGTTTTAGCTGCTGGCCGTGGAAATTTGTTGTTGTTTGGGAACACTGTCCAGGGAGGACAGAGTGTGTAAAAGAAGTGTGTTGGAGCCAGCATCAGAAGAAATGGCAAAGGGCTTTGTACCTCTGCTCTGCCAGTGCCAGCTGGGAATCCTTGGAGCAAGTTGGGATTACGCAGCCTTGAAAGCCAATGTAAGTAAGTAAGTAGAGAACTGAGCCCACGGTGTTCGAGTGATGAAAAGGGAAAACATCCAAAGGCAATGGAACGGCATCCCAGGGATGCCATGCTCGGAGCGCAGCTATGATAGAAGTAATCCCTGGCGTCTCTGTGGGTTAGCAGGAGTGATGCTGTCCCCAAGTGAGATACCCTGATTAACTGGGTTTTTCGGATCTGGAAGCTTGCCTCCCTTCTAATGAGAAATTCTTTTGCTCCCTTTTTGATGAGCCTAATCCCATGTGGCGGCAGTTTGAAACGGTTGGTGTTAGTACACACATGAAAATTCCCATTTATCTTATTTCTCTGCTAATTCTGCACTTTCTATGGTGCTGGTCCATTCCAGACATAGTTTAACACTTACTGTGCCCATGCTAGGAAGCACAAGTAATGTAGCCACACAGTGTTCCCATAAAGCAGTTAAGATCTGGTGTCTAAAGTTTCCTCCACCAGAGATTATCCTGCAGACCACCCTGATGTACAGACACCTCCCTGATAGTGAACCTGGCTGCTACTGAGTCAAAAATGCATTGGTCAAAACTCAACAGCAATGTTCATCTCTCCTTAACGTGCCCAGCCTGGAGGAGAGAACCTGCAAAGATGTTGGGGAGAAAACTTCTGTGGGGATGGGCTTCTGTGACTTGAAACCAATATAATTAATGAGCGATCCCATGACTGTTGTGTGCTCCTGGCCTTGAGGCTGTACCCAGTGCCAAGGGCTGTGGTTGCACGCTCAGCTCTAGCACAAGCTCTGTGCAAATCACTTTGTACGGCTCTGTTTCTCGGTTTACAAAATGGAGTGGTCTTCATTCATCAGAGCCTTCAGTCATGGTAAAATAAAGCATGCGCTTAATTTCTATTGAAGCTGATGGATTCAAGCATATGCTTAATTTTAAGTATGTGCATTTTTCATAGTTGGCAGAAACATCTATTACATGTTGCATTTCACATATATCCAGGAGAAAGAAGACATCTGCAGGAGAGAGGGCTGTGCGGAGGGCTCTGCTGCAGGGTGGGAGGGATTTTCCAGCAGTCATCACTTGCTGCTTTCTGTAGATTTTTGCTCTTCTAGCTTTAGAAGTACAGAGGCTCTTCTAGTTTTATTGTGAGCTTGGACGTTTTCTTTTCCAGCATGGCTTGGTTTTTTTTCCAGACATTTCTTCAGATATTCATAGGTGTAGTCTAAAGACAGCACAATACAAACCTCCTCTTTTTATTAAGAGCTATTTAATTATGTGTGGAAAGTAATGAATTGCTAACAAGAAACATTAAATACTCATAAGCTGGTTTATTTATAGGATGATTAGTTATTTTTCCTTTCATTGCTTTAGCAAGCACAGCTTAGTTCAGCCTATTACTGAACAACCAAAAGTGCAGCAGTGCATGAGCTCAGTTTGTTTCTGACGACAATAGTATTTCTCTCAGACAAAATGCCATTTGCAAAGCCAATTTGGTGTCGTCTCATCCAATGGGGTGTTCATTGCACGGCTTCCTTCCATACACACTTTGCTGGGATCTGAGCTCTTAAAGACAGAGCTACACGGGCTGGGTCTGTCCTCGCGGCTGGGAAGCTGTGACTGGAAAACTTGTCAATGTTCTGCTCATGCCCGGCGAAAATAGCGTCTCTCTGCTTGGGCAGCTGCTGTTTGAGAGCCTGAAGGTGAAATGTTGTATGTATATATCTGCAAAAGCACCCAGACAACTTTTGCAAAACATGCTGTTGGCAAATGTTATAGGTGGAAAGTATTTATGGAGGTCATGGACTCCCAAGACGCTGCTGGATTAACCCATGCAGCAGTCTTCTGAGCTGGGGTTATAGTTTTCTATTCATATTTTATCTATTTTATATTTAGCTGAGATTTTGTTCAGGAAGGGTGAATTCTTCCCAGAGCACGCAAGCCCCTGGCAAACTTGCTTCATTTGAAGCGAGCCCCCCTGAGGCTGGCCTTCGGGAGCTCCGGCATCCTGAGAAACCGCTGGGATGCTCTACTTGGTTAATGTTGCTTTTGTTGGTTAAGCTAATTCAAAACTTGAAGTTTAGGATTGTCATGCTGAAGCTCTTGTATGAAGACTGGCCAGCAAGTAGCCCTTTGCAGGATGGGCTGCTTTTTCTTTTCTTTTCTGATTGCCATGGGAAATGTCACCGTGGCAGAGTGAGCGCTCAGCCAGTGCAGCAAGGAGTTGGGCAGGGTGGCTGCGGGGAGGAGGGGGCACCTGCAAATCATCAGAGACAAACTGATGGTGAACCCCACCCTCACTCAGTTATTTCTTTTCACCCAAATAACCTCCAGTCTCCTGAGGAAGAGAAGGTGGCTTGTGCTAGTGCACAGCAGGCGGAGGTGCTGGTAATAAAAATATTGCTGTGACTAAGTAGCTGAGATCTCTTAATTCTGAAATATGAAAATACTTATTGTGGCTAAATGCAGCAAGAGGAAATACCAGGGAGCCCTAGGGACAAACTGATGGCAAAAGGGCGATGATTTGTGTCTCTAATTTAGTCTGTGTCTTACAGTGGTACAAGTCTGTGTCAGGAAAAGCAATAAGGGAGTGAAATACAGTGCCAGAATGAATGTTGGTTTTCAACTACATCATTATTTACTTTCTAAGTATTACTAGAGATCAAACGTGTTAAACTTACTAGAAAGGCTCATGACACTTGGGTAACAGGTTCAAATCCTGAAATAGCAAAAGGCTTTTGGTGAGTACCAGGACTTTGTGGTGGCCACCGAAGGCACTGACCAGCACAAGCAAAGAGATAAAATACTCCTGCAGAAGAACTGTTGCTGAAAAGCCCTCTCCATCTCCGAGTTATGTCAACTTGTGGTAGGCACAGAGGCAAACACTGTGTTAGAAAATGTATTGTGTTTAACAGTAAAAGACCAGGTTTTTTTAATAAATTTCTGGGAGCTGACATTTCAGATCCTGCGATCAGTGCGGGCCATCCCATTTCAAACAGGTACAGTCAGCTGGGCTGCAGAAAGCAGAGGGCTTGGAGTGATGGGATTGTCCCTGCGCCGGGTGATTAAACAGGCTTATAGCTTAGGAAAAAGATGATTGACAGGGATTACAGCAGATGTGTTTAAAATCAGGAACAGGCTGTAGCAAGTAACTCGCTGTCTCCCATAACACAGGAACCAGGGGGAATGCAAATGAAATTTCTGGACAACAGGTTTAAAACACAGGAAACACTTTCCCTGAATTTTGTAAGGGAATTGGGGGACTCGCTGTTGTGGGGCGTTTTGGATGCTGAAAACATGAGCATGTTCAGAATGTTATTAAGTATCAGGCAAGGCCATCGGAGGTTATTAAATACAAAGGGGTGGATTTAACCTCTAGCGCAGTACATTTTTAAGTGGCAGATGGCAGAAAGCCAAGATGATATATCGGGAATGGCATTACTGTGTTTTTGTTCGGTTCCTTATAATCTTTCCTCCGCACCCGCTCCTGGGCATTGTCTGGGTTGTGTGGCTGATCCGCAGGGATGCTCTGCTCTGCGCTGGTACGGCTGTGCTTATGCTGTGCAAGAGGAGATGGGTCAACGTGCAGGGGGTGCGTGGGCAGATTGCCCTCTTCAGCCCTTGTCCCCTTTTTCTGGGGTCATGTTTATATCCCCACAGGGCTACTACAAAGAGAGGAATTTGGGAACGATCACCTTGCCATAGATGCTTTTCCAGGCTCCCTTGGCCGGGCTCTTTTCATGCATCGAAGGTTTAAAATATCTAATCTTTAGATAGCAAAATAAATGAGAGCATTCGATGTGGTCCTATAATCCTGCACCGTAATCCCATCCTAATCTGCTCAGTTCAGAGCACAGTCGCATTATATTTATTGGGATATAGCTTACAGCGTTAATGTTTTCCCTATATCCTGTGCAGATTGGTCTATAGAGCCACATTCAGCTATGTCCTTACTTTAATAGCCAGCATAATTTTTCATAAGTGTTTTTCTTTTTCTTTTTTAGTCTGTTCAAATTATAGTGCCTGCTGTCTCATACAATGGTGATGGCAGATATCCCCATGTCTATGCTTTTGCCAAATGATTTCAGTTTCCACTTGCTCCTTGGTTTTTGTGCTATTTTTGCAGGGTCCTTGCCCGTACCATGCGCTAATGGGGGAAGGACGGGATGAAAACAGGGGGATGCATGTGGGTTAGGAAGTGAACAGGGTATCCGCATGTGTGTACGGTGTTTGTAGCATGGTATTTCTTCCCTGAAGTACGAAATCCCATTTTATCTCTTTGGAAGAACGGTACACAGAGCCTGTGTTCAGCCTGAGCCCCATCTCCCCAGCTGGGTTTCGGCAGGAGGAGCTCTTTAGCTGCTCCTGCAATGCTGGCTCCTGATCCTGCTGCTTTCTGCCTTGCTGCCATGGCCAGCGATGAACGCGTGTGCATGCCAGCACACACGTGTATGCGCACACACGCTTCCTTTTGCAGTGTCGAGTCCTCAACAAAGCCATGTAAAAGTTCAAATCCACCCTGCCGGTACTTCTAGGGTTACTCGCACCTTTCCGTAGGAAGCTCCCCATGCCATCAGTGGAAGACAAAGCAAATTTTGCCCCCCAGCTCACCACCGCAGCAGTAAATCCCAGCTAGCCCTTAGCTGCGTGCAGAGCAGCAGCTCCAGCCAGTGCCCAGCAGGAATTTGCACGCTTGCTGCTGCTTTTCACGCACCTTCTGCTCCTGTCAAACTCCAGCCTGAAAGCCTGTGCTGCCAGATGCTGAATAAATCCCCAGCTCCGTGGGCAGGGTGCTGCCTGCTGAGCTTGCTTTCCACTCCCTGCCGCGGCATCAGCGGTGCAGAGCGTATCCAGCATCTCTCTGGGGGGCTGACTTGAAAGTTTGGGATATTTATGGGTATATTTATATACAGGTTTGAAGTCTGCAGTCTGTGTGCGTGCCCTGGGATGAAACACAGTCTGTGCGGTCTTGGTTAAGACAGGTTTTTGCTGGGAGTCTTTGGGCTGACTTTGGGATCTGCTGAGGTTGGGACCTCACTGTACGTTGCACTGACACAAACTGCCGAATGGTGGATTGAAGGGGGGTTGAGTTTAGGAAAATCCCACCTAAGCCTCCGCTAGCAGCTGCCGGGTTGCTGCTTTGTTTCAAAGCTCCATCCTTGAGGAAAATGATCATAAAATCAGGCTCTGGCAAGCCTTTGAAGAGGTTAGCTTCAATTCCAGGCTGAGAGCAGGTCTTTGTGTATCCCTAACCGTGGCGTGTTCTCCGGCAGCGCTGACTCTGTGCTTGGCATCACAGATGGCCACGTGGTGGAATAAAAATGGATTTGGGTCTTCAATACAAATCCAATACTGATGCAAACACAATTCTTTTGTTTTGCTTAATTGAATTAAATAACCAAACGCGATGGCAGCTGCTCTTCCAACATTTTTCTCCCCCCCTGCAGTTAATCCTCCTGCCCCATGCCCTCCCTCTCACTGCAGGTCTCCCAGTATGAACAGAAAATGTCCCTTTTCAGCTAGGTTTGTGGCCAGTCTGTGCTTAGAGAATTCACTCGATATTTCTCTTGGTTATTACTCCTAGTTTGTACACTAATGATTGTTAATAGCAAATTTTCATTGCATTCAGAATTGGCAGGGCTTGCAATCTTGGGGTAGTGTAAAGATGAAACTTTCCTGGAAATGCAATACTTTGTCCAGTCCACCACATCCCAAAGACAAAATATTTAGGATAAAAAGTGCCCTTCTGAGACCTGAGGGTGTTGAGAAGAATTTGGCAGAATCAAAGCCTAAGTGTCTGAGAGGAGGCAAAGCTGCAATGTGATTCCAATCAAGCTTAATTTTAACAGAGTGCTGTCGGGTGCAGGGACCCCTCATCCCCAGATTGCAGTTTTCTCCTCTTCCTCAGAATTACTCCAGCATCAGGACATAGTTGCCAGTAAGGGAAGCAGATGGAGATTTAGGTTATGGTTGATGCCAGCCCTGAAGGAGGGGATGCCAGCTCCCGAGGTGCTGCTGCGGGGCTGCCCCACAGCACAGCTCCAGCCCGCGGCTGCTGCCCAGGACTGACTGCAGTAAGTAACACAGGAGTAACAAATCTAACATGGGGCAGAGCTGGAGCATGTGCCCTCGCAGTAGTGCTGGGATGGAACATCTCCTGGGGATTCTGCTTTTGGTACTTCCAGATATACTTCCTCATGCTGTCTGCTGTTAAATACTAGATGTAACTACAGTATTTCGGCATGCTCCTTCAATCAATTACTCTTCCATCCTCTGGGCAGTCTGTCATGCTGGTGCAAGTACAAGCGGCTTAGGCATGCTCTGGGAGTACCAGCATCCCTCCTGCATGCTCAGCAAGTGATGGAGCTCAGCAGGGCAATTCTTTGCACCGGTCTTCGAATCAGAGGTTGCTTTGTTTACATTTTAAGCAAGCCAACATGATCAACTGAAATGTATTTTTCCTGTGGGTTTGGTTTTTTTCCCTGTACTGAGGTGACTGCCTTTCTATTTCTGCATCTCCCCATCAGGCAGAGGCCCCCGTGGGTGGGACCGCAGGCAGCCGGGCTCCCCGGGCTTTGCTGTGCGCTGCTGCCTGGGGAGGCTGACTTGAAAGGCAGCTTTTTCCATGGCTAAACTGCCTGCTGCAGACCTGCTACTGCCTGATAAGCTTCTTTTTTTTGTTTGTTTTCAGTGTGCATTTTCATAGTTGCTTGGCTTCATCCCTGTGCCAGAAAGACTCCAGAAGACAACAGAGTGTTTCCGTAATTTCAGTAGCATGGTTGCTGTTTATTCCTGGGGTATTTGTGGAGTACATGGGGGTCCTTAGCGTGTCCAAATAGGCACAGTGAGGCTATCGGGGAGAGCTGCTTATCCTGGCTGCCCAGCCGCAGGCAGGGTAAGCAGATCCCCCAGACAGCCCTTGGTTGCCCATCCCAGCTGGGGTGATGCAATGCACTGCAGAAAAAGACTCCCTGTAGATTGCAAGATTAATTATTCTTTTCCCCTGAGGACCTAATGAGTGGTTATGCATTTGGCAATAAGGGACAATCCTCTTGCAAAACCTTTTGTTAATTAAATGGGCGCCATTCCAGTATGAAAGTGGTTGTTCGATACCATTTGGGATGCGCTCGGAGATCAGGGACTACTTGCCTGGCCAGCACTGGCCCTGGGAAGTACAGTGGATGCTTAGCTTGGAAGTACTTGGCGGTGCTTGGAGATCACCTGAAAACTTGATAGCGCCTTGCATTTAATTTACTAAAATGGCATTACGCTGCTCTGAGGTACATTGTGCTCCTGCCTCTGATGCAAAACCAAAAGTTAAAAGCCTTTGCCAAGGGTCCTGGAAGTGAAAAGAGCAATATTTTTCCCCTTAGTCCAAAGGGAGTGGAGGGAAAATTAGGGAGCTAAAGAGTTCCTGCAGTCCCTGGCTTTTTCCTGCCAGCAGAGCATTCTGCCTGCACCTCTGAGCAAACGCGAAATGGTCCCAAAGTCTGCTCTGGCCAGACCTCCCAGTGGGAGAAGTCACCTTTTTTTTTTAACTAACGATGTAGGCTGGTAACTAAGTTGTGGAGGAAGTGCTGACGCCATGGGTTTTGCTGTATTGCGTTTCCTGAAGAGGAACCTGGCAGTGTGAAAAAGCAATGATAAAATTAATTGGACTGAAGATCAGTTCTTAGTAATCTGCTGCATTTCAGCAAATGACATTGTTCTGGGTGATGTGGTAATTCTCCTCAGTGACTAATTCCAACAGATGCCTCTCATTATTTTGGGAGACCTGGTCAATGTGAAGAGTTTTCTCTCCGAAGCAGGGAGGTCTTGTGCCAGGTTTGCTGGATGAGGCTGATGGGATTCTTACCCTGTGCTGCCCACTTTAATAATTAGAAATGTTGTTACAGCTGAAAGAGGGAATCTCAGGAGAAGAATTAAAATTCTTTTTAAAAAAATAATATTTGGGAAGGTGATATTTTAATAGTGCTCATTGTTCGGTATTGGTTTGCATAAGATAATCGCTGATGGAGACACTTGGCTTTCATTTAGTTTGCTCACAAAAGAGTGCAAGTCCCTACACCGGCCGGAGAAGGATGCAGCTCAGGAGAAAGCCAAGGGCTCCCAGCTGAGTGGGACGTTTGCTGAAGGGGTATCTGCTGGAAGAAAGTTTTGCAAACACCGCAGTCTCCAGTAGCTCGCCTGCATTCTAACCCTCTGCCAGCTCACCTCAAATAGTCAGAAGTTATTGCACGCTAATTAGTCATCCATCTGCTATCGTGCGTCCCGGAAAAGGGCAGCATGGAGTTGTGTATTATTCAGCATTCAAGACCGAGACCTTAGCAACGTATTTCTTCGTATAAGTTAATTTAGAGTTTTAAGCTGTTACAAGTAATGCTTGGGTGATATTTGACGTGTATGGATAGCAGAATAATGTACATAATTGCCTAAATCCTACTATTCAATAAGCACAGACAAGTTGGAAGAACATAGCCTGGGCTGAGTTTTATTTGGAATAAATTTATCAGTCAGGTTAACCTGGGGGGAAAAAAAAAAAATCTGCTTTTTATGTGTATGTGGTCTAGAATATGAGTATGGCAAAAATGGGAAACCCCTTGTTTGCCATGAGCTGCCAACCTTGGCGCAATTCTCTAACTCTTCACCTTCCTTTAACTATTTTATATTTTTATGATAGGAAAACCGGTTGCAGTTGAAAACGTTTAGTTGTTGTTTAAGACCTCCTGCAGGGAGGCTGGTGCTCAGGGCAGGGATGAGTGTTGACGTCGCTTCCTTCTGTGCCCCCAGACCAGGCTCTGCCGCGCTGCCGGGGAGAGGGTGTGCGGGGCCTGATGCTGCTTCCCTCAAAACCCCCTGAAATACAACAGAAGTCAGATAAGTGTTGAGTAACCTACGGCCACGTGCTGTCTGGTGTCAGTCAGCCTGGCATGACATCCCCAAATGCCCAGGGATATTGGTGGGCTCTCCAGGACCACGCTGCTGCTGCTGGGATGCTCCTTTCCTCTGGGCCCAGGATGCATTGCTCAGTAACCAGGATACCCGCATCAGGGGCTCCAGCCTCACCTGGGGGGGAAAAAACCCAAGAAAACCTCTTGTACTGTGCAAGAGAGCTTTGTGCAGCTCTAAGTGTTTTAATCCTGTTTAATCATGTTCAATGTATTACAGCGCATTAAAATAATGGTCATTTCTGGAGCCCATCTTGTAAGCCACTGGCTTTCAGTCGTCTGAGAAATGAAATAGATAACATGGAAAAATTAAATTACCTCGTTTGGAGCAGGGGGTAGTGTAGCTAATAGGGCGAAAGGCAATATTCTGGTGGATGTTTTCCATCTGCAGGGATAAGTGACTGATTAATTGAATTGGGCACCCGGTGGCTTACATCCTCTTTGTAAGACACGGAAAGCTCTGGGTCTCAGTTTTGCTATTGATTCTTTCACATTATATTAAGTGACAATTTATTTAATATTACGTAGAGCTGGCTAACTACCACAAAGCTCTTTGGTAGCAGGCGGCTCCCTCAGTGCCTGGGGGCTGTACTGGGAGGTGCTGTTGGCTCTTGGTTGGTGCTCCTGGTGCAGCCGATGAGCATCCACAGAGCTGGCAAGCGGGCACCTTGGACACCTAGGGGATTGAAAATTAGATGGAAGTTTGCTCATGAGTTCCTTGTGAGCGGATCTCTATATGATGTACAGATTGCATACCTCATATAGAAACATATGCATGCAAAAAAAAAAAAAGGTGGTCTTTGAAACCAGCTGGGTTTAGAAAGTGGGAACAGGTGAATTTTCTCCTTTGGTGCTGCTTATTTTTTAACCCCTATTTCTTCAGGGCAATGTAACACAGCCATGGCGAGGTTGTAGCTGAGGGTTTCTGCTCTGGGGGCTCAGGTCCCGCTCAGGCAGAGCAGAAAACCTCTGCAGTGCTGCCCACAGGGAAGCCATCTCATAAATTTATTACCCTGATGGCATCTGGCTCAATTCTAATTAAAATTAAGCAAAGCTAGTGTATTTTTCATGCCAATTTTGATTCGTTTATCACATCCTGAAGAATCTGTAATGCAAACATGGGGATTATCCCTGCAGAAGAGTGGGGCAGCGTTTAGTTTTGCACAGCTCTGCCTTCCTGGGACTGGGACGATGCTGCCTTATTTTTACCCTGGCCTTAATACATTGCAATGTCAGTAGGGCCAGCAGCCTGGCTCTATTTGCCCTGCTGCTCTGCTCCTGGTTTCGGTCCCTTCTGGGAGGATGGAGCCCTCAGAGCCCGGCCGGTGGGTGCGGAGCTGGAGCTGATAACAGATCTCACGTGCAGTCAGAGGCAGCCTGGGCTGGGCGCTGCAGCCAGCCTGGCTGAAAACCTGCCAGAATGATGCCTTTTAACTAAAACATATTTAATGGGAATTTTGATCAGTCTTCCTCAAGTCCAATTACAAATGCAAATTAAGCTTTTCATGTGAAACCGGTTAAAATATGATGACTGTTTGCTAGATAAGCGCGGTGGTTTTGTTCTGCAGCTCATTTCCTTGCCAAGCTTCCAGCATTGTTATAAAAAATAAACGTTCCTCACAGGTATAGATACGCCCTGAAAGAGCTACAAATCGTTGTGGGGTTCATTGCTGTTGCTTCAGATGGGACCACTCCTCAGCTGAGCATCCCACCGCAGCAGGGCCTTGGCCGTTAATTGAACTTAATGCCATGGAAGCCCTTTTGGGAGTTGCATCCTAATGCCAGCTCGCCCCTGGGCTCTTCTCCCCGCTCTCCTGGGTGGCAGCGCTCGTTATCTCGCCAGTGTCCATATCAGCCCAATTTATGGAGATGTAGCGGAACTGCTGCACTCATAAATAATTAGCCCAGCAGGAAACCTGTTTCAAACAGCTACTGAGATGGAGCAAAATGGTTGAGAGACGCGCACGGGCTTTATTTATAATCAGAGCTTTTATGGCCCAATGAAACTTTTATTGGGACATAACACAGAATTTCCCTGAGTGCGTCCTGCTGTGCTGCAGAAGAATTACCACGTGGAAGTCTGAAAATCAAGGATTTGTGACAGTATGTTAAGATAATTCTCGTGATGGCTGGTCTTGGAGACTACTGCCTAAAATGTCTGCGCTGGATTTTGGAAAGGCGGCTGTGGACAAACTCTGGTGGCTGTAGCTAGATCTGGTCTGCTAAATAAAATAAAGAAGGGCATTTTTCAGGTGGAAAAGCTCCAAGGGCAGAACTCTGCATTCCCCGGGCTCCGCTTCTGGAGCAGGATCCTGCCGTCACAGCCCTGCCAGCTGCATTTTCAGTGCTTCCATGCAGCTTTCTGAAGTTCGGCTCGGCTGATCCAATTACATTGCATGCAAAGTCCTGCTGAGCACCTGTCAAAATGTCCATCGTGGTTAAAACTCTGTCATGAATGCTGAAATTACATTTTTAATGTGCCTCTAGCCTGGAAGCGGTGACTTTTCCTGTCCTGCTGCATCTCACCAGTCCCTGGTGCTGAGGGTGCAGTGGGCAGGTCCATTCCCCTTAGGGAGCAGAGGGAAAGCTGCTGGGGTAGAGGCAGCTACAGGGCGATACAGCAGCTGGTACTTAAGGGCTGTGCTGTGTTTTGCACCCAAAAGCCAGGTTAGGTGGTGGTTTTGCTGGCGTGCAGAGCGCTGATGGGGTCTCCTCTGCAGATGCCCAGCCGAGGCCCTGTAAGGCAGTGCAGAGAGCTGCTCTCAGCCTGGCCCGGGCAGCCGCCGGTGGGGAGAGGCTGTGTCTGCAGCACCGGGAGAATGGTTCAGACTTTGCATTTAATATTGCATGTCCTTACGCAGTGGTGATGCAGCGCCAATTATTTGCACCGCCATAGTGAGCAACGATACCCATAAACTTCTGCTTATGCATAGCATTGTGGTGGTATCGGGAACAGGAGCAGTTTGAGCTGCATCCCCTTTCCAAGAGCTCTGCATGCCTGCCCGCAGCACCTCAGGGAGCATTTGTGGGGCTGGTGGGGACGTCGAAGTGCACTGACCCCAGGGGTGCACTGGAAGAGGCGGGGCTCAGACAACCAGAAGAACACACGGCTGCTTTGTGCTGTGGAGTAAATGCCCTTTGCCTGCCAGGAGCAGCTGTCTGAACACTGCCCTAGGGTCAGCACAAACTTCAGCCAAGGGGTACAGGTACACGGCCCCCGGCAGGCAGGCATGGGGGTGCTTGGGGCTCCAGGGCTCTTCCAGATTTGCATCCCAGGCACCTTGCTCAGTGGCACCCGCTGTCCCCAGCTCTCAGGAGGTCCCCAATGCCCAGCAGGGACAGTGGCCCACTCACAGGGTTTGGCAAAGTCCCTCCCCAAGCCCTGCGAGAGGCTTGTGGCTGCACGAGCGTAACCTGCTGTGAGCAGCCAGTGCTCTTGGCGCAGCCCCCAAGTGCACTGGAAAGTAATGTTAACTGTTCCCCCCGCTATATGATATAATATGCAGACAGAACTTAAAAAATAACAAAACTGAAAAGAATTTTATTCATTGCTAAAAAGGAAGGCTTCTAGCAAAGAAACTTTGCAGAGGGGCTCATCTGACATTGGTGCTGACGGGTGCTACGTTTGCTGCTGTATTAAGTTGCTGTCTTCTCTTGACGTTGAAGAATTTCAGTTAAAGAGCTTAAACCGGCTGAGATGGCATCATTATTGGTGACCTGGATTGCTGGTTGGCATCCAGGGATGTGGGTTTACATAACTGGCTACATGTGGTTGGTGTCCAGCTCTCCTCCGTATCGCAACCTGCAGCCAAACACCTCGATTTGTCTTCCATGTTTCATCAACCTCCGACTGAAGTAAGGTGAAAATGTACCCTAATTACGGTGTGATTCATTGAGAACATCCCGGGGTCACTGCCCAGCTCACGGCCCTCATGTGTCCTTGCAGATGTGCCAGTCCTGCCTCCTTTACAAAGCAAAAATGGGTTATTTGGATTAAAGAGGAGCCGGGTAGCTCCACGAGAGTGCCTTGTCCCAGGCAGAGACTGGGATGGATTCGTTTTTACCAGCACTCAAAACTTAAAAGACAGCTTTGTAAGAAATTAATGTTAAGGTTAGGAAATACTGAGATTATTTATGTAAAAGATGAGATTTTATACAAATCAATTAAAACTTCCAGTTTATTTTTTTAGGTAGAAACATGAACTTTGCAGCTGGTGATGAAAAAAAGCATTTTTCCTTTCTAAAAAACACTGAAAGGTTTTACTTGGTGAAGCATGAACGGTGCAGGGATGGAGGCAGAGGCGATCTGCTCTACCTCTTATCCCATGCTCACCAGCCTATGTAGCCTCATTGCCCGGGCAGTGCATGTCGTTTAATTAATATATGTGGCTATCGCAAGTGCAGCCTGCTGCTGAGGTCTGAGCACAAGGCAGGCATGAAATTAAGACCTGCCATCTTAAAAGATTTACAGAGCCTGCCAGAATTTATATGCAGCATATTGGTATTACCGAAAATACAGGTTTAGCTGGCAATCAGCTTAAATTTAATGAAATGAATGAAATGCTGATGGATATTTGTCCAGTGAATGTTCTCCTTTGGTAGAATGGCACAGCAGAGTAATTAGCGTAAATAGCCTACATCTGCAGCCATCAAGCAGCAAAGTCTCAAGCGAGACTTGGTATAAAGTTTCAAAGTTGCTTCACCAGAAAGTGATATTTAAAAAAAAAAAAAAGGCAAGCAGCAAATAGTGTGTTCAGCTTGAGCCATGCCAGATCACCGGGCTGAAAATGTTTCATCCAACCCAGACCAAAGGACCTTGTTCCATTTTTATATTTTGGGCTGCACAAGCATCTTTTTCCCCGCTCGTTACAGCGAGCACCGTGCTGCTGCCGGCTCCTGGGAGCGGCGAGCCCCTGTGCCCCGGGCTCGGTCAGCGCTGCGAGCCCTGCCTGCGGGGAGCACCGGGGAAAGGCTTGTCCATCACCTGCTCAGCTGCACGGCCCTGGCTCCCCTTGGTGCCTCCACAGGGACCAAACTGGGTCTGAATAAAGTATTTTTTTCCTTTTTGGAGGTTTCCATTCTGTTTGCAGCAGCGATGCGCATCATCCCGCCCCTGCAAGGTCCTGGGCAAAGAAACAGACTGTTCAGGGCATTGAAACGTGTTTTTGTGTAGGAGCCATAGAACATCTCCTGGCTTCTGCGCTTGCCTAGAGCATCCTGCTTGCTGTAGCTCTGTGTTTGGCTCTTGTCTTTATTTCGAACCCTGGGATGGATGCAGCAGCTCCCGGGATGGGTGCTAACGGGGATCACAGCAAAGCCAGCGTGGTCATGAGCATCTGTGTTAAAACAGATTTGCTTGATGAAGCATTTTGAGCAAGTTATTTAATGAGCGATTGTCATCTTCCTCAGGGGGGAAATGCATACGTACGTCTTGGCAAATAGCCGCATCTGTAGCGGTTTGGTGGCACTGAAGCGGCACAGAGAGCCTGGCCAGAGGCTCCTGGCTGAGCCTGAGCTGCCACTGCGCCGCAGCACCGTCCTCCGCCAAGGCTGTCACCTACCCCTTGTTTTATAAGCTCGGGATTTTCATGATACAAAATTTGTTATTCTAATGTTTTAGTCTAGAAGTGACTATCTTGTTTGGGGAAATGAAATAAATCCTGTATTTAAATATGTATTTCTTTGGCAGAGACCGTAACCCCTTTGAAGTTGCCCATCCCTCCGCTGGCACCTGAGGGCATCAGCAGCTGTGGCAGCAGGGATGGTGACCAGGACCTGGGTGACAGTGTCCTGGGAACATCCCTAGGACGAAGTCACACCATCGGCAGCGTGGGCAGAGCCAGCTGCTGCCAGCAATGGGAACTCTCCAGACACATATAGAACGAGATGTAAAAATACATCTTGAAATATCTGTGCCCAGTGAGAGGATGCTGTGTGTCCATCAAAAGAGAGAAATAACCCTGGTTTTGTCAGTCTTGCTTTGGGTTCTGAAATGCAAAGCTGGGCTCCAAAAGCCAAGCGGGTGCTTCATCTGCGTTGGGCTGGCTGTGAGGTCAAAGCAGAGCCCTGTGGGTACCACCACCAATGGTCCAGCCGCATCCCCCAGTTCCGTGGGGACATGGAGGATGTCCTGGATGAGGCCCTGCCGCGGGGCACCTTGGTGTCAGCGACCCCATGGCTTGTGCCCCCAGATGACACATTCTTTTCTGGGTATTTAACAGTATTCGTTTGTGATCTATAATACTAACTCACTGATTAGATGCCTGGAAATTTTTTCAAAGCTAAATCTTGTGTCTGAGGCAGAGCCTTGCAGTGGTTAGTTCAGCTAGTTATTACTTAGCTTTCTGAGTTCCACCCCACAGATCAGTCCTGCCCTCCCTCCAAACCTCGTGCCAAGGGGTCCGTCTGCCCTGAACCCATGCCTGAGGGCAAGGCCAAGGGGGCTGCTCAAGGCTGGGAGTTTGTGAGTCTGCTGTATGTTTAACTGTTAATCATCTTTTGCAAAATATCATAAATTAACTTTCGTTACTCTGATATAATGCTTTCCATCCTCAAAGAAATGTGCTGTGTAAGCGTTAATGAGCCATTAGGTAAAAGAACTGCAAAGAGATCATCAGAAGCTATTCACCCTGTCACCCTGGGTGGTGGGTGGCCTTGGCTGGCTGCCAGGCACCCACCCAGCTGCTCCCGCACTCTCCCTCCTCGGCAGGGTGGGGGGGATGTTGGAGAAAACCGTGGTGTGCCCCCGCTGCAGGGGAGGAAACCAAAGGTTTGTCATCCTGAGTTCAAAACAGGTCGTCATCGCCACACCAGCACCTCCAGCTTCTCCCTTCTTGCTACCGCTCCTGCTCTACCTTCATGTGCCTTGGGGAGGAGAGAGCCTGGCAGGTCACTGGAGAGTCTGTGGGGTCTCCAGCCATGGAGCTGCTCACACCCCAATGGGACGGGGTGATGGCAGCCTGGGCAATGAGCAGGAGGTGGGTAAGAGGACTCTGGAGGTGCCCCCACCTTCAGCCCAGCCCTCCTGGGAATCTGAGGGCAGATTTAGGAGTGGGGTGTGGGGAACCCATGTGGAGCATTTCCCACTGGCCTGTATAGGGCTGGGGAAGGGACAGTGGGTGACCATAGCCCGGGCACCGCCCTGCCCCCACCGCCTGTCCTCCCCCAGGGCTGCTCAGCTGGGTGACAGCGACAGGCAGGGGTCCTGGGGGTGACTCCAAGCCGCCCCCATCCCTGCCTCGCCCTCCCACCACTCTGGTGAGCAGCTCACCAGCCCTGGGGTCCCTGGGCCACCCCTGCCCGCAGCACCCAAAGCCAGCACCCTGGGAGAGGTGGCACAGGGTGCTGGGCACCGGCTAGCTACCGGCTCAGAGCTGAGCTCCCTGCTCCGACTGCAGCCCCGACTGCAGCAAGGGGCAGGGATGGTTTGCTTCAAAGACTTTGCGCTGCAGCTTATTCGCCTGGCGGTGCTGGGGGGAGAAGGGATTAACCCTGGCACTGCTGCGAGCGTGGGTCTGCAGGCGGCGGCTCCGGGTGCCAGAAACACGGGATTAATGTGTTAACTCACCGGCACGCTGGAGCAGAGGATTTTTCTCACCCTCCCCCCCCCCCTTTTTTTTTGCCCATAATTAACCCATTTTAACATCGAATTGTTCCCCACTATAAGAGGTCCTCTCCTCGCTTTAGTGATGCCAGCAGCTATTTTTACGGGAGGCATCTGCCTGAAGCGCCTGCCTTCCCTCTGAGCACAAAGGAGGCCCGTTCCCGGGCTTCCCGCAGGCTCCTGACGGGGCGATCCCAGGAGCTGCTGCAGAGCCAGGGCCGCTGCCAGCCCCGGCGCTCGGGTGGGATGTAGCGGGCTGCGGCGTATCTGGGCGAAGGAGAGCCGATGGATGTTGCTGGTCCTTAGGGGCTGGCTGGCGAGCGGATGGTTCCTCAGCCGGCAAGGCTGCCTGCTCAGCAGTTGGCGGTCCCGCGGGTGCCAGAGCCAGGGCTTGCAGCATGCCTGCATTGATTTAAACCCGTCAACCAGAAGCGAGCCTGCATCAAGACAGAGCGGCAGCGGCTGCTGACGGTTCATCATGAAGGACCAGCTTTTATGTTTCTGAAAGCACCTGACTAGATGGATGCTTTTGTCTAAGCAGCAGCAAATATTGCCAAGGGGAGAGCTGCGAGTGAGCTGAAATCTGCTCTTGCGATCGTTTTGTCAAGTTCGGGGCTCCTCTCCTCCTGGCATTGCGGGGACGCAGCCTGGCTCTCCCGGAGACCCCCGCCACCTCGGCTACTTCTGTGAGTTGAAGGTCGGCAGGTTTCCTCCGCGGCGTTTGGGACTGAGCCCCGCGCTGCTGGGCAGCCTGCAGCCCGCGTCAGGGTGGCCGGGGGCTCTGGCTGCAACCTGGACGGCGACTAAAGGTGTACTGGGGGCGCGATGCAAGTGTCCATCGCCTGCACAGAGCACAACTTGAAGAGTCGAAATGGTGAAGACAGACTCATCAGCAAGCAGAACACCACTACCCCGAACGTAGTGAATGCAGCCCGGGCAAAATTTCGGACAGTGGCAATTATTGCTCGCAGTTTGGGGACATTTACCCCTCAGCACCACATTTCATTAAAAGAATCCACCGCAAAGCAAACGGGCATGAAATATAGGTATGGTCACGGTATCGTTCTTTGTTACGTTGCAGTGTAATAGCTCTTTACTTTGCCTGTAAAGAATTGCCTGTCTGGATGCATCTGGTTTTGCAGAGGAGCTCTCTACTAAGGTTATTAATAGATTTTTAAAAACTTGTGCATAACTGAATAGCATTTGGGCGTTAATGTTTTTACAGGCATATGTATTTGTGATTTTATACAAAAAACACTTGCCGGGGTAGATTATGTACAACACTGTGAATTTAACACAGTGGTGTTAAGATGGTTTCTATTAAGTGCTGAATATAGCTTATATTGGTACTAGTGAGGAGAAAAAATCAATCAGCAAGGCATGTTTGAAGCTGGACAGGAAAAGTTCATTTGCAGCATGGGGTGAAAAGAAGCATCTGCCTTGGGTACCATTTCATCATGGTGATTGCTTCCTGACTTTTCACCTGGTTCACTTAGTGAAGATGAGATCAAAGCTAAATTTAGGTGAAATGCAGAAAAAAACCCATGGGCATTCTTATAAGATGCCTCATGCATCTTACAGATTTTTATTCCTCCAAACCTAGGCAGGAAAAGTAATGAATGGCTGTGACTTCAGTTTGAAGTGCTCGGTGTGGGCAGCTGATAAGCTTCTCTGTCATGACTTCAGCTGAAAATGAGAAGGATTTCTATGACTTTGGTGGTTGGCTTTTGCCTGTTCAGGACGTCCCTTTCAGCCATGAATGGGTGACGTTACTGGGACTGGGCGAAGGGAACAGCCTGGGGATGCTCTGCACACCTTGCCTCAGGCAGAGCTGCTGCCTCCACGAGCCGCCCTGTGCAGAGCAGCCCAGCGGCTGGCACGAGGGGGTCCCCACGGGCAGGGCATGGGGAGGGCGGTGAGGGGCACGCGGCTCCGGGCAACTTTAGCTGTGCTTGTTCTGAACCCACCAAATAACGAATGATGGTCCTGCGCAGCCAGCCGTGCCTGCGCTGGGGGAGCGGCGTGGGGTGAGGATGCAGTTTTGGAGTTACGCTGATTTTATGGTCATTGGGACTGATGCAAAGCCAAGCTGGCTTTAGCACCGTTACACAGAATTCAAGCCTGCATGCAGCTCAGCACAGGGCTTGGCTTAGGCAATTCTGTGGTTAAGATAATGTCAGTATTAACTCTCCAGGAACCGCGTAGACAGGGCATATGGGAGCAGAGTGAATGGGATGCTCAGGTGTAATTTGCTGTGAGTTGTTTGCAGGGCTGATAAATAACACAGAGGCTTTGCCTGAGTGGAAGCCCGGCCTTTCCAACTGCTTGTTCCTGTCGTTCAGCCATGACCAACTTTTAGCAGGAGCATTGCACGCTCCCGCCGCTTGCTCCCTGGCACAGTGTTGGCAGCAGAAGCAGTCTGGGTGGCAGTCCCATGGCAAGCCTGCGTCAAGGGCAGGAATGCTGATTAATATCTCCTGGAGCCAGCTCCCAGGCTGTTGGGTGCTAGGGGTGGCCTGGCGGGGCAGGCTCTGTGCTCTGGGGGTGCTCCTGGCTGCGGGGAGGGTAGTGCTTGGGTTTGGCGGCGAGTCCTGCCCAAAGAGGGGCAACTCTCAAAATCAATATAACTCATCTTTTAACCAGATGCCCGCAGCCTCCCAATGGAGTAGGGGCCACTGGAGGAGGGCCAGCTGGGACCTCCCTGTGCCCTCCTGCAGCCCTGTCCAAGGCGTTGCACCTCCCTGCCTCAGTTTCCCCCATAAGCACATCTGTGGGAGACATGTCTCTGAGCATGTAATTCAGAGATATGGTCTGTTACCAAGTTGTGGCTTCTGCTCGTTAGGCTTATGGACACTGTGTACTAATTGTCAGCAGTTATCTCTGCTGATTTCCCGCGGGCTCCCGGCACTAGCAGCGTACCGACACGCCAGGTAATTGCAATCCTTTGCTGCCCACGTGACGCAAACGCTCCTGCAGCCTCCGAAGTTGGGCCTTTGTAAATCCTTTCTGGCTTATTTCTGGGTAAGGTTTCAATACCAAGGGCTGAATTCTCCTGCGGTGTTCAGTGCAGCCCTGACGGCTCCCCCGGCTTTGGCTGCCCAGGACCTGGGGAATTGCATCAGGAATAGCATCTAGTTTGTGACAAGGCTGATGTTTTATCTTTATGTCTAATCCCTGTTTCTGCTCCCAAATCTCTCCATATCTAGAGCTGATTTCTCCCCCAAGAGAAGAATTGAAAGGGAATTTGGAGGAAGAGCTGAGTAAACCTCCAGGCTCAGCTGTGCTGCTGCTGAATTGAGATAACCTTTAGTTAGGGAAGATGCCTACCAACGGTGACAGAGCTGATATTTTGTGTTCATCTCTGGGCCTGGTTCCTCAGTCTGAGGGAAATCCAGTGCCCGGAGAAGCCAAAGGCTTTTCCCAATGGCTGTAACAATAAGTCTGTAAAGCCCTCAGCTCCCTTACATTTGAAGCTGAAGTCCTTCCCAATTCATTTTCTGCTTGAATGATGCCCCTGATGCTAAGCTATACAGTGCATGCTGCCTAAAATGACGTGCTGGCTAAGCCCCTTGTTTTATGCCAAAAATACCGATCGCTGCTCCCCGCCTCAGACCCCAAGCGATGCTGCCGCCCCCCTGGCAGCGCTGCCCCGCAGCTCCTGCTCCCCTCCCAGGACGCTTCCCCACCCCGGTGCTGCCACCCCCGGCTGCCGGGTGATCCCGGTGCCAGTGGGATTATGTAAAATGGAGAGACAGCTACTACGCCAGTGACAGGGGTGGGGGCGGGAGAGGAGCCAGCTCGGGGGCTTTTCATCAAGCGACGTGTCTCTGGACCCCTTCCAGCTCAGAGACCGAAGTGGAATATAAAAGACAAAGTTTACAGGAATAAATATGTTCATCTGGGAGCATCTGCAAATATTAGGAACTCAGGTGCGTTCCTGCAGTGTTCGCGTGAGCAAACCTCAGCTTTGCATTCGCTAAGTCATGTTCCGCTGCCTCCCTGTCGGATTGTGGCATCAGCCAGACGGGACCTCCCCAGACATCACCTCTGCTGTCACTGCCGGGGACAGCCTCAGCTGCCTCCTGCCTGCTGAAGGCAAATGGGGAGAGGGGCTCTTCCCTTTCATCCTTTTTAATGCTCCAGATCAGTCCCACTGGTGAGCCTGCCCAGATGCTCAGGGAGAATATTTGGGATCACTTCAAGTCTTTCCTTGAAAATGATGTAGTTGCAGTGCTTGGCTTGGAAAATTGCAATCTACTGCACTGCTGCTGAAAACAAAGGATGTATTTTTACATCCCTCCCATGCTGTTGGAGAGCCTGCCACCCTCCTTGTGCCTGCCCAAGGGATGGCAGGCTGGGTCTTCAACCACTTTGGACCATCAGAAGGTCACAACCTGGGTTCTTCTCCCTCCTAATTTGCCATATTTTTTTTTTAATTTATTGTCAGCCCAGTACAAGCTGTCAATAAAGTGGATCCAGCCCTGATCCTGGTGTGCAGGGCTCTTTGGGATGTTCCATGGCTACCGCAGAGAACTAATTCTCAAACTGAGACTTGTACCAGCCTTCCCGTGCTCATGCACGCAGGCATCAGGGTTAAGTCTCGCTCCAGAGCATCCCGGCTTCCTGCGAGCCTGGTCCATGCCCAGGATGTGGCAGGGAGCTCAGCTGTGCAGGGCTCAGAGCTCAGCTCTGGCTCCATCCACCGCGCTGCCAATTTGGGGTTGTCAGCAGTTCAAAACCAGCCCTTCCTGAGAGCTCTGCCCGCACATGGGCACGAGAGACCCAATTTACGAAGCTCAACTATCTATTTGTGTTCATAAATAATTGATGGTGGCAGTTTTGACCATTAATTCCACTGCGAGCCTAAACAAAAAATTTTTAACTGCAAAGGCGAGCTGGTGGAGTTAACAGTCCGTGCTCACCCTGCGGCCAGCGCAGAGCCTGGGGCAAGGTGTGGAGAGGCTGGGCACCATCCCCCAGAGGGAAACCCATCCATCCTGCCCGATGTGGGATGCCCAGCTGTGGCCACCATGCCTGTGCCACCCTGACACTGAGGCTCCTGCCTGCGCCGCAGCGTTCTCTGTATGGCTCAGTACGGCTCACAGGGCTGTAAGGAGGCAAGGGTAATTAAAGCTCGCGTGGGGAGGCCAGCCCGGGAACCTCGTCCCTGCTCGGTCAGGTCTGCATGGGGACCTGCCCTGCTGCTGCAGGCGCCGTAGGGGGAATGGTGTTTGCTGCAGTCGCTGATGTGCAAGGATTGCGTGCCGCATTTTACAAGGTCTGGAGCAGCTTTACCAACCAAAGACCTTTCCCAGCAACCTGGGAGGTGCCAAGCTCTCTGCGATGCCGGTGCCGCAGTGCTCAGCTACCCGCTCAGCACCAACCACTGCTCTGGGGGGCAAAGCTCTGGCATGAACCCGAATGTGCATGAAGGGTCTGGAGGAGACCAAGCTGGCCGGACACATGGTGCTGCTGCTTGTCCGCTCCCTTCTCCTGGAGCAATGGGTACATCTTGAAATCGTGGGTGCCTGCGCTTACAGCAAGGCCGATGCAGGGTGGCCTGGTCAACCCTTTTCTTAGGATTTTTTTTGGCTCACTGCCTGGGTGCTGCTGCTTGCCAGGCTGCAGGCTGTGGGACCTTCCAGTGTCCCTGGTGGCACGGAGGCAGTGTCCTGGCCACCTTCCAGCGGAGGTCATTACATCCTGCCGGCTAAAAATTCCTCTGCAGTTCGAAGGCATTTTTCTTCACTGTGTGCCTGAAATTGTGGGTTCTTGTTGAAGAGCATTAATAAAGAGCTGCTAATGCATTGCGTCGCAGCGGTGGGTGTGTTTCTCCGGTGGCTCCGGTGGGATGTCTCTCTTCCCCCTCCTGGAAAGATGGCCATGTGCTTGACATAGCCAGGGTCAGAGCAGTGCTCCATGGGCTCTGCACACCAATTACAGACATTAAAAGGCACGATAAAAATACTACGGCACAAAGAATTCCTCATCCCACTTTTCTGCCTAAATAAATATCCACTGGCAAACATAATTAAGGTATGTAGCAAGTATAAAACTCTCAATCCTATGGTTAACTCAAACCTTACTAGTCCTTGCGGGCTGGCAGGTCCCAGCCCAGAGGGGGGAGATGCTCTGGAGCACCTTCCCTCCAAGGGTCATCTGGGAAGGGAGAAAAGCAGATCTGCTCCTGGGAAGCATCCCACAGCCATTCCCTGTCCATGGAGAGGTTCCTGGTATGGCTGCTGAGGGCTTGCAGAGGAGGAGAAGCCTCTGGCTGTGTGGGACGGGGCCCTGCAAGGACCCAGAGCCATGTCCGAGACGGGTGATCACCATCAGGAAAATGACTTTTGCCTCCATGATCGCTGGCAGTTTCTTCCACTCCTTTGAACATACCCTGGGTGACCCGTGGGTTAGAGGCAAAAATTGCACTGCTTTTATTTGTATTAAAGTGCAAATTTCTTATGTAGAAGCATGGTATTATTAATGCTAGAATTGCCTTGTGAAGCATGCAGATCCCATGCGGCATGCCTGGCTGCGCAGCCTGTGTAAGTCTGGGCTTACGGGAGTCAAAAGCAAAATTCCAACCTGCCAGGTTTGGAAAAACACATGGGTCTGTTTGGGCTGCTAGATTCATTTGGAAAGAGAAGATAAATTTCTTTGCAGTATTTCAGGACTTGTGTCTTCTTTTTCCTTGCATCATACTGCAAGCGTTAACCATAATAACTACCTCATACATCTAGGAATCCATGGTTTATTTAAGTCTTGCTGCAATTACAAGTAGTTTTAAGCACTCACATGCAAATGGCATAATTATTTTGATATAGAAATGCATATTATTTCAGTAGCTCTCCACATCAGGTTGATTTTTATGGCTCATCCTCTGATCTTCATTTTATTGCTGTAAATTAAGACCAATCCAGTGAACAGAATGGATTTACACCGAATTCACAATGCATTTTCCCCCAGGACCATAGCATATAATGGCTAAAAAGGCGGCAGAAATAACTCAAAGAAGGAGAAAAAGGAACCAGTTGAGTAAACAAAAATCTGTGCTGATTTGTGCTGCTCTCAAATTCCTAATGGCTCTCCAGGAGTCTGTAGCTGCGAAGTAAGGCTGTGGCTTCAGTGCAGTCTGGATTTTTCTCATCTCATTACATTGATGCTAAAGCCACATTTAACACAGCAATGTTAAAACCAGCGTAGGCAAAGTGAGCTTTAGATTTGAATACACAGTTGCTTACCATGTAAAGTCTAACGATATGCTACTGCCCGGAGTGAGTCGAAGGCGTACTCGCTTGCCGGCTTTCATGTCTGCAGAAAATGAAGACTTTGCGGACGTCTCACTGAGTGCAAGCACCAAAAACGTATCTCCTCTTCCAGGTTTCAGATAGAGCAAAGTCGTCTTTCTTTTGGTTTTTTTTTTTGGTTTTTTTTTGCAGACTGTCCAGGTGGTGCTCCCCTGGCTGAGCATGGCTGCTTCCCAGCTCTCTGCCGGTGGCTTTGCCACTGGAGGAGCGATGCCCAACCAGGCCAAGAACCTCCTACATCAGCTGTAGTTAACTGAAAAATGGATTTTTAGTGTTATTTTCAAGTATTCTAATGTTCTTCATAGAAATGTTTCTAACTTATTAGGCATTTTGAAAACATCTGTCCACCAGCTTAATTATACACCCTTCAGTGAGGTCTAGCTCAGGGAGAAACACGCAACCAGTGGGAGCTGCGCTGGCTCATGCCTTAGCGCAGAGTGGGGACTGTTATGTGGAGGATGGGTGTCAGCATTTGGCATCACCTCTGCCCAGCTACGCCTTGATAGTCCCCACTTCCCCGGCAAGCCTGGCCTGCAAGCTGTTCCTGATCCTCCAGCGTGGTGTCCTCTGGTCCCCATGGAGCAAGGTCTGGGGACGCTGGATTGCCTGTCCCAGCCTCTGTGTCATGCTGGGGACAGGAACACTGTCCTGTGGTGCTGGTGGCACTGGTGAGCACTGGAGGGGGGTGCACAGCAACAAGCCAGGGCTTGGTCTGCCATCGATTCCCGCCCTCCCCATTTCAATCCCAAGAGAGAGGGATGAGCTAAGGAGAACAAGATTGAATTCAAGGACAAATGGTGTTTTAAAGAGCACGCTTTTCATGTCGGTTTTGTTAAGCAGAAGCAAAATGATGATATTTTAAGGCAGCTTTTAAATAATGCAATGGTATTCCGGTGATGAGCTGCACAGCCTCTCGAAGCTCGCCAGCGGCCGAGCTGTGCAGGGCACAGGGCAGCGATGCAAGGGCATGGGAACAGCCTGGGTGGCTGTCCCCATCACCGGTGGGTGGCTGTCACAGCACGGCTGCTCCCCGTGCCACCCGGATGCGGGGTGCCCTCTCCCAGGGCAGCGGTGGATGGTGGGTGTCCCCCTGGCACAAGGCAGCGTGTGGCAGCTCCAGGCTCGCAGCCGTGGCCGAAACAGGCTCCTGCTAAAACTCACCCTGCTCCACTCTGCTCATCCCAAACCATTCCCTGCAGGGTGACAGTTTCCATTTAAAATCTGCATGACAACATTAATCTAATGCTTAAATGGATGGAAGAAAAGACGTAATGCAGAAACACTGCTAATTTGATTACTTGTGAAGCGCACAGTTTAAGATATTTAAAATTTATTATTTTAGCATGACTGCTTTGGCAAAATCCAATTTGAATTTTGAGCATGCTTATTTTTATTTTAGACGAGCATTATAAAACGCCAGCTGTAGAACATGTTTGTTAAGAAATTAAATCTCAGTAAGGCAAAAAATGCTCTGCATGCGACTTGGTGTGAACCCAGAGATTAAAGCTGGGGTGACATTTTCCCTGCTACAAGCCAGAGGTCATCTCCCCTTTGCCTGGGGTTCAGCATGTCAGTTGGACTTGATGATCTTAAAGTACTTTTCCAACCTAAATGATCCTATGATTCTATGTCCTGAGAAGCGTGGGAGGAGAGGGGCATCTCTGTGGAGCTGTTTCTACAGCTCTTGCTCCAGCAAAACTTCCACATGTTTCAGTGTTTGGAAAAATTCCAACAAACCAGATAAATGGGTAGATAAATGATGTAAAGTCAGTGGATAGTTTGGATGGATCTTGCTAAAGCACAGAGGGATTTGGCTACCTTGTCCCTTATCCCACCCCTGCTTCCCATCACTCTGCAGGAGCCAGAGCCATCTTTGGGGGGGCCTCTGGAGCGGTTCAGAGGTGTTTGTTCCTGAACAAACCCATTTTAGAAGTTGACCAGAAGCTGCTCTCTATCTGTGTCCCCTACTGCTGTGCTCACTGTATACATCCCCGGAGGAGGCAGAGAGGATGAAGGAATACAGCAGCCCCCATAAGAGCGAGGTGGCCCTGGGCGTGTAGCAGCTATCGCAGCCTTTTGGGGCAGGCTGTGCCCTGTCTGCCATCTGCTGGGCCATTCCGGGTGGCTGGTGGGGGACACAGCACTGCTGTCCCTCAGCGATGCCGTTGCTCTTCCCCACAGCAGCATCCCCTGCAGGAGATGCATCATCATCCCTTCAGCAAACCAAGACTTACTCCTCATGGTATCCAAATGTATTAGAAATGTTTCTCAGACTATTTTTGTAGTCCAATAAAACTTCCTGGCAGGTGGGTGTGGGTGGGGAGCAGCGCCTGGTGTCCAAGATGCCTTGCCGGGGTGGCCGGGTGCTCGGCAGGCACCATGCTGAAGAGTTTCAGGAGCTCTTTTCTGGCAAAGTTCTCCTCGGAGAACAAACAGAAATAATTGATGGGGCACACGGCTTGAGAAACAGAAGCAGCATATTGAAAAATAAGGTCCTGAAGTTCCCGGAGGCCCTTTGTACGTGGCACCCCAATGAGGTCCTGGTGCCTTCCCTATAGCAGCTCCCAAAGAGGAAAGCTCGTGCTTTGTTTTCATGTTTGTTGAGTGGGTTTTGCTTAAAGCACACAACAGTGGTGTGAGAGTCTACAGCAGGGCCTGCTGGCAGCTGGATACAATGTACCTGGAGAACCTCAGATTCGATAACTGAGATGGCCTCCTTGCACGGAAAGGGTGTGAGAGAGGTACTAGCTGGGCTGAGCCTGCATGTATGCCCAGCTTGCATGCAGTTGTGTAAGTCATCATAAAAAATGTGCCCTGTATGTTAACAACAAACTGCTTTAGAAATATTTTGTGTATGAAGTTGTAAAACTTCCATGGCATACCTATATTTTCTGGTTGGCATTACATTTGCCAGAAAAACCAAGCACTGCCTGGTCACAGCCTCAGCAGCACTGGCTGTGAAGCTGCACTGCAACCCATTTCAGAAGTACTTAAAATATGTCAAAAATGTCCTTTCGCTCTGAAGGGGTAGAAGTCCCACACAGCAATTTAAACAAAAATTCCTGTATTTTTCATCCTGCTTATTTGTGGAATGGTTCATGCAAATAGCTTTTACCTAAATATTTAGGCAAGAATAAATTGCTCCTCCAAAGCAAAAGGCTCCTCTTCCCAGGCCGACTCCACCGGAGGATGCTCCCGGCTGCAGACGGGGCAGATCTGCTTACAGCTGTCCTGAGTGCCCAGTGTTTGTCCAGAGCTGCTCAGATTCCCTCCTGTTCATCAGTCTTGTGATTCTGTCAGAATTAGCCTCTCCCGCCTGTGGAGAAAATACGTGTTTTCCAGTTTCAGCTTATTCAATCACTTCAGCTTAGTGACTAAGACTCTCCAAGGCAGGTCAATGGATGGGGAAGGAAAAACCAGTGATGGGGTTTTAAATTTTTTATTTTGCCTCTTTCAGTAGTAGTACCGAAATGGGAGAAACTGGCATCTATTATTTATGACCCTATGGGATGTGCTGACTAGTGACGGTACAGTCAGCACCCTACGCACAGGTACGATTTGCTTACTGATTTCCTACATGGATAAAGCGGAATTGACCTGGGCATCGTAACAGGGTTAGGCACATGTTCCCCATTTGCCAGGTCTTTGCCCAACCCTCTGAGATCTGTACCACCGTGGAGCTGGGTACCACTGAAGGGTGGTTGGGGGACGCAGTGGATTAACCCATGCACAGATGCGATGGAGGGCTCCCTCTTATTTCTGGAAATAACTTGATTCATTCAAATCCTTTAGGAACTGCAAGGTTTGTTTTGTTTTTTTTTTTACAAGGATAACATAATTCTTTCAGACATTTGAAATTCTGCACTTTAAAAGCATCGCTGCAGAATGACAAATATTTTTTTCTTTCCCTCTCTTTCGTCCTCGGGTCCCACAGATGATGAACCATGGGCTGTGCACCATTGCAGGATGCGGTTGCTGGAATCAGGGGACCCCCTGGCGCAGCTATTCCCCTGGGAATGCCAATGCCAGTGCTGCCCCTGCTCCGGCATCCCCACCCTGCGGTCCCCACTGGGACAGCTCTGGGAATAGGGATGCGCAGCTGCTGCCATCACCAAAAACTCCCTGCAACCACTTCTGTTCCAGCTGCGGGCAAGGGGCCGCTCTGGTTCTGGCACCCAGCCGCCCCGGTTCCGGCACCCAGCCGCCTGGCAGACGGCCTCTCAGCCGGGCTCCCAGGCGCTTGGGCGGGGGGAGGGAGGGAGTGGGCAGGAGCGTCGCATGCGGGAGCCTCATTCATGGCACAGATCCCACGCGGGGAGGCTGAGCATGCCGGCACGTCTGCCAGAGCCACGCGCGGCAGCCCCTGCCTTTGGCTGCGGCCCATCTATTTTGCCTTATCTACATTTTAATGCGTCATCTGCAACTTTTTGGAGGATGCAGCCAAAAAAAATTCTGGGGAATTTCAGCTGAAGCGACCACCTACGTACCCGGTGGCCCTACGAGTATGGGAGATGAGTTGGAAAGTGTGAAGAGAGCCAAGAAACGGGGGCCAGATGCCATTTAGGCACCTGCTCGTCCCCTTGCGCCATCCGTGCCTGGGCTGGTTGCCCCTCCTGCTGCTGAGCCGGGGTTTCCATTGCCCAGGACCCACCTCCTGGCTTCACAGCTGTTGTTTTTCAGCTGATCAATACCGTCCTGTTTTGCCTCTGCAGCTATTCCACTAGTAACAGTTTTTTTTCCTATTTTGTGTTGTTGACCTAATGCTTAACATCACTCCTGCAGCAGTGGGGACAGTCACCAACTCCCCCAAACCCCGTTTTATTGTGGCGGGGAACAGTAACCCCTGCAGAAACCCAGATGGGAAGGAAGATGCTCACAGGAGCACCTGGGACTGTGTTGACTATCCACTTCTACTCTGAAATAGCTTAGAGAAGCAGCATTCCTTGCGGCGCACCTTCACCATGCTGCTGCATGATTCAAATGAAATCCTATTTTATTTTTATAACATCTTAGGTAGAAGAGATTATGAAGTGGTTTGCAAAGCAGCAAACATAAGCACAGTCAAACACTGCAAGCGTAAGATTGAACATTAAAGCAAATTTAAGAATATATGTGCTCAACCAAGGAAATAAATCTGTGTTTTCAGCTCACTCAAGTATCTCTTGGGCCATCTACACTGGCCCAGCTTCTGCTACAGCTTTGCATGTTCACCTATGCTTATTACCATTTGAAAACAGAGTTAAAAATTTCCTGATATTTGATGTCAGTACTTCATCAGAGCCAGGAGTATCTCTGTCTCTGCCGCAGCTTTACGGCTTGAAGCTGTCCTTGACTCTTGCTCACACTTGGAGCCTTTGCTCAGATGCGGTGCCTTAGTCTGAGCACCCAAAGGTCCCACAGCCATGGGCTACTGGGTGCGGGCATGGCCGGGCACCACGGGCTCAGCCTGGCACCATGGGTCTGTCTCAGCAGGGGTGTCTCTGGTGGGTGGTGGGTGAAAACGCCTGGGTCCGGCCTGCCCTGGCTGCGGCAGCGGGGCTGAGCTTGCCTCCAGCCCGCCTGGCACTGCAAAAGGTGGTTTTCCTAGACGAAACCCTAAAGCTGCTCTGTTCCCCTTTGCTGCTGTCAAAATGCACAAGTGCCACCAGGATCCTCCCTGCTGCTCCCAGGTGCCTGTATGGGGTAGCTCAGGTGCTCTTGTATTAGGGTGAAACAACTTCCATTCAGAAATGGGGAGCATTTCTGTGGGACAAGCAGGAAGGTAGTTTGTGTTAAAGGGAAGATACTCAGTAGGACTTTGGTTAAAAATCACCATTCTTGCTTTCCAAGGACTCGGGTTTTAAACCCCATCCTGTAATAAGCCATCTTCTAGGCAGAGTGGGATGTTGACTTTGACAGGCGGTTGAAAGCAGTGAACGCAGCTGGTGGGGCATTGCCCTGACCGTGTGGCCAGCAGGAGCAGGGAAGTGATCGTGCCCCTGTACTCGGTGCTGGTGAGGCCGCACCTCGAATACTGTGTTCAGTTTTGGGCCCCTCACTACAAGAAAGATGCTGCCTTGCTGGAACATGTCCAGAGGAGAGCAACCAAGCTGGTGAGGGGTCTGGAACACAAGTCATACGAGGAGCGGCTGAGGGAACTGGGGTTGTTTAGTCTGGAGAAGAGGAGGCTGAGGGGAGACCTGATCGCCCTCTACAACTGCCTGAAAGGAGGCTGTAGTGAGGTGGGGTCGGCCTCTTCTCCCTGGTAACAGACGATAGGATGAGGGGGAATGGCTTGAAGCTGCGCCAGGGCAGGTTTAGGCTAGACATTAGGAAAAACTTCTTCACCGAGAGGGTTGTCAGGCTCTGGAATGGGCTGCCCAGGGAGGTGGTGGAGTCCTCATCCCTGGAGGTCTTTAAAAGAAGGATAGATGAGGTGCTTAGGGACATGGTTTAGTGGTGGGATGGCGGTGCTAGGTTAACGGTTGGACTCGATGATCTTAAAGGTCTTTTCCAACCGAGGTGATTCTATGATTCCCTAATTCTATGATTCCCCAAATGAAGCGGGGTGCAGTGATTTGCACCTGCCTGTAACCAAAGCTTGCTGAGGATGTACAGGTGTCCCGGTGGCACACAGACCTTCCTCGCATTGTTATCTCTGCGCGAGTAAATGGGTTTAAAACACATAAAACAGTGGAAAGCTGCGATTCTGCATCACTGCAATTACTGCTAATACGGGCGGTAATTTAGTGGAAACTGCTGTGCGTGTTGTGAAGTGTTTTGTTCGCAAAATGGGAGACAGAAACCATTATTTTTCTCTCTTCCCACCCACACCACTTAGAGACAACCTCCTGCCATCAGAGCTTGCTGAGGGGCAGCTACTGCGTGTCTAAAATCTGCAGGTCTGCTGGAGCTGATGAGGCAAAATGAAATCCAGCCTTAAAAGCAGGAAATCACCCAAGTTAATTAAAGAAGAGAATTTACACCTCCATGTTGCCTCACCCCCAGTTCACAGCAAGACTAAGCCGCGCTGGGGGCTGTTGCAGCCCAATGAATCGTGACAAATATCATTTACCTGGCGCTGAGATGTGAGGAGGAGCTGAGCACCCTCCAGGGAAGCAGTTTGCTCTTCCCCGGGGGTGGCAGGGCGCTCCAGAGCCCGAGCAGATGCTGACAGGTCACCTTGTGAGGAGACCAGGAGATGGTGTGTTTTGCCAGAGCACTCAGGAATACGGAGTGTCTTGGCTAAGCCCAAGCTGAACCGTATCCTCGCTGTTCTCTGCTTTGGCATTGCCAGACTAAGGAGATGTCTGTGTGTGTCTTAGGAGAAGTTCAGAGGAGCAAAAGCCCTGCAGATGTGGTCGGTGCTGAAGGGGTAGGTCTCTCCAACGTCACAGCTCCGGGAGCACCTGAGAGACGTCACCCGAAACTTCCAACAGTTTTGCACCAGGAAGGCTCGGGAAAGGCTTGGTGATGGAGAGGAGAGCTGGAGCGGGCGGGAGGAGGATGGCCCCTCTCCTGCCTGTCCCTTCCCCTCCCTGTCACTTCATGCTGGTTTGCACAGGGCACCCCGTGTCCTGGGGACGCCACAGATGACTCCTGGTGTGAGGGATGCCCCCGTCCCCCCTGGGATGGGGGATCCAACCCTGCCTTGCTGGGTACAAGCAGGGAAATTTGGGGAGCCACAGCTGCCCTTCGTTGCCCATTTTAATGCAGGGGCTGGGATGGGGATCTGCAATTGCCTCCAGCTCCCTTTGCTCAGGGGGTGCAGGGTGGCGCTCTCTGGCATTTGAAGGCGGAGAGAAACAGGGCGTGATAAGGAGGGTTCATTAACGTGGGAAGCAGCCAAACTGGTGAGGGTTTCATATGGTATGAAGCACGCAGGAGTACTAAGGCCAAGCCTGTCTCCGAAGCTCGGGATTACACTTTGCTGTTCCCCACTCTGCAGGTCACAGGCAAGGATGTCAGATGTGCTGCAGCGGGAGAGGGCAATTGGAAAGGGTCTCTACTTTTGTCAGGTTTTTGTTGTTACTTGAAACAGCCTCTTTTTTTCAGGGAACAAATTACATATTTTATTCATTTTCTGTGCAGAAAGGAATGGTTCTGGAGCACTAATGGGGATGTTTCTAAGCAACGTTGTTTTCCCACCGCAAGCTTTGGGAACAGTGACTTTTTTTTTTTTACATTTTTGTAGCAATAAGCCAAACTGTCTGCAGTTTATATGCAGGAAAACCTTGTCGTGGTTTCCGCAGTTTTGCTTAAACAGATGGGGGGGGGAGGGGGGGCTGTGTCACCACCTTGGGGCTCACCCCACACCCATGAGGGTGCATGCAGGTGTGCGAGAAGGGCTGCTCCAACCCCTCCTTTCTGGTGGTGAAGGTGGAGGACGTCCATGAAGACACCTGCAGGCAGGGCTCTGCATCTGACGATGCTGATGCCTCTTCCAGGGGCTGGCTTTGTGCCCTTCCTGATTCCCTCTTCTCTGTTCATAGCCCCTCTCTTCCCCTCCTGCCTCCTTCCCCCCATCTATTGCTCTCTGCATGTTTTTTGCATGCCAGAATACTTAGAAATGCCTGGGGAGTGCTGGGTTCTGCCTCCCCCGTACGCCTCCCTCACACCGAGGCCGTTGGCGTGGCCGTGGGCGCCAGGAGCCGGCAGTTCCCTGCATGGGGTGTGAGCGATGTCCCTGTGGACTTGGGACCCCCACCCACCATCCCTCCCTGGCAGCCCCCAGGGGCTTGTGAAATGGGGTCCTGGGCGTCACCTGCCACCAGGGCTGCCTCGCTAGTACCAACCCGTGCAGGATCTGTCCCCTCGGTTTTGTATTTCTGGTGGAGGTTGGCTTATGTGGGCAAAAACACCAACACAGAGCAATGAAACCGGGGTTGGAACAAGCAAAAAACAGAATTATCTGATTTCTGTTGAGCTCTTCTAAGCCTGGTGATTCTTCTGTGGGCGTGGAGTCGAAAATGTTTTAGTCATTGTGTATGTTATTGCAGAGATCTTATTTAAAAGTTATGTTTTTCCTTAGAAAACCTCTCACTCTTTCTCTCTCTCATTCCTCATAGATAGATGGATGGATAGACGGGCAGATAGATGGATAGATAGATGGGTGGGTAGACAGGCAGGCAGGATGGTTATCCTGACCCCATTGTACAGATGGGAAGTAGATAAGCTTAAAGTAGGGTTTGCTCAGCACACCTCAGGCTGAAGCCTTGGCTTCCAAGCAGCCCAGCTGCCACTTGCTGCTTTAAAATCTTAAACTCTTTGCTTTTAGCCTCCACCAAATATGAGGCTGTTTTGGAGATTCAGGCTGGCTGGATGCAGGGTGAGGTGGGCTGTCAGCACCCAGAGCTGATCCCGGCTGGGATCCCAGCTGGGATCAGCTTTAGCTTTGCTCAGCAGGTAAGCTCAGCCTGGTGTCAGATATCAGGTGAAGCTTACCCCGTATGTGGAGGCAGAGGGTTTTGGATTGAACAGGAGCCATGTCCCCTTCTGCAAACCAACAGGGACCCAGTGGGGTTATGGAGGCAGAGGCTGCTGCAGGTACAGACCCCTGATGGTGTGGCAGCCCTGCAGCCCTGCCCGGCACTGGGAGGGGAAGATTTGGGCTGATTTGGGTTTGTGTTAATGGAACTGACCAAACCCAAACTCTATGCCCTTCAAACAATGAAGGGCAACAGCGAAACAAATCTCCCACCTGGATATCCAAGATTTTCTTATAATTGCTTTGTCCCTTAACAATTGGGGTAGGTTAATGACTTGATTAAGCAGCACAGGTGGCTCAGAGCACAAATCCCTGCTGGGAGGGTGGTGGGTGCTGGCTCAGGCTGTGTCCCCAGGTGGGGGGCTTGTGGCAGGACTTAAGCTGCTTCTCCTCCCCTCCCAGCTGTGTGCAATGGGAAGCATCAGGTACCTGGGTGATGCTGTGTGTGGTGAGCTGTAGTGGGGCTGGATGATTAATGGTGAAGGTTGTTTTAAAAAAGGGAATTACTCTTTCTTCCCCACTGCTTGTTGAAGTGCAAGGGGAAATGGGTTTGCTCTACACCAGAGTGGGGTGCTGGGGCAGGTGTTCTCTCTTGTTGGGGTACCTGGGGAGCTGGGTCTGCGTGTTTTGGGGAGCTCTCCTTTGCTGGATGTGGCTCTGGAAGGGTGAGGAAAGCACCTGCCAGTGGTGACCGAGGGGTGTTTGGTGCTGCTGGGGCATGGGGACTGAACTTGGTGGCTTCTTGCGGTTCCCTGGTGTTACGGCTGCTTCCAGTGCTGCAGCCTTTGTTGCCATTGATGTGTTCTCTTACCAGTTCCCCTATACTAGAATTAATTAGAAGTGAATAATTACAATTGCTATCTGTCCAGTACCACAGGAGACAAATACCATTCCTGCCATATGGCATGGGCTGCTTTGTAGACATGTTTTCTCCCCTGCCTTCTCCCCCTTTTCTTTTAATTAGACTGTCAGCTCTGAAAATCCCCAGACCCAACTGGGTGTCGGTGTGCTACCCCACTGCCTGCCTGGTGCCAGCGGCAGACCCAGCCATGGCCTGCAGTGACATTTGCTGCTGGGGATGGGAGCCCTACCAGCAGTGTAGGAGGTTGTGGGTGTCTCCGTGTCTGGTTTTGGGGGGCCCCTCTGCCCCAATGCCTGTGGGAGGTACCTGGCACCCATGCAAATGTGGGGCTTCAAATGCAGGAGCTGAGTTAGGCACTTAATTAAAGCCCCATCCTGCAGCTGCCTGGGTGCATGGAGCCTGTCTTGGGTTGGGTTCAGCTACTTCTCATCCCAGGGGACACTGAGGTGCTTGGCCACAAAATGAGGACCTACCCCTCTGCTGGCACCCAGGTGCCTCACTGGAGGGGTGTGAGGGCTGGGGGTGCTGTGAGGGGTGCAGGGCTGTGCTGTTACGTGTTGCCTCATCAGTGGCCAGTCATAAAAATGTTACCGTGGTAGGTTTTTTTTTACCAAATCCCCTCTCTGGAGGATACCTTCTGCCAGAGCCAAGCCTTGTCCTTCCCAGGGCCCCTGTGGCCCTGCTGCTCTCTGGCTTTCCTCTTGTTTCTCACAGCTCCCCAGGATCCCCATGCCTGCTCCTCCTGGGAGCTCCTTGCTCCAGGCTCATCCCACACCCCCCCTGTTCACATCCCTCCTAAAACTTGCCTCTTCCCCCAGCTGGGCAGTGAGCCTTTGCTGCAAGGACAGTCAGCCCAGCCTGGCAATGCTGCCCATAACTCAGCTCCAAAAAGCAGGCGGGGGGGCATGGGGCAGGGCTGCACAGGCTTGTACAGGTCTCACTGACCACAAGAGATAGATATATATATAAAGTATATATTCCTTTTGGTTTTGTTCAGCTCCGACTGCCCTGTCAGTAGTTACCTTTCCGAGGAAATAATTAAACTAAAAGTTACCATAGAAGCCACTAAGGAAGCATTGGGTGAGTGCAAGAGGCAAAATGAGGACCAGGAAATTTTTCAGGTCTTTTGCAACCCTGGCTGCTCTACCATGTTAAATGAGGTTTAGGTAGGGTCTAGACTGGGTACCACTGGTTTAAGGCAAGGCCGGTGTGTTTCTCATCTGTGTGCAATTTCACTTGAAAAGGTTTTCCTCAGCTTGGTGAGGCGAGCCCTTAATGACCGTGGGTTTATAATTGGCCACCCCCCCTGTACCCTGTGAGTTAGTTGGGGTGGCAGCATCAGAGGAAAAGGATGTTTTTTCAGCAAGAAATGGTTTAATGTTGCTTAAAAAGCTGGCTTAAGCAGAGGAGATCTGGAAGAGGCTTGCAAATAGCTGTTCCAGCGAAAAGGCTTTCCTGATCGCGTGATGGAGTGGAATTGAGGAAATAAAAAGCTTCAGTTAAATACTGCAGAAACTTCCTAAGAGGAAGAAACGGTGGAGCATGTGTGAAAGGAGGAGCTGGCGGTGCCGGTGAGCAGGGTGGTTGCTGCAGATGGCCAGAAAGGGCTGACCCTGAAGCAGAGGAATGGCACAGTATGCCCCAGGCTGTACCCAAACCTCTGCTGGCTTGGATTTTACAAGATGAGCCCAGCTCTTACATGTTAGAAAACAGGGGGAGGAAAAAAAAACCAAACCCAAACCCCTGCCATTGGGCTGCTGTGGCTTTGTCCTTTGTGCCCCTTTTCATGCTCAGCCTGAGCTACTGTGTACCTCTCTGCAAGCTCAGGGAGAGCCCGTGAAACCCCAACCTGTAGCAAGTTTCAAGTTTATTTTTATAGAGGTATCCTGTACAGTTAACCCTTACTTGTATTATGCTGTTGTATGTAGATTTATGTTGATGAAGTGATATGCATGCATGCCCTGGGGCACTGCTGCTGCATGGGCGGTTAGGGAGTTTGCAGGGTAGCTTGAATAAGGCTTTTAAAAGCAAAACTGGCAACTAGGGGAAAGTTTCCAACTGGCTAGTAAGGCTTCTTTCTTTGTCACTAGAAGAATGATTTCAGGCTTACAGGTAGCCAGAAATGCTCTGGGGTGTTGTTCCCATCAAATATCCTTCCTGAGAAGGAGTTAAATGGGTTTTGAATTGCTGCACAATCAAATTATTCTCACTTTTCATTGCCAAATACTAATTTCAATTTTAAACCTTGGGTTCTTGGGGTTTTTTAAATTAAAATTAACATTTTGGACACAAGCCAATCTTCCTACATGGTGACATCACAGGGAAAAATCCCCTAGGAATGGATTTTATCCTCCTTTTGTTCCTGAGACTTGAGAAACTGTAACTTTTTCCCTGCATTTTTACTGCCAGGTTTTATCCCAGATGCCTCTTGTTGCTCTCATCACCCCTCTGTATTTCTGCCGAACATGTTAGTGTCCTCCTTTCCCTTTGTGTCACTTTTTGACCTCCTGATGCTGAACCAAAGAGCTCTTGAAGTCAAAAGCTGACATCTTGGCCTTTCTTGTACATGATGAACCCTGGCTCCTCAGACATGTAACAAGCTCTTTCCTACCCATCGTTCAAAGCTGATGCATATCTCTAGATAGTGTTTTCCTTGGTTTTGCCTGTAACTTTGCTCACAGCAAAGGGGCTAACAAGCAAAATGCCTCCCCTCCCAGCTTTGGGGAACTGAAGGCTTTTGCAACACACGTAGGGCTGGATCCAGGCTGTGTTCTGGGCAGCTGCTCTCTGCGTCCCTGCACTGACTGGTGTTGGCCCATAAGCACTCGTCTTGTTTAGCCACTTGTTTCTAGCAAAATAATTAACTTGGGCTTATTCAGCATCGCAGTTGGGTCCAGAACCAAAGTATCTTTTCTGAGTATAGTTTCTCCCATGCTTAAAAACTAAGCTGTGTGGAGGGTCTTGGTTGTGTTTTTTCTTTCCATTTATAAATGAGCAGCCACTGTGGGACGCAGGGAGCCACGCTTTGTCCCCAGCCTCCAGCTGGGGCTGCAGATAAGGTGTGGTGTGTCTGCTGGAAACAAGGGAGATGGGAATGGGAATTAGTCACTGAAGCGAACCTGAGAGCGCTTCGTGCCCTTGAGCCACAGGGACCTGATGATCGCTGCCCAGGCAGAGGCTCTGCTCTTTGCTGCAGGCTGGGAAGAGGCATGAGCAGTTGAGCATGGATTTTCCACGTCTCTGTGCAGCTGAAATAACGCTGATGCCTGCTCAGCTGGGGTGCTGCCTGCCAGGCCACCAGGCAAAAAACCCAAGCTTATTCTGAGCAAAATCCCTGCAGCACTGGGGACTGTGGGGGACTGTGGCTCTGAGCCCAAGGGTGATGGAGGAGGATGATGAAGGAGCAAGTGCAGGGTATGTGCAACGCTCTCCACTAGCAAGAGAAAACAAGAACGCGACTTTTTTACTGACGGCTTGCCAAGTGGCAGAGGGATTGGTAACCAGCCCTGTGGCTGTGCTGCCCATTTGGGTCCTGCTGCTCCAGTCGCTCCTTACCAGTGGGAAGGTGCCATTCCCTGCTGGCCGTGGGCTCCTGGCCCCGGCGGGTGCTGGGCTAACGCCTCCTTCCCAGCCTTTTCCCCGCTGGGGCCATTCACACACGCCGCACGGTTGTTTCTGTGGTGTTTGCTGGCATTTAGCAGCAGCAGCCGTTCCTGGAGGCTGCAGGTACATGGATGCCACTGCCGACTTCTCGGAGTGGTTCTCCCCGCATTGCTGCCTCTTAAACACCGCCAAGAACCCACACTTCCTTGGGAAATGGATGTGCCCTCTGCTTGGAAAAGCCTAGTCAAGGGAAATGTCGTCCCTCCCCGCGCGCTGTTTTGGTACCTTGGTGTATTTTTAACAACATCCCTGAGTTGCAAGCTGTGTTTTCAATGAATCAGGCATTCATCTCCCGCGCTTGTTAACCCAGTGCAATCTGGCAAAGCTGCCGGTGCTGTGGGGACGGTTGTGTTAGCTCAAACTCCCAGCTGCGCAGGCAGGGAAAATGTCACCTTTGGTTTATGCCAGAAAAGAGGAGCTGTGTTACACCAGCGAGCAAGGCTGGGATCTCAGGGGCTCTGCATCCCAGTGTCTTTTGCTGTCCCCTGCCCTGTTTGGTCCCAGGCACCAGGACAGGGCAATACCTGCTCCCTGGAGAGGGAAACTGAAAAGAGTTAAAATTTAAATTTAAAATACATCTTTCTTAGAGCTAAAAAGGACAGAAACAGTGTGGTGTATCCTTTGCCTTCACAAAATAAGTTAATGCCCTATGGCCTTCATCGTGCTGAGCGTGGCTATAAATATTCTTTATTAAAGGTTTTGGTGACCCAGGCGCCTTCAGTGAGGTTTGCACAACTCCTGCTGTGGGCACAGAGAGGGGAGCTGCCTGTAGAAACCCCACATCCTTCATGGAGCAGGGGCTGCCCCCCACTCCCATGCACTTTTCCCCATCCCATCTCCTTGGGAGGCTTCTCCAGCGGCCAGGGCCAGGCTTAACTGTCTTTGGCTCTGCTTTGCTATAGCCTGGGTTTGGGCAGCACACTGATGCGGGAGTGTTCAGCTTCAGGCTTTGGTTTTAAAGAACTCGGGGGCAAGGTGTTGAATACCTTTGAGTCTTGCTTGTGGTGCAGGATTGAGATAAAGAAAATGAAGGCAGTCTCAGATTGGCACCTAGAAGCGGTGTGGAAGGTGCCTTGGCAGGCTGCAGTGGAAGGATGGGGTCCTGGATCAGGCTGTGCCAAGCTGCCCAGCTGCTGGGAAAGGCAGCAGTTAAAACTCTTAGTGCTTCTCTGCGTGCAGTGGGGTTGGGCAGTGATTTGTGGGGAGCGGTGCAATTGCTCCAGTTTTGCAAAGTGCAAGGGAAGCTGAATATCAGCAAGAGGAGAAGCAAGGTAGCTGTACTAATGAAAAAAAAAAACAAAAACAAAACCAAACAACTCGCAACAACCCATGTATAAGAGAGCTGACTTTTAATCAGCTGCTTCTAGGTTAGGCAAAGAAATCCTGAGAGACTTGACGTTCCTGCAATGTCCTCTTTAATGGCTACTTCATTCCACAGCAGTGCTGACTTCCAATTTGAAAAGAGCTTTTTTTTTTTTTCCTCCTGAAAGAGTGATTAAATAGCATCAACATAAGCCTCCAGGAGCGGCGTCAGTGCCAGGTATCTGGGAGGTGGGCTGGGCTGCATGCTCTGTGCAGGAAAGGTTGGAGATGGAATGAGAGGCACAGGACTTTGTTTAACAGCAGCGAATAGTGCTGCTGGCGCTGGCTGCCGTGCAAGAGGGATGTTGGGCACCACTGCTCATGGATGCTTGTGGCTGCCCACGGTGAAACCCCATCTCCTCCCCACTTGGCGTTAGCAAGTGCTGAATAAAGACAGGCAACCAGGGCCATAACACCAATGCACTGACTGATAGTTATGAACAAAAAGATGCACAAAAACACCATCTTCCACTTTCCTCCACGGACCCCTGGAGCCAAGCACTGCAGTGGGATGTGGCCTTGCCCAGCCACAGTGTTCTGTGCAGAGAGCCTTGCTGGATCTGGCCCAAGCAGGGTGGTGGTAGGGAGGTGGGCTTTGGGGTGTGGGGGCAATAGCCCCTGTACAGCACTGGCCAGGTGCTTCAGCATCCCCCAGGGAAGGCACATGAGTGTCAGCTCAGCAATACCTGAGTTCTAGTTCTTACAATTACTCTGGATTTCTAGAAAAGATCATTTCTGGCTTTGAGAACATTGCCTAGAGCTTCCACCATCAGCCCATGAAAATCCCAACTGTCCACGACTGCTTGGGAGGGTGATGGCAGGAGCCCCCCTGCCCTTTCCCAGATGATACCCCCATCCTATGCCATCCCCTGTGGACACCAGCACTCCAGCAGCTTTGCCCAGGGAGGATGCTCAGTCCGTGCATGGCCAGAGCAGCTGATGGTGACTGGGCTCCTTGAGCTTCATCAGAGTCCGGGTTTGCTCATCTTGCCATCCCGATTGCCACCTCAACCACCACTCCCAGCACAGCCACCCTCAGTCGTTTGCATGGGCTGCTGCTGGGGACTGAGCTGGTTAATTGTCTCAGACCTGGGAATTAGTGAGATGGAAGCACAGAGGGCTTTTACTGTCCGGTTACCTAGAAACCACCCATTGATTTTACTTGGCGATTTTGCAGCTTCCAGGCGTGTGTGTGTAATATATCTACACATATACGTGTACCTGGAAGCTGCAAAATAGATGTAAATGTATACACATATATTTTTGCTTGGTGGGTTTTTGGTTTGGTGGCCTTTTTTGGGAGTGGGTGAGTAGAGGAGAACCAGGTCTCAGGCACAGTTGCTATTTCAGACAAATTACAGCTCTTCTGTAGGGCCAGTAATCAAATCAGTGGCTGCATGCTTTTAAGCAGCACAAGGTCGGTGCTGGGAGGGAAGCCATCCTGAGCAGGCCAAGTTTTTAGCTGGTTTTGTGGCTCCATGTGTTGATGTGGACACTTCGTTTTCAGGCTGCTCGCCCATTAATTAGAGCATGCAGTTTAGTGAAGTGCTCACCGGCAAATGAGGGCTGAAAATGATGGGAGTAGCTGGGGGCTATGACCTGGCAATGCTCTCCAGGCTGGACTGCAGGCTTGGGCAACCTCCTCCTGAGCGGCCGAGCAGCTCCTGAGCTCATTTTGCAAGAGGGATCTTGCATGACGAAGACCTGGCATTTTCTGTGTTGGCTCTTTACTATAGACATAAAACTCTCCTAGTACCCAAGTCATGTGTATGCTAAGCAAATGGCAAAGATGGCTTTGGAAATTCAAACACAGTATTTCTGCCCAGATTCTTTAGTGGACCAGACTCTGCAGAGAACTGGTCATTGCCCTCCAGAGCGAAACTGGGTTCCTGTGTATGTGCTTTATCCCCCAGGTGCCCAGTGTGTGGAGGGACGAGCCCTGATGTTGCTTTGTGGGATGGGGGACCTGTGGGGAAGGAGGACAACTCTACTGAAAGAAGGCTGTAGCAAGGTGGGGGTTGGCCTCTTCTCCCTGGTAACGGATGATAGGACGAGGGGAAATGGTCTGAAGTTGCTCCAGGGCAGGTTTAGGTTGGACATTAGGAAAAATTTCTTCACAGAAAGGATTGTCAGGCTCTGGAATGGGCTGCCCAGGGAGGTGGTTGAGTCCCCATCCCTGGAGGTATTTAAAAGCCAGCAGACGAGGTGCTTTTAGGGACATGGTTTAGTGGTGGGATGGCAGGGTTAGGTTAAAGGTTGGACCTGATGATCTTAAAGGTCTTTTCCAACCTAGATGATTCTATGACAGGGACAGCCAGCCTGTACCTGGGCTGAGACCCTGATGCTGGGGAGAGTGGTGTGGCCTATAAATGCATGCAAGCACAAGAGGGTTTCACTCACGCTATATGTATATGTATGCATTTGTATATGCTTATATATATAAAGGGTATGTACATGCATACAAAGGCATATATATAAAGGGTACATGTGTGTGTATATATATTTATATCTGTATACAGCTCCATGGCCAGGCTGTGCCCTGACAGCCATGTGCCTGTGCAGAGACAGAGCCAGGCTTTGAAAGGCAACGAATAGCTCAGTGAGAAATAGGACTGAAAAAACCCTCCTATACAAAATATACGTGAAGTGTTTGGAAATGCACAGTAGCACTTGACTTCTCCGAAGAACATTATGCAGCAGGTGGGCTGTCTCCAGAAGTAACGTGGAAATCCCAACCCTGTGAGCCCGGGCTCCTCTTTCCTGCTGGAAGGGGTGCAGCTCACTCCGGAGCATGCAGGTGGTTGCTGGGTATTTGCTTTTTAACTTTCGGAGGGTTATGCTTTGTGCTGGTGATCAGCGGACGATTGGCACCGCTTGTGCTATTCTGTGCATGGATGGGTTTTTTTACGCAGGGGTCCAAGCTGTGCTTTCACTAAAAAAAAAAAAAAAAAAAAAAAAAAAAAAAAAAAAAAAAAAATTGAAAAGAAAAAAAAAAATAAATCAGGTCAGTGCCTGCCCCAACCGTGCTGTGAGCCCAGGGGTTGTGGTGCTGGAAATGCAGCTCTAGCTTTTAAAATACCTACTTGAGGGCAAATCCCTGGCTCTCCTTAAGTTTTAAATGCCCATTAGCAGTGCCAAATTCTGGATACAGCAGCAGCATTAGGGGGTCCTGAGGAGGGGTGGGAGGGTGGGCACCCCTGCCCCAGTCATGCTGGTTCCCCTGGTTTCCCTGGGGGTGTCTTTGGTTGCTCTCCCACATGGGAGATTGTGCCCTATGAGCAAATACCTGAAATGGCCACAAAATCAAGCGTGTAAAAAGAGAAGGAGCTTGAAAGAGCAGGGCACGACCTATGCTAATGTCATATCTGTTGTCCGACCCCTTTCACCGCTGGTGAGCAGGGCTTATTATTTTTATTATTTGTCTTTAAATAATTCATTAGGAATAGCAAAAAGTGCAGTGATTGTTCACGGTGCTCTGCAGTGGAAGGTAGATAGATGGTCCCCAAATTATACCTTGATCTGGCAAAAAAAAATTGCACAGATCCAGCTGTAACATAAAGGTTAAAGCGGAAGGATATAATTAAAAGGGTATTTTGTACTGCAGTGATAGGTTTAAGTTAGGGTAGGGGTTTAATGTAAGGCACATTTCATGGCCTCAGGGCTAATTATCTTGTCTCCAGCCTGGCTCTGGGAGGTGGGGAGAAGGGTGATGACTTTATCTCACTTAGGTTGAAAAGCAGCCGGTGTTAGGGATCAAGCTGCTCCCTCCCCTCCGGCTGGGAAATCACAGGGTGTTTTGTTCCTGGGGAATCTGTGAGCTTGGGAGCCCCAGCAGTACCCAGACCAGGGGTTTGCTGTGATGGATGTGAATGTTTTGACAAGTGTGAGGGTGAATAAAAAAAAAAAAAAGTGAAGCTGAATAAAGTGAATACTTTAATTGCTGTTACTACAATGAATACCAAATGATGATGGAAGTGAAGGCGTGTGCCTTATTCATGGGACCCCACATGACATCAGGTGTGAGATACACCTGGATGTATTTTGGCTTATTCCCAGCCCCATGAGTGCTTGGAGCTTCTCCCACAGCCTATTGAGGCAAAGGTGGATGGCAGAGTATCCACCCTTATCCAAACTGGGCACCTGGCATCCCCAGGGAGGGAGAATATGCCCCTTTCAGAGGAGAATGGGTGATTTGGACAAAAGCAGGCTCCCGTCGCCTTCGGCTGCTGGTTTCCCACCGGGTTATTTGTGTGTCCCTTGAGGGCTTAACAATATTTTCTAATTATTTTCTTTTCCTTCTAGAAACCTTGGAAAATCTGGGTTGAGAGTCTCGTGCTTGGGCTTGGGTGAGTAACCTCTGCGGCCGCTGGCTGCCCTGGGGTCATGGTAGCTGCTCTTCTTGTATCTCAGTAAAAAAGTGTGCTCTGAGAGCCCCAGCCTGGGCTCAGTCTTGCAGATGGCTTGCGGCAGAGGCCCTGGAGTGTGTTAATAACCCCTCTGCACATCAGCCGAGGGCTTGCTCATGGCGTGAGGCGATGCTTTCCACCCATAGTGCCCGAGTGGAACTGTATGAGGCTTTATTAGAAGGATTTTATGCCATAAAGCTTCATCCCCATGAGGGACAGCCCACAGAGACCACAACTGAGATGTCTGTGAGTGCCCCCAAGAGCTTTAAGTGTCAGCGCTCCAGTCTCGGGGGGAGGGCAATCTGCCTGGGCTGTGGGGCAGATTTTTGTTTTATTTTATCCAGTCTGTGTACCTTGTTACTTCTGTTCCATATGGATTTGAAAACTGAAGAATATCTTATCAATATTTTATCTTATCACTATTTCATCAAAAAGGGCATCTATAAGCACAGTGGCACGTATGTGCTGGCCCTGCGGGTCCTTCAGTGATGCTGTGGTTCCTGCAGGCTTTCGTATGTAGCTGCTGACGTTCAGCTGCTGGGTAAGAGTGTGTGCGATGGACTGGAGAACTCCTGATGGTGTTACTCATGCGAGTAATTTCCTTGATGGCAGTTGATCTGCTCACATGAAGAATGCTTAAAAGTACATATATATATATATAACCTCAAACGCTGTAGGAAGGAGGCTTTTTTTCTTGCTACAGGCACCTTCTCGTGATACAAGGCTGGGCATCAGGAGCATGAAGCCCCTGGGAAGCATAGAGACCCCCCAGGGATGGATGCTCAGCTCTGCCGGGGGCCCCCCAGCCCTGCATTAAAGGGGGGTCCTTGTCCCCCCGGGGGTCAGAGGTGCTGGCACAGAGAGGCAGAGGTGCTGACTGGTCTTTGGAAACGCATCTGGGTGTGCTGGGCTCCTGTGCTGCCGCATCAGGGGCGAGTGGGTAAAGGCAGGAGTGGGCAAGGACCCGGACTCTGCCTGCATTTGGTGCCTGCTGTGGCGATGGGCACCCCTTCAGCTCCATCCCCAGCTGGTGCTGGTTGTGCTCATGGGGCAGGTGCCTAAGGGGTTAGCTCATTTTTTCTAACATACTTTGAGATTTGATTTTAAAATAGAGTGAAATGTGAAAGTCACCCTATATCACAAGTCATATAAGTAAGGGCTATTCTGCCAAGAAGAGCTCTTCTGGTTAAAATAGATCCAGGCTTTGAAAGGAGTTGTCTTCCTATCTGGTGCAGAGATTTTATTTATCATCCTTACAGTTTCACCAAGAGCTAATGTTGTAGTAGAGAAAAGATATGGGAAGGAAGTAGCAGCAGGAAAAAACGTTTTGCAGAGCTTTTCTTTAATTTCAAGCATGTGGAACTGCAGCAGCATCTAAATATATTGAGCCTTTGTGAGCGCAGCTGCACGGGATAAGTGGGGGCTGAGGATGGAGCAAGTGGCTGCTGCGCTGCTCCGGGCAAGGGCAAGGTGGGGGGAGAGCTGCTGGGCACCAGTTTGGAGCTGGGCATCTCAGCCTGTTTCAGGGCAGTGAGCCCTACGGCCCTTGGGGTGTGCACAGGAACTGGGGAAAGGAGAACTGGAAAGATGAAATTCAGTTACCACATTCTCTTGAATGCACAGGTATTTTTTCTGCAGCACAGCTCGTCCTCCCCTCCCACAGCAGATCCACCAGGTGTCTGCTTCGAGTGCTGGCTTGTATGACTTTTCTAAATAGCTTCTCTTTTGCAGTTCCCTAAAAGATAAATGTCTTTCCCTAAACTCTCTGCAGCATGAAAACCCAATTTGAGGTTTACTAAAGTTTCTGAAGACTCAGCAATCTTCCTTAGAAGCCTTCTAAAAATCTCAGCAAGGTGGGAGTGTGCTTCGGTGGTATGAAAAAGTAAGTGGAGAAAGACTCGAGGCAGGCAATACTAAGGCAACGTGTACCCTTTAATTACATGCTGCTTCCCCCAGCTCACATTCTCCAATTAATTCATTTGCTGGGCGCTGCTTGCAGTGTGAAAAGTGTTGAGCAAGCGCACAAGGTCAGAGGGGTGTGTTAGCAGCGTTTCGCAAGCAAAGGCATTCGGGAAGGGATATGTGATGGTGGCTGAGAGCGTGAGCATCGCTCCCGGGTCGCTGAACCTCCTGCCGGAGCCGGGACGGTTCTGCTCAGCTGAGCTCCCCCGAGACCCAGCTCCTGCAGCATCCCAGTGCTGGGCCCTGCTCTGGGCTGGGCTTTCACCTCCTCCTTCACGTGAGCGAAGGCCAGGCAAGGAATCTTAATAGTCGAACCCTGGGCAGATGCACTGGCTGGCCCAAAGCCCTTCCTGTGATGCTGGCTCTGAAATGCAATTGCGATGCAGGAGAAAAAAATAAGGTCACATCTTTCTTGTAGTTTATTCAGAGCAAATTCTGCCTGTGGAGTCTGCCTGTTGATTTCTAGAAAATATTGAGACAGCCATTAACAAGGTGATTAGCCCTGACTCCAAGGAAACAAGCAGCAGGATGAAACCAGCCATCCCAAACCCCAAAATCCAATTCAATGTAAGAAAGGATGGATGAAGCTTTCCCAAATGAGCAGTTCCTGCAGCCACCAGTGGGATACCCTGCGCTCAGAACTGGATACAAAAATAGACAATTTGTAAGCAGAAAAGGATCAGCTGCTACCATTGCCCCTTGGTGCTTTGCTCTGGAGAAAAGCTTTTGCAAACCTGGAATGTAAGAGAAACCCAACCCTAAACATCTGCCGGCCTGGGATGATGGCGGAGGGGTCCAGTTTGCACCCAGGTACTTGCAGCATGCAGGGCTGAGCATTTGCTGGTTGCTCGAGAGCCAGACCAGACCCACGTGCCAGATCTCCATGTGGCATCATCCTCGCCAGGAGCAAGCCAGGGATAAAATTGTACTGGCAGGAGGCGAAGCTTTGGCTTTCAGCCAGGAACCCTTTTTTTCCTGCAGAGGTGACACATCTGCTGGTAGTGACATTATCGAGTGGTGAATTTTGCATCAGCAAATAACCCAGCAATAATCACACCTTGCTAGGCTCTGGGATGCGATGGAAATAGAGCCAAATCCAGGTTTAATACAGAAATTCCTCTGCCGAAGGTGAGGATATCCAGCTGGGACCTTGCTTTCCAATGCAAGGGCACAACGTGATGGGCAAGGGGCAGGAGTGGGAGGTCTATCTGCCACTGCCAGGCTGAGTTGTGTGGGGGGGGGACGTGTTTATAAACAGCAAATTGGGATAGACGAGAGAAAGATGATGACTTGGTAAGGGGGAAAGTATTGATTAAAAAAGTATCTTTTTCTAGTATATTTTTCATCCAAAACACTCCTGTTGGCGGAGGTTGTGAATCATTCTCAGTCGTTGTTTGAAATGCCAAGTGCGCCTTGCACTTTCTGGAGTGATTTTTTTTTTTTTTTTTTTTTTTTTTAATCAGAGTTGGGCAGTGGGCACTGTGCTGTGCCACTACCTGGCTGCTT